>CM060445.1:189672776-190872776 GCA_030545235.1 Helianthus tuberosus
CTTGAAGGCTTCTTGTGACCTGACTTGGTTTGTACCTTTATAATTTTCTGTCTAGATTTTCTGTCTTTTTGTAACTTTGCATTTGTCGAGTTTGTGCTGCCCTTATGTTTTTTATACCTTAAAGGGTTCAGTGCTGCAGACACTTATCCTTGGTATTTTTAACAAGAAGACATAGCACCTATCCTTTTTATCATTTCTTTGTTTTTCACTTGACTCTATAAGCCTGTTTGTTGATCATATTTTTAAGGCTTATGGAACATTTAGTGTAGGCTGTTCAAACCCGTCTATGAGACAATTTTACTTTTTCTTAGCAAGTCTCATGGAGTTGTATTGATTTAGGAACTCACCCCTTATATAGGACCATTCATTCTTTGAACCTATTGAGCGATGTGGCCTGGGAGCTCATCCCCTTACATGGCCCTTGCCATGGAGTTTTTTGCTAGGTTCTCAACCTGATCTTAGGATAGAAAGACAAGTTTGATAAAACAACTTCATTCATTCAAGCAATACTTGCTTTTTACAAAAGGTATTCATAGTGTTGTTCGAAATACATTTTGATACAAACCAAACTTTTTGTTTTTAAACGTGGAACCTTCTTAGGGTTTTGCCGTTCCAATGCCTCGGAAGCCTTTTGCCTTCTGAATCTGCCAACTTGTAGGATCCACCCTTGTGTGCTTCAAGGATGGTGTATGGGCCCTCCCATTTCGGGGCGAGCTTTCCTTGGTTTTCCTTCTTGCTGGCTTCGTTGTTTCTGAGGACCAGGTCCCCTGGCTTGAAACGTTCACTCTTGACTTTTTTGTTGTAGTAAGCTTCCATCTGTTGCTTGTATTTGGCCTCTTGAATTGCAGCTTGATCTCTTTCTTCCTCTAGGAGTTGTAAATTCAACATGGTCTCTTTTTGGTTTGCGTCGGGATCCATGTTGACAATTCTTTGGGTTACAACTCCTATTTCGGCAGGGATCACAGCTTCGGATCCAAATACCAAGCTATAAGGTGTTTTCTTATGGCTTGTTTTTTCGGTTGTTCTAATTGCCCATAGGACACTAGGCAATTCTTCAAGCCAGTTGTTCTCGTATCTTCCCAATCTTGTCTTGATGCCTTCTACTATGCTTCTATTTGTTCTTTCAACCTGACCGTTTGATTGCGGATAAGCCACTGAGCTAAAAACCTGATCGATTTTGTATTCCTTGCACCAAACGCTAAAAGGTTTTTCAGCAAATTGCCTTCCGTTATCAGTGACAAGTACTCCAGGCAATCCATAACGGCAAATGATGTTCTCCCAAACAAAGTCAATGACTTGCTTTCCCGTGATCTTAGCAAGTGGTTTGACCTCGGGCCACTTGGTGAAGTAATGTACTGCTACCAGTAAGAATTTTACCCCTCCTTTGCTAGGGGGAAATGGGCCAACAATGTCCATTCCCCATTTATGGAATGGCCATGCCGGGGTTATTGGGACTAAGTCGTGCTTGGGACTTCTTGGAATTGGTGCATGAATCTGACAAGCATCACATTTCTTCAATTCTTCGGTTGTATCGCGATGCATTGAGGGCCAAAAATATCCAAGGTTCATGAGCTTTGCAACTACCGACCTAGCTCCAAAGTGAGCCCCACATACACCTTCATGAATTTCTTTGATCAAATATTTACTTTGCTCGGGGCCGACACATCTTAGCAGGGGAGCAAGGTAACCCTTTTTGTAAAGGGTTTCTCCTTGTAGTATGTATTGCCTTGCTTTGATTTCAACCCTTTTAGCTTCCACTTGATCGTTGGGTAATTCACCATTCTTAAGGAACTTTTTTATGGGGGTCATCCAGTTTGGACCTTCTTCTGTAACCACGTCTTGAATTTCCAATTCATCGATTGATGGAGCTTTCAACACTTCTACCAGCACTTTCTTGGTAAGGTGGGCAAAAGTAAGAGACGCAAGTTTACTTAGGGCATCCGCCTTTTTGTTTTGAGATCTGGGGATCTGCTTGATGTTGCATGCTTGGAAGGTACTCATCAGTTCCTTAGATTTTTCTCTGTATTTCTTCATGTTGGGCTCTTTAGCTATGTAGCTATCATTCACTTGGCTCGAGACCAGTAGCGAATCCGTGAACACTTCAAGCTTTTCAACCTTCATTTCTTTAGCCAGTCCTTAGGCCAGCTACTAGTGCCTCGTATTCAGCCTCGTTATTGGTGGTCTGAAAATCAAAACGGAGAGCATACATTAATTCCAACCCTTCTGGTTGATCAAAACTAGCCCTGCCCCTGACCCTTCAACACTTGAAGCCCCATCGGTAAAAAGCTTCCAGGCTTCAGGGTTGGAAGGTTCAGTGGTGGTAGTGTTTACTTCAGTGATTGCTTGGTTCGGAATTTCCACGATGAAATCGGCCAAGACTTGGGCTTTGATGGCTTTTCGTGGGACAGGTGATGTTATGTTCACCTAGTTCAACTGCCCATTTTGCCAGCCTTCCCGAATTTTCTGGTTTTTCAAGCACATTCTTAATAGGTTGGTCAGTGACCACTTGTATAGGATGTGCTTGGAAATACCTTCGAAGCCTCCTAGCTGTTTGAACTAGGGCTAAGGCAAGCTTTTCAAGAGGGGGGTATTTGGTTTCAGCCAATTTTAGAGTTTTACTGAAGAAATATACGGGTACCTGGGCTTTTTCCCGTTCGATGATGAGGACTGCACTTATGGCTTCTTCAGCAACTGATAAATAGACTGAAATTGGTTCCCCCGTTTTAGGAGCTGCGATGTCTGGTAGGGAAGCAAGATGATGTTTCATCTGGTTGAAGGCTTCCTCAGCCTCGTCAGTCCATCTGAAGTTCTTCTTATCAGAACAACTCTTGAGCGTTTTGTAGAAAGGTAGGGATCTTTCAGCCAGCTTGGAGGTAAAACGCTTCAAGGCTGCAAGCTTCCTGTTCAGACTTTCAACTTCTTTCCTGGTTTTTGGTGGTTTGGTTTCGAGGACAGCTTTCACTTTGTTTGGGTTGGCTTTGATGCTTTGTTTTCCAACAATGTGACCCAAGAATTTTCCCTCCTCGAATCCAAATGAGCATTTTTCCGGATTAAGCTTCATGTTGACCTTTCTGAGGTTCTTGAGTATCGTCGAGCATTTGATATTCCGTCTTGCTTTTAATCACCAAGTCGTCGACGTATGCCTCCATGTTTTTGCCAATTTAGCCTTCGAAGGCTTTGTCAACGAGCCGTTGGTAGGTTGCTCCGGCATTTTTGAGGCCGAAAGGCATCTTTTGATAACAAAAGATCCCTTTGTCTGTGTGAAAGGCTGTTTTTTTCTTCATCCTCTTCCTTCATGAGGATTTGGTGATAACCTTTGTATGCATCAAGAAAGCATTTAAACGAGTAACCTGTGAGGGAGTCAACCTTGAGGTCAATTTTCGGTAGTGGATAGCAATCCTTAGGACAAGCCTTGTTAAGATCTTTGAAATCTATGCAAATCCTCCAAGAGTTGTCGGGTTTTTTGACCATTACTGGGTTTGCAACCCATGATTGGTACTTGACTTCTCGGAGAATGCCAGCCGATACAAGCTTTTCAACCTCTTGGCAGGCTGCCAGACTCCTTTCGGGTGCCAGCCTTCTTTTCTTTTGAACCACAGGCTTAACATCCGGTGGTATCCTTAACTCGTGTTCGGCAATGTCCCGAGGGATCCCTGTCATATCTTCTGGACACCAAGCGAAAACATCGCTGTAATGTGTCAGCAGTTTTTCGAGATACGAGAGGGTCTCTGGGAAAAGGTTTGGATTGACCCTTATTCTTTGTTCAGGGTACTTAGGGTTTATGACCAACCTTTGCATGTTTTCTTCACTGTTTGAGCTTTCACCCTCAACCATGTAAGCTTCTTGAGAGGGTTGAAGGGTTGCTATGCCCCTCTCGGTAGGAAATTTGACCGTTCCATGACCAATAGACACGGCCATGTAGAATGCACATTGCCCTGGTCTTCCAATGATCACATCATAGCTTGAGGGGATGTTGATAACCACAAAGGTGAGGGGTTGGGTTCTTTCTTTCAAACCTTCGCTGAAACGAACATTAAGTGTTAGTTGCCCTAAAGGCTTGAGGGGTATATCGGCAATGCCTTTTATGGAGGTTCCAGAGGGTTGAAGCCTTGAACGTTCTTCATTACTCAAACGATTGAAGATTTTTTCGAACATTATTTCAGTGGCTGCCCCAGTGTCTATGTATGCCCTATACGTTTGCAATGTTCCCACAGTGGCTTCTACCACGAGAGGGTTAGAGAGAGGGTCTTTCTCCGTTGGGGGGAAGCAGACACACTGAAGCTCCCAAGCTTCCAACCGCTGTCTTTTATGAGGAACCCTTCCATCGAAATCCACCATATTGACTTCCTTACCTTTTCCTTCAGCCATTTTGTCCCGGACTCCCTTTACCAAATGGGCGAGTTCTCCGGACTTAACGGCCTCCTCGATTCTTTTCTTGAGTTGGAAGCAATCATTGGTGTGGTGGCCTTTTTCTTCATGAAACTCACAGTATTGTGTGGAGTTCTCATTTTTCCTGCTTTTGGGGAGTGGTCTAGGAGGCCGGAAGTTTTGTTTGACTTCTTCTGTTGCAAGGATTTCTTGAGGGGTCTTTGTGAGGGGTGTGAAACTTATGCCTTTTCTCACAGTTTGAAGGGTTCCGGCCTTCAGACCTTCGAGGGTCTGAACTCTTTGACCGCCTGTCATAGGAGTTGAAGTTTCCCCTTTTTCTAGCTGGACTATTGCTTCTCCAGCCGGACCCTCTTTTTCTTTGTTCCTTAATGTCTACTGCCTCCTCTCCCCGGATGTGGGCTTCAGCCCTTTCGAGAGCTTCTTCCAAGGTCTTGGGTAGGGATTTGTTGAAATCTCTTGTGAGGTACTTAGAGGTGATGGCATTCATGAAACCGGCCACTCTCATTTTCTCATCTGCCCCTACATAAGTCAGACCCTCCTTCTTGTATCGCTCAATGAAAGCACGAAGGCTTTCATCATCACGTTGCTTTATTTGAAAGATCACTGTTGCGTCTTTGACATAACGTCTTTGTTGAGAGAAATTGGCCAGAAAACCCTTGCTAAGGTCATCAAAACTTCGAATGCTTTGAGCAGGTAGGTCGTTGAACCAGATTCTGGTGGATCCAACAAGAGTTTGCATGAACATTAGGCAACATTCAGCGTTTGACCATTTCTCTATTCTTGCCGCACCGGTGAAGATCTGAAGATGGTCCTCAGGGTCTTCAGTGCCATCATACGTCCTGATGTGGGACGGCATTTTAATCTTTGACTGGAAATCGTAATCGGCTATTTGTCTTGAAAAGCATAAAAGGTTACTGGGCTTGTATGGTTTAGCCAAGTCTTCTTCAGCCCTTGCATCCACATTATTGCCATTGCCGTTATTTCCCTGACTGGCTAGCACCTGATTAATAAAGTGTTGCCACGGGAAGTTGGCCATCATCTGGGTCATCATGTTTGGCATAAGGTTGAAGCCTTGAAGGCTTCCAGGTGCAACTGAGCAGCTTGTTCCAAGGGGAGTGCTCATAACAGCACTTCGTGCCAAAGGGAGCACGGACAGAGCTTGCTCCCAAGTGGTTGTTGTAGATGCTGGAAAGCTTGATACCGGGGACTGCAGGAGCTGGTCAAGGGTTAGCTCATGTCCCAAAGGAGCACCACTAGCAATCGGTTGAGAAGAGAAGATGGGATGTACTGTGGGATTTGTCATTGTGGACAGATATGGGTGAGGGTTTGAAGGATTGCTGGGACCAGCCTCATTTCTGGTTGTAAAAGGAAGGGAAGGCGGTCCAGGAGACAACGTTGGTTCAGGCTCATCGTAATCTAGGCAGATTCTCACCCCCTTTTCTCTTTCTCTACTCACATGTTGGTTGAGGAGAGACCTCAATTCCAGGAAATTGTTTGCAACCCCCTCGGGGGTAAGTTCAACACGTGCCGGGGTGTCGGAGACACCAACATTGGGAGAAGGAACTCCGGATCTGGACGGAGTGGGTGTGTTGAAGGTGAGGAACTCGGGTGTGCTCCCCGGAGTTGAGAAAGAAGTAGGTATAGCCACGTGAGCTTGGCTACTACCCGGGATTGAGGTGTTTGGAATCTGGTTTACTTCACCCGGTGATCCACTTTCAGACATGGTGATTTTAAGTGAAGAGAGCTACACTACTAGGTCTTTTCGAGGAGAAATAGCGGCGTAGCCCCACGGTGGGCGCCAACTTGTTGATACAACAAATAAGAGACCAAGGATGGTAGCTGGACTGGTTAGGCAAAAGGGTTGAAGGGTTCAACTTTTTCCTAACGCAGGTCGTGGGGTCCCCCCACGTTTGCAAGACGTGGAAGGAGGTTCACTAGTTAGTTTTTGTTATTTGCTATGGATGCTCCTCTGAATTGTGTTCAGATTCGGATGAAGGAGCAAATAGAATGTGTGTGTTGGATGTGAAAGGGAGTGACTTGCATGAAACAAGTACTCAATGCGAATGACCAGAGACTAGAGAATCAGAGCTGGCCAGGAGATGTTTTCTGAAGTAAACGAAGTGTCAATTTATAGGAGAAGACATCTCCCGAAGTAGAATGTATTTGACTAGTGACCTTGCTTGCAGTGAGGGGCTTGCCCTTTCGGGGGTTAAAGCCTTTTGACCCCTGGATAATAGCGTGTGTTCTGAGACCTGCGCTTGCTTTTGCGGCTGGCGAGTTGGTGGAACTGTTCGGAGATGTGACTCGTTTACTGTTCTCGTATTGCTTTACTTCATCTCCTCAGCTTTTCAACCGTTGAACCTTTTAACCCTTTGGGCCTTCACGTGTTTAGTCATTATATTTGGTTTCGGGCTACCCCCGTCGTCACCAGCCATGATTCCTATTGATCATTTACGCTAAATAAGGGATTTGGAAAATTCCTAATATAAGGATGACAAGTGTGATTTTATCGCATCACGGTTGTCGGGAGTGTTAAGACATTTTCAGATGTTAACAAGGATCTGAATCTCTTTTTAAACAGGTTTTACCATCTTAGCTAGGTCTTCAATGACATTCAAGCTAGGTCAAACCTTTTAAGATTCTCTTTTAATATTTATACTGGCAGGAAAGGAATGATATTTATTCTTATTCAGGATTTTTATTATAATTATCCTGGATTTAATTAAAATATAACTATAGCACAAAAAGTCAAGTCACAAGGACAAGTTTAATTTATAAGCCATGACTTCAGAGAATCGAGGCAAATTTATAAGTTAGTAATAGCACAAAAGGCCTAGTCACGTGGACAAGTTTAATTTATAAGCCATGATTTCAGAGAATCGAGGCAAATTTATAAGTTAGTAATAGCACAAAAGGCCTAGTCACGTGGACAAGTTTAATTTATAAGCCATGATCGTTTGGGATCGAGGCATTTAGGTGTAAATCAAAGTTCATTACTTTTTCTTGACAGGGAGTTGTAGGCTACCACTGTCTTTAGTCTCAGAGGACATTAACTATAGCCCGTAGGCATTTCACTTCTAAGGGATGTTTATAATATGATCATCTTATAGGATGATATAAGCCATGATTTCTAAATCAATAGACTAGATAATAAAATTGGAAGAATCCAATATAAGAATGACTGTTGTGATTTTCTCGAATCACATCTGTCAAGAGTGCTAACACGTTCTTAGGTGTTAACAAGGATTTGAATCTCTTGAATAGGTCCTACCATCTTGGCCTCGTCATATAGGCTAGGTTTACCTTTAAGATTCCTTTTTAATAATAAACGCAGAACAATCCTAACTCGGGATGTTAATAAGTATCTGAACCTAAATTGAGGAACTGCCATCTTGGCCGGGTCTTAATAATGACACGAGGCTGGGTCTTGTCCTTTTTTAGATTTTTCCATTTTATTATAATGGTAGATCTTATAATATAGGAATGATATTTTAAACATAATCGTTCCTTTAAAATGTAAACAAGTATATGGTTGCCCTAAACGGGACTTCTTAAAAAAATGACTTGCCCATGCAAGGGCTAATCAGAAAAATAACAAAAGAAGCAATTAAAAGACAATGAAATGAATTAGGATTAGTCCTATGTTCTTGTCTAGACTCAAGAATGTGCATCTGTGTATATGAGATTAAACACAAACGGCTAGTGTTTAATTCACTCAGTGTTGGCTCTGATACCAACCTGTCACACCCCGATATTTCCACGTTTCACCGGTGGGCCTGGTAGGGGAGTATCGTGACGTAGTTGATATCATCATAGTCAAACAACACAATATATAAATGCACAGCGGAAGCAAAAGATAAATATATTACAATCCGATTCAAAGTAATATCAAATATTACAACGGAATGTAAGATGGATCTACATGCGGATCTTAAACAAAAAGATAATATCGTTCAACAGACTTTAACATCTAAAGCTTGGGAGACTTGATTATTGATGCCTGGAGTAGCCAGCCTATTACGTATAGTACCTGCATTTAGCCTTTTGGAAAATACGTCAGTTTACACTGGTAAATACAATTAACTGACTCACTTGAAAAGGTTTTAAAAAAATTGATTTGATTGCACATGGCACAAACTCTTTATAACTTGGGATAATCATTTAAATATATAATCTTGTAAAAGAATTACATGTTCCTTATGCGTTCAGTAGCCCGGAGCGTGCCGGGTTAAAGATCAATAGACACACCACATCAACTATTTATGCACTGACGAGTGTATGCCTACACTCCGCGCTTAGGTCGTGGCCATTTCGTAAAATGATGCCAAGGATATCCGGGACATGGTCATTAACCTCCCAAAGGCTTTAAGCAAACAAAACAAATTTAAACGGGCCGATCAAATTATTCAATTAACCACCAAACGATGGAAGATTTGATGCCCGACCAAGCGGTATTTTATATACCGTAACCCAAGCCCGTATAGGGAAAATAAGTTAAAAGTATTTACCTGAGCTAAATATAAATTCAATCCCAGCCGTATATCAATTCAGCAAGTATAGATAGCTTTTACTGGGCGTCTAATCTGGAACAAAGGTTTTTAATAACCTATTAGAATCCTAACGGGTCTTTAATTAAGTCTTGACTTAGACCGGTTAGTTTTCAAAAGGAAGATACGGTTCAAACGCATGATAAGGCGAAGAGCGGAATAGAATGTGATTTGGACCCGACAAGTCTGAATACTTGTCTTATATGGGTAATCTAAACACATTCTGGATTTTGAGATAAAACCGATGAGGTTTGACCCGTTTCGGCTAATTTATGCAAACTAGTTACATAAACCGAACCGAACGCGTAATAAGCGTAACGGGTATCCGTAAGAGCCATATACAGGTTTCCTAAGTTAATATGCTTCAAATATGTTGTGACATCAGTAAGATGTCTTTTATTATGCCCGAAACGAATTGAAACACAAACTATGCCCCGTAGGGGTAGTTTGGTCATTTAAAAGGTTATAAAAGAGTTTAAGTATTAATCTGAGTTACAGGTCTGACATAATCAGCAAAAATACTTAATTTGATAAGTTATAACAGTAGGGTAAAGTATATATGTGAAATTTATCAATTATAACAAAACTATGCACCGTATGGGCATTTTGGTAATTTCACATAAGCCGAAAAGCTCAAAACTGAAGTCTGAGTTTAACAACTTTTGCTTACTGTTAAAATATTATAATTTACCTAAAATATCAGTAGGTATCAACCCTTGTATGTTTAAAATAGTTCTAGTATATACTATGCGTTAAAAAACGCTTAAAAAGGCGATTAGAAGCCATTTCCGGGTTCTATACCTAAAGCTGATATTTTTATTATTCCAGAAGGCTTAAAATAATTTATTTATCATTTAAAATCAGTAGCAAAAGGTTTGGAGTCAATTAGATGTGTAAAACTCATTTTATAGCCCGTAAGGGCAAAACCGACAATTACCGGATTAAGCCTACGACTATAAGTTATGCTCAGCCTAAAATTAATTAAAAATCTTCAAAAATCCCAAAATAATATATTACATCAGTGGGTAAAGAGTTTGATATCAAAAAGTATGTTTAAATAGGCTATACGCTAATTATGTCGTTTAATCGCTAAAGAAGCTTCTAATTACGCTAATGAGCATAACTCTCAATCTACACCTCAAATTGATGTCAAATTTTGGGTGCAAGTTTATATATTAGTAACTAAGGTTTCTACTCTTTTACATTTTCAAAAATCACGTTTTAAGGTGAAAAGGGCATAATGGTCAACATATGAGCAATTAACGGAATCATGCATATTAATTGGTTAACTAATGAACCAAGGTGTATAATCACAGAGGGTTATACTAGCATGTAACCTGGTCCAAATAAAGCTCTAAGGCGTTTCTAAATCATACCAAAACGGGTCAGAACTGAAGTCAAAGCAAAAGTCAAAGTTTTGCGACTTTTGGTTCCGAACCGGGTCTAAACATAAAATTGTCGGGTTGAACATGTTTAGACATGTTCTTACACTAATTACCAAGTTATATTAATGATCAAACAGGTTGTATGTGTTCTACATTGCTAATTATGCATAAATTAGAAAATAAGCATTCTGTTGACTTTTTAATAACAAGTTTGACCCGACATTAGACCTAGTTAGAGTGGTAATCAGAGGGTGCCCTTTTAAGGGTTTATTGCCCACATAATTACCAACTTATAACTGCTTTCAATTCGACTAATCACTGAACCATCAATGATTAATTGCTAAGTCAACCGTTAATTACGACTGTTTGACTTTTAAGCAAAAACTTAACTAAGAAAGGTTAAGCACACTTACTGAAGTCCTATGCACGATTAGGAAGGCTTAGGGTCTGCTCTTAAGCTCCAAGAAGCTCCAGAATTGCAGAAGAAGTGAGTGATCAAATGGTTGCAACTTAGTGGCTTTATATAGTGATCAAAACTCAATGGATTGTTGACAAATAAGTCTATCCATGTTCCCTGATTATTAACACATGTCCCTAGTGTCTAGGAGTCATTTAGGGGTCGTCCAAATATGAGGAAAATCGATTGTAGGTCGGTTACAAGCTTAAAACAGGCTGCTGCCCGTTTTCCTGTCGCTGGGGCACCCTTACGGACCGTAAGGGGTGGGTCTTACGGTCCGTAAGACCTTGATCAGACACAAAAACTTGGCTTTTCAATGCTTTGAAAGGGCAACTGAGCATACACGATTTTTGGCCATGTTTTATCAGTATGGGGCCTCAAGTTTGGGTCATGTACAGTATGCGCCACCTTGATATGTTGTGTAAAAGTCTTGGATTCATTTGAAAGTGCCGTAAACGAAGGTTTATCGTAGAAATTCCATAGGATCCTATCTTGTGCAATAATTCATTATCAAAATAATCGGTCTTGGGTATTATCAGATGTTTATAATAGGTTAGGGTCTTGGGATTTATTATGAGGTCGTTCAGAGGTGTAAATTTAACATGACGACACTTTTAAATCCTGTCATATATCTTTAATTTGATCCGTGTTTAATAATATTTTTGTCTTACATGACACGTGTCGTTATTCTATTGAACACGAATTTTCGAGGTGTTACATTTAGATTAAAAGGGTAAGATTGACATTAGCTAAGTATATTTAATTAAAATCACTTAATTTTCTCATCTCTTAACTCTCTCTCCCTCTCTCATTTTTAATTATTTCCCCATTATTTTAATTATAAGAGATTAAAGGGCTAATGTTTTTTTAAATAAACGCTTATATTCTTTTTAAAATTATCAAACCTAATTAAATTATGTTTTTAAACATATGTGTATACAAGACTTATACACTTGTATATTATTATATCATGTTCCCACATGTCGGTATAAACCAGATTTATACACCTGTGTATTATTCAAGTACATATGTGTATATAGGTTCGTATATACCATATGTATACACCTGTGTATTATTCAAGTACATAGTGTATACCAGACTTACACACTTGTGTATTATTACATATTATTTCCACTATGTATCTTTTCATCAAACATTGATCTAATACATATATGTATGGAGAATGTAATTAAATTTTTTAATCGTGTTCTAGATGAAACAATATTTGATAACGTTTGTATTTTTTTAATTTATCAAATATTAATTTAGGTAATTTGTGAGAAAAAAAGTAGAAAATGTAATTAAATATTAATTGTAAAGAGAAATCAAGAGAGAGAAAAAAATCAATTAATTAAATGAAGAGAGAAAAAATACAACTATACCCTCGTGTTTATTAAAATACATGTAAGTTACAAAAGATAATTACAATCTTGCCACTAAAGAAAAAAACTAGATCTACAAAATCAATGATCAGGATAAGTTAATTTTGTTCACAAATACATCATTGTTCACTCATGAACCTACCCTGTGTGTGTAGTGTGTGTATGTATATATATTATGAGTAGTTTATTATTTTTTTATTTAAAGGTAAAACAGAAAATTAAATAAAAAACAAGTGTGTATATAGAAATGTATGTGTATATATGTATTATAACTAGAGTTATGCGCCGCCCGCGTTGCGGGGCGCTCAACCGAATATTTCATAGTTTAATAACATGTACGCCTTTATGTCGGTTAGGTATACATGCTACTTATAACACGATATAAAAAAAGATACATCAAGTTAACCAAATAAAGAAAAACACTATCATAGTTATGATAAAAAAAATAACTAAAACGATGGCAAGCGTGTAATTTAGAGTTGGGGGCAAAAGAATAATTTGTCAGGACCAATTAGCGAGTGCTAGGCAGCTGTTTCGCACGAATAAAACAAAATTGACTCAACCAAGTAAAATAAAACACTACAATGGTTTTGCCCAAAAAACGATGGCAAGATTGCAATTTTTTAGCTGAGGTCAAATCATAATTTTATAATGGAGGTAAAATAATATTTTTAACTGAGGGCAAAACTAATTTTTTATTTTGAATTGGGGGCAAAATCTTATTTTTTAACTGCGGGCGAAATCATAATTTTTAACTTGAGGCAAAACCAAAGTTTTATTTTGAACTGGGGGCCAAATTGTAATTTTAAACCGGGAACCAAATCGTAATTTGGCAGGACTCTAGCTAGGGGCAAAACCATAAGTTTATTTGAATTTGGGGCAAAAGCGTATTTTTTAACTGAGGACAAAAGCGTAAATTTAAGTAGGGGGCAAAACCAAAATTTTAATTTGAACCGGAGACAAAATCATAATTTTAAACTTAGGATAAAATTGTAATTTGGTAGGACCTATAAATAACTATTATATGGAAAAAAAACGAAAGTGGCCGCCACTTTTGGACAACCACATAACACAACTATTCCCGCCAACCAAAGTTTTATTTTGAAATGGGGGTGAACTCGTAATTTTAAACTAAGGATCAAATCGTAGTTTAGCTGGGGCAAGAAGAATAATGTTATTTTGAACTGGGTCAAAAGCATATTTTTTTACTGAGGGGAAAAGCATAAATTTAGGTAGAGGCAAAAGACAAATTTTAGTTTGAACCGGGGACATAATCATAATTTTAAATTTAGGATACAATTGTAATTTGACAAGACCTATAAATTACTATCACTATTATATTTAAAAAAAAAAAAGGGGTGGCCGCCACTTTTGACCAACCACCCAACATCACTATTCCCGCCGACAAGGGAAAATGTAGGTGTTGTAAATGTAAATGTAAATGTAAATTATATATTTTATTTGTTTTCTATTTTAAGACAAAAGGGAAAATTAAAAAATAAAAGGATAAATAGGTAAATTGCCGAAATCTTCTATAAAGTTTGAGCATTACTAAAATCGTCAATGAGTTAACGATTTGAATGAAAATAGAAAAAAAAAAAGAGTAAAATGCACGGATAGTCCCTGTGGTTTTGCAAAGTTTCAGCTATAGTCCCCAGATTTTGGAAATTACACTCATAGTCCCTGTGGTTTGACAGTTTGTTACGCGGATAGTCCCTGGAGTGGATGGGGGTTAGTTTTCTCAGTTAAGTTGGTGTGAAATTACAAAATTGCCCTTATTAAAAAAAGATAATAAAATCAATAAAAGAAATAAAAAAAAAGGTAGGCCCCACCTTCCACTTCTTCTTCCTCCTAAAACCACCACCGCCTACCACCTATTGAAACTGTCACTTGCCACCACCTCCTAAAACCACCAATTTCCACCACCACGGAAAACCACCACCCTCCATCATCACCTTTTCTCCACCAACACGACCCTAAAATCAACTACCACCTCCTTAAAAAAACCGAAATCTGTACTAGAGCCATGGATATCATCAAGTCACCCACAAAGATTTAATCTTTTCATAGCAAAACCAAAACCCAGCTAATGTGTAAACAAAATCAGACCAAATCAAACCTGGATTGGAGCAAAATCGGGCCAAAACGAAACTGAAACCTGCAAAATCAGGCCAAATGAACAAATCATAACAAGTATAAAACAACGCCACACCGGTTGCCGCCGGTAACTCCTTCGTCCCCTTCATTGGAATCGCGATCCACCACAAGGCAATAAGAGTATGACGTGGCGTTGATTTGTGACGGAAATGATATCCGTCCGCTGCCTAATCCGATTAATCCAGCAGCTCCGACGAATAATCCTTCATTATTGTGTCCACATCTGATGGCGATATTCTCAAAGGTTGTAGATCCTTGAAGCATTAGCGTCTCCGTCACGAAATCTCCGACGGTGTAGGATCTGTCGCCGTACGATACTTTGTACAGGCACGTGCCAACGGTAGAGATGGTGATTGCCGGATTTGATGGTGGTTGTGTGGGGGTTGTGGCAGGTGTTGGTGGCAGGTGGTGGTGCTGGTGGGGGTTTGCCTGAGAAAGAGAGAGAGTAGAGAGAGAGTCAGTGTGTGACTTTTAGTGAGTGTGTGTGTTTATATGTATATATATGTGGGTGTGAATTATTTCTTATATTTTAATAAAAGGAAGGGGTAGTTTTGTAATTTCATATGGACTTAACGGAGAAAACTAACTCCCATCCACTCCAGGGACTATCCGCGTAACAAACTGTCAAACCACAGGGACTATGAGTGTAATTTCCAAAATCTGGGGACTATAGCTGAAACTTTGCAAAACCACAGGGACTATCCGTGCATTTTACTCAAAAAAAAAATGAAACATTACGAAGTTCAGTTAGAAAAAGATTCATTTCCGGACTGGACTGAAACGAAACGGTTCTCGGTTCCAACATTTGTAACCCGTTTGCTCAATTTGTGACACGTTTCAATCAGCTTTCTTTCACTTAGCAACAAGTTGTTGTAACTTCCCCCATTTAATTTAAACCCAATTCGTATATCTAATTTAGGGTTCTTTGTGCAGTTGAAGGAATAACACACATATGCAGCAGTATTATGGTGGCATAATAAGGAGACAACAACACTTGATTAGGTGTTTGGGAGCTGATCACCAGAGCAACACCCTTCGTTTAGTTAATAATAGTAACACAAGAATGCAATCTGTGATGAGTGGTGGGGGCCCCACTTTAGAGGCTGATGCTCTTAGTATTTTGAGGTCAATTTCTCCTACCCTTGATTCATCTAAGCATAAAGGTCAAGCTGGTGAGTCCCCTTTGCATAATTCAAACCCAAGATTTTGTATCTTCTGTATTGAATTTGATGTGGGTATCAAGATTTTGATGTGAATTTAATGCAGAATTGATGTTTTGTCCCTGTTTCTGTTTTAGTTGTTGACATATGTTGTTGTTTAACCAGGAAAGATAGCAGTTTTAGGTGGTTGCCGTGAATACACCGGTGCACCCTACTTCTCTGCGATTTCGGCTCTTAAAATTGTTAGTCTGCACTGTCTTAACTCGTCGTTTCTTTTGGGTGAAGCTAAACAAACAACACTGACACGCTATCCATACACAATTGATGTGCCATACGCCGTATGAAGGGGGGGGGGGGGGGGGGGGTATGACGGGTTAGACTGGCACATCATACGGCCCACCATGTTTTATAAAGTCGTAGCATCATCAACTTATGTGGGCGTATGATACCAATGAGGGGGAGGGGATGGTGTGTTAGACTGGCACGTCATACGGCCCACAATGTTTTATATGGCCGTAGCAACATCACTTTACGCGGGCCGCATGATACCAATGAGGGGTTGGTCATACGAGGTTGCATTGCGTCTTAGACTGGCACATCATACGGGCCGCAATGTTTTATACGGGCCGTATGAGTTGGAGTCGTCAAATTATGTAGTATACTAACACAAAACTGACTGACATGACAGTGCACACAACACACCGCTGACAAAGTCATACGGCCCGTATGACCGTTTTTGCCCCCGCCATACAGGCCGTATGATGACTTCATCTGGTGTATCTATAGCATCACCCTTGTTCGGACTATATTTCACTTCAAATTCATCTAACTGCACCCAAATTTTTACCTAGGGAGCAGATTTATCACATGTGATCTGCACTAAAGATGCTGCACCAGTTATAAAAAGCTACAGTCCTGAGTTGATTGTGCATCCGTTGCTAGAGGAATCATACAGTGTGCGGTCAGTTATCAGTTAGTTCCATCAGTTTTCTGCCCCTTTTCACACAAATTCATTTCTTAATTTTGTGAATTCTCAGAGAAGAAGACCGAAAGTCGATCTCAACGCTGGTTCTCGCCGAAGTTGACAAGTGGATGGAAAGATTCGATTGTCTTGTCATTGGTCCCGGCCTCGGAAGAGATCCATTTCTTCTGGTGTGTTACTCTTTTTCATATCATTAGGATGTATATTAAAACATATAGTAAAAGGTTTAAACACAAAAGGCTATTAACATGCGACGGTACGCGACCACCAATATAACGTAAGTAATTATGCAAATAACGTGCGTAATTAGGGTTAACCCAACCCATGCATAATTATGCAAATAAGGTGCGTAATTAGGGTTTAACCCAACTGATGCGTAATTATGCAAATAAGATGCGTAATCAAGGTTTAACCCAACCCATGCGTAATTATGCAAATAACGTGCGTAATTAGGGTTTAACCCGACCCATGCGTAATTATGCAAATAATGTGCGTAATTATGTATTATAACGTGTGTGATTATGCAATAACGTGCGTAATTATGCAAAGTTACTTACTATTGTGCCACCACGTTCAATTGAAGGCCTAGATTCGATCAGATGTGCGGTTGAAATGCCCGCGTACGCATCGCACGATAAGGTGGTCTTGTACGTTAACCGGCCTCTAAACATATAATATGATTTTTTTTTGTTTATGATGTATGTTATACTTGAAGGACTGTGTAAGTGATATTATGAAGCATGCAAGGCAAAGCAACGTCCCGATGGTCATTGATGGGGTATGAATTCTAAGGAGCCATGGATATTTGTTTTTGTGAGATTTTATAATATCGTTTCTAGTTATATACTTCTGTATAACATATGATTCTTGTGGATGTTATTCTGAGTTGGTTTCTAGGATGGGCTGTTTCTTGTCACAAACCGGCTTGATCTGGTCAGCGGCTACCCTTTAGCGGTTTTAACTCCAAATGTAAATGAATACAAACGCCTTGTTCAGAAAGTTTTGAACTGTGAAGTAAATGATCAAGATGGACCCCAGCAATTACTGTCTCTCGCCAGCAGGTAGTTTCTTTATTAATACACTCAGTTCATTTCTTTTTTCCATCCTTTTTGTTGATAGTTTATTATAGTGGTGTAAAAATGAGCGGGTCGGCTAAGTTGGAACACATCTAAGGGCATGTTTGGTAGGGGGAAATCAAGTGAAAATAACTGAGAAAAAAATTGCAGAGAAATAAATTTGGCTAAGTTTAATGGATTCTACTGTTTGGTAACGACAGAGATCCTAACACGAAAACGAGTACGGAAATCAATTCTTCTGCTTGGTAGGTAAAAACAGAGAAATGAAGATGAAATTTATTAATGATAATGTCATCAGTTTGTTATTATTTTCATATTTCTTATATAATCAAAACTAATAAAACCAAAAAATAGAACTAGCTTCAAATAATTGAAGCCATGGTTATTAAAAGCGTTAAGCGCACTCAAGGCGCATAGGCCTCGCCTAGGGCCTAGGCGCAAAAAAAGTGCGGGCCTGAGAAAAAAAAAGCGTACAACAAAAAAACATAAAATATTTTTATATAATAGAAATTTAATACTATTCTTCAAATAAAATAAACTAAAGCTATTATATAACATTTTTGTTCAGCTTCCTATATGCCTTTGAATCCAAGCATACTTGAATAACACGAGCATTAGAAAGCAAAACACGCAACAACAAAATGCTCCATCAGAACCTTACCCGTGGGTAAAAAAAAAAAAAAAAAACTTTTATTGCAAGTTTGCCTATTAAACCAGTTACCAAAACCATAACAATCACAAGCTAGAATGCAATCATAGTAGTCAAAAAGAGTTCTGAACGAGTTGCACGTGATAGTTGATACATAAATTGCAATCCGTTCTTCAATTATTACTGATGACTATTGTTTAATGTAATTAATGGATTAAAAACCTTACCTTTGGCAGTATTGGTGGTGTGACTATCCTTCGTAAAGGCCTATCTGATTATATAAGTGATGGCAAAGAAGGTACTACGTTTACATTTCACTTTTATTATCCTTCGTAAAGGCCTATCTGATTGTACATATGTAAGTTTGGTCAACATTTACGTGCAAGGCTTACCTATAACTTGTTATGTTTATAAACAGTAATATAGTAATATTGTTGTTGTAATTAGTGAATGTGGTAAGGTATTTGTAGATTACCATTTTAGTTATATATTAATAAACTAATACCACTGTAACAAATTTACATCATTTGATTTATAAAGTAATTTGGAAATTGAGGTAATATGTGATTATTGTTTATTTAGGAACACACACATTTATGCCAATATAGATTAGGATAGACATGAACATAAGGATACATGCAAAAGAAAGATACATTTAGTGGACTCATGTAACTAGAGGGAACAATTTTAATTCATAATGTTAAAATGGATCAATTTTTGGGTTAGATTCTATTGATAAGTCGGACGGGTAAAAAGTAAAAAACTAAAAAATAAGGAATATTGGATTTTAATAATCCCAACTATTCGCCGTCGGCCGCCAACAGTCCCAGCTTTAAAAATAACCACTGGCACTCCTAACTTTTAACATATTGGCCTCCAATGGACCCTGACTAACAGAACCCTAACGCTGTTGGTCTCCGGTCGCCCGAAAAACGTTTTTTGGCCGAAAAACTCAAAAACATTTTTGTCCCGAACCTCTTTGTAACCTTATTATGGACCTTTGGGAACCTTTTTCTAGTAAAAGTCCCAATTATTAAAGTCGCCGGAAAACTTCTTTTTCGCCGGAAAACTCAACATTTTTGTCCCAAACCTCTTTGTAACCTTAGATCGGACCTTTAGAAAGCTTTTTCTCGACAAAAACGGTTTTCCGGCGACCGGAGACTAAAGGCGTTAGGGTTCTGTTAGTCAGGGTCCATTGGTTACCAATATGTCAGTAGTTGGGACTGCTAGTGGTTATTTTTTAAGTTGGTACTGTTGGCGGCCAACGACGAATAGTTGTGATTATTAAAATCCAATATTCCAAAAAATAATCCCCACCCAAAAAAAATAAGAACACGTCAATTGGTCTAAAAACAACCCAAAAGGTATAATCAAGTTTTTAAAACATCCTAAATTGCTCTATTATAAGATTGGATCATTATTCTGATAATAATTTTTTTGTGATCTTTATTTAAATGTATATGCAGTTAGATCAGTTAGTATATTTGGTTCCCCTCGACGTTGTGGTGGACAAGGTGATATACTCTCTGGAAGGTACTTCGCTTATTTAACAACGCCCTCCTTATCCAATTAGCGTAAATTGCCATTCTACGGTTCCAAAAGGAAATTTGTGACTTATGTATTGGTTCATCACTTGCAGTAACATGTATCTTTGGTCAACTTTTTTACATATTTGAATCGTTTCCTTTCTAGCTAAGTTTATAAGTTCTGTTGAGCAGTGTTGCAGTATTCTTGGCTTGGGCCCGGAAGCTTGTTGATAAAGAGGGGCCCACTATGAGCCCCACAATGTTGGGTTGTATTGCGGGGTCTGCTTTGATGAGGAAAGCTGCATCGCTTGCTTTTGAGGATAAGAAGAGATCAACCCTCACCACTGATATTATCGAATGTTTAGGAAGAAGGTAATCTGCATACGTTTCCTTCATGACATTAGGGGTGTCGGGATTTGCATTTCATAAAATGTACCTATTGTTATCTTACAAAATGTTTTCGCAGTCAACCAAATTTTATAAAATTCGTCTAACTGTAGTTGCATTCTTGTGCAGTTTGGAGGATATTTGTCCGGTGCGTTGAAGCTTTGGATGTTAATTATCATGTTGTCTTTTTTTCTCTCTCTTAAGAGTTTTTATGAGTTTGAAGGATATTTTATTTTCGTTTCGAGTCAGTGAGCAAGTTTGGAATAAATGCAGAAGTTTGGGTGCATATTTGGTCTGCAATTACAAGGTTGGAGCTTCAACAGATAGTTGTGTTCAGGGGAGGACCTAGCCTTAACCGTTGGGTAACCTCCGCTACGGCTTGGCTCGGAAAAATTTGACGTTTTTAGTGTAAATTTTGGAAAAATTTGATGTTTTTTCGATTTCGTTACGGCTTATTTATAAAACGTTACGGCTTGGCGTGAATCCTAGATCCGCCACTGGTTGTGTTCCGTGCTAATTGGTTTTCTAGGATCATGTCATCTTCATCTAATGAATTTAAGAATGAAAAGAATACCAGGGCCGGATTTGTTAACAATTCAAACGTTTATAAAGTGAAGTTGTCAATATCGATGTTTCTTTGAAAGTTTTTACATCCTTGAGGCTACCCATTATACTCTTTATTGATCCATGATTGCCACCTCAGCGTCCCATCACCGTCTCCTTCTATCTGTCACTTACATCCCTCAACCTATACACTCATTCCTCATCCCTCACATTCTTTCTAATATTTTAAAAGAAAAATAGATAAGAGTGTGTGTGAAGAGGGGGGGAGGGGGGGGGGGGGGGGGGGGACCACGGGCTTGTGATTTCATCAGACCAGGACCCCCCCCCCCCCCTACGTCAGCACCCTAGGGACGCTCCTGCTGGTATAACGCCCGACCTAAGATTAGGATGGTAAAATCAAATCTAGATTAGACAATCCTAGTGAAACGTCCGTTTCATAGTATAGCTTAAAAGAACTAACTTTTTGAAAGGACGGGAACTACAAAACACGGTCTTTAAAAGATTATGTTATTAAAGATTTTCAAATGTTTGAATAAGAAATTAACCCTCGCCCTTTCAAACATATGCGCACTCACCCATGCTTTAATGGTATGATACGATGCTTGCTTTTTATAAGTTGTGTTAGATGATATTTAGAGTAGAAAAATAACCGTTTAGTTAGTTGGCCCATATAATTTAATTGAAACCTTTTGAGTGGTATGTGCTTGAATGGTCTTTCGCCTTTAACCCATATCTAAAACTTTGATTTTAGCCACCATGTTTATGGATATCGGTAGGGTGCCATAATCTTTTCAGCAACGTATTCGGTTAAAGTAATAAAAACTACTTGATCGCATTCGCTTACTCTCCTCGTATGCCTTAATGAAGACATGCAAATTCAATATGTTTATAGCATTTGTCAAACCAACTCATCCATTCTAAAGATTTACCATTTGACCACTTACCCAACCTAGGTGTCGATCTAAGTCAACTTGTATACAAAAAGGTAAACCTGAGGTTGGCTAACTGAGTTGAGCTAAATTCATCTGACAACAAAATTAATATGTCACACACGCCAGATGGGTTGACGATGAAAGGAAAGAAACAAGACGAAAAGAAAATAAAAAGAACAGTTGGGGGTCAGCCCAACCCGACCCATTTTGAGCCATACTAAGCGTGACACGACCCGTTGCCTAACCAACCATCTGGTGACACCTACCCAACCATATAGAATGTATCTACAGATGTATATAAGGAATCAGCAAGCGTATGTAGGCCATCAAATGAGCAAACAATATACCTTCTGCATTGGATATCAGTTTAACTTTCCAAAACCTGGTCCGGATATAACACATGTTTGCCGCCAACATCATAGAACAGCACGTAGGCACACACACATAATTAAGTATGACTACAAGCATTCCTAATAAACCACATGAAAATTTAACCTTAATACAAATTCCCAATAGTAAGCGTTCGTCTACAGCCACCATTCTTCAGAATTCCATCTCGTGTAAAGCTTCCTGTAACCACACAAATCACAATGACGGTCCACAAATAACAAGGTTATTCTCAAAGACGACAATTTCAACCCATTTACCTAGGGCTGCAAGCGAACCAAACGTTCAACGAACAATTCGTGAACTGTTCGGCGAGAGGTTTGTTTGTGTTCGTTCATTTATTAAACAAATGAGCACGAACAAGAAATTTCGTTCATTTGGTTAAATGAACGAACATGAACAGAGGTCACGTTCGTTCATTTACGTTCATGAACGTTCGGTAACGTGTTCGTTTATGTTCGCTTGTATTCGATAGTTCATTAGTGTTTTTAGTTTTTATATTTTATTTAAATACTTCAAAATTACGACAAATAAAATATTTTATTATATATGTTGTTCAAGAACGCAGATTAAATGTGTTCGTTTGTTTCCATTTGTGTTTATGAACATTAGTTTGTGTTCATTTATGTTCATCAATGTTCGTTGCCTAAAATTAAAAAATGAACACAAACGAACATGAACACATTCATTTCCTTAACAAACAAACACGAACATAAAATCTCGTTGGGTAAGTGTTAACGAACAGTTCGTGAACACATATATTTCTTAATCAACGAACACAAACAAGGTCTTGTTCGTGTTCTCCTTCGGTTCGTTTACAGCCCTACACTTACCTACAAATGGGTCATTTTGGGCTATGGACCTACGATTTATCTCTTACGAGTCATTTTGGTATTTCAAATTTTACCTATTTGACCCCTTAGAACAGAGATAAAACATCGGACGTTAAGGCAACAGTTGAAACAGTAAAATCATGATCATCAACATGCACGATTAATCGTATACCTGGTTAAGCATCTTCCTGCGGTTCTTGCTGTTGCTGTTGCGGCCACATAGGCTGCGCCATATAAGGACGAGGCTGCTGCCCGTAAAGCGCTTGAGGATCCACGGGCTTACCCATATACATCCCCGAACCACCAACCTGTGGAGGCGGCATATAGTAATACGGTAGACCCTCAGTCGGAGCCCCAACCGGAATGGGCCCACCTCTCGGGATTGTCGAACCAATCACCTCATCTTTCAAATCTTCTCGCGGCACTATATCAACCAAAAAGTCAAAAATATCAGTCCTCGTAATTGCAGCCGCAATATCATTCTTCTGAAGAGTCCTCCTTTTGTTTTCTTCAGTGTGGTTCCATGACCGTAAAGTCAACTCGAGAATAAACATTTCACAAGCGCGTGCAAATATCACCGGTGCTTCGGCGGATATCATCCTCACGTCTTCATCCGCTTTCATTATCTTTTTTATTCTAGCTAATGGGAGACTGTGGTTTTTGAAATCGGTGGTTTGTTCGATCTCGTGGAACTGGTTTGCCCAGAAGTTTTGGAGTTGTTGGTGCAGTTGTTGTTGCTGTTGCTGGTGGATGTGTTGGTACGCGAGTTGTTGTTGGGCCAGTTGGGCCGGGGGAGAAGGGAGACCGGAGGTTTGTGATGGTGGGACTGGCCCGCCAACTGATGCGGGGGGTACGATTCCCATCATTTGATTTGGGGGGTACGGTGCCATGCTGTACGGCATTTGAGTTGTGTTACCGACAGCCCCCATGCCTGGGGCCTGTCCATGACCTTGTTGATCCATCTTCAAATCAGAAAACGTTAATATAAGAAAATGTGGTTAAAAGTTAAAACAGTCGATGAACTACTCAACAAGTACATAATCAAAGGCAGAAAACGTTAGCATACACAATGTGGGTAAAGAGTAAAGATAAGAAGATTTACATTCATGAAAAGAACTTGCTTCAATATTGTTAAAAATCCATATTAACTATGAAAATCTAACCAAACCAAGCTACAAGCCTACAACTATCAACATGACATCACATGCAAGATCAAAATGTATTAATATTTTACCTTATTTACCTCAAATCAAGTCCTTACTCCTTACCAAGCTAAGACGTGATATTAACAGAGAATTAACATTCAACTAGAAAAGACACCACCTTGGTACCTTGTAACCAATTCCAACAAAAAACATTGGCAAAATTCATTCTTGTCGTAGCCACACTGCGCATGCATGCTACTATTCTCTAAAATCAGTTTCCATAATAGCTTTTATAAAAAACGGATGAGACGTGCGCCTCAAGGCGAGGTGTCTGAGGCAGCGCCTGGGGGGGGGGGGATTTTGTACGTACGCCTCGTAGGGTTGAGGCGCTAAGAAAAGCTGCGTCTCAGGTGTGCCTCAGGGGGTTTTGATGTTTTGACTTTTTGTGTCAATTTCAAACATTTCACGTCTTTTTTATGTGTTTTTGACGTTTTTGATGAATCTGATAATGAAATTAGTCAGTATTTTTTTTTTTTGTAAGATATATGATTTTACATTTATTTTTTAGTTCCGCCTCGTGAGGCGAAGGGAAAACGCCTCGTGGCACAATTCCGTACTTTTAAACCTCAGTTTCCATTACCTAAAGCAAACATTGTTACAAAGACATGCCTAGGAATACATGGTCAACAAGAGGCAAAACTAAAGTTAAACTTAAAAGGCAATTAAACACAGTTCCTAGATCTTCAACAGAAAGGTAAGTTCCATTTCAAACAAAAGGTAACAAACATGAAACATAACATCATTCCCTAACTTCAAACAGACACTAACATCCATACAATCACATAAAACTTTCACCCAACGAGTAAATAATTACAAAAATGTCAACGTGTTTCTTTTTTTTCTTTTCCATGCCTTTCGTACGTTTTGTTTTGTATGATAAGGCTGCTTGTACTACTTGAACATAAGTCTACAAATTAATTAGTGAACAAATATCCTAAAAATTAGGGCATATATAGATAGATGATAAAACTAATTATATACCTGGTATACTGTTTAGAAACTTGAAGAGCTGCTTCGATCAAACGCACAACTAATTGAATGCAAATTCAATTGAGAGAAAAATCTGAAATAAGAAGTAGATCGAGTTAAATAAGAGGGATTTCGTGTGCTGAATTGAATAGTTAAGAGAAATAGAGATGAAACCTGTTGGATTGAGTAGCAAAAGTGTGAGAAATTGAAGAAGAGCTAGCTAGGGCTTCAAGATGATCGAAAAAGGAAGTGAATGAATGAATTGGTAATGGGTGGGGGTGTTATGTTTATATAGTAAGGAAAAAGACACATTTGTTAGGGATATCGTATCGTTTGTTTGGCGTATTCATGTCTCTCTCTAGATGACTAATAAGATATAATAATATTTTTATACTAAATCGTATTTAAATATAATTATTCATGGTTAATCGTGATTAATAGCTTACATCGAGATCGAGAGGTTTTATTCGGGGTATTGAAAAAGGAAGTGAACGATGAAGTTGATCGAAAAAGGAAGTGAATGAAGCAAGGAAAAAGACACATTTGTTATAGATGTCGTCTTGTTTGGCGTATTCATGTCTCTCTCTAGATAAGTAATTACACAATATTTTTTTAATTAAAATTATATTTAAATATAATTATTCATGGTTAATCGTGATTAATAAAAAGTCAACTTTCATCGAGATCGAGAGGTTTTATTCGATTATAGAAAAGTGTTGTCGACTAACAAATCTACTTAACTTGTATAAAAGTGTTGTTTTTTTTTAACATCTAAACTTTTTTCTCTCCTAAATCTTATACGAAACCTAAGAGGTAATTCTTTTTGACCACTAGGCCAAAACCTAAGTGGCTTGTGGAAAAGCGTTGTTGACGAATAATTCTAATTGAAATATTGATGATTTAATTTCACTAATCATTTTATATAATTGGGATTTACACCTAACTCAGAGGAAATTTTAAGTTAATTTTAATACGGTTAGGAGGTGTGGAAGCATGCTAGTATAAGTTAAATAATCTGATCACAAGCCTAATGAATAGAGGAGGTCAAGTAAAGGTGTACAAAAAAACCGGTTTTAGAACTCAAACCGGAAAAAAAACCGGTTTTTTTTTAACCGGTTTTAACTCGAACCAAACCGGCGGTTTGTATAGCAGTTAGCATTTGGTAAAAAGCGTCGACAAACATCAAGAATTAGTGAATCAAAGAGCATAAGAAGCAAGAAGGCTGGAGATTGTATTAGGTTTAAGTTGGTGTTTCTTTGTACTATACTTAATTTTTCGTTGACCAATGTAATAATTTTCAGTTGAAAAATGAAATGAAATGAATGTGGTTTGTTGATTTTGAATTAAACATAATGCATTGACCATTGAACATTATGTATGTGTCACTGTTTGCTACAATGAAATCAAAACACCAAATTGCACAAACAAGCAGAAAACATTATGGTTTTAATTAAAGAGAAATGGATAAAACACAACACTTACAGTAACTTCTAATGGGTAGAAATCAACTATGTCCATACCATGAACCGTCCATAGCGACGCCCACATTGCCAAAGTTAGCTTGATAATCGTTTAATTGGGGGTGGAGTTGCATACAAATCTATTGAACATAGGATTTTTGTTAACTAATAGTGGGAAGAAGCCTTTAAACGTTGCTATAGCCTATAGGGGTGAAATGACCAAAACACCCATCACGTGTGGAGCTCATGGGGGGAACTAACGACTCAGTGGACGGAAGGGAAAAAGAGGGACGTTATGTGTTACAAGATGAAACGTCAAGTATGTAAGGTGTTAAGGGTGGACTGAAGGTGTGAATTCATGCAAACCATAGGGACGGAAATTGCAATTTACCTTACCTAGTTGTCCTGACGTCATTAGGTATCAAAACTATGGCCGGACATGGAAAATTACTCGCAACCCCACTCATAGAATCGCCTACCGAGGCAAAGGCAATCCGGAAGACCCATGTGACGAAGAAACTGGCACTGGTACAAAACCAATTTTTTGGTGGTGTCAAAAATTTTTTTTTCTTATAATACAAAGAACCAAATAATGACATTTCTCTATTATTAAATAAACTCACCACTAAAAAATTGATTACACAGCACCATTGTCGGACTCCAGAGCTTCACTAGTTCCAAAATCTTGTCACCGGCGATCGCCATACATACCGGAGAACGAAGACCTTCGCTCAAGTACTTGAATGAGCTGTTTAATGTAGTTACTTTTGTCGTGAGCATTTGTATTTGTGTATAATTGGAATTTTATTGGGAAATAATAATAAAAATTTTGGAATTTTGCAAAAGTATTAAAAGTTTATATTTTTTTCTTATCATATTTTTTGGAGGTATGTAGATTTGGTTTTTTGGTGCTATATACATTTGTTATTATTTGGTGTACCGGTGATTAAATGGTAAGTAATTCATACTGACATGTGTTAGAGGTTTGTGGTTTCTATCATTGATTAAATGGTGGGTGATTTTTCTATCAAAGATGGGGAGAATGATGGTGCGACGACCCAAGACGGTATGGACAGAGCCGCACATCATGGTCGTGACAACAAGCTTTTCCTAGGATAACGGCCCGTTATACAATGCATCACTCGACTATATAGCAAATGGACTTTATGTTAGATGAACCACAAAATTTAATGACCATTTGATAATGATTTTACAACTATTTTCACCATATTATAAAATGTGTTTTGTCACAGATAAGAAATTGCCAAATTGGTACGTCAATGCATACTTTATACTTGTATCAGTTTCCTACATTAATTGCAATAATACCGTGAAGCCCACAGGCCCACACGCTTAGGCAAATAGATAACAACCATAAATTATACATTCATAGTCTATCCAAACTTTATTACACATGTCTCTGTACACATACAACAACTTGAAAACTACAGCCTCAGCCCCAGCCTCTAAACCCATAAAACCAAACATCTAATCATCATCGTCGTAGCTCTGCAAACGTTTACTGTGTGGCCGATAGCATCGACGGGGCTCCCACCTGAAAAAATATCAACCAAATGTCACATTTTGAAACCAACATATACCTAAGCTTATCATATTATGAAGCTGGACCACAAGATATATACTAAAAACCACCAAAATGGAGCTGAAAAAGACCACAATTTAGATATAAAATCCGATGCATGTTTAGTGGATGAGATTTAATATTATATGATTATATGTTATACCATATATTTTGCGCCCCATATCTCTTCCTCAGTTGCAGGAACGGCTGTGATTTTGTTCTTGGGATTTTCGTAGCATCTCAGCTCTCCAATTGCTGTCGAGTAGAAGCATCCTGCATCACACATTTAAACCACGTTTGAAAAAACTTTAAAGAAAACTTGAAAGTTGAACTCATCGAATTGATGAAACGGGTTGAAACACTACTGGAAAACAGACTTTCAACGATGGAGATATCACCAATGGGCAACGGACCACTATTTGCCAATAAAACAATACACGAAAGCATTGAACTTTTTAAAGTTCGTCGGTCAAGAGAGCAGACAACTTACCCGACAACAGGAAATAAATTCCTATCTTTGAAAAATAGAGGTCTACCGAACATAAAAATAATTTTAAAAAATTAATATTTTTTATGCCATGTTGGTAACACATTTCGTGAACAAGATTTTCGTATAAGATATTTGTTCTCAGTGATCCGTTGGTAATATCTTTTGGTGAAGTCGTTACCTATGCCCAGTTTTTCCATGAAACTTCACCGAGGCATTACAAACGGTTCGGCTCTCCACAGATGGTTAAACGAAAATGAAAGTCTCCTTATGTTATAGATGCAACCGTATAGATCTTTTTATTCAAAGAAACTAAGTCATTACTATAATAATATTTTCTTCATATATAAAGTATTAATTATTTATAAAAAATGAGACGTTTCTGGTCCTAACCCACCCGACCCGACTCATTATGATCCATAATAAATTTTGTTCCGTTTCTGCTTTGTCCCGTTACACAACTAGATGGACCACCATAACAATATCGGATAGAACCGAACCTTGAGGGAATGAAGCAAGTGACTTGCCACAGCCAACTTTAAGCAAATCAGCATCATCAGCAAATGCAACACACCCATCAGCTGTGATTCCCCAATACAAAGGAACCTTACCATGTTGATCCTGTCATTATCACCACCAAAACCACTTATCATTAAACAAACTAAACCATCTTAATCATCACAGTAAATATTAGGTGAATAATTATGACTTACAGTTGCCACAAATAAAGTAGAGGTTGACTTGTCAAACACAACAAAGGAAAAATCTCCAATAAAATGACCCACAACTTGGTTCATAGGATATGGTGCTCGATCACGAAGAGCCTTGTACGCCTCGATCACCAAAACAACCTCGTTGGCGGATTTCGATAGCCCGTATTGCTGCTTTAGGCTGCCCAAATTGTCAAGGGCTCCTTCAAACAAGCAGAATATCTCGTCTTTGACCGCAAAAGATCTGCAAATTTGATCATAGATTATGTTATTTTATAAACCTTCTAAGTTCATTGATGGATTCATAGATGCGATGTTTATAAAATCATGACATATATCACCATTAATCGCTATTTATCGCGAGTACAAGAAAGATACAATCAATCTAAAAATCCATAAACCGATTAACCGAAACATTTAGTGGAAGCTCGACTAGGCTCAAGCTTGTTTAACTTTAGAGCGCTCAAGCTCGAGATCATTTCGAGCTTTATTTCTAAAGCTCGAGATTAATTAGAACTTTATAAATCATCATTTACATATTTTTTTTTATATATAGAGAGATAGAGTGAAAAAATTGTGAAAATAAGATTTTAAGAGTGTGGTAATAAAATAAGCATATTTTAATTATAATTATTATATACAAGATATTATATATCATCTATAGTTATTTTTATCATAATTTTATAAAATTTAGAGTGAATTTCAAGGATTGTCCTTTATCTTTATATCCATTTTCAGGCGATGTCCTTTATGTTTAAAATTGACGAGTTTTGTCCTTTATGTTTTCATATCATACACGTTATGTCCTTTAGGCCTAACCTAGTTAGTTTTTTCAGTTAAATTTGGTCATATGCTTTGCACATGAGGGCATATTTGTCAATTCAAGGGTAAGTTCAACGACAGATTTACAGCTCAAAGCTTCTGCAACCTTTGAATTGACAAAAATGTCTTTATGTGCAAAGCATATGATCAAATTTAACTGAAAAAACTAACTGGGTTAGGCATAAAGGACAAAACGTGTATGATATGAAAACATAAAGGACAAAACTCGTCAATTTTAAACATAAAGGACAACGTCTGAAAATGGATATAAAGATAAAGGACAATCCTTGAAATTCACTCTAAAATTTAAAACTCGTGAGTTGACTCGAGACTAGTTTATTAAACAAGTTAATTAATTTTCAGTCTAGACACGAGGCTCGGTCTCATTTAAGCTCAAGCTCGGCTCAGTTTGATCTTTTAGCGAGCCGATCTCGAGCAGCTCGTTTGATCAAAATCTCAGAAACTGATCAACTATAGTCTGTAAACAGAATATTCCAATACAATCATACCGACTTGTACATCGTGAATTAAAACTTGTACTCTTTCAATTCAAATTATTCAGCAATCTTATCATTGACTTTACTAAATTAATTAGTTCAACCAATTTCTAGAATCTAACATCAACATGCAATCGAAACAATAAATCATGAATCAGCACAATAATTGAATTTATACCTCGGGCGAGTAATCGACTCGTTCTGGTGAGTATACGCTAACATAACATCATCTCCGATCTGCATCGACACTGCGGCAGAGTTGTTTCCGACGAACCGGTTAATTAGAGACTTGCCGGTGATCTTCGGCGACGGCGTACGGCTGCCGGCGGCAACCAGCTCCTCCGGCGGTGAAACAATTGAGCTGCTGAAAACCCCCAACATCGTAATTATCTTCCAAATTGAAGGCGATTTCTGTAAGAAAACAACAGAGGACTGAAAATAATGAGAGTGATCATAGGATGTGGTTAAATTTATAGGGATGGTGAGGGTAGTATTGTCATTTTGTAATGTTATTATTTTTAGTATTTTATGGAAAGTAGATTTTGAGTGAGGGTATTGTTGTCATTTTGTAATGTTAATTCTAGTATTTTATCATTTTATAGTATTTTATGGAAAGTAGATTGTGAGTGAGGGTATTGTTGTCATTTTGTGTTAACAAGTATTAATCCCTACGCGTTGCGATGGGGGTGTAAAACCGTGACAAATAGCACCAAGGTCACAACACCGCCAACGACTACCAACACTGAAGTTGTGACGTGTTAATACGGAGAAATTAGAACGAACACATAAAACATAGAAAATAATAACTAAGTTGATTTATGACCCGTGCGTCACGATGAACCTATCAAATGGGAAAAAATAGACGTCCATAAAAACGTTGAACCACACGTGCACGTTGCGTAATGTTAACTTGCAAAATTTAGAACAAAGCGTAAAACAAAACGTAAAAACGTTGAACCACACATGAACGTTGTGTTGTGTTAAATCGCAAAATTTAGAACAAAACATAGAACGGAAGTTTTGCGAAACATGAAGAGTATAGGGTACCAAATTGACAAAGATAGAAAGCTTTAGGGTTAAAAGTAAAAAACCAAAATAGTTTTAAACTAAAATTGTAATTATATCAAACTTTTTTGAATGCCTCTCTAAGCAAAAAAAGTACAACTACTATGTGCATTACAATGTTGTTAATTTATAATAGGTAAATTCTAGTATTTTATCATTTTATGGAAAATATATTATTTTAAACCACCTATAAAGTCTGACCATTCGGGTAAACCTAATAACAAAAGGTTACCTATCTCGTGAACGTACAACGCCTCGCTATCATTCTAGAAGAAACTGATCGTCCGTAGGCCAACTGTAATAAAACCCCTAATTAAATCGAGAAGATGTGAGGGTGTTATTGTGGTTTTGTAATTTTATTTTTAGTATTTTCAAAAAAATAGATTGTGAGTGGGGGTATTATTATCGTTTTGTAATGTTAATTTTAGTATTTTACAGAAAATGTTTTTTTTTTTTTTTTTTGAACTACCAATAAAGTCTGATCACCCGGGTAAATATAATGGCAAAAAGTCATCTACGTCTGCAAACACAGACAATGTTGGTGATCGGCCGCCACCAATCCACGGGAAAGCAATAGTTCTGAAGAAACACGTAACTAATTATGAGGCTAATCAGTTTGGTTTATGTTTCAACCATAATGGTTAATCTTCTTATAGCTTCCTGAGTTCCTTAATGACCGTGTTTACCTGCAAAACAAAACACCGTTACACGTTAAGAGGGGAATGTGGGGGTTTCCCTCTTAACCGGGCTCCGGCGTGAGAATAAGCGACTGCTTTGGGAGAGAATTAAGTATTAAGTGGGAGTCGAGGGAATGGAATGGATAACCTGTGAAGTGAAGGTCTCTATTTATAGCCGGAGAGGTGTAAGAGGGTGTGGGCTGATGGGCCTTGGGCCGGAAGGCGACAACATGGAGGATATGCTCCTTGTCTCACTGGTGTCGACCGTTAGTGGCTTCTAGGAGCTTTATGTAGTTGGCGCAACGTGATTGGAGCCACGTGTCACTGTTGTCGGCCTGGTCGCCCTTCTGCCATCAGCAGGTAAGTGGAGATCGTGGGGCAGTTGTCTCTGCCCTGTGATCGGTGCCACATAGGCGTCCTTAAGTACTTTTTGTCTCCTGCATGTTAGACGATCGTGGAGCACGATTGCGCAGGAACAGAAGGACCCTGATTGGCTCTTCTATCCTGCCACTTGTACCTTGTGTACTGTCTGGAAAGGCCTCGCGCCGAAGCCACGCATGATTCTTGCTGAGCATGTTATCACCTCGCGCGAGCTTCATGGGCCTTCAGATGTTCTCTTTAGAATGCCAAGTGTTGCTAACTGGAGTTTATTCTTATGTGGACCTCGCGCGGCGTTACACAGTTATGTTGTAGCCCGCGCGAGGTTGGCAATCAAGGAAATTGTTGATTAAGGAGTATGGTCCCCGCGCGACCTTACAGGGGTTGCGCGGCTTTTTGGGACCATACCCCTTCAAGTCCCCCCAGTCCAGTGCTGCACCATGCGCAGGGCAAGTGGTTGGAGCTCTGGACTTAAAAATAAAGTAAAAGGATGCTTCTGGCTTTGGTAGACGGCGCGCGTGTAAGTTGTTGGTTACTACGGCGCGGCTACCAGGGTTGTTATTGGCTTTGTTGTTAGCTTTTACATGAAGTTTCTAATGACTTTGGGCGGGAAAACCCTCGAAATTCGAATTTTCTGACAGGTTGGTGCAAAAGTCGTGGTTGGTGACGACTGAGTTGACCTCTGACGGTTGCCATCAACTGGTTGCTGACGGTTCAGATTTTCGTCAGGAGAGTGAAGCTCACGCGCGCGTGGTAACTGCCACTCCGGGAAACACGCCTTACGTGGCGCTTTCTGGTTGGCCTTGCTTGCGGCGGTTTCGGCACGGTTACCCATCGCATTAAATGCGATGGGTATATATATCCGGAGAGATGTGAGGCTCATCACTTTTCTCTTCTACTATTCTTTACTTCCTGTCAAACTTCTTTGAATCTTCAAAGTTTGAAGAACACGGTTGCAGCAGATCTCTTCCAAGTTCTTGAAGAACATCGTAGCAGATTATCAGGCTTGTTTCCAGGACATTCAAGACCTTTGTTTATCTATCGATGGCTGAAGAACAACATGAAGATAATCCCGGAGAAGAAGGTCTTGTGCCTGTTCTCCGGTGGGATTTAGGGCTTTTTGAACAGCTATCACGTAGTTTCCGGTTCCCACCGGAGTGGGATGCCCGGTACCCCGGCCAAAACCAGACGGCCGCTGATGCACCGCCGGGGTACATCACTTTATTCGAAGACTTCTTCCATCAGGGCAACTTCCGGTTGCCGGCGACCAACTTCATGGCTCATATTCTTCAATTTTATGGGTTCCATATATCTCAGATGAGCCCACCCGGGATGGTTCGTGTCCGACATTTCGAGTTCCTGTGCTGGGCTCATGGCATCGAGCCAACTGTCGATAAATTCCGGGCCTTTTATCAGCTTCAGCGAAATATGGCTTTCTACTCTTTTGCCAGTCGAGGCGCAGCGAAGATGGTACTTCTAAATCCTCCCAAGAGTTTCCATGACTGGAAGCCAAAATTCTTTTATATTCGCGAGGAGGTTATTCCGATCCCCATGACGTTTCGCGCCTGGAATGAAGCGATTGTGAAGGAAGACTTGGCGATACCCAAGACTGAGGCTTGGTATCGGGAGCTTACTGCCACCCCAAACCGAGTGTTTGGGGAGAATGTCTTGGTAGCGGCGAGGATGAGTGATCAATGGCCGCCTGAAAGCAAGGAGGTTCCTATCTTGATGCTTGATGATGGAGGTTAGTAATTGCCTTGGTGTTACTGATATTTCGTATCTTGTGTTTTTTACTTATATAATTTGTCGTGTAGAGGCGCGTTTGTATCAAGCTGCCTTCGCCACTTTTGGCGGTACTATGGGCGTGCGCCCGCTTCAGGAAGGGGAAGAATACTGGTATGACCAGATAAAGGTTAACTTTATGTATCCTGTTGCTGATGCGTTCGTCTCGCCGCCTACTGCAAACGAAGGTGCGCACATACCGAACCCTCGCCCTTTGCGCTCTGTGACTTCTGCTGGGAAAGAGGTTGTCTATCTTTCCAGCGAGGAGTCAGTAGGGTCCTCGAACGGAGAGCTAAGTTCGTGGTCTAACGTCTTTGCAGGTGTGTTGTGCGACTTGGGTATTGACCCAGAAGGGAAGAAGAAGAAAAAACCAGTGAAGAAGAAGAAGGATGTTGAGGTGACCAGCAAGGGTGCCGGGAGGAGTCGCGCAACCACTGGTGCTGTGGATAAAGGTATTTTTCGCCTCTGTCGGAGTGACTTGAGAGATTTCGTGATTGTTAGTGACTCACTTGAAGGTTTGTCGAGCGCAGGCGGAAAGAAGACTGGAACTGGTGGCTCAGGGAGCGCGGGTTCTCGCAACCCGGACGCTGGCGCTACTCCTTCCACTGCCGAGCATGAGGAAGAGGAAGAAGAAGAAGATGTTGCTGAGAAGTTGGTCAGCAGAAAAAGAAGTAGGAGCGCGACCACTGTTGGTGCGGCTGCTGCGCCGGCAGCTGGAGGGGCGTTGGTGCTTGGGAAACAGAGTAATCTGCGTTCCCTTTATAGATTTTCTCCTGGTATGTTCCTGATTTGTCTTTCCTTTTGTTGCTCTCTTCTTAACCCCTTAGTTTCTGCAGAAACCAAGAAGAAGACCCCTGAGAAGGGTGTTGTGTTTATGAAGCCAGAGCCAAAAAGGCCAAAGATTATCATCAAATCTTCCAAGACTGCTGGGACTGAATCTGCCAAGGACAAGCATACTGCTGAGGGTGATACGGCGAAGGCTGCCGAGGAGAAGAGGAAGGTTGATGAAGAGCGTAGGAAGAAAGCTGATGAGGACAAGAGGAAGAAGGCGGAGGAGGAGAAGAAGAGGAAAGCCGAGGAAGATAGGAGGGCTGAGGAGGCGAAACGCAAAAAAGCCTCTGACCGCGAGAAGGAGAAAGAGAAAGAGAAGGGGAAAATTGTTGAGAAGGCGCAGGGTCCGGAGGTTGAGAGCGCGACGGGGCCTGAGAAGCCTCGTCAAGAGAGGAGGAAAGAGCCTGAGGTTGAGGGACCTGCCCGCCCCGCGCATACTGAGGTTCCCCATCGTTCCAAGGGGCTTTCTACCAGGGGATCGGGCCCTTATGTTTCTAGTGGCGCGAGCTCTGGTGGCGCTAGTGGTTATAATCTACAAGTTATCGGGGCGAAGGATACTCTTGGTGATATCTATTATAAAAGTTATACCGAAGAGGAACGCGGTAATGCCTCCCATCAGGCTCCCTGGAGTTTGAGGCAAAAGGATACCTTTCAGGAGTTCGGTCCTTGCCGAGATTGGTTCTTCAATTCCTTCACTCCTGGAGAGGTTAACCGGCAGAGGGCAAAGACTCATGAAGCGTTATACCGTACTTATATGCTCGGGGAGGCAAATGCTCGCGCTGCTAACCAGGAGATTGTGCGGGAGTGGCGAACAATGGTTAGGGAGCGGTCGGACTGGGAGAGGTACCGCGAGCGGATGCAGAAATGTATTAATGATTTTGAGAAGTCAAAAACTGCCTTTGATGAAGAGAGGGCTAAGCTTGAGGCTGATAAGAAGGCAGAAGAATGGGGGCGCGAGGCCCTAAAAACCAAACTTCGAGCTGCCGAGGATCTTTTGTCGAAAGAAAAAGCTGAGTTTAAGCGTATTTGTGCGAAGGACAATGAGCGTGCGGCTGCGGATCGTAACAAGATTGTCAACCTTGAAGCCAAGGTTGTTGAGTTGACCGGCAAGGTCGAGGATGTACAAGCTGCGCAGGTTGCTAGGGAGCAGATTGAGGTTTGTAAAAACTTCCATGCCTTTTCCCTTTGTGCTTGTTTGCAAAATAGCCTAAGCCTTGTCTTTTTTAGGTTGAGCTTACTGAAGTGAAGACTCTGTTATCTGGTAAGGACAAGGATCTCCAGGCCAAGGATGTTGAGATCGCCGAACTGAAGCGTCGCCTAAACGATCAGGTTGACAAATGCGAATCCTTAGAAATCGATCTCGAAGCTGAGAAGGTCAAGGCAGCCACTGCTGAAGAGGCTAAACAAAGAGCCGAAGAAGCTCGCGATGTTAGTACCAAGGCCCTTAATGTGGCGCAGACTAATTATGCTGAAGCTCAGGGCATCGTTGATACTCTTGTTTCTGAGGCCGAATGGATGCGCGGCCGTGGAGTAGTGTTGGTATGCTGCTCTCTTTCTTTTTTTTTTTTTTTAAAAGGTTTTTCATTTGCTAGGAGTTGCTTTTAATGCGCGGTCTTCATTACAGCTTGCCAACTCTGTCCTTAATGCTGGAGAACTGGATCGCGCTGTTGCTGCTTTGACGGACGCCGCGCGCGCCGTCGGTCATCGCGGGGGCTACCTGGAATGTGCTCAGCACGTAGAAGAGGTGTTTGGACAGGAGTTTGACATTAGTCATTGTTCAGCGACTGATCAGGCTAGCGCCGAGCTGACACGTGCTGAAAATGCTTATGATCATTTGTCACTGCCCGTGATGGACTTGGTCGCGAAGGCTTTAGAGCATGATGACTGGTGTCACCGCCTTAAGGCCATCCTCGATCCACCGATAACTGTTGAACTATCAGATGAGGAGCCAGCTGGTGATGATGGTGGGAATGATGGTGATGACGGTAAACCTGATGATGACGATGACGATGAAGGCGATAAGCATGATGGTGATGGGAATGACGAGTTTGAATAGGCTTGGGAACAGGCTTTGTGCCTTGTAATTTTGTCTTACTTTGCATGTAAGTTCTTGCGCGGTCGCGCTAGTTTTAAATGGAATGAACGTTACCCATTGTCTATACAGCCATTGCGCGTTTGCGCTTTGTTTTAAATATGATGCTTGTGTATTCTTTCCCGTTACAATTATTGCACTGTTGTTAGAAACTTCGGTTAAGTTAGCGCGAATAAATGTAAGTGTGGCTCTTGTAAGTGCAATTGCCCGGTCTCGCGCTATGTTCGCGGAGGACCTTGGAGGCATGACTGGAGTGTTTTCGTGCTAATCAGAAGTTTAACATGCATTTGTAACGAAAGAAGTCAGTCGTGATAAAAGAGCATGTCGAATGCTTTCATTGATTAAGTAGGCGCTTAGGCCAAGATACATTGCTTGTAACGTAAAGGGCGTGTCGCCAACATAGGAAAGTAAAAGAGGCGCATGGCCGACAGTAGTAGATAAAAGCGCAGGGCCTGGGGTAGTCACATATAGCATTTACGCAGTTGTTGCGCATTCCAAGTGCGCGGGATGATGTGTCCATCCATGGTGCGCAGTTTGTAAGCCCCTTTCCCTAGCACTTCATGAATCAAGTATGGGCCTTCCCATTTGGGTGCTAGTTTTCCTGGGCGTTCATCGTTTGAGGCTTCGTTGTCTCGAAAGATGTATTCTCCTGGAGTGAAGGTACAGATGCGGACTCGCGCATTGTAGTACCTCTCCAATTGGGTCTTGTACTTGGCCTCTTTGATTCACGCTATTTCGCGTCGTTCTTCTAGCAAATCCAAGTCAAGACGACGTTCTGCCTCGTTGTCGATTGCGTTGACTGCTGTCAAACGCGGAGAAGGCAGGCCAACTTCTGCCGGGATAACCGCTTCTGAGCCGTAGACCAGGCTAAAAGGGGTTTCGCCGGTACTTGTTTTCGGCATGGTTCGGTGAGCCCACAAGATACTCGAGAGCTCATCCACCCAACCTCTTCGCTTCGTGCCCAGTCGGGCCTTTATCCCATCGACGATACATTTGTTCACACTTTCAACCTGTCCGTTGGCCTGAGGATGCGCCACGGAGGAGAAAGTGTGTTCTATCTTCATCTCTTTCAACCACTTCTGGAGGTCCTCGGACGCAAAGTTGGTGCCGTTGTCTGTTACAACCTTGAGTGGTAGGCCAAATCTGCAGATGATGTGTTCCCAAATGAACTTGCGCACCATCATGGCGGTAGTTGAAGCAAGGGCTTTAGCCTCCACCCATTTCGTGAAGTAATCGACGGCCACAATTATAAACTTGACGGCGCCAGGAGCCTCTGGGAAGGGTCCCACCATGTCGATTCCCCACTGCTGAAAAGGCCAAGCAGTGGATACGGGGATCAGGTCGTTCTTGGGGCGCAAGGTTTTTGGAGAGTGCCGCTGACAGGAGTCGCACTTGCGCAGCTCCTTCAGGGCATCCACATGCATCCCTGGCCAGTAGTACCCAGCGTTCATAATCTTCGCAACGACCATGCGTGGTCCCGCATGGATGCCGCAGATTCCTTCGTGAATCTCCCTTATCAGATAATTCGCGTCTTGGGGGTCCACGCAGCGCAGAAGTGGCCCCAAGAAGGACTTGCGGTATAAGATACCACCATTCATTTCGTATTGCAGAGCTTTGTTCTGAATCTTTCTTGCCTCTGCCTTATTCTCTGGGAGTATTCCTTCTTTCAAGTACTGAATGATAGGGGTCATCCAGGATGGTTGCCCTAACTCGATCACATTGACTTGTCGTAACAAGACTGACGGGTTCTTGAGTACCTCAATCCTTACATCTTTGGCAAGATATTGGAAAGATGTTGAAGCAAGCTTGCTCAAGGCGTCAGCTGGTCTGTTCTCAGAGCGGTTGATGTGGATGACCTTGTGAGACTTGAACTATTGAAGCAACTCTTTTGCTTGTTCCAGATATAGGGCCATAACTTCACCATTTGCATCGTATATACCGTTGACTTGACTGGCTATTAAGAGTGAGTCAACATGTGCTTGTAGATTTTTAGCTCCCATTTTGATGGCAAGGCGTAAGCCTGCCAAAAATGCCTCGTATTCCGCCTCGTTGTTGGTGTTTTTAAAATCCAACTTGATGGCGTAAGTGAATTCATGGTTTTCAGGGCTTACTAGGCGCAATCCAGCTCCCGCGCCGTCCTCATTTGAGGCCCCATCAGTATAAAGCATCCAAGTCTCAGTTGTCGCGTCTTTTTCAGGAGTTTCAACAAGCTCATAATCTTTGATTTTCTCTACCGGGACTTCTGTGATAAAATCGGCGAGCACCTGGCCCTTGATGGCTGGGCATGGTCTGTACAAAATGTTGTGACCTCCCAACTCGATTGCCCATTTGGCGAGCCTCCCAGATGTTTCTGGTTTCTGAAGTATCATGCCGATATGAAAATTGGTAAGTACTGTGATCACGTGCCCTGTAAAGTATCTGCGCAGCCTTCGGGAGGCGTGTAAAAGCGCAAGCACCAATTTTTCCATCGTGGAATATCTTGTTTCCGGGTCAGTGAGTACCCTGCTGACGTAATAAATTGGAGTTTGGACTCCATTCCTTTCCACCAGTAGTACCGATCCTACTGCCTTATCTGAAGAAGACAAGTACAGTACGAGTGGTTCTTTTTCGAACGGTGCAGTCAGGGTAGGGAGCTCGATCAAACATTCTTTCATTTGCTGGAAAGCCTTTTCAGCTTCAGGGGTCCATCTGAACTCTTGCTTCTTGACACAGTTGCGCAACGTGCTGATAAAAGGGTACGACTTCGCGGCGTGATTTGACAAAAAGCGGTTAAGCGCGGCGAGGCGGCCGGCCAACCGTTGCATTTCTTTGATTGTTCGCGGCGATGGCATCCGCTCTATTGCCTGGACCTTTTCCGGATTCACTTTGAAGCCGCCGTTGGTGACTATAAAGCCTAAAAACTTCCCTTCTTCCATGCCAAAAGAACACTTGGCTGGATTCAATTTCATGTTTACGCTGCGCAATGAATTGAACGTTTTCTCGATGTCTTTCAACATTTGGTCCTCTTCGGGACTCTTGACCACGAGATCATCGATGTAAACTTCAATATGCTTTCCGATGTCACCCGCGAAGGTCTTGTCCATCAATCGCTGATATGTGGCGCCAGCATTTTTCAGGCCGAATGGCATCTTTGTATAGCAAAAAATCCCCAGATCCGTGCGGAAAGCCGTCTTCTCTTCATCCTCGAGCTTTATTTGAACTTGATGGTACCCCTTGTAGCAATCCAAGAAGCACTTCCATCTGTATGGCGCGAGAGAGTCTATCTTTTTGTCGATCTCAGGCAAAGAGTAACAATCCTTAGGGCATGCCTTGTTGAGATCGGTATAGTCAACACACATTCGCCATCCACCACTAGACTTCTCTACCATTACGGGGTTGGCAACCCAACTTTGATAACGTACTTCTCGCAGGATGCCGGCTTTAAGTAACTCGCATACTTGCTCATTCATTGATTTCGTTTTATCTGCCCCTAAGCTGCGCCTTCTTTGGACTTTCGGCTCAACCGAGGGGTAGGTATTTAAACAGTGCTCTGTGATGTCGCGCGGGACGCCGGTCATGTCGGCCGGGGTCCAGGCGAAAATATCCATGTTCTTGAATAGGAGCTGCTTGAGACGAGTTCTGATGTTTGGTGAGATAGCGTGGCCTATCGTCACCGTTTGCTCCGGATATTTGCGATTTAAAACCCATTTTTCGGGCTCAGTCGCTGAAACCTTCGCCGCTTTGGTTGGGCACAACTCTTCTGTTGACATTACTTCTTTCTTTGCATAAACAATTGCCACCCCGGTCTTGGTTGGGAAACCAATCGCTGAGTGCGGGGTGGAAGTTATCATATTCAGCTCACCTTGCGTCTCTCTCCCGATCAGCACATCATGTCTTGACTTAACAGGCATCACCATGAAGTTCACGTTTGTTGTTCTTGAATGCTTCCCGTCAGAGAGTGTGACGGGGAAGCTAATTTGGCCTAACGGGAAGACCATCTCATTGCAGAACCCAGACAGTGGGTAGTCAACTGGTTCAAGTCTCGCTTTGTCTTCGTCGTCGAACTGGTTAAAGCATTGTTCATAGATGATGTCTGCTGTGCTCCCTGGGTCGATAAAGACGTATTCCGTTTCATAATGGCCGACGATACCGGTGATGACGATGGGTCGTGTGGCTCGGGGACCCCCGCGCACCACCGGGAAAATAACTTGCTGTTCTTGCCATGACGGCTCATAAGGTCTCTTGCCCTTCTCTCTCGCGCTATACCTTGGTCCATTGACCATGTGTGTCTCTAGGCGCCGAACTTTCTTGTGATTTCCTTCATCGTGGCGATGGAGCTGTCGAGTTTCTTTGCGCACGTTTTTCACTAAGTGGCTCAGCTTTCCACTCTTTAGTGCTCTCTCGATCTCTTGACGCAAGCTGTAACAATCATCTGTTAAGTGGCCTGTATCCTTGTGGAAATCACAATACAGATTGGGGTCTTGCCCCTTTTTGTTTGTCATAGGCCTGGGAGCCTTAAAATCATGGTTCTCCGTCATTAGCACCTCTTTTGGTGTTTTTATGAGCGGAGTCCAATGCTTTTCACGATTATCGTCTCGGACTGCCTTTCTATAACCGATGCGATCAATGGTATCGCGCGCGTCTTCCTTATAGCGGGATCGTTCTTCATAACGGGGTCGTTCACTGTAACCGCTGGAGTGGTTGGCCTTCCACCCAGGGTTCTTGCCTTTGTTGCGTCTGTTGTCGTCGCGCGAGTGACCCCCTTTAGAAAATCTATCCTCAGAACGATAGCTGTTGTTTCGTGCGAGTGACTCTTCCGTTTGCGCGACTATCTTCGCGGCTTCCATCAGTTTATCCCACTCCTTGGGCATTCCATCCTTCCCAGTGATGGTTCTAATTAGGCTATCGCAGCGGATGGCTTTCTTGAAGTGGCAGCGCATGAGTTGTTCACTTACGCCACCGATCTCCAAACATTCTTTGTTAAAGCGCGTAATGAAATCTTCCAAACCCTCGTTATCTCTTCGCCAGATATCTTCGACTTCAGCTGTGTCGCGCTGGTATCGTCGTTGTTGACTAAAGTGACTCATGAACTGGGTCCTGAAATCTACCCATGATTTTATCTTTCCCGGAGGAAGGCTGTCGAACCAGGCGCGAGCAGCCCCGGTGAGCGTTTGGATAAACAGATGGCACCACATGGGCATATTCCAGTTCCCCATGCAACCGGCGCTTGTGAAAGAGCTGACGTGATCATCGGGATCAGTCAATCCGTTAAACTTTCCAACTGTCGGAGGTAACTTTTCTTTTTTAAGCGGCGCAAGCGCTATCTTCGGAATGAACTTCGAATGCTCTACGGCTTCAGCTGGCCGGTAGGCGAGGCGAAAGTCTTGCTCTGCCTCTTCGGTGTATCCCACATGTTGCTTTGGTTTGTAGTATTCATGATTCCTTTGTAAACGATTGAAGACCGAAGATCCCTCATCGTACTCCCAAGTTGGATCATTTGGGTCAGTATCTTCCCATTCGTCGTTCATGTTGCGCGGCGTAAGCCGGCTATGAACTGGGACTCTTTGGAAGTTTGACGGATCGTCATAGTAGCTTTCAGTTTCTCCCTGTGTGTCGCGCGTGTCTTGCACGCTTAACCTTCTGGTGGGGGGAGGTCTGTTAACTCTTCTTTGGACGTGTTGCGGTGGTGGCATCTGGCGCGGCCCGTGACTGGGGCCGGTTGGAGTAACCAAGGATGGTTCTGCCGTTAAGACTGCTTGCTGCGCGCTCAAAGATTGATATGCCTCGTTGTAACTCAATCCAGAAGATAAGGGTGAGCAATAATCAAACCGTCAACCGAAACCGAATCGAAAACCAACGAAACCAAACCGAAATTAACCGAAACCGAATTAACCGAAAGTCAGTTTTATTTTTTATGACATCGGTTAACCGAACCGAACCATTAATATTTCGTATATTTCTAGCTTTTATTCCTAAATTTCATGTTTTATACTTTCATTTCATTTATTTAAACATTCATTTTATGTATTTATACATCTACTCCATGTATTCATACCTCCATTACATGTTTTTTTAAGCAAAACTTTTAGCCCTTTTTTGATTTAGTTATTAACCGAAATTAACCTAACGAACCGAAAATCAACAAATTAACCGAATTAACTGAATCGATTAACCGATGACTACGATTACGATTACAGTTAATACTAATGACCGAACCGTACAAACCTCTATCAAAAGATTTGAGTGTCTTATTGTGAATTGGTAATGTTATTTTTAGTATTATAAGGAAATTACCCATGGCTTTATAGCCTAGTGGTATTTTAGGGGTGAGATAAGACTTTGGACCAATAGGTCCTGGGTTCGATTCTCACAAGGGGGTTTTTCCCATATTTATTGGGTTTCCTCCTGAATTGGTGTATAGGCATTATGCCTAGTGGAGATGGATATGATCGGGTGGTTCTGCTGGTGATGATACTCCAATGGTCCGTCAGTGATCCAAATTTGCCGTTAAAAAAAAGTATTATAAGGAAATTATATTGTGAGTGAGGGTATTATCGTAATTTGCAACGTTAGTTTTAGTATTTTACGCGAAATAGATTGGGAGTGAAGGTGTGGGGCCCAGTTGTAGCGATGATATCCGTGCTTGAAATGGAGAGGGTGTGGCCCACGTGTCCCGTGTTTTATCTTGCTATGGTGGCATGGTGCCAAGGAGAGAAGGGTTTTTATATGCTGTGGTAATGTCCACGGAGGCTAGCTATGTTTTTTTAGAGTGATTTTTTAGTTTGGGGTTGAGACTTGAGACTCCTCTCTCCAATTATTGAAGCATAATTTTATTTACGACATTTGAGATGTGATATGAGGAACATCATTTTTGCTAGACAAAATGATTTAAATGTTTGGTATAAGCCTAACCTAATCTAAAATTTAGATTTTAGTTATAAGATGAGACATGGGTCGGTATATGGGGTTTGCTATACTCACATTCCTTGAATCTGATTTTACATCATCAAACGTTGTTATACGATCGTTTGGATGTATACGCAAACTGCTTTTTGAAATTAAATGAGCTATGATTTAACATGCAAACGGTTATTTGTAATTAAGGGGGTGGGGGTATGATTTGACATAAAGACACGCAAACAACTGTTTGATTTAACCTCAAATGCTCGTTTAAAAAAATGTGGGGAATTAGATTTTAAGGGGTGTGGGTATAGTTTGCTCCTAGTATGTAAGTATAACCTGGTTGTGATATGGATGAACTCTCTTAGTTTGCTCCAAACGCTAGCGATTATGGTAACTCGTTTAGAGTAAATGAATGTGTGGTCTTTTGTCAATGGTCTTTCATGTTGTGAAAATAACTACGTGAATACAACATGATTATATTATGTGGACTATAGTTTAAGGTAAGACTCTTGAGTTTAAAAGGATGATTGTTTAATGTAGAGCGTTGTATAGTCTTTTTGAACTTTAGGGGTTGTTTATTTACCTCTTAATAAAGCTCTTAATGGTTCAGACCTCTTACTGGTTCAGCGCTTAATTGTTCAGACCGTTTGTTTCGCGAGCAAATGTCTGAATGATTTAGACATTTGCCTTTAAATGGTTAAGCATTATACAGAGCAGTGGCAGACCCATGAATTATTTTCTAGGGGTGCGAACGAAGGGTTCAACCAAACTTTCAAGGGGTGCAGTTGGGATTTTTACCTTGAAAATACAATGGTTTAGACATTTGCATCTGAATGGTTAAGCATTATACAGAGCAGTGGCGGACCCAGTAATTATTTTCTAGGGGTGCGAGCGAAGGGTTCAACCAAAATTTCAAGGGGTGCAGTTGAGATTTTTACCTTGAAAATACGCTAATTTTTTTTCAAGGGGGGCGCCTGCCAAAACTTGGGTCCGCCCTTGATACATAGTCTGAATGGTTAAGACCTCTAATCTGAATTGGTGAGACATTTGTCTCTGAACGATTAAGTATTATACGGGCTCTTAATGGTTCAGACCTCTTACTAGTTCAGCACTTAACCATTCAGAAGTTGCCAAACAGCCCCTTAGTATCTAATTATTAAGTAAACTTGTAGGTTTAACTTTTATGTTGATTATCATGTATGTACATATAAATCCTCACTTAGGAATCTTTGTTAGATTATAAGAGACATTGATAAAATCTTGTGAGATCTTACTTATATCTTTGGCTTGATGAAACTATTAAGTGATCTAATGGTTGTCAGTTAGCTATTTATGTTCACGTCATGGTTTTAAAAAAAATGTAGATAAAAATACATCATTTTCAATGAATATGATATGTTGTCCAATAATTTTAAAATGTTGTGCAAGTGTTTGAAAATAAAATGTAATAGTTGCTTTCGAGTCATTCCAGGATAAGATAATAACTTAATGCAACTTTTACTATCTTTATTCATAAAAAATATCATACAAAATCAATAATGTTGATTTTTATTCGTTGAACTTCTATTTTGGTGTTCTAGCATTAGCATTTTTCATGAGATGTTATTGGATACCCCCACCATGATTAGTGATATGAGAAGAGATGATAATTACTTTGTTAGTAAGACATTGTGACATTGGATCTATCAGGTTAGTGCAATAAGTTTAGTGAAGATACTATAATGGTTGAAGATCTCTTTGGAAACCCATTAAGAAAACTTAATTTCGAAACAATCAGGACGAGTATGCGATTACCCGCATCGAAATCAAATACATGCATACATACACATACACATAGAGACACCATAATAAAGGATTAGTATCAAATACAAAGACTCCTTAAAATAAGAAGTGTACAAAGACTTCTAAAATTAAACCCACTACAAAAAAAAAAAAAAAAAAACCCCTTAAATACCCACCCTTTTTGGGGTGGGTGATGGGGGTGGGTGTTTAGATTTTTTTTAGTTATTTTTAGGTTTTTAGGGGGTGGGGGGTTAGGGTTTTTTTTAGGTTTTTGGGCGGGGGGGGGGGGGGGGGGTTAGGTTTTTGGGTGGTGGTGGGGTAGGGTAGGGTGGGTGTTTTGGGTGGTGGTGTACTGGGTTTACGTTTTAGGTTATTGAAGTTGTGATAAACATCTTACACTTCTTAGAATAACTTAATCCCCATAATAAATAGTATGTTGAAGTTGTGATAAACATCAAATTATTAAATAATGTAATTGTTGGAAATATAATTGAATATTTTATATTTTAAGTTGGTTCTTAAGGTGATTTTAAGACCGAGTTTAGGGTAATGCGCTTCATAACAGATAATTTTTAATCACATAAGACCATGAATGGGTATGGCTGATGCACACGAACCTAATGGCTATTGTGTAACAGACACCTGATGAGTATGAGACTATGTAAACGACGTGAATTATAATCAGGTGTGTGATCGAGATCACCAAAACCCATCACATACTTGGTCCATTATCATTCCTACTTGCAACTTACAATTTCCTCACAATAATCATTTTATTAACAAGTATAGAGTTTTAATAGGTGGTCATATAATTAAAAAGAACACACCCATTCCATCTAGGTTATTAGAGAGGCGATATCAACTACTAGACCGTTCTTCTAGACTCACTATCACTTGTCAATGGCTCAACTCCGGTTTAGTCTTGGTTGATGTATTGTATGTGGAGTTAGCAATGGTATTGATGACGACAACTATCACTAGCTCAACAACGTTGTCTTGAATTCTAGTGTTGAGACTGAATACATTAGTGATGACAATGTTGTGAGCCAAATAAAGAGAATCCAAACAAAGCGTTGAGTCAAACGAAGAACTTAAAATATGTTACTAGTGAGTTAAAAATACGAGTTGAACATGTGTGAATGTCACACTTGTGATGTTATGTAATTACCACTTCATACGACACGAATCAAAATATTTTATACGCCTAAGTTTTTCAGGATTTAAAAACACAATATTCATAAAATAGATAATTATAACTTTTTTTCTTCAAGATGTTACATTTGAAAGAGAGGGAAGGAGAGAGAGAGACAAAATAATTCCTTGTGGGCGAGATTGTTCAAATATAAAAATCAAGTGGTGTATTATTATAATGCTATCCTCGTCATCTTTGAAAATTAAAACAAGCCAATATTCTCTAGATTCCATTATCGCGTATTCCTTCACGTATTCTCTAGGAACGAGAAGGTTTTCTCTAGCATCGATCCGAACGTCGTCCAAATAGTTTTAGATATTAAATCTTTGGGGTATCTTTGGTTTAGAAATAGATGTAAAAAGAGTACGGTAGAATAGAGAGATTGGTGTAAGTTTTCTTTTCCTATGATGTAACTTTGGTTTTAGGCGGCTTTCTCTAGCTTGGAGATTCCGCCGGTTTTGTGTTTTATTGAAGTTCGCCTTTCAAAAAAAAAAAAAAAAACCGTATTCCTTCACACTCCATCTAATTTATCTACAACAATTAATAATCATTAGTTATAAAAAAAATGAGTTAATTACTGTTTCCGTCCATGTGTTTTGTTAAAAATCACTATTTCAGTCCATTAGTTTAAAAAATGTGATTTCAGTCCTTGTGGTTTCACTTTCGTAACCATTTCAGTCCATGTGGTTTCACTTTCGAAACAATTTCAATCCATTTATTATGTTAGTACATGGACTGAAATGGTTACGAGGTGGACTAGAATGGTTACGAAAGTGAAACCACAGGGACTGAAATTGCAATTTTTAAACTAATGGACTGAAATAGAGATTTTTGACAAACCACGGGGAAGAAAACATTAATTAACTCAAAAAATATCATGTTTCTGTTATATGAATTACTAGGTTAGAACCCCGTGTAATACACGGGTTGAATACATGTAATTTTATATACCAAATAATAAAACAATATATCTTTAAAAATCTCGTTTATTACATGAGTTAAATAAATGTAATTTTATATATTAAATAATAAAAAAGTTATATCTTTAAGAACCCCGTGTATTGTTCGGGTTGACTAAATTTAATTTTATATATTAAATAATGAAAAAAGTTACATTTTTAAGAACCTTATGTATTGTATGGTTTGAGCATATGTAATTTTATATACCAATCAATAAAAAGTTATATCTTGTTATATCTTTATATACCCTCTGTATTATACGGATTGAATAAATCTAATTTTATTACCATATAATAAAAAAGTTATATTTTTAGAAACCCAATGTATTACACGAGTTGCATAAATTTTGTATAGTAAATAATAAAAATAGTATATATTTAAAAAAAACCTCATTTATTACACAGATTGAATAAATCTAATAAAAATATATCTTTAAAAAAACTAACGTATATACTCGATATATGATTGATGGGGTGATTGCGGTGATGGTTCTTATAAATGTCACGTAAACATAGTGAATACCGTACTTGAGTTGAGAGTTGAACACGTAAATAAAAGTATAGAACCAATAGACATTGATTAATGTTTTTGTTTACCCCTTATAAACATTTTTTAAATAGGTTTTACGCTTAACTACTTTAGTTTAATAAAATAAATAAATTATTTACATTATATTAATTTATATCTAGTGTACGTTTTTTTGTTAATTTCAGGATAAATAATTTTTAAATCTAATAAATATTTTAAAATATTATATTATCTCTTATACGAATTGTTTAAATTTATATTAAATTTAATTTTATAATTATCTTTTAATTAATTATTTATAGATGGCTCTAATGAATGACATGTGTCTCTTTATTGGTTTCGTTTATTATATAGTACAGATTATACACTTTTTTTTTAAATATTTTTCGGGAAAAAAACATAAAAATCAACAATATAAAACGAGAAACAACCAAAACTAAAATCAGTTTAAGTATCGTGGTGATGGTACTAAAAGAAAATCAGTATTATTAAAAAAAAATATTTATGGATTTATCAATTTAACCAATCTTTCTGTATACTAATAAATAAAAATATTTTTTGAATGCGTGTCACTTCTTGTGCTTTCTCACCTTATTTTTCTATTTATCTTTCATATTAAATACTAGCAATTTTAAACAAGATATTACATAAAAATAAATAGTTATATAAGGACAAACGTTTGTTTTTATTATGATCATATTTAATAATAATAATAATACTAATTTTAACAACAAATTAGATAAGAATATAAACGTTTTTTATTATGACCATAGTAAATAAAAATAAATTTAAAAAAAATAGATAAGAATAAATGTTTGTTGTTCTATAAATAACTCTAAACAAAAAAAATAGATAAGCATAAATGTTTGTTTTTTTATTATGAGTAGATATATATACTTTGGAGTTCGGTGATTGAAATTATGGTAAATTATGAATCAAAGGTTCCCGTTTCATATATACTTAATAACTAGGTTAGAACCCCGTGTATTACACGGGTTGAATAAATGTAATTTTATATATTAAACAATAAAAAGTTAGATCTTTATGAACCCCGTATATTGTACGGGTTAAATAAATGTAATTTTATATATCAAATAATAAAAAAAAAGTTATATCTTTAAAAACCATGTGCATTACACAGATTAAATAAATGCAATGTTGTATACTAAATACTAAAAACGTCGTATCTTTAAAAAAACTCGTGTATAATCGGGTGGAATAAATCTACCAAATAATAAAAAAAAATTACTTCCTTAAAAACCCCATATATTACACGTGTTAAATAGATCTAAAAAGAGTTATATCTTTAAAAACCATGTGTATTACACAGATTAAATAAATGTAATTTTGTATACTAGATACTAAAAACGTCGTATCTTTAAAAACCCATGTATAGTTGGGTTGAAAAATCTACCAAATAATAAAAAATATATCCTTAAAACCTCGTGTATTATACGTGTTGAATAAATCTAATTTTACATAGCAAATGATAAAAAGTTATATCTTTAAAAACTTCGTGTATTACACGGTTTATATAAATTTAACTTTGTATAGTAAATAATAATAAAATTATTTTTAAAAATCACGCGTTTTACACGAGTTGGATAAATATAATTTTATATACCAAATAATAATAAAAATTTATATTTTTAATAAATTTGGAATGCATTTAATATTGATTTATTATTTATACATTTAATATAAGATAAGTAGGAAAGAGAGATATTTGTTTTAAAAATATATTAAATTTGGATTTGAGCATAATATTTTATTAAAGTATGATACGATTTAATATTAATTTATTATTTATTTAATTAATATAAGATAAGTATAGATTTGAGAATACCTTTAATGAGTGACACGTGTTCAAAAATTGGTTTCTTTTATTATAGTAGATAGATTGTATTGTTATTTTTTTCACTATAATTAAATAATTATTCTAGGTCGGGTATATGCTTCTATCAAATTATATGAGTTTTTAGACGCATCGCTATAATGGTAGGCGTACTATTATAACTAATTTAAACTCATCATTTATCGCACATTGCATCAACATGTAGAAAAAACACCATTTTTAAATATAACAATTTTTATACTCTACTCAAAGAGAATTTAATTATTGATTTTACGGTATAATTCATAAAAACGAAGAAATATATAAAAACGAGGGGGATCAATCTCCACCTTTTTGTACCATAAACTCTCTTGAATACAAATTTAAGGCCACATGGGGTGGTCCATTATACCACCCCACAACGCGTTGAACCATCACGCTACCCCACCGCCGACCACCCCACCACGCGTGGTAAATAAAACGCGTTGAACCGAGCACGCGTTGAAGTTTTGAAAATTTCGACCGTTTATTGATTTTTTGACCGTTTTAAACGGTAACATTCATTTAAAAAAAATAAAACCTTAACCATTTTATCTATTTATATATCTCCAATTTAAACCATTTTACACACACCAATCTACATATTTTAAACCAATGTAAACCCATTTCACACAATTTTTATATCTTTCTCAAATGGAATTCCCTACGGATTCGACGTTTCCGATGTCTAGCGATAGCGATACCGAGTCGTCTTCCGACAACGAGACGCTAAAATATTTTGTGTCGGTGTATAACGAGCTTGATGCCGAGTCGTCCCGCCCAAAGAAGAAGATGGTCGACCGTGATCGTATACGTGCCAACGAAGTTTTGATGAACGATTATTTTGTGGAAAATCCGCTCTACAATGTCGAAACGTTTAGAGATCGGTTTCGTTTAACCAAAGAATTATTTTTAAAGATTGTTGGAGACATCAAAGCAAGCGAGGAATGGTTTCAAGAAGGTTACGATGCGAGGGGCAAAGCAAGCTTCACGCCGATACAAAAATGCACATCCGCCATTCGCCAACTAGCGACAGGTAACCCTCCCGATCAATATGATGAATATCTAGCTATGTTGGAAAGAACTTCACGTGAATGTTTGCAATTTTTTGCAACGCGGTCATTAAATTGTATGCTAACGAGTTTTTACGTAAACCGACGGGCCACGACATCTCACGTATTTACTCCGCACACGAGGCTAGATGGCATTTTCCCGGGATGCTCGGTAGCATTGATTGTACACATATCGAGTGGAGAAATTGTCCTAGAGAGTTGCGAGGGGCGTATGTTAGGGGAGACATCAAAAGACCAACCATCATACTAGAAGCGGTGGCGTCGAATGATTTATGGATTTGGCATTCGTATTTCGGTGTTCCCAGTTCAAACAACGACATCAATGTGTTGCATACGTCGCCGTTGTTCCAAAGCGTAACGGATGGTACCGCACCTTCCTCTCCTTTCTATGTTAACGGTCGACATTACAGACGAGGCTTTTTTTCTTTTGGATGGTATCTACCCGTCTTGGTCTGTTTTTGTGAAAGCTCCCTCATTTTCTGTCGAGCATAAAGAAAAGGTGTTCAAAAAATTGCAAGAATCGGCAAGAAAAGATGTTGAGAGGGCATTTGGTGTTTTAAAGGGTAGATGGGGTATACTACACCGACCGGTTCGTGCTACGAGCAAGAAATCAATACATAACATAGTGTATGCATGTATCATATTGCACAATATGATGATCAAAGAAGACGGAAGTGCAATATCCCCGGATTGGGTGCCGGATCCTCCTACACAGGTTCAAGTTCCACAAGATATCCATCTACAATTGCGTAACGAAGAAACTCACTTTCGGTTGATATACGATTTAATCGAACTAGTAGGTTCTCTAGGTTTGGAGTTTCATGATTCGGACGAGGAGTAGGTTTTTTTTAAATTGTATGTTTCTAGTATGTTAAATTGAAGTAGTATGTTTTAAATTTAATGAAATTTTCAATTTTAGTGTTTTATTGTTAATTTCTAATTTAAAATAAAAAAATTAAAAAATTAGTGAAATTTAATTTTAAAATGAAAATTTAAAAAATTTGGGAGTGGTAGAATTTCATCACTAGTGATACCACCACCTACATTTCTATCACTAGTGATAGAAATTTGGTTGATGACATGGCACGATTTTATTGGACAGTGTGAGTGATAGAAACTATCACTAGTGAACCACCCCTCCCCCCTAAGACAAATGTTTTATGAATGAAATAAACAAACAAGCTTAAACAAGCATGAATGTGCATAAAACTAATTAAAATAATTGTATCTCATAATTTGAATGTATAATAGATTCGGGATTCAACCCCATGTAATACATGTGTTTTTAACCTAATGATAAATAAAAAAACAGAGTAAAATGTTATAATAAGTAAATAATACATCAAAGTTCATTTTTTAAATGATAAATTTTGACGACTATATGTGTTAACATATTACATTATATTTTAGGAAAAAATTACAAGTTTTGTCCTTTATCTTTATACCACTTTTCAGGCGGTGTCATTTTTAACGAATGTTGACAGGCGATGTCCTTTATTATGTACTTTGTTGCAAGTTTAGTCCTTTACACCCAACCCAGTTAAAAAACCCTGTTAATTGTTGGGTGTAAAGGACTAAACTTGCAGCAAAATACATAGGTAAAAGACTAAACTTGCAACAAATACCTAGTAAAGGACACCGCCTATCAACAATTAACAGGGTTTTTTATCTGGGTTGGGTGTAAATGACTAAAGTTGCAACAAAATACCTAGTAAAGGACACCGTCTGTCAACATTCCTTAAAATGACACCGCCTGAAAAGTGGTATAAAGATAAAGGACAAAACTTGTATTTTTTCCTATATTTTATTCAACACGTGTAATATACGAGTTTTTTTTAATGATATGTTTTTTATTATTTATTATACAAAATTACATTTATGCAAAATAAAAAAAGTAAAATGTTATAATAAGTAAATACATCAATATTCATTTTTAAAAAAATAAATCTTTATGACTATATGTGTTAGCATATGACAATATATTTTATACAACACGTACAATAGACGATTTTTTTAAAGATATATATCTTTTTTATTAGAGTTAATTACATAGTTAGTCCCTGTGGTTTGCCTAAAATAACATATTTAGGTACTAATAGTTTAAAATCACATTCTAGGGTATTAACTTTTCATTTTGTAACGTTTGGAGGTATTAACGTTATTTGTAGGTTTAAAATCACATTCTATTAGTACCTAATTATGTTATTTTGTGCAAACCACAAGGACTAACCATGTTAATAACCTAGAAGTTAATAACTCCAAACGTTACAAAATGAAAAGTTAATACCCTAGAAGGTGATTTTAAACTATTAGTACCTAAGTATGTTATTTTGTGCAAATCACAAAGACTAACTATGTAATTAACTCTTTTTATTATTTATTATATAAATTAAATTTATACAACATGTGTAATACAATCAGTTACAACCTAGTATAAAATATTGTAACTATCCGATGAATACTTGACATGTAAGATGTAACCTTTTGTATAATATTGAGGAATAGTGTCAAAACTATTTCATATATTTATTAGGATCTTATTATAATTTATCAAAGGACATAAAAATCATACAATGAAAGAATAATTGAAAATTAATTAATGGCATAATTTAAGATGAGAAAAGAGATTAACTACAAGTTGGTGATAGAGACGCCCATAGTTTTTGGGAGGTGGCCCATTGGTTTTGTTAGCATCTCCTTTTCTATGTTCCTCAAACAACACCGCTTTAACTTAAACATGATGTAATAAAAATAGCTATTATTATTTTAATCAAAAGGTTTTGCAATTATAATGGCTACTTTAAGACCATGGGGTGTGCCCCCCCCCCCCCCCCCCCTCTTCTCGTCGCCCTCGTCCCACACCGTCCCCTCCCCCTCGTCGCAGCGCAAACGGCATCACCAGGGCGTTGAAGACGAGCCTTGTGATTGGTTTGTTCTCTGATTTCTCTCTCTCCCTCCTTGATTATATATTGGTTTTTATTATAAGTTGTGTAGTCTTCCACACCCTTGGGTAGTCTCTAAAGGGATGATTCTCAACCCAATGTGACGTGGCGCCTACGTGAGGGATAGTCCCAAAGGGACTACCCAAACCACACCCCATGTTATAATACTTACTAGAGATCATGGTTTACTCTATTTATATTTTGATTTTATGTTACTAATTAATATTTTTTGAAACATTTGTAAAAACTTTAATAGCAATAGATCAAAGATTTGTTGCTATCAATGTCATCTTTCGGTTATATCACGGAGTTCTATCAACTTCATATATCAATTTCTTAGAGTTTGAATAATCAAAATAAATTTAATACATAATATAAAGAAATAAATTTACAACGGTATTAAAAATGAAAAAAATACATTAATTGTTCTATTCTAGTTTTCGATATTTTGAAAATGATAATATCTTCGTTAGAAACATTCATCAGTAATTTTATTATGTAACAAATACAACAAGCATTTATATATTCAATTATTCATCATTAATTTATTTTATTAATCTAACCTCAATCTTTTCACTGAAAAAAAAAAAACCATATCTCATTAGTTGTCGATACTAGTATCAACTAATGATAACTTTAGTAATCAAAAAATTATATAGAGTAAATTGTCAAAATCGTCCATGAGGTTTGGCCATGTTTGTTATTTTCATCCAAAACAACTTTTTTGTACACTATAGTCCCTGAGGTTTGGACATTTTTGCCATTTACACCCAAACATCTAATTTGCTTTATTTTTTATATCAAACATTTGGATGAAAATGGCAAAAAATCCCAAATCTCAGGGACGATTTTGTCAAAAAGTTAGACGTTTGGATGAAAAAGGCAAAATATCTCAAAAGCTAAGGACTATAAGGTACAAAAAAATAGTTGTGGATGAAAATGACAAACATACGATTTTGGCAATTTACTCGATTATATATAAAAACCTTTTTTGACTTGCGGTGCTACAATGATTTTATTGGTATTTAGTTTTTTTTTTTTGTGAACGACTAATTTCTTTAATCCCTTCTCGTCTCCGGGACTTGAACCCAAGACCTTTCCCTTCCCAACCTAGGTGTTTTTAAAGGTTTTGTCTTTGCCAATGGACCATCACCCCATTGGTTGGTATTTAGTTAGTATTGTTCTTTTGATTCCATCATCCATTGCATGCTAATACCCTTACCCATTAATGATTCATTAACATATATCTTTCATGCATTTGTTTAAACTCACTTCAAAAACAACAACCAAATCATAACTAAAAATTTAAAGACCAAGAATAACCAACAATTCGGTTTTAAACATTTGAATAACGTTTTATTTCAGTTTGGCTTTGGTTATAAACATCCATCAAACCAGATTAAGCGAACTGAACCATTCCACAATTTTACAGTAAAGAAAACAAACCAATTTTGATAAGTGTCGATAAGTCATGTAAAAACAAACCTAATCAACTTAGATTAGATAAGATAAAATGGGTATTGCATTATAGAGTATTTGGTTGATTACAAAGTAAATTTTATGTAATTAGTGAGCTTTCATTGTGAAAGTGGATCTTACATACTTACACTTGAATAAAAAACACAAAATAATTGAGTAGTTGTGATGATGTGATCACCATCACTTTCGCTTTAAAAGTTTTATTATAACGAGTGACGAAATCAGACAATCTGTAATAAAATTATACAGATAAATAGTTTTATGACTAAGGGGATGTTTGTTTTTTCTTATAACATCTTCAAGGAGCTAATGTCTGCAGGCGCGCAGACATTACCCTTGAAGACTGTTTGTTTGTTTTTTTCCAAAAAGATCTGAAAATGGCTTCTTTCCTCTTAAAAAAAAGCCAGGGAACCCTTTCTTCTTTTCATCTTCACAAAACTCATATAACATATCAGAACTCAACAAATCTCCAAACCCTAACTTCTTCCTCCACCACCGCCACCACAACTAGCACCACCATGGCCGCCGCCGCCTGCGGTGGTCGGCCTTTCCTCCCTCCTACCGTCCTCTCTCTCTTCTGTCTCTCTCTCTCCCTCGACAACCCCCCTTCCCACTCGTTTTCTCTTGAATCCGGTCGTCAGAGATTCTTCGATCGGCGACCGGTGGCGAGTTCGTTCATGGCAGCGGCGGAAGAAACAGGGAGAGAGAGAATGATCGGTGTGGTTGGTCGGAGCTTATGCTCAAATTGAGCTAAACAAAACAACGAGTTCGTTAATGGCTGCCAACAACAATATGCCGACCGCATTAGACAAAGAACAGGTAATTACGTATGCTTATGCTCAAATTGAGCTTCAAACTGTTTAGGTTTCGAACTTGAATGCAATTTTTGTGGATTTTATATGGCCACGCAAATTGATTATTGACTGATGGTGTTTGACTTAAAATAAGTGAATGTTTGTTCTATAGATCTTTGGAATGGCTGAGAAGGAGATGGAGTACAGGGTTGAGTTGTTTAACAAGTAAGGTTTTTCATCTTTGTTTATTTTTTAACAATTTGTTTGTGATAGTGTTTATGTCATAAGGAGGGTCTGTTGGTTGGGACTTGAGAATGGTTATATAATATATAATACCATTTTTATGTTACAGAAGATGATGATGTTGCTGTTAATTGCTACTTCCCATATCTTTTAACTAGGAAAATATTGGGTTGTGAAGGTTATACTCGAATATGACAATGATGATGAAGTGGTGGCGGTGGCTGGTGTTTAGAGAGAATGCAGAGAGTTTGGCTGGTGTAGTTGCTCATGAATGTATGATTTTGTGCAGACATTATCTTTAAAAAAAACAAACAGTCTTCTATTTACAGCTTGCAGAGCTTCAGACCACATCTTCAGTTGCAGACATGAAAACAGATGAAATCAGCTTGCAGACAGTTTATGTCTGCAAAAACAAACAGCACCTAAATCGTCATGTTGATTTCCATAATTGATGTTATTATATTATTTTAATTTAATTTAATACTAACTCATAACAGGATTAGTAACCTCAAGTCTGAATGGTTAAGAGGTAACCTCTGAATGGTAAATCATCACATGTCACATTCTTCTACATTCTCATTGGTAAAATTCTTAATGGTTCCATTAAGAGGTAGCCTCTTAATGACCATTCAGAGGCTACCAAACAACCATATGTTTTAGAAGTATCACACGGGTGTTCGCACGATGCGGTGGGAACAGTTCGAAAACCTCTTAACTTGTAGCTTGGCCCGTAGCTTGCTCGAAAAAAAAAAAACTAGCTAAAAAAACTCGATTTGAAATGACCTGAGCCGAGCCAGCTCTTTTGTAACCAAGCTGAGCTCGAGCCAAGCATGGCTTGGCTCGTTGGCTCATTCTTAGGCTCGTTTAACTTCAAACTCAAGCTTGAGCCGAGCTAACTCGTTTAATTTCGAGCTCAAGCTCGAACCCACTCTGTCTCGACTCATTTACAACCCTAAAAATACAGTCACTCTTAATCAAGTAACATGTTATTTTAAATTAAAAAGAAACTATAATAATATCACACTCGGATTAAATAGAATAAATCCTCATTTCAATGGTGTAGTTTGTTTTTTTAGTAAAGATTAACGTATGAAAAATTATGTCCGTTTAAAATCAAATCATGGAGTAGTTGGTTTAAAAGTTAATAATATGTTTTAAAGTATTATATCATAGTGGAGGGTTCAAATGAATTTTTTTTGTAAGAATAAAAAATGAGTTTTAAGCCAATAGAAATCCTCTATTTATATGTGCATTTAATGTTATTGTAAGATATATAGATAAATTTATAATTTAATTAATTTATTGTATTCCGTTAAATTAGCTAACTAATTAAATTTGTAACTAATTTTTAAAATAAATTATTTCAAAACAACCTAATTTACGGTCAATGACAATTTTCGATATGTATAGATAGCGTGTATGATAAACTTCGATATGTGTAGTATAAAATGTAGGATAAATTTCGATATGTATAGGATAAATTTTAAAATATCTATGATAAAGTTAATTTGTTTTCAAATAACCCTTCCCCTTATAACATATGTTTTAAAAGTTGGATTACTATGTAAAACTAAGTTGTTGTTCTCCTTATATGTATTATAAGATGTCACACCCCAACCGATGGCAGAATCATCGGGGCGCGGCACTAGGCGAATCAGATTGCTCAAGAGAATCCATAACAACTATATTGCGATAATATTTATTACATTCGTTATCCCATACTAACAAATAATACAATCACATAAGTTATCACAGATTTCCTGTCCTCTCGAACAATACAAATCCGACAACCTAGATTTTAGTCGAGTTTCTAGACTTCCTAGCTTGATTCGATATAGCCTGTGATCTAACCTGCAACATACGTTAAAATATTTGTCAATACAAAAGTATTGGCGAGTATACAGGTTTGATATGTATAGCATAATAGATTAAAACGTGTAGCGAATTTCCACATGCATAGACGTAACACACGACATATATACTCACAAGACTGATACTACCAACTAAGTCCTCGATGCTCGAATATGCGATGGCAAACTAGACCCCGTCGGGCGCAATAGTACTATACTAGTCATGGTGGGACGTCGCGAGTATAAGCCCTAGCACATATGCAACTAGCATCACGTATATCTATGCATAACAGTTATTCGCAAGTGATAGTTCGATTGATTGAGTAATTCGTTTAATAGGTTCGATTTGTTAGAAACGTATATTACACCCAAAATGCGATTAAAAAGGGTTCAAGTATACTCACAGTGCGTATTTAGCGAGGATACAACTTGATTGGGTCGGTTGCGAGTACGTCTGCGTTAATCATTGAAGGATATAGTAAAAGATATACGGTTAAGCGAGAATATCATCGAAAAGTCAGTTATCTGGTCGGATGGTGCTCATCCGTTCGGATGGGCTCATCCGATCGGATGACACATGGATCAGATGACATATGGATCGGATGACATATGGATCGGATGACAGTCATGGGTCGGATGACATATGGATCGGACGACAGTCATGGGTCGGATGAGCTGGTCCGATCGGATGGCAAGTGGTCCGTTCGGAGGACATGTTGTCTGGTCGGATAGCACGTCTGTTTTAGCGTCCCGATCAACTGTTTTCGAGTGTTTTCGGAAGAAATATGTGCGGTTTTATTGGGACAGTGTAATTTCGTACTAACACTTGAAATTCCATCAGTTCCGACCCGTTCTAATGGTCGGGAATCACCCCGTTCCCTCAGATCTGGCCGTTCTTGACGGTTTCTCGTGGTTAACTCGAAATCGCACAGTTCCTTGGTTAAATACAAAGATTTAGGTGAGATTTGTTATCAAAACATGTGGAAATCACCCAGATCTGAGTCGTTTATGGTGGGATGAGGTCACAACTTGAAGTTCATATGAACTCTTGGTGACATCTCCTTAAAACACCTCAAATCTGTAGATTTCACGGTTAGAAATTGAGTTTTGAAAGACAGAACGATGTAGAATTGAGTGTAGATGACAGAAGTACAAGTTTTTAGGTTGAAATCTTACCGGAATCGCGAGGAATCGAGAGAAAAGGGTTCTAAAGCATGCTTGGTCGAGTGGGAGCTGTCACATCACTGTTTGAGTGATGTGACTTGCTATTTATAGGCAACAGAGAGGCTGAAAAGGTGTTTTTGGGTCGGATGGCCCATCCGTTCGGATGAGGCCCATCCGTTCGGATGAGGCCCATCCGTTCGGATGAGGCTATCCATCCGGATGGCCACTCCGGCGCGGGGGAAATCCTTCGTTTTCGATCGTTTTGATAGTTTTTGGAGTACGTGCTTTCCATAGTTAATTTATATTATTATTATATATGTATATATATCATTAGGGGTCGTATTTATGTATCCATAATCTAAAGTTTCGATATATCAGTCGGTTTCTGTTTCGAGTATGCAATCAATAGCGACGTTTCACGGCCATCAAGGAGGGTAGTATAGGTCCTTTCTTGATGTCATCGTGAACGTTATTGTGTGTTGTGCCACAATGACTGTCGGGGTACCACTCACTCGTATTGTCATCATCGTCACGACGACTGGAGCTATAGCACTCACCGAGAGTCTTTGTTAGCGTTAATGGTCTGCGTTTCGACACATCACGGCCACCGAGGAGGGTAGAATAGGTCCTCACTCCATGTCATCGTGAGTGTTAGTGTTTGTGATGTGTTGTAGCGATAATGTATTGAGAAAATATGCGATTATCCTTCGAATAGCGATATATGCGATATAGTTACATTATGATCCGAATCTCTGGTGCTAGGCGTAACGAGTATGTCGAGTAGTAACAACGCACGAAAGTGCGGGTTGTTACAGTCTCTCCTGCTTTAGGAAATTTCGTCCCTAAATTAATCCAACAGGTAGACTTTTGAGAGTTGATCCTGCATAAGTAGCGATACAGCGAATGATTTGACTGCGAGTTGACAAGCGAGAGCGTTTCGAATAAGAGAGATCGATTGCGATAGCGAGAAGGCGACGTAAAGACGAAAGTAATATCCCACGAGTTGGCGTTCCAAAGTACCTCGTGTCACGGGAATTCGTTAGTTCGATGCGATTGAAATTTTTAAAAAACTTGAAAGGTTCTTCATGACGTAGAATTAACTGAGTCGATCGTTAACCAAAGTTACAAGAAGCGTTCGCTTTTAGATAAACAAAATGAATTTTGGACGAAAATCTCGAAAAGTTTCCTTTTACGTATGGCCAACTGAGTCGATGTTAACCAATGTTGCAAGGAAGTTTAGGTTTTACACATTTTAAAGAATTCGAAGATGAAAGCTGAGGTTACGAAAACTCTCCTACGACACGGGTTCAGCTGAACTTGATGCTGAACCAACGTCTCAAGAAAGTCTTGTTTTTTATATTGAAAAAGGTTTTAAGGAAAAATTGGACTCATGAAAGCTTCCCTTGGACATGGAGTTAAGCTGGTTCGATGTTACCTCCACATTGTGAGGAATTTCACTTGTCCCATGGTTTTAATAAAAGTTTTATAAAAAAAATCAGTTTTAACCGTTTGAAAAGACAATTTAGCATCGAGGCCCACTTGGCACCTTCCTACGGGAGTTCGTTAATATGATTAAAACATTTATATATAGGAAGTACCAGCGGCGTATCCACCATGTTTCTCCCATATTACTTCCGTTTCGTGAGGCGGTGTCAAATGCGTCGATACAACACGGATAGAATTGCGCTCACTCGGTCTAATCGATAGAAAATCAGACCGAGTATAAGATAGAATCGAATAGGTTAAACCGGCGAGTTGAATTGCGAACGTAGCTACAACAGCGTGCGCGAGTAGTGTAACACCCTTAATACTGGACGGAATTTATATTAATAATTATATGAACTTTATACTATTCAGAGTTTACTAAAACTTTTCGTGTTCAAGACCATACACATTTGTTATAGTACCCAAAACAAATGCAAGATAATGCATAACAAGTTTAAAGTTAACCCTTGCTAGTCAACTAACAACTAGTTTAAAGGATTCCAAACACGACTAACAAAAACATTTACAACATGATTAAAGTCTAGACAAGATTAAGTTTGGTGCGGAAGCTTCAAAATGCGTGTTCGGTTCTTGACTATGTACTTGATCACCATCCGGGAGGATCTCATCCATACCTAGGGTCAAACAACTAAAGACATTAGTTTTGACATTAGTATAGCATATATATATATACAAATTCCGACATCGAAAAGTGAATAAAATACAAGTTTTCTGGGCTCCACCGTAACTTACCGTAACATTTTTGATTTCCACCGTAAATTACGATGGAGACCGTAATTTACGGTGGACGCTGGGATTTTGCCATTTGACTATTTTGTGAATTTCGCTCCAATTCGCATACCGTTTTAGGCTATTTCCTTCCTGTATGTCTGTAAATTCATTATGAACATGTTCATTTTGTTTATCATACCAATATTTGTCTCGCCGATCATTCGGGTAAAAGTCACTATACTTGCATTTATTCGATCCCTTCTAACTATAAGTGTATATTTCAAATTTCTTATTCTAAACCTTTTAGATGCCATTACCCAAGTTCCCGGGCTTGTACATCTTGGTGTGTTTACGTTATTCATGGCTTCATGTTTCCTTGGAACTAAAAGCTCGTTTCCTCGGAATTCAACATTCCGTTTCAAACGACACATCTTATTGACCTCTAGTGTTTGACCCGATATCACGGGTTCATAGACTTAAATCAACATAACCAATTTATTGGTGTGGTACAATCCATCACCTAGCGAGATATGAAACTTTCAAGTCTCTACCCACGTGATTCCTTTACAAGCCTCATTTCGACCCGTTTGGCTTTCTAGTGAAGACCATCACTTTATTGACAAGCCAAACCAAATTCCAAATCTTTATTTTGACCCGTTTGATGGTCTAGAGAACTTCGCCACTTTAACGACACATCAAACGCATCCATTACACTACAACATCATTTATACACTAAAACCAAACATTTTTACATAATGTAACGAGACTAAAGTCACGCACCTTTAAAGCACACCTTTTCCGCGTCTATCTCCTCCGGCGTGTCCGCTTGACGTTCCGGATTCCTTGCCTAAAGAGTTCAATTCATAATAAATTTAGGACTCGTTCATAAGCTTTAACGCATTATTTCTTAACATATTCAAATCTGTGTTTTACCCAACTTTTAACATTTTAACCTTCATTTAGGCGTTTTATCGAACACCTAGCGGGTCAGATTTCTACATGATCTAAACCAAGTTCATGACTTGAGTTTATCACTCTAATTAACTTCAATTAGACAATATACACATATTTTAACATCAGTAATTTAAAGATTATCTCATAAATTTCAGTTTACACTAGAACAAGAGTTTTAATCCTAGTGTTTATCAAGTTCTACTAACATATTAATCACCCACTAAGATGATTTTGATCCATACAACCATCATGCAAGGATTTGACAAGAAATCATCTAGGGTTTGCCCCTAAACCTTATATCACTATCAATTTCATATTTACAACACATAATTAAGCTCAACACTCGATTTCAATCACATGCAAGAACTTGGGTTGAATTGAAATACCCTAATTCGACATACCTTATGATCCTCTTGTCGAGGTGATCACGATTCTATGTTCAGATTTCGATTTCAACTTGGATTGAGCCTTCAATTTGAGAGTTTAGTAGATTTAGGGTTTTGAGGATGAGGGTGTCGCCCTCTCCTGCTCTTGATCGACCAGACCCCCTCTGATGGGGTGTTTGGTTTTGTTTTTATCAAATATTGGTAATACAAGTTTCAATTTTTACAACCTAGGCCCCTCCACTCTTATTTAGTTTATAATCTTGGCTTTTTAACCCCTTCGTGTATTATTACAAGACTCCTAACTAACTGGGTTATTTATCCTAGTTAGCTTTTTCTTGTTTATTATACACTTTATAATTCTAATATAAAGTTTTGTATTTTCGGGATGTTACAAGTAGCCTGATGACACAAACATTTATGTGTCGTGTCTGGGTAGGCGTCGAGCGATAAGCGATAAGCGAATAGCGCATTTTCGATTAGATTCCACTTGAACCCGCATGGCACGTTTCCATGAGAGTTTGTTAACATGGTGAAACACCTCGTTTAACCAGGTTAGTTTTGCCTCGTGAAGCGATGTCATGCGTACTAATACCACACAGACTGCGATGAACACCGAACGAGTGATAAGCGGTACGCGATACGCGAATAAGCGGTAGTCTATACACAATAAGCGATAAGCGGTTAGGTGATTACACGAATAATACAACACAACACCAGTAATGACGGCGGCGATAAGCGTATTAAGATAATCGGCAGTGGTTGCGTTGTAATCGATGGAGGTATATGCGATTTATGTGGTTCGATTTGATTGATTAACATCACAGAGTTTAACTAATATCGGACCCCACATGGCCTTTTTCCACGAAAATATGCTGATATGACTAAGACACCTTGCTTTAACCATATGAGTTTCATCTCGTGAAGCGAGGTCATGTGTGCTAACTTTACACAAATATCACAGATAACGGTAGGCGATAGCGATGGATTGATACACAGCAAGCGATATAGATTCACGTAATAAGCAATAGAGATTGCGAGATACACATGATAAGCGATTGCAATTAGTCGAGTTTTGTTTCGAATAGGCTTAACGTTACGTTGCGACGCATCACGGTTATCGAGGAGGGTAGAGTAGGTCCTCACTCAACAATGTCGTGAGCGTTTATGTACTTGATGAGATTGGTTGCTACCGACTTACGACCAGTCTTGCGTTGATGCAATTGTCCTGCGAGGTAGACTCCCCAGAGTCCATCGATGAGGCGATTGCACTGTGTTCGCAGACTTACGACGAGTCTGTCGATGATGCGATTCAGTTGTTACGCCTTGCGATTAAGTGTAGTGTGTTGAAAATAATCACAATAGTATAATAGGTCTAATAACGTTCAACTCCACGTGGCACTTTCTTCACGGAACTTCGGTAGTATGATAAAGCATACCTCGCTTGACCCCTACTACTTAAATCCCGTGGTTTGGTGTCATACTTCGTCGTAACGCTTGTGGCACCTTAGAATTTACTACGATCTCCGTGCACTGACCCAAATAATCCCGTGTGCACCCGTGATTATTCGTTCCTTGCACGTTTATCGTACCTCGTTCTAAGAGTGTAGTGAGGGTAAAACACATTATTTCGTGATATAGTATATAGTATGTGTGTGAATCTAGTCTAAGTGCGACGACTAGATTGTGATAGAGAAAACGAAAACGAGAGTTAATGTTACGCATAGTGGCAACTTCGAATAGTAAAGTAGGTTCAAAACTTAGAAATTAACGTCGAAAATCGTATCATTACAACTTTACCCTACGCTTGCTAGATGTTTGATGCTGAAGACTTTTACTGGAGCTGTTGCTGTTGTACTCAGGTTCGCGGTTCGATGCGGCAGTTGCGGGTGAAGTGACCGTAACGGTTGCAGTTATTGCAATAGCGGCAGTCAGCCCCAATTGGATGATGATAGGTACATGAGTAACACTGGGGATGAGCTCCAGTGTAAGCTCGTTTTGGAAACACCGGAACTGCTTGAAGAGGTTTTGGTTGTAGTAGTTCGGTTGTTGATGAGCTCGGGCTTGAGATCTTTCGTTTGCGGCAGGGTTTGTCGGTGTCTTGCGAAGAGGTGTCGTCGTTGGAGGATTCGTCGGAGGACTCACTTGCAGAATCTTTGACTGAGTCATCGGAAGATCCTTCGGCAGATTTGTTAGAAGAATCGGCAGCAGATTCGTCAGAAGAATCGTTAGCAGATCCGTCAGATGAACCGTCAGCAGATTTATCAGGAGAATCGTTGACAGGACCGTCTGAAGAATTTATGGCGGTTGCTTGATAAACTTGCTTGACAGGATCCTTGGAGGGAAACCCTTCCATGAGTCGTTTGTTATTGATTTCTGCAGTTAAGCGGTAGGTTTCTTCGATGGTAGCAGGTCTTGCAGCTTCGACAAAATCACCCACACATTCAGGCAAACCACGAATGTACTTCGCGATGGCCTTTTCTGAAGTGTTGACTTGACCTGGGCAGATTATGCTAAGCTGTTTGAACCTTGCGGTGTAGCCAGCGTTGTCACTTTCGACTTGCTTGATTTTCCAGAATTCGTCTTCCAGCTTTTGAATTTCGTGAGGGGGACAGTACTCCTTCTTCATGAGCTCCTTCAGCTCATTCCAAGAGAGAGCGTAAGCTACATAGATCCCACGTTTGTTACGTTCGGCGGTCCACCAGTCGAGTGCTCGCGATTGAAATACTCCGGTAACGCAAGTAGTACGGAAACTATCGGGATTACCACTTTGACGAAGGGTAACTTCGATAGAATCGAACCACTGGAGTAGTTGAGAAACACCTCCTTCACCCGTGAAGACCATCGGGTCACAGGCTCTGAAGTGTTTGTAGAGAAATGTAGATTGCGGCTCTTCTGTCTTAACGTCTTCCCAAGTTCGAGAGTTGATAAGAGAGTGCACTCGTGTGGCAATCTGGGGAATGACTTTGACCACTTCCCTGGTCACAAGTGAAGCAATCCTCTTTTCGCCCCTTCGTTCGGCTCGTCTCTTTGCTAACATTCTCGAAGTAGAGTTGTTGGAAGGCATCTAGACAGAAAGAGACTTGGAGTGAGATTCGATCATAATGATTTTTGAGTTTTGCGATACGATTGAGCGCTTTCAAAACTTGATGTGATAGTATAATAGTAATACGAATTATATAGGAGCCACATAGGAGACACGAAATTCCTAAGTTCTCACACAATGACTTGTTGTTTATACGTATATTTATATGTATTTATATAATTGTAATTTGTAATCATACACATACAGGCCGGCTTAGAATATGCGAGGACGCGTTTGAGGTGAGAAAACGAGAGCGAAGGCGATAGATTATGCATTAGTTTTGTTGCGAACATTCGGGTTTCGTTTTAGATTGCGATGGCTGTGCGATTTGTGCGTTTATAAAGCAGGGAGTGAAAAATCGTTAAATCGAAGAATTTATAACGCGTAAAGTTTCAAAATACACAACGCAATTAAGTTCCAACCATATGTAAAATCGACGGGTCGTATGATAGAGTGCCTTGGGTGTTTAGGCGTCGACTACCCAAGGTAACCCAACTATATTCAACAAGTTCGAGCATGTGCGTCGACCTAGAAGACTTCATGCTTCCACTGGGATGTAGCTCATGACATTTGTCTTCCTAGACATTTGTCTTCCTAGTCCTTGGTGAGAGCTTTTTGAAAACCAGTTTATAGAGAGTGGAACGGCTTATTAGGGTACGGGTTTCACCCCTGACTTAACAGTTTCGTTCCTAATTGTGGTTATGCTCTTCGAATAAATTCATGAGTTCCACTAGATTTTGAAATGAAGACTTTCTTCGAGATGTGGATATCACTCCTAACTCGATGAAAGGTTCTCATGCTAGAAAAATGCGCTGAGTGAGCGATCTCGTCGAGAGTTCTTGGTTTTCACACCTGGTCTCGACTGGATCACTCGGTTTCGTTATGCGAGTATTTTTGAAAACACGTGTATTATGTCAGCCTTAGGAAAGGCTAAGTAGTATTCCAGCCTTAGGAAAGGCTTCTTCGTGTGAAGCTGTAGTGCGCGGTATTCACACAAAGTTGTAACTTTTAGCAATTTCGATCGAGAGTATCAAGTAGGCCCGATACAAACCCTACTGGGTTCGTACGAGTCGGCCTGTTAGTACTTAGACTATAGACTAGGTCAATTTCTAAGACGTCGACCCGGACTAGGTCAAGTCTGGCCTAATTCCCTATAGTTATGGCTCTGATACCAATCTGTCACACCCCAACCGATGGCGGAATCATCAGGGCGCGGCACTAGCCAAATCAGATTGCTCAAGAGAATCCATAACAACTATATTGCGATAATATTTATTACATTCGTTATCCCATACTAACAAATAATACAATCACATAAGTTATCACATATTTCTTATCCTCTCGAACAATACAAATCCGACAACCTATATTTTAGTCGAGTTTCTAGACTTCCTAGCTTGATTCGATATAGCCTGCGATCTAACCTGCAACATACGTTAAAATATTTGTCAATACAAAAGTATTGGCAAGTATACAGGTTTGATATGTATAGCATAATAGATTAAAACGTGTAGCGAATTTCCACATGCATAAACGTAACACACGACATATATACTCACAAGACTGATACTACCAACTAAGTCCTCGATGCTCGAATATGCGATGGCAAATGTAACACCTCGAAAATTCACGTACTATAATGTGTTGACACGTGTCATATGTTTGAACGTGTGAAAGAATGTGCTGAAAGGACTTAAGTTGACAATCATGGAAAGTATGTGAATATACGAGTTCTTAGTGTCAACAGTGAATAAATATATTGTACATTAACCCTACATGATGCTCAGACCTTCAAACGAATAAATCATGGATCATACGAAGCTAAATATGAAGGAAAGTGAGATATTACAAACTACAGGGGTTAAATGTGTCAACATGTTTAAGTTATACCTCTGAGTGACCTTTTGACAGACCCGAAGCTTTGTAACGATTAATTATGCTCACTAGAATGCACGATATAAATTTCGTAAAGTTTCGTTATCGTATGAGAAAGTTATGATCAAATTCGGGTGCGAGGGGTTAAAGCGTCAACGTTGAAAGTTAGGACTTTTCGGGTAACAATAAAGTTAACCGGGGACTTAACAAAGTGGGTAAATGTCTTAAAGCCCTTATATGATAATTTCAAGGGCTCAATGTGCAAAACAAGACATGAAAACGACCTTTAGAAGGGCCAGGGACCAAAACTGCAATTAATAAAAGTTTTGTTGGATGACACTAGGGGCTCGCGTAGCGCGAGCACTAACTGCTCATGCAGTGGCGCTACGCCACTGCCTAGTCTGGACATATTTTGATCTTGTTTGATTCTTCGTCTGCCACAGCCCTTGTAACCTCATTTTTTCGATTTTGCCTCTTCATGCTTGACCCCTAGACACCCCCTAAGCACTAGGAACATGTGTTGATCAATTGTGGTGGGTTGTAGACTCATGTGTCAAAGTTTTGTGGTGATTAATCCACTATAAAAGGCCATGATGTGCAACCATTGTTCTTCACACCTCCCTCTTGCAATCTGATCATTTTTGGAGCTCCAAGGCACTCTCAAGTGATCACTAATCAAGCTTAGGACTCTTGTAAGTTTGCTTGACCTTTCTTAATTAATTTTTAGCTTAGTTTTAGCTTAAAAGTCAAACCGTCGTAATTAACGGTTGACTTAACGATTAATCATTGTTAGCTCAGTGATTAGTCGAAGTGAAAGTAGTTATAAGTTGGTAATTATGTGGGTAATAAACCCTTAAAAGGGTTCCCCCTGATTCCCACTCTAACAAGGTCAAATGTCGGGTCAAACTTGTTAAGAAAAAGTCAACAAGATCCTTAAATTCAAATTTATGCATGATTAGCAATGTAGAAGACATACAACCTGTTTGATCATTAATATAACTTGGTAATTAGTGTAAGAGCATGTCTAAACATGTTCAACCCGACAATTTACTGTTTAGACCCGGTTCGGAACCGAAAGTCGCAAAGCGTTGACTTTTGCTTTGACTTCAGTTCTGACCCGTTATGGTATGATTTAGAAATACCTTAGAGCTCCATTTGGACCAGGTTACATGCTAGTATAACCCTCTGTGATTATACACCACGGTTCATTAGTTAACCGATTAATACGCATGATTCGGTTAATTGCTCATATGTTGACCATTATGCCCTTTTCACCTTAAAACGTGATTTGTGAAAATGTAAAAATGTAGAAACCTTAGTTACTGATATATAAGCTTGTATGCAAAGTTTGACATCAGTTTGAGGTGTAGATTAAGAGTTATGCTCGTTAGCGTAAAATGAAAGCTTTATGTTAATAAAACGGCGTAATTAGCGTATAGCCTAGTTAAGCCTACTTTTTGATACCAAAATCTTTACCCACTGATGTAATATATTATTTTGGGATTTTTGAAGATTTTTAATTAATTTTAGGCTGAGCATAACTCATAGTCGTAGGCTTAATCCGATAATTGTCGGTTTTGCCCTTACGGGCCATAAAATGAGTTTTACATATCTAAACGAATCCAAACCTTTTGCTACTGATTACATATGATAAATAAATTATTTTAAACCTCCTGGAATAATAAAAATATCAGATTTCTATATAGAACCCGGAAACGGCCTCTAATCGCCTAATTAAGCGTTTTAACGCCTAGTATGTACTAAGACTATTTTAAACATACAAAGGGTGATACCTACTGATATTTGAGGTAAATTATAATATTTTAACAGTAAGCAAAGGTTGATAAACTCAGACTTCAGTTTTGAGCTTTTCGGCTTATGTGAAATTACCAAAATACCCCTACGGGGCATAGTTTGGTTATAATGGATAAATTTCACTTATATACTTTAACCTACTGATATAACTTAGCAAATTGAGTATATTTTCTGATTACATCAGGCCTGTAACTCAGGTTGACACTTAAACTCTTTTACAACCTTTAAAATGACCAAACTACCCCTACGGGGCATAGTTTGTGATTAAATTCATTTCGGGCATAATAAAAGACATCTTACTGATGTCACAACATATTTGAAGCATATTAACTTAGGAAACCTGTAAATGGCTCATATGAATACCCGTTACGCCTTTTACGCGTTCGGTTCGGCTTATGTAACTAGTTTACATAAATTAGCCGAAACGGGTCAAACCTTATCGGTTTTATCTCAAAATCCAGAGTGTGTATGAAATACCCATATTAAGCAAGTCTCCGAACTTGTCGGGTCTAAATCACATTCTATCCGGTCTTCGCTTAATAGTGCGTACGAGCCGTATCATTGAAACTAACCGGTCTAAGCTAAGGCTTGATTAAGGACCCGTTAGAAATCTAATAGGTTATTATAAACCTTCGTTCCAGATTAGGAGCCCAGTAAAAGTACTTGCATTTGCTGTAATTGATTGATACTTTGCTCAGGTAAATACTTTTAACTTATTTTCCCTATACGGGTTTGGGTTACGGTATATAGAATACCGCTTGATCGGGCATCAAATCCTCCACCGTTGAGTGGGTAATTGAATAAATTTGATCGGCTCGTTTAAACAGTCTTGTTACTTAAAGCCTTTGGGGGGTTAATGACCATGTCCCGGATATCATTGGCATCATTTTACGAAATGGCCACGACCTAAGCACGGGGTGTAGGCGTACACCTGACAGATGCATTATGTAAAACTGGTAATCCACTAAAGGAATCAACCTTGTGGGCATTATACCTATGGCGTGTCAGTTAACTTAAACCGGCTCTTCTAACCGGTGCTAATGGACGGCAAATAAGTAAATCTGTATTCAAGATTATATACAAATAATTGTCCCAAGTTATAAAGATAATTTTTGCCGAAGTGCATTCAAATCAATTTACAAACTCTTTTCAAAATGAGTCAGTAGAGTTGTATTTACCAGTGTAAACTGACGTATTTTTCAAAAAGGTTAAGTGCAGGTGCTAGACGAAATAGGCTGGCTACTCCAGGCATCATTACTCAAGTCTCGCAAGCTCTAGATGTCAAAGTCTGTTGAACAGTTTTCATTTTATTTTGATCCGCCTGTGGATCCTTTACTTTCCGTTGTAATACTTGGATATTAGTTTTTATTCGGAATGTAATATATTTATCTTTTGCTTCCGCTGTGCATTTATATAATTGTGTTATTTGACTATTATGTTGCCAACCACGTCACGATACTCCCCACCGGGCCCACCGGTGACACGTGGAAATTGGGGTGTGACAGCAAACTAGACCCCGTCGGGCGCAATAGTATTATACTAGTCATGGTGGGACGTCGCGAGTATAAGCCCTAGCACATATGCAACTAGCATCACGTATATCTATGCATAACAGTTATTCGTAAGTGATAGTTCGATTGATTGAGTAATTCGTTTAATAGGTTCGATTTGTTAGAAACGTATATTACACCCAAAATGCGATTAAAAAGGGTTCAAGTATACTCACAGTGCGTATTTAGTGAGAATACAACTTGATTGGGTCGGTTGCGAGTACGTCTGCGTTAATCATTGAAGGATATAGTAAACGATGTACGGTTAAGCAAGAATATCATCGAAAAGTCAGTTATCTGGTCGGATGGTGCTCATCCGTTCGGATGGGCTCATCCGATCGGATGACACATGGATCGGATGACATATGGATCGGATGACATATGGATCGGATGACAGTCATGGGTCGGATGACATATGGATCGGACGACAGTCATGGGTCGGATGAGCTGGTCCGGTCGGATGGCAGTCATGGGTCGGATGACATGCTATCCGATCGGATGACATGCTATCTGATCGGATGGCATGTGGTCCGTTCGGATGACATGTTGTCTGGTCGGATAGCACGTCTGTTTTAGCGTCCCGATTAACTGTTTTCGAGTGTTTTCGGAAGAAATACGTGCGGTTTTACTGGGACAGTGTAATTTCGTACTAACACTTGAAATTCCATCAGTTCCGACCCGTTCTAACGGCCGGGAATCACCCCGTTCCATCAGATTTGGCCGTTCTTGACGGTTTCTCGTGGTTAACTCGAAATCGCACAGTTCCTTGGTTAAATACATAGATTTAGGTGAGATTTGTTATCAAAACATGTGGAAATCACCCAGATATGAGTCGTTTATGGTGGGATGAGGTCACAACTTGAAGTTCATATGAACTCTTGGTGACATCTCCTTAAAACACCTCAAATCAGTAGATTTCACGGTTAGAAATTGAGTTTTGAAAGACAGAACGATGTAGAATTGAGTATAGATCACAGAAGTACAAGTTTTTAGGTTGAAATCTTACCGGAATCGCGAGGAATCGAGAGAAAAGGGTTCTAGAGCATGCTTGGTCGAGTGGGAGCTGTCACATCACTGTTTGAGTGATGTGACTTGCTATTTATAGGCAACAGAGAGGCTGAAAAGGTGTTTTTGGGTCGGATGGCCCATCCGTTCGGATGAGGCCCATCCGTTCGGATGAGGCTATCCATCCGGATGGCCACTCCGGCGCGGGGGAAATCCTTCGTTTTCGATCGTTTTGATAGTTTTTGGAGTACGTGCTTTCCATAGTTAATTTATATTATTATTATATATGTATATATATCATTAGGGGTCGTATTTACGTATCCATAATCTAAAGTTTCGATATATCAGTCGGTTTCTGTTTCGAGTATGCGATCAATAGCGACGTTTCACGGCCATCAAGGAGGGTAGTATAGGTCCTTTCTTGATGTCATCGTGAACGTTATTGTGTGTTGTGCCACAATGACTGTCGGGGTACCACTCACTCGTATTGTCATCATCGTCACGACGACTGGAGCTATAGCACTCACCTGAGAGTCTTTGTTAGCGTTAATGGTCTGCGTTTCGACACATCACGGCCACCGAGGAGGGTAGAATAGGTCCTCACTCCATGTCATCGTGAGTGTTAGTGTTTGTGATGTGTTGTAGCGATAATGTATTGAGAAAATATGCGATTATCCTTCGAATAGCGATATATGCGATATAGTTACATTATGATCCGAATCTCTGGTGCTAGGCGTAACGAGTATGTCGAGTAGTAACAACGCACGAAAGTGCGGGTTGTTACATAAGAGTAGGAGTTGGGTAGAAAGAATTATTTTCCTAGAAATTCTAGGAAGCAATCAGAACGTGACATGTGGCATTGAATGATTTTAACTAAAAGGGCAATTGTGTAATTTGACATTTTATTTTAATTTTGGAATTTATATCTCATTAACTAACTATGCACGATTTTATGGTAACTGATTCTCCATGATTTGCGAATTACTACCAGATGCAAATATCAATCAAATTCTCATTCGTTCCTTTCACAATCTTGATCAACTTTATTCGTAAATCCTTTTTTACGTGAGAAATAATTATGGCTTCAAACACAATTCTTGATTGCGGATATGACAAATACACTTCTTTTCTGTTTACTATTATCTGGTCTGTATCGATTTTTAATTATGTCTGGAAACCACCAGAATGTTCTTGACGTTGTGTTTTAACAGCAAGCAGATTCATACAGTTGTGTTTTATCATTCAGATTTATACAATTGTGTTTTAACAGCAAGCAGATTTATACAGTTGTCTTTTAGCATTCAGATTCATACAGTTGTGTTTTAACAGCAAGCAGATTCATACAATTGTGTTTTAGCATTCAGATTCATACAGTTGTGTTTTAACAGCAAGCAGATTCATACAGTTGTGTTTTAGCATTCAGATTCATACAGTTGTGTTTTAGCATTCAGATTCATACAGTTGTGTTTTAACAGCAAGCAGATTCATACAGTTGTGTTTTAGCATTCAGATTCATACAATTGTGTTTTAACAGCAAGCAGATTCATACTGCTGTGTTTTAGGATTCAGATTCATACAGTTGTGTTTTAACAGCAAGCAGATTCATACGCTGTGTTTTACCATCCATGCTGGTAATGCTGGAGGATTTCTTGACGCTGTGTTTTAACAGCAAGCAGATTAATACGATGTGTTTCTTCATGAAGGATAGAAGGAAGAGAGAGAGAGAGAATCGCAAGAAATGTGGGGTGGTTATGGAATGACAATTATTTCCATATTTAAAACAAGCTAAATGACATATCTACCCTGATTAATTAAATAATTCTATTTTTAAGAAACACATATTACCAAAATGTCACCAAGATGATCTCAACCATTAAACACACCCATTGTATATATTATAGATATATACACATATCTATATCACGAAATATGTCATCATTTTGCTTCGTCTATTTTTATGATAAAATAATGAAACCCATGAGATATTATATAAAATTAATTAATTATGCACGAGAATATAACGGGGATAATTACAAAGAAACCCTAATTAAATTATATATCCTAATTACTGAAAAAGGTAATTACAATAAACCCTAACTAATAAAATTTATATAATACTCCTTTATACTTGAAGCAAGAGCATATCGTGGAGTGAAAAACAATGAATATGCTCGTATAAAAAGAAAATGCAATCTGGGTTAAAAAAGGATAAATAACCCACTAAAAATTATAGAGTAAGAAAAAGTTTTGTGAGAGAAACAATAGTGATGAATCTAATGCCATAGTTGCGACAACAATAGTGCTATAGTAACAAGAGCTACAGCTGCAACAATGGGAGCTATGACTGTGCGACACGACAACTGGAAGAGGCACGTCAATAGTGTTATGGAGAGAAGAGCTACAACCACAATAGTAGAAACAATGGTGTGACACCTTGACGATAATAACAAGAGCAAAAAAACCTAATATGTGTGTGTGTGCATGTGTGCACAAATGTACAATACATATTGGGGACAAAAATGAGACGAGGAAGAACAGAAAGTTGTCACACGAGGAGGACGATAGGGAAAGTGGGATGACGGCATGGTGTACGAACTTTAGACTAAGGGGGTGAAGAGGCACCCCCTCAGATTGAGCGTGTTAATGTTAATTTGATCGAAAAAATGGTGCCCTTTAACAATCACTTGACAACCCCCATTACCTAACCTTATCTAAACTAGAAACTAAAATCGTTCGATTCCGTTCTAATCGATTAGTCATCGTTCCAAATCAAAGGTTTGAGGTCTTGAAACCGCAATCAAAATAGCCCTTCTCTCGTCGCTAGGCCTGGAATCGAAATATGGGAATCACAAGTTGCATGTGTATTGTTCGAAATCAAAATTACAAGTCGTTAGGGGTCTTGAATCGGCATAACCTGACAATAACAAGCAAATATATCACAAGTTTAAGCTTCCATCTAATTGCACATGTTAAGGGGCAGAATTTTGTGTTTAGCAGGGTAGGGTTTGCCATTCAGAAGGGGGTAGCGGCGCAGCTTGTTGCTCGTCTACCTGCCATTAGTTTGTAATTTCTGTTTACAGAAAATGTAAATATATAATATATTTCAAAAAAAAAAAAAAAAAAAATTGCACATTCATTACCATGTTAGTTACTTATTACTTATGTTACATTGTAACAACAAAAGCAACTAAAAAATGTATATAATGTAACAACAAATGTATAAATGTCATAAACTCAACTAATGAACAAAATGCAGCAACATAACCAACAGAGACAATGCATATAATTACTAACGGTAAACATAAAACCATAACCATCAACTTAAATAGATAAGTGACCAAAATAACATTGCAACATCGTAAGCATGCTAAGAACAACAACAACAACAAAAACAAGAACAGGCTACCAAATAACAACATCATAACGACACAAATCAGAACTAGGTATGACAACAAAAAACTATTGAAATGTAGTTTCCTTGACATTGACCAGCAACACCTAAGATAATAGACTCACAATCAAAAAATCTCCAGCTAGTCCGATCCATAACTAAACCGAACCCAACGCTGATCAAAAAGTCGTTAGTCGAGCACTCGAACAGGTCAACAAATCAAATTCTTGGGGTTTTCCGGTGTTTGATTTCTATTTTATTTCTTAATGTTTATAAATTCATCAATATTTTTACTATAATAATCTTGACCTCTTTCAACCAAGCCATTTATAGACAGTCCATTTTGTGCCTCCCTTGAAAAAAGATACTGGACCCGTCACTGGATGATGATCCGGTGGTGGTAGTAGTGGACATAGAGAGAAAAAAGAATATGAGAACCAACAGACTACGATACCATGTAGAATAATGGATACCCGAGAGTTATTACACATTATTAATCAGTTAATCAACTATAAAAATTAGAAAACCAAATTATCATAAAAATAATTTACAATAAACCTAAACTAATATATAAAATACATTGGTAGATATATAAAACGATTACCAATGGAGTGGTGGTCCATTAATGGAGTGGTGGTCCATTGACAAAAGGCAAAACCTTTAAACACATGAGTTTGGGAGGGGATGTCTTGAGTTTAAGTCACACATACGACATGGATTAAAAGAAAATCTGCCGTTAAAAAAAAAGATATATAAAACGATTACAATGCCCCAATTGGAGGCAATAACTTCGCATCGATTCACATCATTATCAATACACGTAATCCATATAACACTTATTTGTAGAACTTATACTTAGAATAAAGTATTGTAACCCACATAACACTTATTTGCAGAACTTATACTTAGAATAAAGTATTGTAACTTATATTTGGGAGCTAGCTTCTTGAATCATTCAAAACGTCTATTTCTTAAGTGACCTAACATTTGACGTCAATTTACTTTCAATAAAATATACAAAGTAACATTAAAATATTGTAAGCCGCTGTCGGGTTTGATTAGAACACTAGCATGGACTTCCTTTTGTCACACATATTTACCAACCACCTTATTGGTGAGAAATCCCATGAATGTTCTTTCGTACTCAACAATATAAGATGCTTTGATTGTAAACAAATTAAACTTGTTATGGATGCTCATTGTTTGAGCATCTTTGTTAATTATAAACATAAAAGATCAATAAAATATATGAATAAAATAGATATACATTTTTTGTTTGTTCAATAAGGATTCTATTTTGTGTCTCAAACGAATTATACATGCTATATTTGATGGTGTCTTATGAGATCCAACAACATAACCTTAGTGCTTAAATCAAATATTGAGGGAATACCATGAAACATCTTTGTCGGTTTTAGTTAGTTATTTTTATTTTTTATTTTTTTATAGTGAGTTGATTCAGTATTTGATATAAAGTGAGCAAGAGATGGGTACAAATTAAAACGAGCGTGACTTTTGGTCCGTCTGGAGTTAAAGAGACCGTAAAATATAGATGCGAATGGTTGAACGGGCCGATGTTGTGACTAATTGCTCGACTCTCGGACCAAAAACTCCATTTTAAGGAACTTCGATTTTGGTTGACAGTTGTCACTCAAATTTCACGATTTTGATGGATTGACTTGAGATGACCGAATTAGGCAATATTTGTTAGATATGTACCTCTCTGAGGACATGGTAGATGACATAACTTAGTGGAGACGTAGGATTAAGGTTAAGGACTTTTAAGAGGAAAACTGGTTTGTCTTAGGTTCTTGTCTTAGGAGCTTAATTTTCAGTTCTATAAGGTGTTATATAGCTTTTTATAGGTTTTCACTTATTCCCAGTGTCTAGTTTTACTAAGAAATACCTATCTTTATGTCTTTATTTTTATTATTACCTTTTAATAGTTGTGCGCTTATTCATGTTTCCTATAATCTTATGTCATGGTTATGGTTTTGGAGCTGAGGGTTTCACTGGAAGTAGTCTCTAAGGTAAGACTTGCATACATCTCACCCCCCTAGACCCTACCAATAGATTGACTATAAGTGAGATTTTACTGGGTAAGGCTGTTGTTGTAGTTTTGATTAAAAACACATGTATAGAGGATTTCATTAATTCACATGTTTATTCATTTAATTTTTAATCTTAGAGCATTCACAATCCGTCCCTCAAAATCTGTGGGAGGGTTTTTTATATTTTGAAAAGTGATTGTAGGTGGTTGGAAGTGATTGTGAGTAGATGAGATAGAAAACATGTTCATCTGTAAATTTAAGAGAACACTGTTCACCCTTTATAATTTTTAATATATATTGAAAGTGGTTGTTAATGTAGAAGAGAGAAAAGATAATGATAAAAGTATAAAAAATATTATTTAAATGAAAAGAGAGAGAAAATATAGATGTTTTTAGTGGAATTATAGGATAAAAAGATGGAAGGGATGTGAATCCTTTATAATGTAAATTTTGATTTTGATTTTTCAATATTTGGTGGCAACACAAATGTCAAGTTTAGAATTTTTCTATAGAAAGATGTCTGACGAAGTCGGTTTTCTCATTGAAAAATATTTATATTTTTCCTCAAACAGTATATTCATTAGCTTGTGCTTCCCTCTTGTTTTAATTTTTCAGGTCAAACACTAGTCGGCTGGATCTAAATTCAGGTTAAACGAATGTAAGCAAAACCAAAAAAGAACTTGGTTTCCGTTTCCATATAAAAATACAAATACTCTTAATTATCTAGAAACTCAGGTTAAACGAATGTAAGCAGAAATTCTAACAGACTTTTAGCAGTATTTAATATCTAATTGGATGTTAGTATCAACTAGTGGTATCCCAGCGCTTCGTGGCGGGCTTTCGGTCAGTATCGACTTAGTTCGTTAAAGTATCGGTATGATGCTTGCACCCAGCATAGCAACTAAAAGATGTACACATAACACATAAAAGGATATCATCATAGGTTTTATAATGATCGAAAACTACATAAACAAATACCAGTACTGATACCGATGTTCAGGCGGGGCATTAGTTCGGTCACTAACACTCACTATTGCATACAATACTAAAAATACTCTATTGCTAATACAACTTTATTCTCAATCACTTTTATACTGTCTCGTTGAGAAAACCACAAAAAATGAATATGATACTTGTACCAATATAGTTCGAACAATATTGGTTAGAGCAGTCATGGTAAAGAACAAAAGAAAAATTTGTTATATTTACTGGTTCGATTAGAGGTTTTATTAAATTAAAGATAAAAATAAACATGTTGCAACGGTGTATTCAGAATTATATATTATGTTACTCAAATAACAAAAAAAGGAAACGATGTAACTATATATAAAAAAACACAAAACAAATTTTGTATCACCATGTCGTTAAAACCATAAAACCAAATACAACACCTGTATCAATGTTTGTTGGAAGAAAAATATTAGCGAAACGTAGATAAAAGCAAACACGTCGCAATGGCATGTTCAAAGTTTTACGTCATATTATATTAGGGATGAGCTCGGTACCATCCGGTACCGAACCGGTACCGAAAATCCTCAAAAGTGGGTACCGGTACCGAATATACCCGGTTCGGTACCGGTATTTGAGGGTAAAAACCGGTAAATACCGGTACTGAACCGGTACCGTACCGAACCGGTACCGAAAATGTCAAAAGTCGGTACCGAATCGGTACCAAAAAGGTACCCGGTTCGGTAAATTCGGTACCGGTACCGGTTCGGTACCGGTACCGGGTCCATTTTGCTCATCCCTATATTATATTACTGTGTATAACTCAATTTTTAATAAAATTTATGTCAAAACGTGGATAAAAAAAAGCAAATCGCAATAACATACTCAAACGAAAACGAAATCTACTCCAAAGGAATTACAACAACAAAATACTATAACAATTATATTAAAAAATAATTATAAAAACAGAAAACCCAAAAAACTTTTGATGGACACTTCACTTTAAAAGGCAATTAAAGAAAAAGAAAAGCTAAAAGCATAATTTACTGTACAAGTTCTTTAAATTTGTATGTTATAAAAATGTTTTGGGAGTACGTTCTCCTATACAGGCTTATTAAAAGGAAAAAACTCCACCTACAAGTGAATATAGCTCGTGGCTTAAAACTCGCTTGAAATACAAATTTGCTCAATCTCGTATAAAATTCGATTAGTTTCAAGACGAGCTCGACCTAAGATGAGGTCGCTTGTTGGCTCACTTGAATAATCTAATATAATATAGTTTTAATATATGTTTAGTTTTAACCCAACTAAATGACACCAATACCCATCCACCATCCCACCATAATTTGTCCCAAAACCAGCTGACTAGAGGTGCACAAACCGGTTGTTAAGCCTAGGCCGGTTCAGTTTTGGTCAACAAAAGTCATAAACAGGTTTTACTTAAACCGGTTAAAAAATGGAAAAAGATCGGTTCGGTTCCAAACTAGTTCCAGTTTTTGAGCAATTCAGTTTAGTTTTAACCGGTTTCAATGGAGGGGTTCTCAAACCAATATCAAACTAGCGATTTGCTTCAGTTTCTAACCAGGTCATGTCAAATCGGTTTAAATACCTGTAGAACTGTAGTGGTAATAAAGATATTGGGCTTAATATGGTATTGGGCTGAAAAATTATATATTTCTATTTAGGATGGGTTGGATGGAAAGCCCAATTACAAATTTACAATTCAATATGCTGGGGCCTTGAAATAATGGACGTAGTTACGCACCATGGCAAATAGTGTTTTAAATTTAATGATGTATAGCAAGGAAAAGACTATCCAGCATCCAAAAAGAATTAATTTGAAAGAAAGAAATGCAATTTGAGATTTAGTATTTAGGTGGTGTTTGTTTTTTTGGAAGAAGAGCTTCCTGGCCTCTTCTGTCTGCACCGTGCAGACACGGGAAGAGGTTTAGCCTCAGAAGAGTGTTTGTTTTTTTTTTTTCGAGAAGAGCTTTTTACCTCTCCCCAACCTCTTCTTGGGGAAGAGATGAGAGGTAAGCTTCTCCAAGCAGAGGTTTACCTCTTCTTGGCACCACCTCCACCTCCACCCCTGCTCCGCCACCATCATCATCATCATCATCATCATCATCATCATCACCACCCCTGCTCCGCCACCACCACCTCCACTCCGCCACCACCTCCGCTGCTCCAGCCCCAAATCGACGTCACAAACAAAACCCCCAAATCTTCTCCACCTCCACCTCCACTCCGCCACCACCTCTGCTCCACCTCCGACATCTGCTCCACCTCCACTCCGCCACCACCTCCGACATCATCATCAACAAACAAAACCCCCAAATCGAAAACCCTAAAATCGACGGTGGTGAAGTGGTGGTGATGATGGCGGTGGTGATGATGACGGTGGTGAAGTGGTGGCGGTGGTGAAGATGGCGGTGGTAGAGAGAGATCTGTGTGTGTGTTTGTGTGTGAAGAGGTTTTATATAAAAAGAAAAACAAACCCTCTTCTCCTTGCAGACTGAAGACATTTGGTCCACCTCTTCTCCTGCAGATGCCTGCAGATGTGGCCTGCAGCAGAAGAGGTTTTCGTGCAGAAAAAACAAACAGCACATTAGTGGTAGGTTATCTTTCACATTAGTGACACATAGGTGTTGTTTGTTTTTGCAGACATAAACTGTCTGCAAGCTGATTTCATCTGTTTCTATGTCTGCAACTGGAGATGTGGTCTGAAGCTCCGCAAGCTGAAAATATCAGACTGTTTGTTTTTACTGTCTGCATAAACTGAAAATATGTAAACTCAAAGATTGACCTTTTACAAAGCTCCCACTTGGTAACTTTCCTACCTTCATTCTCCCACTGAGTTTCCAAAAAAAAAAAATTACTACAAGGTAAATTAATATCTCTATCTCAACTTCAAACATTAAAAGCTACGGATATAAACCTTTAATCACACATCATTGCATCATATTAAAAAATAAACAGTAATGTATATACAAAACACATACATGTGCTTCCCCTAACACCAGCTCAAAAAATAAACAGCAAAATTGAATCACCTTTCTCAACAGCATGAAGAGCAGCATCGTGACCATCAACACCAGCTCCAATAATAACGAGATCATAATCAAAACCTTTAGACGGAGTTCCGTTACCATTCAACGACGCAGAGGTGTTTCTAAGGAAGAGGTCGGAAGCGGAGGAGTTGGAGGTGGCTCCGCCGAAGGATCTGGCGGTGATCGGAGAGGTTGGGTTATAATTGAGGTGATCGGCTCCTTTCTTCTTCTCCGGCTCTCTCTCTCTTCTTTCTCACTCTCTCTGTTTCTTCGTCGCGCCACCACCAGAAGGTGATGGTGGTGGTGGTGGTCGGCCGGTACACAGATCGAATGGGGGTGGTTTAGAGTGTGTGGATGTGTGGTGATCGGAGTTGGCTGTACCGTCGCCGGAGTCCGGCGACTCGATCTGAGGGAGAAGAGGGGAATCGAGAGGTGGATGAGGGGAGTGTTGTGTCTGTGTATAAGGTCTGGTCTTCATTTGTGTTAGGGTTTTTGTTTTGGTTCTTGTGAAGATGTTTTAAGCAGGGATCCATAGCTTATTTTTTAAGATGAAAAAAGGTGATTTCAGATCTGTTTAAAGAAAAAAAAAACAAACAGTCTTCAAAACTTTATGTCTGCCCGCCTGTAGACATAGGTTCTTTGCAGACGTTTTAAGCAAAAACAAACAACACCGTACTCTTCTTCATAACGTGTAGTGGGTTGGTGCCTTGCTACATATTCATTCCACATTGGAGCAAACCATATGCAACCTTTCTTCATGCTTAACGCCCATCAAGCCACTCAGGCTTCCGCCCCTAACGCCCTTTGGTACCCATGCGTTTTGGTGTTTGGCGCCCCCCACTACACCTCAGCAATTTGGGGTGAAAGATAACTTACTAGTAAATACTAAATCTCAAATTGTGTCAAGCCTTTCTTCATGCTTAACATTTGTCAAGCCACTCATGCTTCCGCCCCTAACACCCTTTGGCACCACATGCGTTTTGGTGTTTGGCGCCCCAACTTGCTGCGTTGTAGTGGGGCGCCAACCCATGGTTAACAAAAATCATACAATTAATTCCAATATTTTTTTACCAATGGGGTGGTGATTCATTTGGCAAAGACAAAACCTTTAAAACACTTTAGGAGGGGAGGTCTTAGGTTCAAGTCTCACAGACAACAATCGTTCAAAAAAAATTCCAATATATTTTATTTATATATAGGCAACTAGGGAAAAAGGCATAAAGGAGAATATATCTAACTCGAAGCAAGTGTTATTGACTCAAAAAACTCACAATCTTGAAATTGAAGTTTTAAAACATACATGCATGCATAAATATTCCACATAAAAGTAGTCAAGGATAAGATCAAATCATTATTTCTTTTTCTTTAACGGCAATGAACGACGTGCCAACTATCGCGACACCGGCTACTGTGGCCAAGGTGTTAAATATTATCATTCATATGTAGTTTGTTACAAAATAACTGAAGTTGTTACAAGAGGTTGTGCAGGTATAACAAGATGAGGGACTTAAATGGAACTTTCTTGTAAAGTTGAGGACTGCGATCAACTTCAGCATATGTTTAGGGTGTTTGGTGTTATGTTCGAGGGGCTTGGATGTAATATTAGAAGAGGCTAATATAAAAGAGTCTTTTATATCAGTTTTCGATACATACCCTCTCACAATTACTTTTCATTTTTTCTCTGGTTCTGTACAGGCGATTAGGGTTTCACTGGTTCATCATTGTCGTTGTAATCAGTCGTTGTCTGTGTGATCGTTGCTGTTGTCTTCAGTTGCTGCTGTCTTCAGCCGGAGATATCTCAGCCGATAGTCTTGTGATTTCTTGTAGAAATCACGGTTGTATTTCAGAGATTTTGTTATCTCTGTGTATATTTTTTGGTTTGTTTTGTTTTGTCAGTCAACAGATCTTACTGATCTGTTGTATTTCACAGATCTCATATTCTTGAGATCTAGGGTTGGTTTGGGAGAATTTTTGGGTTGGTTAAACATAATAAAAGTTTTTCGTCACCTTTTGCCGCCTACACCAGGTGTTGTTGTTACAGTTTTTGTTCTTATTCTTGTTCATACCATAGTTTTGTACATGAAGTTTGGACTGATTTGAAAGAGACCTATGACAAGGTTGATGGTTCAGTTGTATATGATCTATATAAAAGAATAAACAATATTTCTCAAAATTGTAGTACTGTAGCTGAGTATTATAACAGATTAACTACAATGTGGAAACAATTTGACGCTATGGTGCAGCTGCCTTCATGTTCATGTAAGGCAGCAAAAGATTACAATGATTTTACTACTTTAATAAAACTGATGCAGTTTCTAATGGGCCTTGATGATGTATATCAGCCTGTTAGAACAAATTTGTTAACTAGGGAACCATTTCCTTCTGTCAAGGTTGCTTTTTCAATCATTTCCAGAGAAGAATCTCATAGGTTGTCTAGTAGTGGATCAAAAGGTCAAAATGTTTCCTTTGTGTCAAAAACTAATCAATCTTTTGATCCAAATAAAAGAGTATTTAGGGGGTCTAATCCTAATTTGAAATGTACTCATTGTAACATGCTTGGACATACGGTTGATAGGTGTTTTGAAATAATTGGTTATCCACCTGGGTTTAAAAGAAGGGTTGGAAATTCAGGGAATAAGGGTAATAATAGTTTTAATAATGGAAAGTCTAATGCATCCTCTAGTACTTCTGTTATGCCTTTCACTTCTGAACATATTTCCAAACTTCTTAGTCTGGTGAATGAGAAAGATAAAACTGCTTCTGAGCATTCTGTGTCTAACATGGGAGGTAAGTCCGTGAATATCGAAAACAATTATGTGTTTAATAACATGTGTAGTAGTTATATGAGTTGTTCTAGTATTGTTAATCATGAGTTCAATTATAATTGGGTCATTGATTCTGGTGCTAGTCAGCACATGGTTATGACTGATAGAGATATGTATCATTGTGTAGATGTGTCTGATTATGATCTTAAGGTTTCACATCCAAATGGAACAAGTGCTAAAGTAACAAAAATAGGAAACATAAAACTTGCTACTGGTGTCATTTTGTTTGATGTTTTCTATGTTCCTAGCTATAATGTTAATTTAGTGTCTGTTCATAAGCTTGCAAGAGATAATAAAGTGACTGTGTTGTTTGATGAGAATAACTGTTGTATTCAGGATTCGAGTTTAAAGAAACTCCTGGTGATTGGTAAACAACATAATGGCTTGTTCTTTGTTAATAGAAATGGTAATTCTGCTAATATGTGTTTTAATAGTGTAAATAGTCTTAATATGTGGCATAGTAGACTAGGGCATCCCTCTAAACAGGTCCTAGCCATTTTAAAAGAAAGCCTTAATATTGGTGTAGTTGAGGATGTGTCTTGTGAGGTGTGTCATAGGGCAAAGCAAGTTAGGGTTCCGTTTCCGTTAAGTGAACATAAAACTAAAAGTGTTGGAGAATTAATTCACTTAGATGTTTGGGGGCCTTACAAGGTTGTGAGTAGAGAAGGTTTTAAATATTTCTTAACTGTGGTTGATGACTACTCTAGGACTGTTTGGTGTTACATGTCAAAAACTAAAAGTGAAGTGTTTGAAAATATTACTAGTTTTTATGAATTGTTGTTAACTCAGTTCAAGAAAAAATAAAATGTTTTCGTAGTGACAACGGAACTGAGTTCATTAATTCACAAATGAATAGTTTTTGTAAACAAAAGGGTATTATTCACCAAACAACGTGTACCTATACACCACAGCAGAATGGTGTAGTGGAAAGGAAACACCGGCATATTCTAAACATGGCTAGGTCATTACTGTTTCAAGGAGGGTTACCTTTAAAATTTTGGTCAGATTGTGTATTAACGGCAGTTTACTTAATCAACAGGATTCCCTCTTCTGTGCTTCTAGGAAAGAGTCCATATGAATTAGTCCATGGCTTTAAACCCTCTCTTAATCACCTAAGAAATTTTGGATGTTTATGTTTTGGTACAGTTTTGAATGAGTCAGATAAGTTTTCGTATAGAGCAAACAAGTGTGTGTTAATTGGATATTCAAACGTGAAGAAAGGGTATAAGCTGTGGAATTTGGATGATAAAATTGAATTTTTTTCAAGAGATGTTAAATTTTATGAAAGTGTATACCCTTTCAAGTCCAAAGTTGTAAATGAGAAAGAATTACTTGTTAATTCTGATTTGAATCACTTAAACTTTTTTGACTGTTTTGAAACATTACCATCCAATGATTCTGAAAGTGATAAAGTGTCTGCTCCCAATGATGAAGAGAGGGATTTAGGTACTCAAGAAGTGTCTAGTGATGATCAGCAGCCTGATCATTCTTCAACAGCTGCCACTTCTAGGCAGGGTCAGTCCTTAGAACCTAGGGTTGTGAGTAGTAGTGATGAAGGTCATGGCAGGGTTGAGGACACTAACACTTCACATGTTGAGACCAACCCATCTGAGGGAAATTTACCAAGTGTTAGGAGGTCTTCTAGAGTAACTTCTGTTCCAAAAAGATTAGATGGTTTTGTTTTGGATGGAAAGGTTAAGTATGGTATTGATAAATCTGTGAACTATTCTTGTTTATCTGTTGAGAATATGTGTTATGTGTCTAGTCTGAACAAGTCAGTTGAACCAAACAACTTTAGTGAAGCTGTTAAAGACCCTAAGTGGGTTGAAGCTATGAATCTTGAAATGGAAGCGTTGTTTAGAAATAAGACTTGGGAATTAGTTGATCTACCTCTTGGTTGAAAACCCATTGGGTGTAAATGGGTTTATAAAATAAAATACAAGTCTAATGGCGAGGTCGAGAGATATAAGGCGAGATTAGTTGCCAAAGAATTTAATCAGAGAGAATGTATAGACTTTACAGAAACGTTTTCTCCTGCAGTTAAAATGGTTACGGTTAGAACCGTTATAAGTCTTGCTGTTGAAAATAATTGGAATTTGTTTCAACTTGACATAAATAATGTGTTTTTGTATGGATCTATTACCGAGGATGTGTATATGTCTTTGCCTCAGGGATATTATTCAGAAAATGAAACAAAAGTGTGTAAGCTTGTTAAGTCTCTTTATGGACTAAAACAAGCACCTAGAAAGTGGAATGAAAAATTAACAAATGTGTTATTAAGTGTTGGTTTTGTTCAAAGTGTTTGTGATCATTCTATGTTTATTTTGTCTAGGTCTGATGTGTTTATAGTTTTACTTGTTTATGTTGATGATATTGTTATAACAGGGAACAATAATGAGGAAATAAACAACATAAAAAAGTTCTTAAATAAAAATTTTCAAATTAAAGATTTAGGGGTTTTGAAATATTTTCTGGGTATAGAGGTTTTGTATGATAAAAGTAGTATCTGTCTGAATCAGCTTAAGTATTGTCTAGAGCTTTTGAATGAGTTTGGGTATTTAGGTTGTAAATCTGTCCAAACTCCCATTGAACAGAGTCATGTTATAGCTGCTAAGACCAATAATGCACAAGAAAAATTAGAAAATATAACTGGATATCAAAAGTTAATTGGGAAGTTGATTTACTTGTCTTTAACTAGGCCAGATATTAGCTATGTTGTTCAGTATCTGAGTCAGTTTATGCATGCACCGTTGGAAATACATTTACAAGTTGCATTAAGATTATTAAGGTACTTAAAGTTGTCACCTGGGAAAGGTTTGATTTTTAAAAAGGGTGAAAATTTTGGGTTAAAGTGTTATGCAAATTCAGACTGGGCAAAGTGCTTGGTCACAAGGAAATCTGTGACTGGTCTTTGCATTTTCTTAGGAGACACTTTGATCTCCTGGAAAAGCAAAAAACAAAGTACTGTGTCGAGATCCACTGCAGAAGCTGAATACAGGGCTATGTGCTCTGTTACATGTGAGTTGTTATGGATAATGAATGTTTTAAAAGAGTTAAAAGTTGATACTACTTTACCAGTTAAAGTGTTTTGTGATAGTCAATCTGCTATTTCAATAGCAGAAAATCCCGTTTTCCATGAACGAACCAAGCATTTCGAAATTGATTTACATTTTTTGAGAGAAAAAGTGGCAGCAGGTGTGATTGAACCTGAGAAAGTCGATTCTGAACATCAACTGGCTGATGCGTTCACAAAGGGGTTGAGTATTACTCAACATGCGTTTTTTTTGTGACAAGTTGGGACTTGTTGACTGGTTTCACATTTGAATGATGAGGGGGTGTTAAATATTATCATTCATATGTTAGATTTATTTATTATAAGTCTGTTATAAAATAACCGAAAGATGCTATTTGCTGTTATTCTGTCTATGATTTTGCGCATCAAGTGCGAACAAGATCTCAATCTATAATGAAGAAATGATAGTAGTCAAAAGAGTTGTGAATCATTCAATACGCCAATTGTCTCCGGAAAACCACATGGCTTGGTTGAGATGGAAAAAAAAGATTCTTGTCTTGGTGATGAGTTTTTAATGGAATTGTATCTCTGTTTAAAAAGGATTAAAAATAGAACACTCTTCTTTTTTAAACTGACAAATTTCTTTTATTAGGCTACCGTACTTCTCAAATTAGAGAGCCCTATTGCCCTAGTCCGACCAGATTATGTCATCTTAACTGGGCCCACGTTGGCTTCAGAGTTTGGTTTGGGCGCGTTACCCCGGGAAACTATATTGCCGGCTACCACTTAACATTCGTTGTGCCACAACAAGAAAACTCTCTGGCGTAATACACGGTGAGATGAAAACCCGGGTGAGCAAAACTCTCTAGTAGATGTCATTGGTCATTCAGAGTCCCACTTTTTTTATTCATACCAGCAGTCCCACCTTTCAAATATTTTGCCTCCACCGGTCCTCAGTTAAAAAACTTAGTTATGTTTTGTGGCTTTTGATCAGAACAAAGATACAAGTCTATTGATATAAAACTTACCTTATGTTCCTAACTAGAAAAACAATGCTTCAATTAAGGGCATGTTTGGGTAAGCTTATTGAAACAACTTATTGACTTATTGGCTTCTTGGAAAAGTCAGGATTTTGTGACTTATTGACTTATTGGCTTTTCCCCCTCACATACACCCTCTTTGCCAAACATCATTTTAGAGCTTATGACTTTTCAAAAAGCCAATAAGTCAATAAGTTGTTTCAAAAAGCTTAGCCAAACATGCCCTAAGTTGTTTAAATTTCAATTAACAAAAGCCGTTTCCAGATATTCCAATCCAAACCTATTTATTTCCACATGATTCTGCGTTTTGAAGATCATTCAAAACAAGCATCTTCCGATCCTTACATACTACTGTCAATTTCGTTTCGATCAGGGCGATGGCCGCTCGTTTCCACTGCATAAGGTAATCCGATTCTCTGTATTCACTAACATTTACCTAAATATATACATCAATGAATCGATCAATTAACCTATCACTGAAATCATATCATAAATTCGTATGTTAGCTGCTATAATTCATACACACAAATCATGTAATACGTCCGAATTCAACAGATTAACCACATTCGCTTCTTAATTTGTAGTTTCACTGAATTTTTAGAATTAGGGTTTCTGGATGAAGAACAGTGACTATTAAGACATCAGAACATGTTACATGTTTGTTGTATGTGTAATAAAATGAGAAGGATAGGGGATTAATATGCAAATAATAGAAAGTAGAGGGATCCATAGTGTTGATTGTTAGTTGATCAGTTAGTTCGGTAATTAGGGTTAAATACTGTTGTAACCAATTGTATTGATCAGTTTTGAAATGAATTGAGCTTATTCCCTCTCTTACGATTCTTGTTCGATTCTATTTCTAACATTGGTATTAGAGCTACCAATTCTCGGAGCTCGATTGATTCAATTTGATTCGTGGTTCACTGCAAATTCGTTCGATTCGTTCATTGAAGAATTGATCATTTGTTCGATTAATTCTGGTGCGTTTATTTTTTCCTTCGAAATTCGTTCGTTTTTTTTTTCTAATTGGAATCAATCATCGTTCGATTGATTTTTTTTTTTACTTTTAATAATATAGATTAGACTTTTGTAAACTTGATTTTGGTATTTTGGTGGGTTCTTGTTTATTAATCATGTGAATTGTTTTACTTCAAAAAGATTTGATTTTTTGGTTTCTTACTCAGAAAGAATGGGTAGTTTTTTTATCTTCTTTTCTTTGTCATTAATGTTTCACTTTTCTCTTGCAAACAAAAATAGTCCTGCCTAACTTGTTTTAAGTCTATTGTTATCATTACGCCGTTTATATTATAAAAGAAGAGTGTACAGAAAAACGAAAAGTAACGCCACCAATTAAGGGCTTTCAGCTTCCTAACATATGTCATGTCCATAGATGTCAATAGCGCTGGTAATGCCCGCTATAGCGAATAGCGTAGCGTATAGGTGAAGGGTCGCTACAGACCCTGTAGCGATAAATAGCGGATTTCTTTTATTTTATTTTTTAGATGATTAGTGATAGCATATTTTTAGCACTTTTATACATAATTGGTGTGTTAAATATATTTTTTTGTTCATTTTCTACCCCTTTATCGCTAAACATGAAATAGCGGGCACTATTTCTTCACTATCGCTACGTAGCATATAGGTAGCCTGTCGCTATGGTCCGCTATTCCCTATTGACAACTATGCTTGTGTTATTGGTAAGAATGACATGAAGATATATGATAAATCAGTTTAAACAAGAATCCAATGATATAATCTTTAGCTTTAGTAAGGTGCTGTAATATTCGATTTGATATGATAACACTTCTCTAGTAGAAACAATGGTATCAACCTTTTGTGCCAGCAGTTTTACTTTCTGTACTTGTGATCACATTTAAAAGAAGGTGAAAACTATATGGAAAAGAATGTTATAGTGTTAACAATTTCAAAAAGTCAAATCCAGTTTACAAAATTCTGTTTGACTCTGTTTTGTTTGCTTTTTCACTCACTCGTCATACGCCCATTTTTCACTTGTGCAGATTGATTTTATCGGGTGCATGAATCTACCATCATAACAAACTCACATTTCAAAACACTCTAGTTTTTAAATTGACTTAAATAAGCTAGAAGGAAACCGCCACACTTTTGTTGCAATGGATCGTTCCGATGACCTGTATAAGGAGCGTATGGCTGTACTTTTGAAAGCAGTTTATGCAACAAAGTATGTTAAAGATGATAACGTTCCATCTCAAATAGAAGAGGTAAACGAACAATATTGGACTTTATTAACATTATGGTTATATTAACGTTTAATCAGTCTCCAACTTTGTTTTTTTGTCTATAAATTATAGGGTCTCTATTTGGGTTCTGTTGGAGCTGCGAATAACAAGACCCTTTTGAAAAGTTTGAACATTACTCACATTTTAACTGTCGCCTCTTCACTTCCACCTGCACACCCGAATGATTTCACTTACAAAATTGTTGACAGTAAGACCGTTATTTTATTGATTAATGATATAGTTCCTTTAACGTACAAATATGCTCTAACAAACCTTTTATATCTCTCACCGTATAACTTTCTTTGATTTAGTACCCGATAGAAACGAAGTAAATATCGCACAATTCTTCGATGACTGTTTTAATTTTATTAATGACGCTACAAAAACGGGTGCTGTGTTGGTGCATTGCTTTGTGGGAAGATCCAGAAGGTGATTTAGTTTTAGAAATAGTTTTCTCAGAATGTTTTTTTTTATTCTCAAAAGAGTAAATGCATTTTCGTCCTTGAGGTTTGGCCACTGTTGCGATTTTCATCCAAAGGTTTGTTTTTTCGCATCTGTATCCAAAAGGTTTAATATCTTGCCATTTTCATCCAACTCATTAACTCCATCTATTTTTCTCCATTAAATGAGGGGCATTTCCGCCTTTTTAGTCATTTTTATAAAAATAAAAAACACTATAAGAAATAAAGATCCACCTTTGTTTACTTTCTCCCCACCCAAACCCTTAAATTATCACAAAGAAATGTCTAAAAAGACGAAATTACCCTGACTCAAAGTAAAAAAATGGATGGATTTATCGAGTTGAATGAAGATGGCAAGATTTCAAACCTTTTGGATCCAGATGCAAAAAAAAAAAAAAAACAAACCCTTTGGACAAAAGTCGCAAAAATAGCCAAACCTCATGGACGACAATGGCGTTTTACTCTTCTCAAAATTAGATATGCTTTTATGGTTCAATTTAGTGCAGTGTGCAGTTGTTGTTTGACTTTGTTAAGTCAAAGTTCAGTCTGATGGTCAAACTCATGTTTCTTCATCATGATTTACCATTTTAACATTAAAAGTAGGTCAATAAAAAGAGAACACATGTGTACCAAATCCATATTTCATATTCCTGTAGATGTCATATAACGATTCTATGAACATCTGTGAATTAAAGGTATGCTTTTAACATATATATTTTTGATGTAGTGTGACTATTGTTGTGGCATATCTGATGAAGAAACATCGCATGAGCGCGTCTGAAGCACTGAGCCTCGTGAAAAGTAAGCGAAGTGTAGCTGCTCCTAACTCAGGCTTCATGTTACAGCTGCATAATTATGAGAAATCTTTTCCGGGTATTTCTAGTTTTATATAAAAACGTTAAACGGCATTGAACTATTGAAGGATACCCTCACGATCAAGGATCCTATTAATGGATACCCTCATGATAAAGAATCTACATTTAACTTCAATTGTTTGATCATTATGTTAATAAAAATACCTCAGTTGTTTAAGTCTCCTGACATGAACTATATAGATTTTTTTTCATGCTTTCACCAAAAATATGTATCATGCTAGCCAAAGGTGATATGTGAATCTTGTTTTGCATGAGTTCTCGACTGAATGAAAACTTCGCAGGGGCAGACCTAAGTTAGAGTTTGGGTGGGCGGGCGCATCCCTTAAAATAGTTTTTTTATGTATTTTATAGGCTTAAAGATAATTCATGGTTCTGCCACCGATCATCTTTTCATTTTTTCATTAAGACAAGTAGTGCTCACCATATGCAAATCTTTTCTCCAATGAGGTAGAGGTTCTTGTCTTTCAGGAGGTATAGACGCCTTAATTTTTCTTTATTAGAGTTTGAAATGGATTACTGCTAGTTTATCCCTTTCAAAAAACATTCGCCTTTTGTAGGTCCCGTAGGGGTCAAACATATATAGATTGATACGAGAAAAACACACTCTAGGAACGTGCGAAATCCGTCCTTGAGCGATACACGGTGTACAACATAATTGAAATGAGTGAACAAACGATGTAAATACAAACTCGCAACTTATATCTCAATCACAAAACGTGTCAAAGTTTTGTGTCACAATTCACTAAATCTCCAAGATTTACAAACCTTGTGACACACGCACATATATAAACGATTGATCCCACTAAAGTTGCCTGTAGGCAAACTCTCACACACTTAAAATGGCCTAAACACACTAAACAAAATACAACGATCAATCTAGCCTATCTATCAAGCTCTTGTCATAAACATGAATCAACACCTTTAATCTATTATATAAAGTGAAAATACGAAAAAGAAGTTTTACTTGATCTTCTTGTACCTACAGACTTTGATTACAATATATAAACAAATTATACAATGTTTTTGTATTTTAGGGCTTTGAGTGTGCAAAATTGAGTCAAGTAGCTAAAAGAAAAGTCTTTAAATAGATGTGACATAGAGAAAGATATGTTTTAATTCTGTTTCACATATCTGAAAAATAAAAATAAAAATAAAAAAGAATCTATAAAGAAAGTGCCTTTTTACCTCGTGGTGACATTTCATAAAATTAAAGACATATTTTCATACATGATTACAAAACATTGCCATTAGAGCATTCTCATCCAATCCATCATCTTTAACCTTATAATTTAACTAAAAATCTTCACTTTTTAAAATTTATCTCACATTTTAAAAAACCTCCTACATCCAACTCCTCATACCTATCTCTGTATTCTTTTTTTATTATTATTTCTTCTCTTTCTTCCACTTACAATTTTAACTACTATCTATTTTGTCTTATTATATATATTTTTTTAATATTGATTCTAATAACTTTGTTTATAGAAATTATACTACTAATTATTATTTTTGGGTTTTTCGGATCGGGTTACTTTAAATACTAATTATATCATCATAAACCAACAAATTGGAAAACAATAATCACCATAAATACTAATTATTTTTGGGTTTTTCGGGTCGGTTGTCTCTTTTTCACTCCCGTTTATGATGAAATTTCCATCTTGATCAAACGGGTCAAGTGAAGAGACAAACCACTTGGTGCATATTATAATATACATTCACTTGGAAAACAATAATGATCAAATCAAATATCATACCATACATTTTCACTACCATTAGACTACAAACAACAGTTTAAGATACCGAATCATGCCAAGTTTGACCTATTTAATAGCCTACATAATGGATTTACACATAACACCAAAAACACGTAAGTATGAGGTTAGACAAAGCTACAAAATATGTGTAGTATTACTTCCTTGTAACACCAAAATATAGATGGTAATATTTCCGTGTAGCACCCAAAAAACGCGCTAGTGTTCGGTTCAAAGCTGATTATCTCAGGCATGGTCGCGCCTCATTACGATTTCCCTTTGAAGTTCTTCAAAATACAGTCGTTGGATTTCTGTCATACCGCTCACATCCATCATCATAATCCGCTGGTCCGATTCCTTCTTTGCAAGTTATGTTTTCTCAGCTTCAATCCTTAACTTTTCTGCCGTAACGTCGTAGCGCGCGGCTGCCGTAACGCCATATATGCTTGATTTTTAAGGTTCTGGATTATTGGAAACTAAATTACCTATATGCAGAAGCAAGTTTTTAGAGTCAATTTTGAATAAACCAGAAAGCAATAGTGTGTGTTGGGGTGGGTTAAATATGTTCACACAGAAACCAACCGGTGTGTCTTAAAGCTAAATTATATTCCACACAAAATAAGAAGGAAAAATAATAGAAATAAAAGAAGCACCGTAAACAGGTTGCAATTGCTACAATGTGTGTCGAACATATTGACAGAATGGAAGGAAACCGACCGACCGAAAGTTTAAAAAAAAAACCGACCATGAAACCAAACCGACAACCGGTTTGGACGGTTTCACGGTTTTAAACCGAACCATGAACACCCCTAGCCTCAATGAATCATTTAAAATGGGTTTGTTATTTGAGGAAACTTCCGTTCCTGGTTATATAGTTTTGTTTTTAGGTTTGTTTTTATGATAGAAAAAAGATGATTATGTGATTCGTTTAAATGAAAGGGTTCATGGTTTATGTGATTCGGGTGCTGGGATCGTGAAAGTTGAAGAGGTAAAGTATGTGATCATATTCTACTCCGCCGCAACGCGCGGGTTACCCACTAGTTTTACTTAAAAAGAAATTAATCATTACTTTTTTAAGCCACAAAAACATTACTTCGATACTAATTTTCTAATAATTATGCTACCTAATAAAAGAAAAAGCAATCTTATGTGTCATCTATACCATACCAAAACCAATAAACAACAGCTGCAGCTCTAAACACCCCTTCGGGCCAGCCGAACTGCTGTCAATTCGAGGTTTTATCGTGTAGAAACCCGATAGTGGTTATGAAAACTATGATTAAGATGCTAGTTTATGTACTTTTTTAAGCTCAATTACGACTCGTAAGATCCGCTAGCGGAAAAGCCAAATCCAACATCACATCTTTCAATATTGTTGTAATATTTTCTCAAAAAAACACCACATTCCTTCATCACCTATTGACCTGTTTCTTTTTTCCCATTATTTTGTTGTCTTGGTTCTATGCCTACAAACCTGCACTTAAACACCACATTCTACTTTCACTACCAATGTCTACTAACAATTTCCAGTACCAACTCATCTAACAACACCTCAGCAATTTGCATACCTACAAAATCGGTTTCACTCGCCGGTTCAAACACTAATTAATAACAATAGTTCAATTAAATCATCAAAAAAATAACTCAAAAATCACTATATCCACACACACATGATTAAATTACATAAGTCAATCCACAAATCTTGAACATAACGCATCCGTAATTAATAATCAATAATCATATAAACAAATACACTATTAATTAAGACTCAAAACTTAAAATCCAAAAAAGATTGCGCAAAAAAAGCTTACATATAGCAGAGGGATGGAGATGTGAAGGATGAATCGGTTGATGATAGCAAAATCCTTTTCAAATCGGAACCCTAGTTTCCAATAGAAGCCAATGTTTACAAATCGGAACCATCCACGTTTACAATCCGAACCCGCGAAGTGGGAATTTGTTGAATTTGTTGCTGGTGATGTGTGAGGGGCCGGCGGGAGAAGACAGGAAGAAGCGGGAGAAGATAGGAAGAAGGTGTTTGTTGTAAGAATCCGTTCGTGTAAAATAAATAAAAATAATTTATTAACTTGAATAACAGAAAAATTACAGAATGTAAATTGAAGTACAATACAATTACAACTGAAAAATTAGAAATACAAGAACTGAAAACACGAACAGACGAAACTGTTCTTGGCTGAGGATCGTGTTAGACACGGGTCCCTTAAAACAAATTTCGTGTCTCCCAGGAGAACACGTTTGTTTCCAGGATACAACAGCCGCAAGCAGTTGCACTGCCGGTCTTGACTCCAACCCGAAGGTGTACCTCGAACTCTTGAAGATAAAGAAGAAAATTCAGTGAAGAGAGATTGTTAGAGCTGGTAAATTCGGTGTATTGGTCTTCAATAGGATGCTCCTATTTATACTAGCTAGACTTGAAGAAACTGAAAAACAAATTTAATGGGAGAATTAAACTGCATTAAACGTCTTCAATGCACCTTAATTCGTCATTAAATTCTCAGTCAAACGCATTAACTATGTCAGTTTCGAATGCTGAAAACGTAACTGCACTGCAGTAACTGCTGCTGGAAGCTTCTGCGCGCGCGCGCGCAAGCCACACTGGTGCGCGCGCCATGCGCGGTGCGTCCTCTTGGCTCACACCCATGCGCGCGTGCGCCTCACTGACTCAGGTCCATGCGCGCGTGCGCCACGTCATCTGTGAGCCTCTACGAGCGCGCCACACAGTCGCGCCGTTTTGGCTCACTTTAGTGCGCCGCGCACGACACCTCCGGACCCATGCACCCTGCGCAACCGCGCGCCTTTGTGCCACGTATACCCGCGCGCGTTCTGCCACGTCACGCGCTTCGAACCTGCACTCCACTTGGTCCCTGCAGCCTATGAGATCCACCACGCGCACGTGGTCAAAAATACAAAGTGCGCCATCAAAGCGCCACATTGCGCCTCATCGCCCACGCCACGCGCGCGCGTGTGAGTTGGGGTGCTCCGCACCCTTCGCGAGTACACTAGTGAGTGCTTCCATGAAACAATAAGAATGGAGAGTTCCCACTTAAATACCCCTTTAAGTTCCAACTCTCATCCGATGTGGGACAAGGTGCCACTTTCCCATTTTTTTCAGCATTTAAGTTTCAAACACCAAACTTTGAGCATCGATATCTCATTCATCTTAGCTCCGTTTTGGACGTGGTTTAGTTCGTTGCGAAGGCCTTCCGACATAGAACACAAACCCACAAATAAATATATAAAACCAGCTCATTTTATTATATTTATTTCTAGTCCAAAATAGGAAAAAATCATTTTCCTATATTTGTGAAAAATGCTATTTTCACAAAATTTCCAACATTTGTTGGAAATGAAGAGGTACAGTAAGTAGCTTTTTATCTATAAAAAGTTACTGTAGTTTTTTTTTTTTTTAATATATAAGGTTAGAGAATAGATATAGTGGATTGGTTGGAGTGGGTTTTTAGAAGGTTTTTTTATTTTTTAAAGATAAAGGTTAAGTTGATGGAGTGGATGAGAATGCTCTTAGACTTGGATTTTGAATTCGAAATACTTTATTTCTCAAGAAGATTCATTTCTTATTTCTCTTTAACTCATCATTTGGTATATATCAAAGATTAAACACAAGAACAAAGGGTTGGTATATATCAAAGATTAAATTGTATTGTGTTTTTATGTTCACGATCCATCTTATTTACACATAGAAATGGCGGTTGAGTGAGAGAAACTTTTGAGTATCAAATCTCCTAAAAAAAGAGCAACTATCAACCTAACTTAACTTCTAATCACACCTTCAACTAATACGACGACCTTCAGGGCGGAGGTAGTGTAGAAGCAGGGGTAGCACGGTGCTACCTCTCAACTCCGTCTATGTAGTTTAAAATTCCCCTCAATTTCGTCTATGTAGTGTAATTTTATTTTCGGTTTTATACAAACGATAACCCTAATCCAAAAAAAAGTTGGATACCCTTGAATTTTTGGGCTAGATCCGCCACTGAGGACCTTAATATTGTAAGCATGGCTTCTTTCATGATATTATGTACCCTATATCTAGGATGTAAATGGTTCATTTTGACATGTTTTCTTGTATACTTTTACCCATCTTTGACTAGGTTATGAGTCTTATGACACTTCCACAATTTTTGCTCAAGTTTGATTTGAAAAGATTCAATTCCCACACAACCAACTAGGTTGTTTTTGAAACCAAAATATGTCGTTAAAAGTACACATCATTGATAGGTACATAGGTTTGAAACTAGGTTGTTTTTGAAACCAAAAAAAAGAATGCTTGATTGAGTATGTTCAGTACATAGGTTTTTATTATTGCGGAAGTACCAAATAAAAGAGTTATATTCAAAGACGATACGGTGTGTAGGGGTTTGAAAATGAGATGTTATGTGACACGTGGACGACACGTAAGCATGCGTCAGAAATAAGATGTGGTGCAAAAACATGAGGTGTGTGAGCGGCGTGGTTAGTGACGTTTTTTTTTTAAATCAAAATAAAGAGTTAATTACATGGTTAGTCCCTGTGGTTTATATGAAGTAACAAGATCAGGTACTAATAGTTTAAAATCACATTATGGGGTATCAACTTTCAATTTTGTAACGACCTAGAGTACTAAGACTAACCAATGTTAGCTTTTTTGTTAGGTTCATGGTCATTTAAGTCATTTTACATCTAATGGACTAATTATGCAACTATATGGTTGATGAGGGACTGCTTTGTAATTTATCAAATAAAAAAAAAGAAAATAACATTTAAAAACTCTCTTTATCTCTCTCAGATCACCACCACCAATTCTATTTTCAGATAAACACCACCACCACCAACACAGCCTGAAACCTTTGAATTTTTTTTTCCGGTGACCACCGCAACACCCTCACTGCCTGTTGACCTACCACCACGATATGTTTTCCCTTATATGGAAAATACGAACCAAATTAAAAGGAGTGGGTGTGTGTGAGAGTCTGATTAGTGTGGTGGTCGGTCAGAATTGGGTTGTGGTTAGGCGTCATCTCTCCTCCTTTTCTGGCTACCATCATCTCCAACAATTATAACCCTATCGGATGTGTAAAGCCCTATTTCTCTCATGAGAGAATCAAAATCCCATTCTTCAACCCCATTATTAATCATCCCGTGTTCAACCTGGTGAATATCAAAGACCGATTTTGGTTCTGCGGCTATTGAAGATGTTGTTTTGGGAGGAGACGAAAGTGTCCCAGATCTGTTTCCAGATGCTTCCATGATTTGCTTCCATCTTCGATATACCACGGCGGTGAGGAGGTTATTGTCGGTATAGGAGGGTGGTGAAAGGGGTGGGTTTAGGACTGGATGGTGGTGGTGGCTGGATTTGGTGGGATTTTCACTGTTGAAGTGAAGCAGATGCAGGATTGAAAATGATGGTGATAAAGACGGAGACGGTTTACTTGCAGATTTGCATTTCAACATATACAAATTGTTTATGATTTGGCAAGAACGGGATTTGGGCATATGAATATGTACATATAATCAATGAAGATGCTTGCAGTAATCGCGTTGGAAATTTGATTATGGCGTTGAAGAATCTATTCGGTTGAGGCGTTGAAACCGATGACTTCTGGATCACCGGAGAAGAAAATTAAGGGGTTTTGTGTGTCTCAATCGAGTGGTGGTGTTATCCAAAGACTTGGGGCTGTTTGGCTAAGCTTTTCAAAATGACTTATTTGCTTATTTGCTTTTCTGAAAAGCAAATAAGTCAATAAGCTGTTTTGAAAAGCTTTAAAATGGAGCTTTTCAAAATGACTTATTTGCTTATTTGCTTTTCAGAAAGGGGAGGGTTGTTGGTGGGGCCAGCCTCACTTTCAACCAATCACTGATTTCCTTTTTTTTTCTAATAAAAAACCAAGTCACTTAAGAGGGGAGTGGCGCCATCAATTTAGGGTGTTAGGGGAGTTTAAGAGGGGAGATGACGTGGCACACGAGGATTGGTTATGCGTAAGAGAGGGGACTCCCCTCTTAGGGGAGTGCCCCCTCACCCTTAAGGGGTTTTGTGTGTCTCAATCGAGTGGTGGTGTTATCCAAAGATAAGGAATTGATATTGTCATAATTGGTGGTTGCAAGGTTTACTTTTTAACCAGTTTATTATGTTATATAATATTACATAAATGGTCCTTCTAGTTGAAAAAAAGGTATTTTAGTAATTTCATTCAAACTTAACAGAAAAGTTAACTAAAGTTAGTGTTAATACCCCATATTGTTACAAAATGAAAAGTTAGAACCTCAGAATGTGATTTTAAACTATTAGTACCTGACTTTGTTATTTTTCATAAACCACAGGGACTAACGATGTAATTAACTCTCAAAATAAATAAACATCAACCAATTAAAACACACTCAAAATCCACCCACCAATCAAGAGCCTCCACCTCACAACCCAAATGCCCCCCATGCCGGTGGAAAACTCCCCGCCCTCATCACCACGCCATGTCCACGCCACCACAAGGGGTGGTGTTCTCGGTGTGGAAAGGCCACCACGCCACTTTTCCACGCCCACACCGTGTGGTCTAAGAAAGTATAGAAAGTAAGAGCATATCCGTTACACTAAAACATGTGAGAGTGGTCTTTATATTATAAAAGTGGTTATGAGTGGATGAGAAAAAAAAATGTTATTGATCATCTGTATATTTGAGGGAACAGTATTCACTCTTTAGAATTTTTAATATATTTTTGAAATTGTTTGTGAGTGGAAGAGAGAGAAAGAATAATGATAAAGATATAAAAATATTATTTAATTGAAAAGGGAGAGAAAATATATTTGTTTTTAGTGTAATTATAGGGTAAAATTTGATGGAAAAGATGCGAATGCTCTAATATGACCATGGATCAGTTAATCATCGATGAAATTGACGTCATGATTAAATGGAAGTTGGTTATATAATATCGGTGAGGGGGAAAAGAGAAAAATATGTAATTGCTGGTTTTACTTTATTTAGTTTCATTAGTCTTTTAAAACTCAGATAAACCATATATACTCGATTATTCTTTTAAAATTATTATACCAGAAAATCGAGCATTTTATTATCTATATTTTGAATATGACATAAATATATACGACTTTTTAAAGGAGCTTCTGTAATATTCGTACAACAACACTTCCAAATCTTCTACAAGACTACAACAGTTCGTCTCTTTTAAAGAGTCATCCCACTACACGATACATATAATATACCTCTCGTCCTACAATACATGTATCGGTGACTTTGATGCCTATTAGAATTTATTTAGTATACGGTGCATTTATTATAAGATCTTTGACTTTAGGCTTACACCTATTGGAGCACTTGTTAATGGTGGCATTAAATAAAAAGTTTAACAAAAGTTGTTCCCACAAAAGAAGCAATGTATTGTGATGTAGCAAATGGTTATATCAACCCCACTAAGGTTGGAGGGTGTGGGGGTGTCACCCCCGCCAACTCAGCAACTATAGCGCCCCATAAGGCTCTATCACCACACCCTCCATTTTAAGAGGGGGACGCCATGGTTGAGGCGCTAGCATGGTAACGAGCAGACTAATGTGTTCAGGTGGGGCCCACAACATGTCAACCAATCAATTTTTTTTTAATTTTGTTTAATAGGGGACTCCATCCACACCCTGCAAATTAAAAGGGAGCTCCATGGCTGACGTGAATCCTACGTGGCCTGATAAAGCCCATAGGGGATTCGAACCACACCCTCCAACCTAATTATAATGTGCCCCTTTCCTTATTATAGGATATCCCCTTTTTAAAATGTTTATAACAAAAGAGGAGGTGACACTTTATTCAAATAAAGTAGATATATTTTTTTTGAAAAATTATGTTGTTTTTATATTAAATAATAGCATTATTGGTTAACTCTAGTTTGAAAATTAAGAAGAATTTTTTGTTGTTAATTTATTTAAAGTAGACAATGTTATTGGTTACTTAAACGTGGGCCACTGGGCCTGTTTTTTTATAATGTAAGGGTATCCGGGGCACCAAGCGGGGAGTGGCTCGGTGACCACATTCCCCGATCGGGAACACCGCCGCCATCACCGCGGGGACCCGATTCGGGGAGTGGTTTTAGTGGTTGTTCACCGCGATGAGTTGGCACATGGATCGAGGAAAGAGACGTTGGGCAACGGTTGTTTTTTTTAAAAAAAATTCAATTTTTTTTAATATAAATAACCAACTTAACTCACTCTCAAATAATTTTTTTACCACACCCACCACTCTCAAACTCACTCTAAAAAAATCTATCAAATACAACACAAAATGGATACCAAGTTCCCGTTTTTTCCTCCCCTACCCGACTTTCCCGACGATGAAGGTTCCCCGTCAAACGATAGTAGTTTAATTTTCTTCCAAAATCTCATTCAACAAGCGGAGATACTAGACACGGCATCGTCTAGTAAAAAAAAATTGTCCCTCGAGATCGTGAGGGTGGCCACGAAACACTAATGGCCGATTATTTTGTAGAAAATCCAAAATTTAATGCCGATATTTTTCGTCAGAGGTTTCGTATGTCCATGTCTTTGTTCCTAAAAATTGTTAGTGACGTCGAAGCGAACGACGAGTGGTTTCAAGAGGGCTTGGACGGGAGAATGAAGAAAAGTTTCACGCCGTTGCAAAAGGTTACTTCTGCGATTAAACAACTTGCAACCGGTAACCCACCAAACGAAAACGACGAGTATTTAAAGATGTCTGAAAGGACCTCTCGTGAGTGCCTTGAATATTTCTGCCAGACGGTATGTGCAATGTATGCCGGTGAATTCTTACGTAGACCAACGAGCCACGACGTTGCGCTATTGTATCAGGCTCATGAGGAGAGACATCACCTACCTGGTATGTTGGGTAGTCTGGATTGTACACACTTCGTCTGGAGAATGTGCCCCACAGAATTGCGTGGACAATATATGAGAGGCGATCATCAATACCCGACGGTTATGTTAGAGGCGGTGGCGTATCAAGATTTGTGGATTTGGCATGCTTTTTGTGGCCCGGCGGGTTCACAAAACGACATCAACGTGCTCCAACAATCTCCGTTATTTCTTACTCAACGAAACGGAACGGCGCCATATTATCCATTTCAGGTGAACGACCACTTATACAAACGCGGGTATTATCTTACTAATGGGATCTACCCTAGCTGGTCCGTGTTTGTGAAGTCTTTTCCATATCCTCACATCCCGAATGAAAAAGAATTCAAGAGGCAACACGAGGCCGCAAGAAAAGATGTGGAACGGGCGTTTGGTGTGTTAAAGGCGAAGTGGGGAATACTAAAGCGTCCAATGAGTTCCAAAACGGTGAAAAAGATAAGGTTACTCGTGTATACGTGCATTATTTTACATAACATGATTATAAAAGACGACGGAAGGGCGATAGCACCGGTACACATTCAAGATCCTCCAGTCGAACCCGTCTTCGCTGATACAGCTTATAGCGAGCTCATTGACGAAGACACGCATTGGAGACTAAAACACGATCTCGTTGAGCATCTCGGACGTTTAGATCTACCTCACCTTGAAGTGAGTTCCGACGATGAGTAGTTTGTTTTTATATTTTTCTAGTTTGAATGTAATTTTTATTTTTCTAGTTTGAATGTAATTTTTATTTTTCTAGGTTTTTTTTTTAATTTAATGAAATGTCTTTTATTTAATTTTTATTTTTTTAATATTTTTTTAATTTATAAACATGCATAATTTTACAACAAATAAAAAAAAAAAACCCAAGTCCCCTAAGAGGGGAGTGCCGCCATCAAAATGGGGTGTTAGGGGAGTTTAAGAGGGGAGTTGACGTGGCACTATCTGATTGGTGGTGCGTAACAGAGGGGACTCCCCTCTTAGGGGAGTGCCCCTCTCACCCTAAGGGACACTAATTGACTAAAACCAGCCTACCTTGAGGGTCATTTCATCAAAGCTTAATCATTTTTTAGTTTAAGATGTGACATGAGAAGGAATTAAATACATTGCTCACTTTCAGAATTTTTACCAACATATTTTTCTACAAAATACTTTTGTTATTTACATCAATTTAACAAAAAAAAATGTTAGCTCATAAGACGTTGTGAAAATAAAACCGTAAGTTCCTGGATAGGCAACCCATCGAAGGCAAAGCAGACAATATCTTGGAATAGTTTACTTCAGGACGATAATCGCTTACACAACCGGCCCAATTAAGTACTTTTTTGCACCTTAAATTGGGCCAGGCACCTGTGACGTCAACCAATCAGTGGTTGAACCATGGTTTTAGAAAAAGAAAAGTGTATACTTTCTTATATTTTTCCATCCAAAATCTCGTTGTCGATTCAATTACTATTTCAAAGTTCAAATATATATATATATATATATATATATATATATATATTATTTTTTTTAATTCTATGCTTCATGTCTCATCAATATTGCAAATATACACCAAAACAAAAAAGGGGAATTGGCCTGCAATAATCTCAACTATACCTTATTGGCCATTAATAATCTCACCTCAGAATATTCCCCCTGCCAGTCCCACCTTTCACTTATTTTTCCTACAATGGTCCCCCATTAAAAAAACTTAACATAGTTAAGCTTTTTTCCAAATTACAAACAGATTTTTTAGGGCTTTTGATCAGAGCGATGATACGAGTCCATTGATGTAAAACTTACTTCGAAATGGTGCCCCAAGTTGTAGGACCGGTTTTGACTCCGAAACGATTGCGAACCAACTCATGTAACGTTCGGAATCCATACACGAACGTGACTGAACACACGAACCGTATATAATCTGTGATTCTATTGATAATCTGAAAACGTACAAAGCACCACGAATCACCTTGAGCACTTTCTCTAGCTCTAGCTCTAGCTCTCCAAAGATCCAAATAAGCAAAAGTGTTCAACTCTAACCCTAAGAGTTCTATTTATAGGCCAAGGGGCTTTAATGAGAAAACTCATTAATTACAATATTGCCACCTTGCCTTTTCTCTACTTATTACAATATAAAGTCTTGTATTCTTCTATTTCTGCTACAACTCGGATTGACGGAGGCGATAGACATAAATGCACTAACAGACTCCCTCTTGGATATTGCCGCAGTCAATCTCGTAGCGTCTTGTCTTTCTCTCTCTCTGAGTCTTCTTGAAGGTTTGATGTCTTCAGCAAACACACTTTCTCGAACAGAATCCCCGTGGATATGTTTTCAGCTTCAGCTCCCCCTTTCAGTAGACTCTTTCTTCAGGCTCCCCCTTTCGTCAAGCTTCCGTGCTTTGGGATCGACACCTGGATTTCCGGATACAAGCTCTTCCAGGATAGTTACCTGGCTCCTTGAATACACGCTCCCCCTTTCGTTGAGCTCGTCTTCGGACTCCCACTTAGACTCGGCTATCGGGATCGTAATCTGGAACAACATCTGCAATTCTCAAACATTTATAAGTAACAACGTTTTGAACATCCAGGATTATAAACCTGGCTCTCTTAGCATAAGCTGAAATAGTTCTACAATGAAAGCATTTTCGGTTGTCCAGGAATCGTGACCTGGATCACAAACACTTTTTAATCAAGAACCTGGCTCTTATTACAAGTATAACACTATAAGTATTCCCAGAATTACTTGATTCTCTCCCCTATCACAATCTTTATAGATTTGGCAGTATTAAATATCCAACATCGAAATCTAGCTCATTACAACAGATTTTAACAATTTAAGCATCCAAAACCTTCATTGTTTCTCATCCAAGTCCAAATTAATGACCTTGGAGATTTCACAAACTGTTTTTGATTTTTGATTTAAAAAAAATACAAGTTTCAAGTTAATGAACTTGTTTATTTTCAGAAACACGATCAGCGTAATTAGATTTTGAAACTCAGCATTCAGACATCAGTTGTCGAAAATAAAGTAGAAATCAAAATCTTTTTGTAATTTTCTGAAACATAAACAATAAAGAAATATTTACAAACATATTTACAGACAATATTTTTGTTTGAGTTCGCGTCAGAGGATCATATCAGTTTATGACAAATCATTTTAGGAATGTCACATTTGGTGGTGCATTACTTGGTTCTGAGACTACAGATTCTTATCGATGGCTTTTAAGGTGCTTTGCTAATGCTTTTGGAAATGAGCCTAAAGTTGTTACTGATCAAGATGCTGCAATGAAGAGAGCTATTAAGGATGTTCTTTCAAGAAGTAGACATAGGTTATGTATATGGAATATATGGGAGAAATTGAAGACAAAGGTATTAAACTACGTTTTATGATCTATTAAACTGCAATTTTTATATAGGTTTGTTGTTGCGTTTTATGTATTATACAATAAGATCCCCAAACATTTTTATCAATAGAATTGCGTTTTAATATAACAATACAATTGCGTTTTACCAATAATGTATTAGTTTTTATCATTTTCATGATGTTGCGTTTTATTAGAAGAATAAATGAAAACTTGTTATGATCTTATAAACTGCAATTTTTTATATAGTTTAAATTATTGCGTTTTATGTTTAATTATTTTATTGCTTTCTATACAGGTTGCTCCTGTTTTATCATCCAACATTGAGTTTAATACAAGAATGACTCGTTTTGTTTGGAATGATACTATTATTCTAGAAGATTTTGAAACTGAGTGGCATTCAATAATGTCTACTTTTGGATTGGAAAATCATGAATGGTTAAAAGATATGTAGGATCTTCGATTTGATTGGATACCCTCTTATTACCATGGAGAGAATTTGGCTAGTCTTATGCGTACTACGTCTAGATGTGAAAGCGAGAATTACTTCTTTGGTCAGTTTTGTAATCCAAGATGTACACTTGTTGATTTTTTCACTCATTTTGAGACTGCAATGGATTTTCAAAGGCATGAGCATAGGAGGAATGATCATGATACAAGGTATATTCAGTCTAAGATCTGGAGTGACTTTGTATTGGAGAAACAAGCATCAGAAATATATACCAAAACAATTTTTAAAGATATTTAGATTGAAATTGATGCTGCCATTACAAAGTGTATGTCACAGACTCATGATACTGTGGGTGATGTTCAATATTATGAAATAAAGGATTTCAAACAGCCATGCACATCTTTATTCAAGGTAATTTTTTAAATTAATATTGTTTTAATCATCTATTATGCTTTATGTTTTTCATCATTAGTTGCGTTTTATCATTATGTTTATTGCGTTTTAATATTATATGATCATATGCTTAATTTTTTTATTATATTTCTTAGTATTCATTGTGTTTTATATTACATCTCACTAATTTTATATAGTATTTTAATTTTTATTACAGGTTCAATACAGCAAACAAGAAGATGGTTTAAGTATAAGCTGTACTTGCAAACAGTTTGAACAATTTGGTATATTGTGCCGCCATATATTTTATGTTCTACGGTATGATGATATAACTGAGTTTCCTAGATGATATGTTCTTAGAAGATGGATGAGAGATGTTGTTTCGAATGGCTCAATTCCTTGTAATATTCGGTTTGATGAAATTGGTAGGAGTAGTGAAATTGATAAAGTTTTTAGAGAAATCGTTGTAGCAAATGAATATGTGGTTAATAGGTTGGTTGGGGATTTAGATGAGTTGTGTCGTTACAGAGATCATATTAAAGGTTATATTGATAAAGCTGATGAGGTTATGGTCGTTGCGCCGCCTCCTAGTCGCAAAGATAGGTTTGCTGATATGGGAGGGAACTTAGAAAAGTCTGATTCTATGATTCGTGTCCCAATCAAAATAAGGACAAAAGGATGCGGTGTACAAAAAAAGGATTAAGTCTAATCGTGAGATTGCAATTCAGAAATCATCAAAGATCCAGAAATCGTGCCGTGTATGTGGTGGAAAAGGACATAACAGTCGTACATGTAAAGAGAAGGTTTCTTCTAATGCTATAAGGTCTAGCAATACAATGTAAGTTTGTATAAAAATTCTGATATTAATAAAAAAGAAAAAAAATTGTTATTGCGTTTTATGATGTATAGGTTTCAGCTATTTTTGTTATTACTTTTTGTGATATCCTACATAAATATCAGCTATTTTTTGTTAATTGTGTTTTATGATAACAACAATGAATTGTTATTGCGTTTTATACATATAACAATATACAGCAAGTAGAATTTTTTGTTTATTGCGTTTTATGATAACAACAATGAATTGATATTACTTTTTGAACACAGAACAAATTAAACATGAATAGCAAGTGGATATCTTAAATAGCGTTATATAGATGATAAAAGTTAAAAACAAAGATGATGAATAAAACACTATCATCACCTGTTTACAATCATAACAAAATTACTTCTATCATTTTTGTTCTAGTACCCTAAAAACATCAAATAAAAATTACTGGCATAACAAACCACAACCACTGGAAAGCAACATCAGCATCATGGATCAAAGTTGGTTTCTTCTTCAGATGAGTAACCTAAGCTTCCATTTGGGATTTCCTCATCACTTTCAGATTGAGTCCATAGTTCAACCTGTGATTTTACTGCCTTCTGGAGCCTCTCTGCAAATTTGCTTGCAGAGTTGTTGATGATTGGAATTTCAGATAACTGCTTCAAAAAGCTTATATACTCACTGGAAGATATGTCTTTTGGGTTGTATAGCTCTACATCGCCATTGTCCCAAGTCACTGAAATTTTGAAAGTGTCCTCAATGAACTCCCAAGATGTAACTTGTGTGTCTTCAATTGCCATTTGTGTAGATATTTGAATAGTTCGGCTGTCTGATCTGTGTAACATGCTGGTGGTATTCCTAGCTCATTCATCTTTCTCAAAACATTCTCATTGCAGTTTTCTAGAACAGAAGCAATGGAATGGTATCTTATTTTGTGACCATCAAGAAACTGAAGAACGAAATGTTCTCTTTGAACCCACCAAACTGATAATTCGTGATTAGCCATTTGTGTGTGTTTGTGGTTGGGTATTGGTGTATGAGGAATGTAAATATAATTTACGGTTTTTGTTCTTATATAATGGATTGGTCGAGGGATTGGTATTAAGTGTGGTAATAATGATTATATTTCAGTTTTTTCTTTGAATTGATTGTTCAATCATACATTATTTTATCAGGAATCCAAAAAGTTTTTTAAGTTTTCTCTGATGATAATGATTATTATTTTTTATCTTATCAATTTCTTTTGTCGTTACGGTGTCAGTTTTTTTGTCTTATCATTTCCTTTATTATTATTATTTTTATTGTATAACATTGCGTTTTAGAAAGAGTATAAAATAGTAGTTTTATGATTGTCATTAATCCTATATTTTTTTGCATTATAGAAACAGTAAAAAAATGATTTATTGCATTTCATATAGATGTATTGGTTATATGTTTGGACATGAATAATTAGGAAACAGATTGTATTGCGTTTTATAATAAATAACATAATTCAAACAACAATGAAATAGACAATGTTGAGTTTTAGCATACTATTATAATGTTGCTTTTTATAATATTACAAAAAGACAAACAAGTGTATAAAATAAAATGCTGCGTTTTAGCATAATAGCATTTCAATATCTATGTACCCTTTTTTCTAAACATATTTTTTTTTAAATTGCCATCATAGCCCAAAACTTGTTGGCCCACCTACAAACAGCCCAATAACATCTACCAACCTTATGCATTTGTTCTTTTTTTTGTCAGCCCACTAACCAGATTTGTGTTAAAGGCCCATCAGATCAAGAAAACCATCTACGGTACGGGTCGAATCGAACCACATCCTAATGGCGGTGCGGGTTAGACCACGAATCAGACCATTTATCTACGGTGCGGGTTAGGATGTTCATGTTCCACTACAAGAATGGACCACCTTTAGCGGCGACATGTCACCGGTAAATGGTGGCCTGTATTGATCGGCCGCTATTGGCCTCCTATCGTCGCTAAAGGTCTACGTCGCCGGTATTGATCTTAGACCTTTAGCGAGGACAAGTGTCGTCGCTAAATTGTCGTCGGTATTAGTCATGGTCGGTAAAGGATTAAAGGCAATAGCGACACGCGTCGCCGCTAAGTCTTTTTTTTTTTAAATACAGCAGTTGTATATACAGCACCCAATCAGTTTTACGGCTGAAAAAACAGAACCTGCCTATTTCAAACAACGCAAACATACGCCATGAACATATACTAAAGGTAATATAATTAAAAAACTACGTTTAAGTCGTACATTATAATCCTACAACGTTTAATTAAATCAAAATACATTAAAAACAATAAGTCACTCGTCGTCGGAATCATTATCGAATAAGTCATCAGAATCGTAGTCGTTTGACTTTCCTTTTCCTTTTCCTTGTGAAGCAAGATAGTTGTTAAGTTGGTTCAAAAAGGACGGGGTTTGGAACAAGTTGTTAACAAAATCTTACAATAATAGATATTAAAACGTATATTAGCATATTAATTAACGCTACCAACATATATTTAACAAGGAAACATGCGTTCGTTTGTCATTTTATAAATTGCGTAGTTTACCTTGGAAAAGGGTTCTTGCGTCCGAGCTTGCGAAGACGACATGTTCGAGGACGTGTTCGAGGACGTGTTGGAAGAAGGTTTAGGCCCCATCCTGCGGTACCATCCTCGCCGCTCTTCCAACGCTTCCTGATACGGGGCAATTGGAGGACCATCACCGCTCCATTCATTTGTGGCCTGTTGTATGTTCCGCTGTATTTTACGAAGATGATTAAATATATATTTGTATATATATATATATATATATTTGTTATAGAAAATAATACTTAAAAGAAATACTTACGTAATTTTGTTCAGTAACCGGATCAACCCAATTCCCTTGATTGTCCGTGTGGGTTTTAGCATACGTAGGTACCCAATCCATATCTTGTTTAACATTAAACTTAGTGTTAGTGCAGTTGTCTGTCGACTTCATCTCAGTTCGAGTCTCAGACTGTGAAAGAGCCTGAAGATTCCGTTTTATATCGAGTCTCGGTCTCGTTGCGAATCTGAATAAGAAATGTGACATCATCAAAATGACATCATGTGACATCAATGATGACATCACAATACGAGACAAAAAGTTGCACATATGAGACAAAAGTTAAGTTTGGTTTGAAAGTTTGAATGTTTCCGTTTGAAGCCGCGAGTCCGTTTGAACATGGTCCGTTTGAAGAGGTCATGCCATTTTCAAACGGACTAGCAAGTCCTATATATAGGTGTCATGTATGTTCATTTCAAACGGACAGGTAGAAGTTTAGAAAATCATACCGAGGTGCTGCCGGTTTGATTCTTGGATGTAATCAGTGTAATATCAATCAGAAACGTGGTTAAAGTGATATACTTCTATTTTCTACTCTGTTCTTTCTGATTCTAATCTGTTTGAGTGTTTCCGCCACTCAAATAGTGTGTATTGACTCATATCGACTCATTCGGTCGGTCAAATCGATCCTACACTTAGATTAGACATTAAATAAACAAAAGCTTACACACACGTACACATACATAAAACATTACATTTTTATAGGCGGTGCTACCGTACGATGATGTCCCCCCACGGTATGGGAATTGTTGTTTCTCGCGTACTAGTTTGTTGGCCTCGCTTCTTTTAATATATTTTGCGTTCCGGAAACCTTCGATGGTTCTCAACCAGTTATCAAAGGGCATATCCGCGGGATGGTATGCCCTTGCCCTCTCAATATCACTGTAACCTCCCTGGCTCTTAAATAGTTTTTTAGCTTCGTACTTGCGGTCAGAGTACCGCTTCATAAGCACAGTCCTAATACCACCCGTCAAGTTTTTCGCCTCTAAATCACGTTCCACTTCATCAAAATTGAAATTTTCCTACAAATTAAATAAAAAAGTTAAAATATCATATATAAATTAGATTTGCATGTGCTTAAATATTTGATAAAATTTTATGCATATAACTTATTTACCCGTAAGTGGTTCATGAGGGCATCCTTGTGCGATTGTAAAACGTTATCCCATCCAATTTTATCGAACGGGATGGTCCGCCACATATACAGGCCGGCCTCCCTTGAAAACAGATCTCTTGATTTACCAACAGGGGTATACGTGACTTGTCTGTCAAACGTAAGCGATACAGGCCCCCCCGCTTTTACCAGACGCCGTAGTTTCTCGTTTTTGGCTTTCCCCCTAACCCTCTTCAGGGGAACCGCTGCAATTAAAACAAAAATAATTAGTAACAACATTTATAAAATATAAAATATAAGAACTACAAAATAATTTAGTAAAAGACTTACCGTCAGTCTCGTGCGTGCCACGAAATCCACCAGGAGGCGGTGGATCACCTGCGTCGTCACCCTCATGTCCCTAGGGGGCCACATCCGCCATCAGATAAGCGAATATAAGCAATACCGAAAACATAATCCCTATAAAGTTACAAATGTTACCGCATGTGTATCTAATAGAAATTAAGGGAAAGTACAACAAGTGTAACTCAAATTCAAATAAATATTTCAAACAAGTGTTTATCAAATACAAATCAATATAAATTACAATAACTTTTCTTTTAGTCAGACTCCACATAATCGGGATCATCCTCATCACAATCAGCCTCGACCTCATCACAATCAGTCCGACCTCAAACACTTCATCGACGGTAGCCGTTGGGGGATCAACTTCAATTGAAGGCTCACCCGCAGTAACATGAGAAGATCCAATTTGAAAGTATTGAGTCAAGTCAATGACAAGTGGACAGTCAGATGAAGAGTTGTTGTCGACAACGTCAATATCTTCTAAGCCTTTGTCAACATTTTGAACCTTATTGACGCGGTCATCACTTAATGGCCGATCCCAAATTTTTCGATGATTAACATTTTCGACTACCCACCTATGTTTATTTTTTTTGGTTTCGAGACGTTTCTTACATACACCTACATACACATATCCGTCTCCTCATCATAGTTAATACGAGGGAAGTTACCGAATCCCAACGGTGGGTAAGAGGAAGCTACTGACTCAAAGGAATCTGAGGCTGATGAATCGGAATGAACCTCCATGTCAGGAAGCTCAACCATAGGAACAACGGGGTCAACAACTGGGATATCAGCATGCGGAGCATCGTCCTCCATCGGGGCCCCACCATCCTGGTCTCCCTCCGGGGGACCCTCGATGGGTAGATCGATATCATCATCGGGTAACGCGTCGAGAGGTTGTTCCTCAAAGGGAACTGCAGCAAATGGGAGAGGGGCAGGGATCGGAACAAGGAATAGATCCTCTCCTGGTGGGCCATCAGCTAAGGGCATGTCGTCTCCGAAGTTCGGTAGGGCGAAAGGCTGAAAATCGTCTTCATCGGTGCTCGTGTAGTCTGAAGTGTAAACTTCCGGGTCTGTGGCGAACTCGTCGTCTGAGGTAATGGCCATTGGGTAGCTCGTGTTGGACACTCCACTACCAGAAGATGCCATGGTGTCTGTAACACAGCCACAACATATACACAAAAATCAGGTAAGCATGTAAACAAAAGCAATGTAATCATGTATGCATCCTAGTCTTCCCAGACTATCCCTCCCCATTTCTAAGACTGAACTCCCTAGTCTCTCAGACTACCCTGGTCTCTAAGACCAACCTCCCAGTCTCTAAAACTAATTCTTTCCCAATCTCTAAGATTGAACTCCCTCAGTCTCTAAGACCGAACTCTCTCAGTCTCTAAGACCGAACTCCCTCAGTCTCTAAGACCGAAATATAATTTTTGAAAAGTGTATTTGTGCCTTTTTGTTTGTAAAAATGTTTGTGCCCTGGATCTGGACGTTTAGTGCATGCAATGTAAAATGTTTGAAAACATTTTCGTGAGAGCCCTAGTGATCATAGTCTAGACTCGAGAATGAATCCTAGTTCGTTATGATCGAGGCTCTGATACCAAGCTGTCACACCCTGGCTTTTGCGGAAGCGTGGGTTTAATTGGTGTGACTTCTTAATACCATAGCAACAATCACAACAATGCTATATGATAAAATGCGGGATGCTCATCCATTAAAATAGTTTAGAAAATGCGCAACATATTGTTTTAAAAATCTCAATCCCAAAACATATTACAAAACGTGACTTGTTTAAAATGAGTTCATAAGACTCAACGAAGAACTACCAACAAAACGAGGATCTAAGACATGCAACCCGTCCAGGAATGAGTCGCACTTCCAAAACCCTATGACCCTGGATGACATCCTTATCTAGTACGCAGCTAACATGCACCACTTGCCAGATCCTATTCATTCCCTGAAATACATGTGATTTGAAAAAGTCAACAAAAAGTTGAGCGAGTTCATGTGTAAGTGAGTATATAAAAGCCTTTAAAATGTCTGTATAAGTAAAAGTCCATGGTATGTAGCAATTAAGGAAAAACCTGATCACCATTGGGTTGCAAAGCCAATAGTATGTGTGAAATGATGCAGGAAGACTCAAACCTAGCAAATTTGTCTCCGGTATGAAGACATAGTCACCACTATGGGCCGCCCTGGCCTCATGGGTGTGGGCTCGCTACACCCAAATAGATCTATCACTCATGTCCCTTGGTCCTTCAATGAGGATTAATGGCCTTAAGTGTTGTGCCCACCACTCACATGATCACATAATAAAAACCCTCCTTAGGCTAACCATACCATAATAAATGTCTGTAAATGTCTGTAACATGTATTTCACCCCCGAAATGTAAAACTGAAAATAGTTAAGAGAAAAGGGGGACATGAACTCACTGTAGTGCGTCTTGTACCGAATCTCAAACTCTGTCTGCTACACGACAACTTACACGTACGAATGTCTATTAGACGAACGGGCCGTGCCTTGGCTTAGAGTTTAATATTTAGAGTTGTGTTACTTATATTGATTCGCGTGATAAATATTTGTTCGTTCAATGTTCTAGTAAACTCTAGTCTTAGAAAGCAATTATTTACTAAGTGTTAGAATTTTCGGAAAATTTCGCCATAGTCTCCTTTGTAAATAGAGGGGTCCATGCTTAAAAGCATATTATTTTCTTTTATATAAATCCCGTAAAGTGTTCCCATATAGCCAACCCGACAATCATACATGCAATACACTACTTATGTCATCTCAGCTTTATTAAACAAAACTGGACTGTTTTAGAGCATTTTAATAAAATAGTTACCCTTCTCCAAAAATTCCCAAATTTTTACAGAATGTCATAAACGTTCCAAATTTTATTGTGTAAAAATATCGGAGCTCAGTTCACTACCAATATTATATAAAAATTTATTTACCCGACTGCAATCAGATTTATTGCTTTCTGATCGCAGTTTACGGAAAAATTCACTATAAATTAATCGTAAGTCCGATCGACGAAACTCCAGTTGGAGGATCACGGCAACAACAGTGACCATCTACAGTAAAAATCCCATGAGCTGATCCTACTCAGGTTTTGAGTTATGACTCTGAATACGACACACTTTTTCAGCAGAAAAATTTCAGCTTGAGCTGCTATCTTAAAAAAATTCTTTAAAAATAGTAAACGACCTCGAAAAATTACGATTCCAGTGCCATTCGTTCGGTTGTTCAAAATTACATAATTTAGACTCTAGAAATTCAGTTTTTCGATTTAAAATGACCCAGTTACAGCCTGTTGAAGTTGGATGGAAATTCCAATCAGCATGTTGTTTACAATGTAAAAGTTACTAAAAACGCATCAACAAGGGTCCTAACCATGGTTTATCGATGATTTACTGATCAAACATTATGCATGCATTAACCAAACTCAAACCAACCCGATAACATCTTCATGCAAACCTCTTTATGGATGATTTTATGTACGGTTCCATGTTCATATTTTTAGTGTTTTAGCTTTTGTGATTTATTACTATCATCCTACTACGAATCATAACAAATAACAAGATGAAACAAGGGTGTGAAGGGACTTACTACTAGCACAAGGCTAGGATAGAAATCTAGAATAAAGATGAAGAGATGATGAAGATGAAGCAAGCGAACAAGTCTCTTGAAGCTTCACAAACTTGCAACTCCTTTGAATCACCCTTGAAGCTTTGAGTGGCACTTGAAGGTGTTGAAGGAGATGAGAAATGTGAAGGTTGTGATGGATTCGGTTATGGGGGGGGGGGGGGGCGAATGAGAGAGGGAGAGATGATATAGGGATGGAATGATTGCAAACCTTGGAACTCCACACTTAGAGATTTCTTGTCATATTTTGGCTACTTACACAAGCTAAATCAAATCTAATATAATAATCCACCAATCAACAATTAGGAGGTGAAGAGGGGTTGGGTTCGGTTTTGGTGAGCCAAAAATGAGAGAGAGAAAGGGTGTAAGATTTGTAATCATGAGGGATCTTGAATGGCCATACATAAAGAGATGTTCTTACACCTTGGTTATCTCAACAAGTAACCTACCCAATGAAATTAGAGCATAATCAAGGAAATATGATTAAGATCTTGGGTGGGGTCCACGAGGGCTGAAAATCGGTTGGGGGGGGGGTAATTTGTAACATTTTGGTAATTAGTAGGTAAATAATTAGAAGGTTAAGGGTATTTCCTAAAATAGTGGGTGCATGACATGTTTCTATAGTGTGTAGGGGATTTTTGTGACCATGATTATTTAAGAATAATAAAATAATGTTTCTGACAAAATTTTGGTGTCCCGGGTAATGTCCGGTTGTTCGGTTACGTATCGTTCCGTTAAAGTGTTAAATTGTACCGTATAGTGTCTTTTATGCATCTTTTTGTAACGAAATCATTCCTGGCACTTAGGAAAGTATACATGACCACTCTGCCATATGTGTGCATTCTACTGGTATAATAAAATGCTGAATTTTATAAAAGAATGCAGAATTCTGTATTTAAAGTGTGTTTTAGACACTTCCCGGCACTATATCTATCACCTAATGACGCAGTCTTATGGTCCTCACTTCCCTACACTCCAAACCAGTGTAGTACTCTATCCCTGGCTCATACTGGCCATAAAAACATCGTCTGTCTATGTGCTGGTATTGTCAGCATTATTTCTGAATCAACCGTTCAGTGTGTCAACTGTGCTGAGTGCATCAAGTATGTCACTAATGTAGGTGTGTAATGAATGGAGTGACTGTATAAAATATGATGCATGTATATATGATATAAAATCATAGAGCAGTTTAAATTATCAGTTGTAATCAAGCACAGTCATTAAGCACGTAATTAAGATTAATTAATTTGTACAGTACCTGAAATTTTTGAGGGTTGTCACAATACTGGATACATTACTGAAAAAATTATGATCTTTTTACGATCTTACGGAGTTGAAAAAATATAATCTTTTTATGTGGCATACCCCCCGGTGTGATCGGCCTTGTGTATGAATTTCAAGGCCTAATTCTTTACCGAAAAATTTAGAATAATCATTTACTATGCAGTTACCAGATTCGTCACTTTCCGACTGTAGCTTACCAAAAAATATATTTAAAAATCCTCGATTACCCGATTGACCCGATTCCGCTTGAAGATTCGTACAGACACCTAAGACCATCTACTGTAGAAATTTCATGACCAAATTCCAAGTATTCACCAAGTTATGATGTAAAAAAAAATGAATCCCAAAAATGAGGTGGCCTACATAAATAAATATACCTAATTTATGGATTGTTATTGTTCCAATACTTAATTTATATACTTTGTCTAATATTTTCTTAAAATGAGAACAATTTCGTGCGAATGTAGTGTTCTACTAATTATGTTGACATCAGAGTGTTAAAGTTTATATTGGTGTTCATATTATAAATGTCATATGGTTAACAAATAGCTGCACAAACATGTAAATTTAGAACCAGGGCCTTATTGTGTATCATACAACGATATAAATGTATACAAAGATTAAAAAGCGAAAGACTGAGATTGTACCATGATATATTATCCAAGTCAAAAATTCCGAGACCACCAATTCCAACACGAACGGAATGAAAATAACCATGGGATCTCATAGCAGAAACACACCTTCATAACATAGATTCGTTGGTCGATCCAAACATACGAAGATAAGAACGACTGTAACAGATTTTGCAGAGGGCGATTTGGGTTTGGGTAATGTAAATGGTGATAGTGAGGAGATGGAAGTGTGACGGCTGAAGCAAATTAGGTTAACCACATATATATATATCATGTACGTATATATTATCCCTAAAAATATTTCTATTTTTTTTACCATGTGATTAACTTATTTCCTTAGCATAAAAAGTAACATAAAACGATTCATATTATTTTATTAATCTTGATTTATTAGTACTAGGGAAGCATGCGAGTTGGAGCGGGTTTGTTACGTGAGAGAATTTGATCGGTATTAGTTGAGTTTGTTACAGCTTTGACATTTTGTATTGCAAAAGAATGAGGAACTAAAATATAAGTTTAGTTCATTAAGAATAAGTAGGAGCGTAAACGAGCCGAGCGGCTTGAGATTGGCACGAAACAAGCGAGTTGAAGCCTAAAATTAAACTTCTTTAGTTATGAGCCCGAGCTCGAGCGTTAGTGTAATATTAGTTTTTGTTAAAGTTGTCTAGTAAACGAGTGAAGTCGAGCTTTTTTAAACTTGTTTACGAGCCAAATCCGAACCAAAAAATAAGCTTCTTTAGTGAACGAGCCAAGCCCGAGCTTCACTTATCGAGCTTGTGAGCCTTATCGAGTTTATCATTTATATTATTTGTATTTATTATATTAAAAATTAAATAATAGATAATAAGCGTGTCGAGCCCGGGCCGAGATCGAGCTTGAGAAACTACCAACGAGCCAAGCTCGAGCTTTGAAAACAAAGCTCGAACCGAGCTGAGCTCCAGCTCTCATAATTTAATCGAGCTCGGGCTCAGCTCGTTTGCACGCCTAAAAATAAGGCTACATGGTGTGGAATAAACCCTCTAGACCTGGGGCTTTGTTATGACATACAAGCATGGAACTTTATTGGTAACTTGAACAGTGTGGAATAGAGTTTTTTTTTTAATTATGTAAAAATAGAAAAAAGAAAAAAAAAGGAAATGATTGGTGATATTCAAGTGGCCCCCCAAATCATCTCTTTAACGTTGATTATGTATAAATAATAAAATGAGTAAATAAGCTCTGTGACCATAGACATGACTTGCTCTTGTTGACGATCTTGTTTTAGGCGAAGGCTATGTCGATGGACGAAGGCGAACGACGATTCCCAACGCAGTACCAGGACTCGCAACCGGGGAAATAGTACCTCATGAATCATCTCCCACAATTCAGCAACCCCAACTACAAGCACTCACAAACTCCATGTACGTTTCATTAAATACTTTCTTTAGGGGTGTAAACAAGCTTAGAGGCTCAAGAGCTACTTGTTATCGGCTCGGTTAAAAGCTAGAACGAACCGAGCTTTAACGAGCTCGAACCTGAAATAAAGCTCATTTAGTTATCGAGCCTGAAATACAAAGTTCGTTTAGGCTCGCGAGCCTAAACGAGCCCAAACAACATTTTATTTTTTATACGTATAATAGAATAATAATGATGATAACATTGGCGGGCCGAGCTTTGGCTCATTCAAGCGATATTGAAGCGAGATCGAGCCAAGCTTTTAGCTTGTTTGATATTGTGCTCAAAATAGCTCGAGCTGAGCTCGATCTTTAGGTTTTACTCGCGAGCCGAGCTCGTGCTCAAATAAGTAGGCTCGAGCTTGAGCTTCATAAAAACATGACGAGCCGAGCTCGAGCCCAGTCGAGCTCGGGCTCAGCCCAGCTCGTTTACACTCCTAACTTTCTTTAAGACCACCCGTAGTGGGGCGTTATTTAAAAAAAAAAATTGAAAAAAACGCCCCAAAACGCCCCCTCCCCCACTACACTAGGCGTTTTGGGGCGTTCCTTTTGGAAAAAATTGTTTTTGGCGTTATGTTTAAAACGCCGAATTGCAAAAGTTGTTTCTGACACATGTGATGTTGGTAGCTTGGACCACTAAGACCCACCAATCAAATTACCCATGCTCTGACACACCCACATGTTTTTTTTTTTTCATTAAAAATAATATGGGGGTTATTGGCATAATGCCCCACTACGCCACTTTTGCTATAATGCCCCATCGCTGACTAGGACGCCACGTGTCGGATAATGCCCCATGGTGGGGGCATTATAACACATTACCACTACACATGGTCTAATAAAAAGTTAGTTTTTTAATACCACTAGTTTGAATGCGGGCATCTATCTTTTTTTTACCACGCGTTGAGTGCGACAGTTTCACATACTTTATTTATAAAAACAAAAAGCTGCAACACCGTGGGTTGGGGGTTATAAAGGACACCTCAGCGCCACGTAGGCGCCACGTCAGCCAAGTGGCTTTATAACCCCCCTTTTACATGGAGGGTGTGGTATAACCCCCTAGGGGCGCTATAGAGAGAAAAAAAAACTTGATTGGTGCAAACAAGTGAGCCCCAGCTGATAACCCCCTCCTCTCTCGTCATCATGTTGGCTGAAGGTTGATGGCGCCCCCTCCTTAACATGGAGGGTGTGGTCATGGAGCCCCTGGGGGCGCTATAGAGGCTGAGGTGGCCGGGTGGCGCCCCCACACCCACCAGCCGTTGTCAACATTTATATTGTTGTATGTGGAAAAGGTACAAAATCAAACATGCTTACTTGGAAGAGTTGGGAGTTATGACTCGTGAAGAAGTACAACACATCATGGTGAGACCGGTTGGTAATCCATTTTAGTAAAGACGTAATAAAGATCTTTATTTGGTTAAAAAAATTAATATAATAATGTGAAGTTGTTGATACTAACAAACTAAAATAGCCAATTGGTTCTTACATGTACATATCATGGCACATGATCTACATTTCTCAAGTTAAATATGTTTAAATTAAGACTTTAGTTTTATTATGATATGTAAAACACATACGATCATTTTTATTAGTGGTTTATTTTTGGGTTATGGTGATTTAAATATAGACGTTGTATTTAGTTGTTATGGAAAAAGGTATTTCGAAAGTTACCGTGCTCTGTTCAAACATTTCTATAAACTTGCAATGCCTTTTCCTGCAAACTAAAGAAAGTTATGGACATTCATTTGAAACAGCTGGCGGGAAACACTGAAGTTCCTGAACCGCAACAACAACAATGCCATCTCAGTGTTATGCAACTTTTCGGCTTTTGGGGGAAAGACCCATGACTAAGCGGCTCGATATAAAGAGAATAATTTGTAAATAATAATGATAATCTAATCATCACTCAATCAATTACAAGAAACTTTATTAATGTAACAAATGTTAATGTAGTCATTCTACCTTCAAAAACAACTTTGTCCATGCAATTGCTGTTATATATCTTCAGTATTGAACTCATTTGACTAGTCAATGCCAGATAAAACTTTATAATGCTGCTTTTTGAAGGTTCTTGATCATCATCATCATGTTACTCCATCCCCCATATCCTTACAAACTATCTATTATATAAGTCTGCTTAGTTTTAAAGAACAATTGCAGTTTACATCAACATACAAATTAACATTCGAAAATGTGTTTCCATCTACAACTAACTGTTCTTAAATTTTTCCATGACTTGTTACAAAAACGGACCCAATATGTCACATGGTATGACTGTCGTTAACGAATGATATAATATGAGTGTCAGTCGGAGTAGATGTTCAGTTGTATTTAGAAGTTAACACCATGACTCGTTTCACCAAACACAAATTACACACATGTTAAAATCTCTTTCACCAAACCTTATCACCATGAATTCTTTCTATCCATATTGTTTAACTATATTGGAGTAATAAATTTTCATGTGTAGACAAGGTTGTTCAATATGAATATGATTAATCTGTACTAACAACTTTCTTTGTTATGCGGTATAATATGGCATATGGAGAATTAATTAGCTGATGCAATCTATAATCATGATCGACTTGATATAGAATTTATTAGTTTGAAGTTGTTACCTTGTTACACGTTTCATAGGAAACCTGAAACATTATATATAGAAGTGACGGATATAACCCAAAAATTCAGTGGTATCCTTTTTTTTTTTATCAGAGGTATCATTTGTATAAAACCATAAATGTAAAAAATTTTACACTACGTAGATAGAGTTGAGGGTTAGCCTGTGCTACCCCCTACTCCTACACTACATGCGCCCCTGTATGTAGTAGGGGAAGAAGTCATTAACATGATGTACTATTTAGCAGAAGAAACAAGAGTTTAATTTATTGGTGAGGTTCATCATTAAGGGATTCCCACGAGCCTAGCTAACACCTTTGAGGTTCGTCGTTAGTTGTGTTGATAGGTTTGTCAAGATCACCTGGTTGCGCTTGCTACATTAGCGGTCTTCTGCCTTCGTGCACAAACGTTACCTTGCACGTAGCCAGCACCTTAAAATCCCTTGAAGTCACTTTTAATCCTATCTTCCACCTTATAAACACTCTTAAAAAACCTAAGATCACCTACTTCTAATAAAATTATGGTATTTAACTAGAGACCACTGAGCTTGAAAAAAACCAATCTTGATATTCAAGCTCTAATGCATATAAGTATTACACATAATATATGAGCATAAAGAAAATTTCTTCCTTAGTGGGGGCACTCGTACTTTAGTAATTTTAAACAATATATTGAAAAATGAAGCTTCATAAACATTTTAGTTTTGACTAATCCCTAGACTGGGCCGGTCCAATGTTTTTGAATGCCCTAAGCAAAGTACAAAGTCGGGGTCCCTGTGAGAATTGAACCTAAAAAAATATCAAACGGCAATTGCAAAACACAATATCAAGTCGTAAAATCGCAAACATCAAATCACAAATTTTATTTATTGTTAGTGATCAATCACAAATCGTATCATCGGCAACAATCGATTACCCATGGTTTCTCCCCCAACTGCACCATCAGCAGAGGATGCATAATTGCGTTTAAGAGAAAATGGACCTAGTAACTTATTGATTCCAGAAAAAGGGATTAGGCCAATAATCCTTTGGGTGTAGATATTTTATTTGTTTGGGTCAATATGTGTTTGTTCCACATACACATGTAACCTTTGAAACAAAAGTAAAAAAAATTGGAGGCCCCTATTTTTTGGGGCCCTATGTCTTCGTCTAGAATGCTAAGCCTATCGATCCAGCCCTGATCCCAGGAAAGCCTTTACCAGAAGAATAAAGAAAGGTAATAACTAATAATGCTTCAACATGGTTTTGACTTTTGAATATCAATGTCAACTTATTATGCTACCTTTTAAAGGTTCTTGACTGCTTTGATTCCATGTTACTCCATTGCTCCAGATCCTTACAAACTATCTATTATAACTATATAAGCCCCCCTAGAAGTTTTGACAAAATACAAAGTTACAAACATTCAAAAATGATTTCCCATGTTCAACTACTTCTTATTCTAGCCATCATATCTTATTAGAGTAAATTACAAAGTTCGTCCTTTATGTATGTCATTTATTACAAAGTATGTCCTTTATCTTTAATAAGCTCAGAAAACATACTTAATGTTTGAAAAACCATTCAGGTTATGTCCTTTACCCTAAACCTTGTTTGTTTTCCCAGTTAAGTCAGGTCACGTGAGAAGCACATGAGGGCATTAATGTCATTCTACCTACCAATTAATATGCCCCTGTTATAAAAACCCTAAACCCCACCATCTTCTTCTCCATCTTTCAATTTGCACATACCTAACCCTAATCCCCAATTCGTCCCCCCTGCAAGTCACCCCTCAAATACGCAATCGTGCAAGAGAAAACAACAATGGTGCTATGTGAATGCGGGAAAAAGCTGTAATTGTGACATCTTGGACTAATCGCAATCCTAACCGTCGTTCCTATGCATGTCTTGATCAGGTATGCGATAATTAGGGTTTTGTAACTGATTTGTACCTGAAATTGAAACTTGTTCTGTCTGTGTTAATTAGGGCTCGGATTGTCGATTCATTGGTTGGGTTGATACAAGGTGTCAAAGGTGTGTTGACATCATACCTGGACTGCTTAGGGGAAAGAACCATGCTGAAGAACAAAAGAACAAGCTTGAGGTCAGAGTCAAAGAAAGTGAAGAAGAGGTTATGAAACTGAAGAAGTGGTTGATTATCAGTTGGATATGTTTCATTTGTTATATAGTGTATTTCTAGTGTAATTTTGGTCTGTAACTGCTGGTATCTAATGTAATTTTGACATCATGTAATGAAAATTGTGGTATATTGTTGTTAGAAGTTGTGCAATAAGCTTTGTAAATTTCTGACATGTCCTAAACACCTGACAGTGTGCAACAAGCTTTGTAAATCTCTGACATGTCCGAAACACATGACAATGTGCAATAAGCTTTGTAAATAAACCACATTGTGCATAACCAACTAGGATATCATACCAAACACTTCATAATCCATTACACTTCATAAGTTAAAGACTGACCCAAAAACCTGTTCAAAAGACAACCATTCCATGTTCAACCTAATACATAAGTACATAACCACTAAAAGTTTTCAAAAGACATAAACTAACCCTTAAACAAGTTCAAGACCAAAAGACACAACCCTAAACCATAAAGACAACCCTAAACAGTACCATCCCCTTTGCAAGTCCTTGTGTTATGTCCCACATGTCCACACTTGCCACATTTTGTAGGTCCTGTTTTTTCGGTGAGGATCGATAACGAACACCTATCCTTGTTTATCACGAACACGGTAACGGGTGCGGAATCCCCGTGACGGTGCAAACCAAACAAAGTGAAAAACACACGGGTAACCAAAGATTCAATATCTATTGATTAGGGATGAGTACAACCACAAACATATACAAACAATGTTTTAAAAGACTCTCTCTAAGTCTCTCTGTGCTCATCTCATCAGTTTCACACAGAGACTAATGAGGGGTATTTATACTAGACACAGACACAACGAAATGGAAATGACTACGGCGAAACACATAAAGTCGACGAAACACAACTTGTTTCGTCGACAAACATATTAAACATTCTTTCTGTTTCGTCGTTTGCAGTTGAAGCCCAAGTGATAGCCAAAGCCCAATGCTAGTCTTCGGCCCACATGTAAGAATTACGGCCCGGACTAGTTTCTGTTGACAAAACATATTTCACCAATTCACATGAGACAAACTTATGACATCACCATGACATCACAATGATGATGTCATGGTGAGGTGTAAAACGGGAATGGCTCGCGGCGTTCCGTGCCTCGCGTGTCGAACTCTGGGGCGCACGACGGAGGAATGTCGTGACGTCGGGCTGAAGCCGGACCTAACCGAGTCGAAACCAAGTCGAACTGAGCCGAGTCGAATCGAGCCGAGTCGCGTCCACATAAAGTGTACCAACAATCTCCCCCTTGGACGCTACTCGTAAGGTTCGTCTTCTGTGATGGTTCGTCTTCTGTGTCTTTCATGTCGGAGGATCTTCAAAGTCTTCACGCTTCGTAAGTAGAAAGTGTATCAACAAACTCCCTTTTCATTTAGGTAGTGTGTTAACAAACTCCCCCTTAGAATGAACTCTCCATTGAGTTATGCTCGTGAATCTTTTGACTTGTCAAATCTTCAGATCCTTGTGGTGTTGATGAAGGGTCAGCGGCAACTCGATCATTTTATCCTTTGAGTGCCTCCACTTCGTGTCTTCATTCCAAAGCTTGTCATCGAACATGTTCTCCTCGCCTTTAGCATCTGCACAGGCAAGAAAGCTAAACGCATAATGAGAACAAACGCTTGGAATATAGTTAACATTTAAACAAATGACACATATGAGATCAAATCTCAATCAAACACCGACCGACAACAGTTTGAAAGTTTAGAAAATGATCAATTTTAATCCTTTAACTTTCAAAACTTGTTAACTTCGACAGTTTATGAACGTGCAATTGTTTTCCGGCTTACGATCAGGATTTTGGGTAGGATAGACTCGAGTTCCAACATCAGTCAATCAAAAATAAACTAGAAGCAAAATCTTTTTAGCTTTTATAAAGTTTATTAAAACATACCTAAAATCTTTTTGGAATTTTTCATTTTTCAAATGTAAAGACGGAAAGCAATAAATAAATATATACAACGATACAGAAACGAAAAGCAGTAAATAAATATTTACAGACATTCTTTTTGCGAGTTTCGAGGGTAAGAGAATCATATCAGTGTACAGTCACGTCAAAACGCTCTTTTTGTTCAATTTAACAATTTGATAAGCATCCTATAACGATTATCGGTATTGTTGTCCACATAAGCTCAACTTATCAGATGTAATCATGTTTAGGGGATACGTTAAGGTATGAATTATACTTACCGACCGGTGTTCATCCACACACGACACATTCCCGTATCAAGGTATGCACGAGAGTTCATCTTACCGGTGAGTATACTGTTTATCATCCGTTTGACCGTATAAAAGAATGTGAGAAACTCACTTATTTTGATTGAAAACAAGCCCTATGTGATAGAATCACTTATTGATGAGGAACTTGAAATTCAAATGCATGTGGGCACAGGATGAAGTCCGTGAACAGGTCAGTACTTCCGTACAGCAGAGAGACGAACTTGACTCCCGCAAAGAATCTGTGATATATTATCACTTATTTTGTTTGGACATGTGATTGTTGATCACTTATTGAGGTCGTATGCAGTATGTACACGTATGTATAGTATCATGGAAGATCTTAGACTTCGTCTCCGATATTTTTACGGTTTGGGATACAACCATGATACCCAGATGATAAGCAGCATAAAGACCGAATATCTCAGAACCTCGGCAATCTCTCAAACGAAATTTCGGTACTAAGACCATATGCCAATGTGTGGTTCCCACCTGGTCTTCAGTCGATTAAGGTTTATATCACCCTGCACACTTTAATATGATTGTGAGCCTACCGATACATCTTATATAGAGCTGCTTAACATTTTTCATTTTGCATTTCAGTTTAAAGAGGTTTCAACAGACCACTGATGTACTATCATTTTCTCTTTTGCTCGCCAGGAAACTCATTTTTGTTTTTCCAATGTTTTTGAGTTTTGAAAATTTTCACTGTTTTTGAATTTTCAAATTTGGATTTACTCCCCCTAAAATCAACAAACTAAGATAAATTTAAAAGACACAAAGATATTTACAAAAATGATTTCCCGATGTCGGTTTAACTCATGTTTTACCTCAATGCCGTTTACCAAAATTAATTTTAATCAGAAATGATGTATCGAATTTTGGAAAAATCAGTTGGCACGTCGGTAAGCGGTGCGGACCATGACAACATTGATGAGTTTTATAGTGAAACAATCACGTGTGAGGTGATATTCGAGTTCAACGTGTCAGGCCAAAGAGTGCTATAAGAGTATAACAATTTATAAAGCAGCTTAAATATCGACAAGTATAGGAGAGATTAGAAATTTAAAACCGTATCCTGCAACTGCGTCGTGCATTGCAAGGAATCTGAGTGCTCTCCCAAACTGGATATCCACCCGGTGTGGATTTCAAAGACGATTTTGTAGCTACTGAGAAATCTCTTCACAGCAACAAGATCAGAAACCTTTGGGTCCGGCTGGTCTTCCACATTGCACCAGCGAAGGTCTTTGTCTTTCTCTTGAGAAGTAGTGTGCGGTTGTTCAATCCATGCCAAGGCATCCGCACACCCGGTTGATTTGTTCAACAAACACATTTTCTCCAATAACACCGCGAAGAAATGTACACTGCATGTTCATTTTGTGGATTATGAATCTTCAGACGTGCTGCAGGTGCGTACATTTTGATTTAATCTATGCTGGGGACCCGATCAAAGCCTTGAACAATCACATTTTGAAATGATTTTCATTTTGTCGAAGCTTTCAATCTCTTTCGACAGACAATTCTGTCTTCTTTCCTTTTTCTTCTCTCCATCAAAGGCAACCACTCCTAGAAATAACAATATCTTGGAGCTTTGAGTCGCCTATCTTATGCATGGACACTCCACTATCAACAATCCGATGACTATCGATAGTTCCTCCTGGAACATCCTACACACTCACTCAGAGATTAGTTGGAGAGGGGGACCCAAGCCTTAACAGACTTGGGTCGTCCTTCATCATCGAGGATTTTGACTTCGATTTCCCGATGATTCGGAATAGATTGAGCTCCCCCTGAAACATTTACCGATTTTGGTTTCCAAATCTGTTTTTGTTTTTCATGTTTAACATTTGATTCAACCGATTTTGTTTGGACAACCTCCGGTTTTAACGCCTTTTCAATCTTTTTGACGTTTTGACGTCGTTGTTTTGTTTCTTGTTCTTTAACAGTTCTTTTATCATGTTTTGGTGAAACAGGACGACGTTGTGGGTGAACCTTTTCAGGTGGTGCTCTTTCTACAAAATTTGGTTTGGGCGAGTTTGTGCAGTCTTTAATGATGTGCCCAAACTTCCCACATTTGAAACATTTTCTCCTTTCAACAAACTTAGGAGAATCTGTTCGACGACCTGACGTTGAAGTTGCAGACCCAGAGGTACTAGCTTCACACCCGTTTATGTGTTGGGTATAATTGTTATCACTATTTCGTTTCAAAATATTGACTTTTTGTACAAAATCGGTGTTTGACTTATTTTCAAAAGTCTCCACTTTATCAGTACCTTTGGAGGCCACAAATTTAACGTCTTTTGCCTTCTTCTTGTAACGAGCTCCTTTGGTCTCAACCTTCGGTTGTGAACCTTTAGAATTTTGAGCTCGCTGCTGTTGCTGTTTACCCTTAAAAGCGATAGGTTGTTGCTTCGTTGGTGATTTTTTATTTCCAAATTTTCTTCTAACTTCAGCTTTTGGAATCGGATTACACTGAGTTACTGAAACTCTCGGAATCCCCTTTTCCAAAAACTTACTGGTAGTATCTTCAAACACTCTATCAATCAAAGATTGATTGACATTTTTAATTGGAAAAGCTGTGTTTGAATAAATTTTGTCATCACCAACTAAAGTGTACAACACGTTATCACTTTTAATGGTAGACACGGTCTCAGTGATAGGATCTATCTCTTGTTTAGCACCAGTTGATTGCACAACAGGAGTAGGAGGATCACACAGAATGTGATTCTCAAAAGGCACTTCTACTCCTTTGTTCTTCTCAAGAGATTTATCCTCATCACTCACATCTGGTTCATCATCTGACGAATCATAGTCCTCAATTGTGGGAGGACTTTGATTTGAAGCACATGATGACTTTTCTTTGTTATCAGATGAGCCCTCCGATGAATTATCCGGTTTGAAACCTAGGCCAGTTGTAAACTCCTCATAGTTAAGAGGAACAGTTGGTTCAAACCGAGGCATTTCCTCCTCATCGGGCATCTTGGTATAGTTGCCCCTCAATGGGGGTGGACACGCCTTATACCCTACGCCTTTCACGTTCCCTTTCAGTTGTTGAACGTCAATTATGTGATCGAGCACAAATCGGGAGTTAGAATAACTCTCCAATTTTTGCTTGATAGCATCATGCTCGCATAAAGCGCAGTTCTTGTTTGATCACTGTTTCCCAACTGTATGGCCGAACCACAATTGACACTTGGATCGAATTGAGGTTGTGTTGTGGAAACTTGAGGTTGAGGTTGGGGTTTAGGTCGTGAAAGATAAGCACTTTGATTGAACAGTTGAAACGGAGATGAGCTTGTATTTGATACAAACGTCGTTTGAAGCTTCGGTTGCTGAATGGAACTAGAACTAGCTGAAGGACCAAAACCTGGCAAATATATTTCTGTGTTTTGAGGAGGTGCAATCCTTTTAGCTTTCCGAATTTCCTCTTCATTCTTGTGCTCCAACTTCTGAATGAATTCATAGATATTAACATTGACAGAATTTAGAACGCCCGTATGCTTTAAAAGCTCAATGAATGGGCTCCACTTTGGAGGTAGAGCATCAGCTAACCGTGCAATCATTTCCAAATGAGTTGCAGGAACCTTATAAGAATACATTTCACTAATCAAATGATAGAAACGAGAAGTCATATCATTTAGGGTTTCATTCTCTAAGAAATGAAATGATTCGAATTTCTTCTTCAACAGATCATGACGTGTCTTTTTAGTAGCTGCATTTCCTTCTCCTCTCGCTACCAAAAAATTCTGTATGTTTTGATTTTGATTCGACACCATTGCCCATTGACTTGCACTAATAAATTGTTGTTTTTAGGTATGGTACTACTCATATATTCGGCCATCGACATCTGTTTTAGATCTGGTTGTGGAACCGTACTCCAATCCCAAGGACTAGTGCAACTCATGTTTGATGAATGTATGTGAAAAACTGATCACACTCTTGAAAACAGACTGTTATCACACTTTTGCAAGCCTTCTGTTTAAAAGTGATAACAAACTCGACGAAACTGGTTTAGGCCTTTATAATCGACGAAACGGCCCAATACAATTTGAAGCCCAATGCACGACGAAACCCACTTAAAACTTTGACGACGAAATGGATTTGTGGTTTTATGCGACGAAATTGATGTTCATTTTTGGTGCTACGAAACAGATATGTTGATGTGTACTCTTAGTCGACGAAACAAGAATGATAGCCCACGAAAAAATGTAGGCCAAAACTATAGTGTTTTTTTTTTTTTTATAACAAAGACTATGTTTCACCTTTAAAAAAAAATTAAAGTGTGGACATTTTCTAAAGTAAATCGAGAGCCAGAACAAAACAAAACAGTTTGTATTTATTTGACTAAGAGTTATCGATGACCAAGGTTTGAACTGGATAAGATTTTTTTTTTTTTAATTTACGTAACTTAGATCAAAACAAAGGAGTATATTTGACTCGTTGACCAAGCTTTCAAGACAAGTTGTGTGAGATATTTAGAAAATCAAGTACAATCTTATCTCATCTGACACTAGGTGACACAATTTTCAAACACACTTTTCAAACACCTTACTTCTCTGATTTATGAAGTTTCTTTTTAAAAAAGGGTCATGCTATTAACACACGGACAAAATTATTTTCACACCTCAAAGCGCCGCGCTTTGGCCATAGCGCGGCGCTATGATCGACAAAAGTGCTTCGATTGACATTTGAGACATTCCCTACTGTTTGACAGACATAAAGCTGATTGACATGTTTTGTCGTTAACCCTAAGCGCCGCGCTTTGGCCATAGCGCGGCGCTTCGATCCAACTTTTCACTTTTAAAAGCAAACTACTGATTGAGGTTCTTCTTCAGCAGCTCGGTCTTCTTCTTCTTCACGTTGTTTACAAACATACGTGGGTATTCGAGTGTTTTGTTGTTTGTTGTTTACAAAAAACGATGTCGTGGTTAAACAACTATATTTTCGGTCAATATTCTGACGAGACAGTTGTTCCTGATTCTTACGAGGGGACCGCTATTTCTGACTCGTATGAGAAACCGGTCTCGTCCAACTTGAGGGAGGCAGAGGTTGTATCTGGCATTTGTTATCGTGATAACACGGTGACGCTGGATTTGAATACCCCTGTGGAGGACCCTTACGCATAACAAGGTTATTCGAATTTCGGTTACGGTGGCGAGTACAGCTTTGTACAGCAGGAGTGTGGTCCAAACGACAGTTACGGTTGTCAACAGAGCTTACAAGGTTATTCGAATTTCGGTTACGGTGGCGAGCACAACTTTGAACATCAAGTATATTCGGACCTCGGTGACGATGGTGAGCCGGGGGATGTGTCTGTTGACGAGGAAGGCTGTTACCCGGTTACGTTTTCGTTTGATACGACGCAGACCTTTTCGTCACGTTAAGAGTTGGTGCGTTGGGTACAAGACACGGCAAAAGACAACGGTTACCTCATTGTGACTAAGAGGTCGAATAAAAGAGGAGAGAATTACAAGATTTGGTTTCAATGTACTTTTGGTGGGGAGCATAAGAGTATAGCTACACAGAGGAAAACGGGTAGCAAGAAAATAGGTTGCCCGTTCGAGATGATCGGGTTTTCGGAATCATCCGGAAGTGTTTGGAGGATCGAGATGACGAAGGCGAAGCATAACCACACTCCTATTGAAAACTTAGAGGGTCACGCGTATGCGAGAAGGCTTTCTTCGGAGGATACAAAACTGGTTAAGGAGCTGGCAGAGCAAGACATTCCCAACCAAAGTATCTGGCGAACGCTGACAAAAAACAATCCGGCTAGAAAGCTTATTCCGAAAGATATACACAACGCTGTTCAGAAGATCAACGCCGAAAAAAATGTCGGTAAGTCTCCGATGCAAAAACTTGAAAGCATTCTTCTCGAAAAAAATTACACTTATTACATGCGCACGAATGAGATATCAAACGAAGTTGAAGATGTCTTCTTTGTTCACGAAAGATCATTCAATATGTGGTGTGCCTTCCCGCATGTGCTAATGATTGACGCCACCTACAAAACGAACATGTACAACCTGCCATTTGTTCAGGTCGTAGGCATGACGTCGACAAACAAATCGTTTACGGCTGCTTGTGCGGTAATTTCCGCTGAGAAGTCAGAGAACTACCTATGGGTGTTGCAAAGGATCAAGTCTATGCTGGTAGGATGTATGGAACCGCGCGTGATTTTAACAGACAGGGATTTTGCGCTAATGAACGCGTGTGAACAAGTTTTTCCAAAAGCGCATAAGTATCTTTGTCGGTTCCATATTCAACAAAATATTAATAAGAACAGCAAGAAGAAATTCTCTGACAAGGATTGGAAAGAATTCGTACGTAGTTTTTGGTTATTGTGCGAGTCTACGACCGAGGAAATATACAGGTATAACTTGGAAAACCTTGAAGCACAGCTGAAAGAAGATGACCGTGAACGTAGGTATTTCTTACATAATTATGTTCAAATTTTATATAATAACAAAAACTGACTATTTACGTTTTTTTTTAATTTGAGAGGTTTTTGATTATATGAAGAAATCCTGGTTGGACCCGTACCGTGAAAAGTTTGTATCATGCTGGATTAACAAAACTATCAACTTTCACCAAACTACAACCAACAGGGTTGAGGGCATGCATGCAACACTAAAAAGTCACTTTCCAAGTCATCGCAACACACTGGATAAACTTGTACTGTATGTTGATCATGTTGTTGATAGACAATACACCGAGATTAGTAGTAGCTTTGAAACAAGCCTCCGAAAAGTGATGACGCACCACAAGAAGCAGCCCATGCTTGCATATATTCTCAGAAAGGTTTCAATATATTATTTGTTTATTTAATATTATTTGTTTATTATTATTATTATTTGTTTATTTAATGTTATTTGTTTATTTAATATTATTTGTTTATTATTATTATTTGTTTATTTAATATTATTTGTTTATACAGGTTTGTACACAAAGGCCGAGCTTGATACTGATTTATATACGCAGGCGGTTACGATGATGGACAGGCAGACGCTTATCAGTTTCTGGAGGGCCATTTCCAGGGTTCCCTTTGGGAGATCCTGGCAAAAGGCTACCACCATCAGAGACCCCTTGTTCCGATACCTGCACCATGTTATCGCGGCAACTATCGTGCCGCGGGGTGCCAGCAGGGAGAAGGTCAACCTCAGTGACCTTTTCTTTCTATACTGCCTACTGCGACGACAGCCTTGCGATCTAGCAGCCAGCCTGGCAGATTACTTTGCCACAGCATACCATCGGCAGCTCCGCGGGTGGGTGCACACTGGCTCATACATCACCGCCATCGCACGCTCGCTCGGGATCGTGCCCGAGGGAGATCCGGTGCTGTCCGATCCGGTCCCGTCTACCAGGTTGGGCCGCGCGTCAGTTTCTAGCATGCAGATCACCCGTACCTTTGATGTTGGTCTGAGGTTTAGGGGCGGAAACGGGCTGATTTGGCAGCCGGAGCCGGTGCCGGAGGTCATCCCGGTTGTTATTGAGGTGAGGGCTGGAGTGTTGGCCCCTCCTGATGTTCAGGCGGCCGCTCGGCAGGCTCAGCTACAGGCTCTGGGACTCGATGAGTTCCCGGGCCAGCCTCAGGCTGAGGCTCAGGCTCAGGCTCAGCCTGTATTAGAGGATCCGGCTCAGGAGGAGCATATCGAGGAGATCCCGGTACCACCAGTTCAGCCAGCTCCTGAGCCGCCACAGTACCTGCAGCACGTTTACGCTGACCTGCCTCCGGTAGCGCGTGAGGTGGCTCGGGACTTCGACCGGCGCCTCAGACGCCAGGCCGCACGCCAGGACTGGATCATCGAGACGCTCGTTTCTCTACGAGAGCTCGCTGGGTTGCCTCCACTTCCCCTCCCACCGTCCCCACCGCACGAGGATTAGTATCTTAGTTTGTTTGTATAGTGTTTTGTTATGTATTATGCAGTCAGTTGTACCTTTTTGTTTTGTATGTACAAACTGATATATATATATATATATATATATATATATATATATATATATATATTGCAGTTAATCTTCTATTTACATCACGCTGGTTTTGGATTGTTTACGTTTAATTCTTATGGTTTTCTGTACAATTTATTTAACGTGTTCGTTTAATTTAACAAAATAAACTAGGTTAACAGTTTATAAAGACGCACTTATATTATATACGTTCTATAAAAATAATGACGTAAAAAACGTAATTATAAAACAACGTATTATAAAGGCCACCCATTATAAAACTCAAATACAATTTTTTCCTTCAAAAAAACACTACCAAACTAACCCACATCCCACCTATTTCAAAAAAAAAAAACAACAACACAAATTCCAGCCAACGCTTTTTGTCTTTTTGCACACTCGAAGCGCCCCGCTATGGCCAAAGCGGGGCGCTTCGAGTGTGCAAAAAGACAAAGGCCGTGTGCGAATAGACCAGGCCTTAAAAAAACCATCATCACAAAGTGTACACTAAATTCAAACAATAGTATTATAATAAACTACACTTTAAATTAAAAAAGAATTCGGATCAAACACACATATAATATGAAGAACAGTATGAACACTTTGAAGATTCGATGAACTGCTTGAAGATATGAAGTTTCCGGCGAAAATTATGATGATTCTGGTCACCGAACAATTTTCCGAAACACGATTTTGCTTAAAACTTTCAACAAAAACCAAATGCTAATATGTAAACACTCAAACAAACAAGGTTTTTGAACAAACTTTTAGCAAAACAACAATATAAACACTGATTTTAGTGACTTTTTCCAGAAAAAATATATAAATTTTTAAAGAACAAAATCTGAAAAATCACTTAAAACCACTTGATAAAAACCCAAACTTGTTTGGTTTTAAACAAGGATTAGAGCCAAAGCTCTGATACCAATTGTAGGTCCCGTTTTTCCGGTGAGGATCGATAACGAACACCTATCCTTGTTTATCACGAACACGGTAACGGGTGCGGAATCCCCGTGACGGTGCAAACCAAACAAAGTGAAAAACACATGGGTAACCAAAGATTCAATATCTATTGATTAGGGATGAGTACAACCACAAACATATACAAACAATGTTTTAAAAGACTCTCTCTAAGTCTCTCTGTGCTCATCTCATCAGTTTCACACAGAGACTAATGAGGGGTATTTATACTAGACACAGACACAACGAAATGGAAATGACTACGGCGAAACACATAAATTCGATGAAACACAACTTGTTTCGTCGACAAACATATTAAACATTCTTTCTGTTTCGTCGTTTGCAGTTGAAGCCCAAGTGATAGCCAAAGCCCAATGCTAGTCTTCGGCCCACATGTAAGAATTACGGCCCGGACTAGTTTCTGTTGACAAAACATATTTCACCAATTCACATGAGACAAACTTATGACATCACCATGACATCACAATGATGATGTCATGGTGAGGTGTAAAACGGGAATGGCTCGCGGCGTTCCGTGCCTCGCGTTCGAACTCTGGGGCGTACGGCGGAGGAATGTCGTGACGTTGGGCTGAAGCCGGACCTAACCGAGTCGAAACCAAGTCGAACTGAGCCGAGTCGAACCGAGCCGAGTCGCGTCCACATAAAGTGTACCAACACATTTTCCCTTGGTGTGTTTCTTGGACAGCCTTCCACTGTGAGTCATTTCCTCCACTTCTAATGCAGACCTTTTCCTTGCCTTCTTGGGTCTGCCCACCTGCTTATGATGATTTGGTGGTGTAAGGGTGGTAGGAACTTGAGATTTGACCCATAAAGACCTTCCATTTATAGGGTTAACCTTGTAAGCATAAACCTGCTTCCACCTAGCCATTGTGTTGATGGGATTACACCAACTCTCTAATGAACACCCTTCTACCATTAGTAGCCATGTTCCATATTGCTGCAACAACATGCCTACATGGCATTCCTGTAAATTAAATGGATTAGTACAGGTCCTCTCAGCCAAATTAGTAGTACACACCAAACTAGTAAACAATACAACAAAAGTACCTGTGATCTCCCAAGCTCTGCAAGCACATGTCCTCTTAGCCAAATCCACAACCCTTGCATGATTTGGTTTACCACTTACTGAAAATATATCCCCTCCATTCCACTGTACATGATAAAATGCAGCATCTTTTTTTATTGTCTCCAGCTTTAGGGCAGCAAAGGGTGTAAGCAGGCCTTCACTTTTCTCTATAACCTTCAAAACTGTGACAATTCTTCTCATCAAGTACTCTCTGATGTATTCAAGGGCAGAAATAATGGGCTTGTCTCTACCATCCAAGATCGTGCCATTATAAACCTCACACATGTTGTTCAATAACACATCAGATATTGCCCTGCCTATGGACAGTTAGAACAGTTTGGTCACTAACACTTCTAGATAATATATTATGCAAGACAGTTAGAACAGTTTACAACATACCAGAGAAATATGACCTAGACCAATGCAGTGGTGGGATTTTGGACAACCATAGGTGGGCCTCCTTGTTGAATGCCTTCAGTTCATCCATTGCAATCTGAAATTCGGGAACAGTTGTTGCACATGCACACTTCCAAAGCATGTCCTTGTACAGATTCCCTCTAAAAGTGACTTTCATATTCTCATGAATATGTCTCAAACAGTATCTGTGTTCAGCATTGGGATATAACCTGTTAACAGCTTGAAGTATACCCTGTTCAATTCACGAAGTTAGTATATGAGTTGATACAAATGCAAAGTATACAACATTACTAAACATACCTTCTGTCTATCAGATATAAATGTGAAGTTTGAGTTTCTGTGCAGATCCAGATCTTCTCCTAACAGTTCTAGAAACCAAGTCCAGGAGTTGATGTTTTCAGCCTCTACAATTGCATAGCATACAGGGTATATTCCATTGTTAGGGTCTATACCCACAGCACTGAGTATTTGACCTGGGAATGGTCCCTTCATGAATGCACCATCCAGACCCAACAGATCCCTCCCAATGGCCTTAAAACCCTGTTTTAAGGCACCCAAACATACATATATCCTTTTAAACTTTCTAGTTGTTTCCCTATGATCAGAAGGTGGTTCAACCTCTAACCTAACAGTAGAACCTGGATTCTTATCTTTCAGCTCAAGAATGTAGTCTCTTAGCAAAGCATATTGTGAGATGTAGTCTCCTTCAACATGTTTCTTTGCTTTTGTCTTTGCCCTGTATGCCTTCTGCTTAGAAACACCAATTGAATATCTTCTCTGGAACTGTTCTTGCACAGCAGTAACTGGAATATTAGGATTTTCTTCAATTTGTTCTATCATCTGTTCAGACAAGAAGGTGTCTGTGCAAGCCCTAATTTTTCTAGATTGACAGCATTTATGTTCACTTATGTATGTTTTGACCATCCAAGATTCAGTACCACTAACTTTAGATATTAACAAAGCCCAAGGACATAAATATTCCTCAGGTTTTGTCTTCTTCCCCCTTCCACCAACATTTACCACTTCAGCCCCTTCCTTGTCTTTGTTGTTCACATCAGCCCCCTCCTTGTTTTTTTTTTTGTTTACTTTAGAACCCCTGATATTACCTTTTCCTTTACCTTTCACATCTGCCACCTTTTGTTTCCCTTTTCCTTTACCTTGCACATCTGCCACCTTTTGTTTCCCTTTTCCTTTACCTTGCACATCTGCCACCTTTTGTTTCCCTCTTCTGCTTCTTTGAGTATCAATATGGACACCATTATCATCAACCTCAAAATCTGGTAGCATGCCATGACAAACTGCCCTTACCCTTGAATTATCATCCTTCACAATCTTAACACACCTCCTATTTTCAACAGCATACTTGTTAATCAGCCTCTTGCCTTCTTGTTTGGTACTAAATACCTGGCCTAAGTAAAAATTTGCCAAGTTTTCATGTTCCTTTCTAATGGTTCTTAGGTGGTGTCTCCTAATGCTAGTCTCAACATCATCAGAATCTGAGCCACTTGGAAACTTAACATTGTCTAACACTTCATCTCCCAAATCTATATCTTGATGATTGCCTGCCATATTGTCTTCTATTTCTAAATCAATGTTCAACCTATAATCTGTCATATCAACCTCAGGATCTACCATGGCATTATCCTCATCAACAATAAAATCACTATCACTATCATTCTCTTCACTACCTTCATCTTCTTGATCCTCTTCTTCCTGATCATGCACACTATCCTGGGAAACCTCCTGATCATGCACACTATCCTGGGCAACCTCCTGATCATGCACACTATCCTGGACAACCTCCTGATCTTGCACATTATCCTGGGCAACCTCATGTTCCTGATCATGCACATTATCTTGATGTTGCTGATCATGCACATTATCCTCCAGGAAATCATCGAAATCAAAGTCATCAATATCAGCTTCTTCCAGCACACTACTTGACTGCCCAAACACACTTGACTGCCCAAACACACTTGACTGTCCACCTACACTACTTGACTGCCCCAACACACTTGACTGCCCAAATACACTTGACTGTCCACCTACACTACTTGACTGCCCCAACACACTTGATTGTCCACCCTCACTAGAATGGTTGCCTACACTTTTAAAGACTATTGATGCTGGGACAAGAGCATAAGGTCCAGGATCATCTATCTCTTCTATAGTAAGAGGGTTCTGAGGTTTTAGTGGTGGGTTGAAATAATCCTTTATGTTACTTAACCCATGCGTGGTATACAACTCGATCAGCTTATGCTCTTCAACATGTGCAGACAACCTTAAAACATCACTGTTAGTGCCTAACTCCTCAATACCATTATCCATATCTTTTTTAGGGTTAAGATAATGGTATATTATAACATCATTCACAGAATAACCTAACTCATTAATCATTAAGGACACCTCATGGACAGAGAACAAATCGATATCAATTAGGTCAACGTAGTTAATCCTACCTCCAACATAAGTGCGACCAGGAGGATGTGTTAACCTACCACCATGATGAATCCGAAAGGAGAAAAGATTAGGGAATCCGTCTGCATTATTCAACAATTTCGAACTTGATCAGTAACATAATGTAGAAAATTATAAGTTTATAGAAAGAAATCTAGGATTCATTACCGTATAGCTGCATCACTTGATCATGATCAAGTCCTTCTCGTATGTACCAAGTCTCCGATTGAGACATGGTTCTGCTTCGTCGTTGAAATCGTCTTTGCAATCGGTGAAGAAACCTAAGGGACGAGTTGAGCAATTGGGGGAACAATGGTGGGTGAAATTGGGGTTTAGGGTTTTTATAAGATATGGACTGTAATTGGTAGGTGGTAGGTAGAATGACATTAATGCCCTCATGTCCTTCTCACGTGACCTGACTTAACTGGGAAAACAAACAAGGTTTAGGGTAAAGGACATAACCTGAATGGTTTTTCAAACATTAAGTATGTTTTCTGAGCTTATTAAAGATAAAGGACATACTTTGTAATAAATGATATACATAAAGGACGAACTTTGTAATTTACTCTAATAAGATATGATGGCTAGAATAAGAAGTAGTTGAACATGGGAAATCATTTTTGAATGTTTGTAACTTTGTATTTTGTCAAAACTTCTAGGGGGGCTTATATAGTTATAATAGATGTCATTGGTCATTCGTAGTCCCGTTTTTTTATTCCTACCGGCAGTCCCACCTTTCAAATATTTTGCCTCCACCGGTCCCCAGTTAAAAAACTTGGTTATGTTTTGGGGTTTTGAAGAATACGAGTCGATTGATGTAAAACATACCATGCTCCTAACAATAAAAACGGTGCTTCGATTCGGGTGTTTAAATTTCCGATAATTAACAAAAACCAAATTGTTTTCCAGATAACTTTTACATATCGACTCGTGTTCTCGTATTTGATATTCCAATCCAAATCTATTTCCCCAAAAGCTTATATAATTCTGCGTTTTGAAGATCAAAACAAGCATCTTCCGATACTGTCAAATGTCAATTTCGTTTCGATCGGGGTGATGCGATTATTTACCACTGCATAAGGTAATCCGATTCTCTGTATTCACTAACATTTACCTAAATATATACATCAATAATTGACCTATCACGAACAACATCATAAAATTCTTATATGTTAGCTGCTATAATTCATACACACAAATCATGTAATACGTCCGAATTCAATAGATTAACCACATTCGCTTCTTAATTTGTAGTTTCACTGAATTGTTAGAATTAGGGTTTCTGGATGAAGAACATATAAACAGTGACTATTAAGACATTAGAACATGATTTTTTACTTTTAATATTATAGACTTTTGTAATCACTATTGTAAACTTGATTTTGGTTTATTAATCATGTGAATTGTTTTACTTCAAAAAGATTTGATTTTTTGGTTTCTTACTCAGAAAGAATGGCTAGTTTTTTATCTTCTTTTCTTTGTCATTAATGTTTCACTTTTCTCTTGCAAACAAAATTAGACCTGCCTAACTTGTTTTAAGTCTATTTTTATCATTACGCCGGTAACGCCACCAATTAAGGGCTTTCGGTTTCCTAACATATGTCATGTCCATAGTTGCCAATAGCGCTGGTAATGCCCGCTATAGCAAATAGCGTAGCGTATAGGTGAAGGGTCGCTACAGACCCTGTAGCGATAAACAGCGGATTTTTTTATTTTATTTTTTAGATGATTAGTGATAGCATATTTTTGTTCATTTTTCCACCTCTTTATCGCTAAACATGAAATAGCGGACACTATTTCGTCACTATCGCTACGTAGCATATAGGTAGCCTGTCGCTATGGTCCGCTGTTCCCTATTGACAACTATGCTTGTGTTATTGGTAAGAATGACATGACGTGAAGATATATGATAAATCAGTTTAAACAAGAATCCAATGATATAGTCTTTAGCTTTAGTAAGCTGCTGTAATATTCGATTTGATCTGATAACACCTCTCTAGTAGAAACAATTGTATCAACCTCTTGTGCCAGCAGTTTTACTTTCTGTTCTTGTGATCACATTTAAAAGAAGGTGAAAACTATATGGAAAAGAATGTTTTATAAGTGTTTACACTTTCAAAAAGTCAAATCCAGTTTACAAAATTCTGTTTGACTCTGTTTTGTTTGCTTTTTCACTCACTCGTCATACGCCTATTTTTCCCTTGTGCAGATTGATTTTATCGGGTGCATGAATCTACCATGATAACAAACTCACATTTCAAAACACTCGTCTTGTTTTTAAATTGACTTAAATAAGCTAGAAGGAAACCGCCACACTTTTGTTGTAATGGATCGTTCCGATGACCTGTATAAGGAGCGTATGGCTGTACTTTTGAAAGCAGTTTATGCAACAAAGTATGTTAAAGATGATAACGTTCCATCTCAAATAGAAGAGGTAAACTAACAATATTGGACTTTATTAACATTATGGTTATATTAACGTTTAATCAGTCTCCAACTTTGTTTTTTGGTCTATAAATTATAGGGTCTCTATTTGGGTTCTGTTGGCGCTGCGAATAACAAGACCCTTTTGAAAAGTTTGAACATTACTCACATTTTAACTGTCGCCTCTTCACTTCCACCTGCACACCCGAATGATTTCACTTACAAAATTGTTGACAGTAAGACAGTTCTTTTATTGATTAATGATATAGTTCCTTTAATGTACAAATATGTTCTAACAATCCTTTTATATGTCTCACTGTATAACTTTCTTTGATTTAGTACCCGATAGAAAAGAAGTAAATATCGCACAATTCTTCGATGACTGTTTTAATTTTATTAATGACGCTACAAAAACGGGTGTTGTGTTGGTGCATTGCTTTGTGGGAAGATCCAGAAGGTGATTTAGTTTTAGAAATAATTTTCTCAGAATGTTTTTTTATTCTCAAAAGAGTAAATGTCATTTTCGTCCTTGAGGTTTGGCCACTTTTGCGATTTTCATCCAAAGGTTTGTTTTTCCGCATCTGTATCCAAAAGGTTTAATATCTTGCCATTTTCATCCAACTAGTTAACTCCATCTATTTTTCTCCACTAAATGAGGGGCATTTCCGCCTTTTTAGACATTTTCTATAGAAATAAAAACAATATAAGAAATAAAGATCCACCTCTGTTGACTTTCTCCCCACCCAAACCCTTAAATTATCACAAAGAAATGTCTAAAAAGACGAAAATACCCTGACTCAAAGTAAAAAAAAATGGATGGATTTATCGAGTTGGATGAAAATGGCAAGATTTCAAACCTTTTGGATCCAGATGCAACAAAAAAAAAAAAAAAAAACCTTTGGACGAAAGTCACAAAAATAGCCAAACCTCAGGGACAACAATGGCATTTTACTCTTCTCAAATTAGAAATGCTTTTATGGTCCAATTTAGTGCAGTGTGCAGTTGTTGTTTGACTTTGTTAAGTCAAAGTTCAGTCTGATGGTCAAACTCATGTTTATTCATCATGATTTGCTATCTTAACATTAAAAGTAGGTCAATAAAAAGAGAACACGTGTACCAAATCCATATTTCATATTCCTGTAGATGTCATATAACGATTTTATGAACATCTATGAATTAAAGGTATGTTTTTAACATATATATTTTTGATCTAGTGTGACTATTGTTGTGGCATATCTGATGAAGAAACATCGCATGAGCGCGTCTGAAGCACTGAGCCTCGTGAAAAGTAAGCGAAGTGTAGCTGCTCCTAACTCGGGCTTCATGTTACAGCTGCATAATTATGAGAAATCTTTTCCGGGTATTTCTAGTTTTATATAAAAACGTTAAACGGCATTGAACTAGTGAAGGATGCCCTCACGATCAAGGATCCTATTAATGGATACCCTCATGATAAAGAATCTACATTTAACTTCAATTGTTTGATCATTATGTTAATAAAAATACGTCAGTTGTTTAAGTCTCCTGACATGAACTATATAGATTTTTTTTTCATTTAATCACCAAAAATATGTATCATGCTAGCCAAAGGTGATATGCGAATCTTGTTTTGCATGAGTTCTCGACTGTATGAAAACTTCGCAGGGGCAGACCTAAGTTAGAGTTTGGGTGGGTGGGCGCACCCCTTGAAATATTTTTTTTAATGTATTTTATAGGCTTAAAGATAATTCATGGTTCTGCCACCGATCATCTTTTCATTTTTCAATAAGACTAGTGATCACCAGGACCGTCACTTAAAATCACAAAAAAAAAAAAAAAAAAAAAAAATTGGCCATGTTCGAGATAAATTTTTTTGGCCCTATTCGTAAATCTTCATATAATATAAACTCATCAATCATTCAATCAAATATATAAATACTAAAAACCCATAATACTATGATAATTGTTATGAAATAAATAAAACAAATTAACAAAAATAGGGTAGCAAAAATATCAAATTATCGTGTGATTCTTCATCTACGTTCACATCTTCTTCACCCACATTATCGTCACTCAAGTTAAAACTAAAATTTTGAGTTTCTTTTGAAAAAAACTTGTGTATTCTGTTTTGTTTTACTTTGTCCGCCTTTCTTTTCTCTTCCTCTAGCTTCCTCTTTTTACGTTTTTGATGGCCGGATACGTGTTTGTATTTACGAACGGGAGGCATAATTTCTAAATATTAACCAAAAACATTCATTCAATCACAATCACATGAAGTTTTATAGTATATGAAATCAGAATCACACATATTAATATATTATGAAATAAAAAACGTATGACATAAAAAACATATGAAATCAAAACGACAAAAACATATGATCGACATTTTGTTTCCAGTTTTCCTCGTCCCAATTCCCTGTGCGATATACTATATTGTCTACGACAGTGCGACATTTTGCTTTCTTTCCCTGATCTAGCATGCCCTTATTTTTGTTTAGACTAGTCACTTGGGCTTGTTAATTGGACCGTTTTTTAAAACTTTTATACAGGCCCTTAGTTAAAAACTTTGGGTCTTTTAGCAGACCCTTATTTATACAAACATCCAGGATTTATATATATATATATACCTATATATGTATAGGGAGAAGATCATGCGAGAACCACCTCTTATTGCGAGAACCGCGAGAACCAATGTGAACACACCAAAAATGCCTAAAAATAGCTAAAAATCACACAAAAAATTTTTTTTTGATTTTTTTAATATTTTTTAGGTTAAAATCGCTACTTTTCGAACCCAAAAAAAAATTAAAAAAAAAAAATTTTAAATTTTTTTTTTTTTTAAAAAAAATTTTTTTTTTTTTTTTTTTTGGATTCGAAAAGTAGCGATTTTAACCTAAAAAATATTAAAAAAATCAAAAAAAAATTTTTGGATTTTTTTTGGATTTTTTTAGATTTTTTTTAGGTTTTTTGGGGGTTTAGTTTTTAGCATTTTAGCTTGGGGGGGGGGGGGGGGGGGGGTTTAGGTTTTTGGGGGGTGGGGGAGGGGGGTTTAGGCTTTTTTTTTGGGGGGGGGGGGGTGGGGTTAGGTTTTTTTAAGGTTTTTTTAGGTTTTTTTTAGCTTGGGGGGGGGGGGGGGGGGGTTAGGTTTTTTTTTGGGGGGGGGGGGGGGGTGGGGGGTTTAGGTTTTTGGGTGGGGGGGGGGGTGGGGGTTAGGTTTTTTTAGGTTTTTTAGCTATTTTAGGTTGTGTTCACATTGGTTCTCATGGTTCTCACAATAAGTGTGGTTCTCGCATGAGCCCCTCCCTATATGTATATATATATCTATAATTAAAAAAAAATTCGAGCCCTATATTGATTTGGGCCCTGATCGCAAGCACCTCCTGCACCCTCTGATAGACGGCCCTGGTGTTCACCATATGCGAATCTTTTCTCCATAGAAATTCTTGTCTTTAAGGAGGTATAGACTGCCTTAATTTTTCTTTATTGGTTTATCCCTTTCAAAAAACATTCGCCTTTTGTAGGTCCCGTAGGGGTCAAACATAGATTGATACGAGGAAAACACACTCTAGGAATGTGCGAAATCCGTCCTTGAGCGATTCATGGTGTACAACATAATTGAAATGAGTGAACAAAGGATGTAAATACAAACTCACAACTTATATCTCAAACACAAAATGTGTCAAAGTTTTGTGTCACAGTTCACCAAATCTCCAAGATTTACAAAACTTGTGACACACACACACATATATAAACGATCAAAGTCGACTGACTTTGATCCCGCTAGAGTTGCATGTAGGCAAACTCGCACACACACTTAAAATGGCCTACACACACTAAACAAAATACAACGATCAATCTAGCCTATCTATCAAGCATGGTCGGCCCTGAGGGTGGGCGGGGAGGACCACCAGCCAGGGCCCGATATTTCGAGGGCACGTTTTTTATCAAAAAAACCCGATATGTATATGTAAAATATTTTTTTAATCGGGTACATCCATACAAACACCAACATAGGCCCCTTTACAAAACTATTCTTATGGTTTAGATTAGTTATTAACCCCTTTGGCATTAGGTTTAGACCTTTAGTGAGCCAAATACCCAATTTCGTTAAGGCCTAAGGGCACATTTTTTCGAGCTCGAACAGGGTACACGAATTCTCAGGGCCGGCCCTGCTATCAAGCTCTTGTCACAAACATGAATCAACACCTTTAATCTATTATATAAAGTGAAAATACGAAAAAGAAAGTTTTACTTGATCTTCTTATACTTACAGACTTTGATTACAATATATAAACAAATTATATAATGTTTTTGTATTTTAGGGCTTTTAGTGTGCAAAATTGACAATTGAGTCAAGTAGCTAAAAGAAAAGCCCTTTAAATAGATGTGAAATAGAGAAGATATGTTTTAATTCTGTTTCACATATCTGAAAAACAAAAATAAAAATAAAAAGAATCTATAAAGAAAGTGCCTTTTTACCTCGTGGTGACATTTCATAAATTAAGACATATTTTCATACATGAGAAAGAATAACTTTTATTTCTTTACAAAACATTACCATTAGACTTGGGTTTTGAATTCGAAATACTTTATTTCTCAAGAAGATTCATTTCTTATTTCACTTTAACTCATCATTATTAAAACAATTTGAATTCTTTGATATCACCTTAAACACAAGAACAAAGGGTTGGCATATATCAAAGATTAAATTGTTTGTTTTTTATGTTCATGAACCATCTTATTTATACATAGAAATGGAGGTTGAGTTAGAGAGATTTTGAGTATCAAATCTCCTAAAAAAGAGCAACTATCAACCTAACTTAATTTCACACCTTCAACTAATACAATGACCATCAGGGCAGAGGTAGTGTAGAAGCAGGGGTAGCACAGTGCTACCTCTTAACTCCATCTATGTAGTGTAAAAATGCCCTCAACTCCGTCTATGTAATGTAATTTTATTTTCGGTTTTATACAAACGATACCCATAATCCAAAAAAAAAAAAATTGGGATACTCTTGAATTTTTGGGCTAGATCCGCCACTGATAACCTTAATATTGTAAGCATGGCTTCTTTCATGATATTATGTACCCTATATCTAGGGTGTAAATGGTTCATTTTGACATGTTTTCTTGTATACTTCTTTGACTAGGTTATGAGTCTTATGACACTTCCACAATTTCAAGCTCAAGTTTGATTTGAAAAGATTCAATTCCCACACAACCAACTATGTTGTTTTTGAAACCAAAATATGTCGTTAAAAGTACACATCATTGATAGACAATGGTCTTTAAAACTATAGTAATAGAAATAGGCATCCTAAGCTGCATGTGATCGGTGGTCCCAAATCACTAAAACTTTACTTATGTTATAAATTTTTGTTAGAAAAAATAGAATGCTTGATTGAGTATGTTTAGTACTATAGGTTTTTATTATTGTGGAAGTACCAAATAAAAGAGTTATATTCAAAGAATATACGGTCTGTAGGTGTTTGAAAATGAGATGTTATGTGACATGTGGACGACCAGGGCCGGCCCTGAGAATTCGTGTACCCTGTTCGAGATCGAAAAAATGTGCCCTTAGGCCTTAACAAAATTGTGTATTGGGCCCACTAAAGGTCTAAACCTAATGCCAAATGGGTTAATAACTAATCTAAACTATAAAAATAGGTTTGTAAGGGGGCCTATGTTGGTGTTTGTATGGGTGTACTCTATTAAAAAAATATTTTACATATACATATCGGGTTTTTTTCATAAAAAAAATTGTGCCCCTCAAAATATTGGGCCCTGGCCGGTGGTCCTCCCCGCCCACCCCCAGGGCCGGCTATGTGGACGACACGTAAGCACGCGTCAGAAATGGGGCGTGGTGCAAAAACGTGAGGTGTGTGAGCGGCGTGGTTAGTGACGTTTTTATAAAAAAAAAATAATAATAAAATAAACATCAACCAATTAAAACAGACCCAAAATCCATCCACCAATCAAGAGTCTCCACCTCACAACCCAAATGCCCCCATGCCGGTGGACAAGGGCGAGGGGGCCCGACCCCCCGAACTTTTCGTTCAATAGTGTCCGGTATGTAGTTTTCGTATATAATTTTTTTAGGTATATACGTTTTCGACCCCCGGTTTTATATTTTTTTAGGTATATACGTTTTCGACCCCCCGGTCGAAAATGTCAAGCTTCGCCACTGCCGGTGGAAAACTCCCCGCCCTCATCACCACGCCATGTCCACGCCACCAAGGGGTGGTGTTCCCGGCGTGGAATGGCCACCACGCCATTTTTCCACGCCCACACCGTGTGGTCTAAGAAAGTATAGAGAGTAAGAGCATGTCCCTTGCACTAAAACACGTGAGAGTGGTCTTTATATTATAAAAGTGGTTATAATTGGTTATGTGTGGATTAGAAAAAAACTGTTATTGATCATTTGTATATTTGATAGAACACTATTCATTCTGTATATTTTTTTAATATATTTTGAAAGTGTTTGTGAGTGGAAGAGAGAGAAAAAATAATGATAAAGATATAAAAAAATATTATTTAATTAAAAGGGGAAATATATTTGTTTTTAGTGTAATTACAGGGTAAAATTTGATGGAAAATATGTGAATGCTCTAATATGACCATGGATCAGTTTAATCAACGATGAAATTGACGTCATGATTAAATGGAAGTTGGTTATATAATATCGGTGAGGGGGAAAAGAGAAAAATATGTAATTGTCGGTTTTTCTTTATTTAGTTTCATTAGTCTTTTAAAACTTAGATAAACCATATATACTCGATTATTCTTTTAAAACTATTATACCAGAAAATCAAGCATTTTATTATCTATATTTTGAATATGACATAAACATATACTACTTTTTAAAGGAGCTTCTGCAATGTTCGTACAACAACACTTCCAAATCTTCTACAAGACTACAACAGTTCGTCTCTCTTAAAAAGTCATCCCACTACACGATACATATAACCTATATAACTATGCGACTAAGTACTAACCCGTGTGAATAGTTATCTTATTTTTATATTCTTAGTTGAACACATATACCTCTCGTCCTACAATACATGTATCGGTGACTTTGATGCCTTAGAATTTATTTAGTACACGGTGCATTTATTATAATAGACCTTTGACTTTAGGGTTACACCTATTGGAGCACTCGTTAATGGTGGCATTAAATAAAAAGCTTAACCAAAGTTGTTCCCACAAAAGAAGCAATGTATTGTGATGTAGCAAATGGTTATATCAACCCCAGTAATAATGTGCCTCTTTCCTTATTATAGAATATTGACTTTTTAAAATGTTTATAACAAAAGAGGAGGTGACATTTTATTCAAATAAATGTAGATTTTTTTTTTTTTTGAAAAATTATGTTGTTTTTATATTAAATAATAGCATTATTGGTTAACTGTAGTTTGAAAATTAAGAAGAAATTTTTGACAATGTTATTGGTTACTTAAACGTGGGCCACTGGGCCTATTTTGCTTTATAATGTAAGGGACACTAATCGACTAAAACCAGCCTACCTTGAGGGTCATTTCATCAAAGCTTAATCATTTTTTTAGTGTAAGATGTGACATGAGGGGGAATTAAATACATTGGTCACTTTCAGAATTATTACTAACATATTTTTCTACAAAATACTTTTGTTGTTTACAACAATTTAACAAAAAAAAAAATGTTAGCTCATAAGACCTCTTAATGTGAAAATAAAACTGTGAGTTTCTGGCTGGGTAACCCATCAAAGACAAAGCGTACAATATCTTGGCATAATTTGCTTCAGGGCGAGAATCGCTTACACCGCCCAATTAAGTACTTTTAAGACACCTTAATTTGGGCCAGCCGCCCTTGATGTCAACCAATCGGTGGTTGAACCATGATTTTAGAAAAAGAAAAATATATACTTTCTTATATTTTTCCATCCAAAATCTCGTTGTCGATTCAATTACTATTTCAAAGTTCAAACTATATATTTTTTTTAATTTTTAATTCTAGGCTTCATGTTTCATCAATATTGCAAACGTACATCAAAACATAAAGTGGTTTTATATTTTGTTGTAAATTATTAATATGCATTTCAAAACTTTATATTATTCATTAGATTATCTTATTTTAAAACTGGTTTGAACCGATACGACAATCATCTTCAATAACCAACCCAATTATGAAAATATTGGCTAGTAAAAAGAAAATAATCAAAATATAGATTGAAAACCTTAAGAAAAGAGACGAATAATGTTGGGGACAAATCAAAACAAGATATATAGAAAGAGATGCTATAATATAGCGTAAATAATTCTGTTGGTGCCCGAGAATGCTCGGGATTAATTATGTTGGCAGTTCAAAAAAAAAAATAACGTAAATAATAGTTACATTACAAATTTGTTTTAAAGTTTTTACTTTGATAATTAAGTAGCATAGTTACAATATCAAAGATATTGTCACCGTACGTTTTTTCCTCTTTGCTTTGTATGCTTCGCACCAAATTAGTTATTTGTATACGATCCAAATACTATCTGGGGTAAGGTTATTGTAAAAAAAGTTAAAAGTGTGAGAAAGATGAGAAATATTATGGAGATGACATGTGTCCTAAATCTAAATTAATTCAAAAGGGTAAACAAGTAATTTTATCATTAATTCAATTAATTAAAAACTTCCCATAACCGTCACCTTAATTATAGGAACTGGATTTTATTTAAAAATTTCTATAAACACCATTCAGCAAGTATATAACACCATTCAACAAGTATAAAACACCATTCAGTAAGTATATAACACCATTCAGCAAGTATATAGCACCATTCAACAAGTATATAACAGATTAACACCATTCAGTAAGTATATAACACCATTTATGGACTAAACATCTGATCGAAACATATTTTTTTCTCTATATAAGTATAGCAATATGGTACTCGCATTAAAGATAAAAAAAACGCTCGTTATTATGGTGTAATTTAAAAAAAAAAAAGTTACGTATAAAAAGTTATTGACGTTTAAAAAAGACGGGGGGAAGTTACATGTGCATTAATGTTAGTTTCTTAATTTAAAAATGTTAAATTTACCTATATACCCTTAATCTAGAAAATTAATATGTTTAATAGTAAACATTATTTACAATTTTGCCATTATGATCTCAACCATTAGATCAAAGATCTAACCATTAGATCAAAGATCTAATTGTGTAGATTTTTTCTTACCTTTCTCACAAAAAACCTTTTTTTACAGGAAACCTCTACCTATATATATATATATATACTATATATATACTATATAATAAAATAAACCATTTTAGGGACACTTGTCATCATATTAGTCAATCTCATTCTCATTTATAATATTATTTATTTCAATTAATTATATTTGAACGTTTTATTTAGTTTGGTATCAAATATATTTTACGAAACTTAAAATAAAATTAACTAATATTATTTATCATTTATACATTTACGGAGTTTTAAATAAAGGGTTAAATTTAGTGAGACGTCGTTAACAAATTTTGCAACAACAGAATAATCTATTTTTATCACGAAAACCAAACTTTGTATTAATATATTAAATATTTTTATTTTCACTATACAAAATTACATTTACTTGACCCATGTAATACATGAGGTTTTTTAAGATATAACTTTTTATTATTTGATATATGAAATTAGATTTATTCAATTCGTACAATACACAGAGTTTTTTAAGGATATATATTTTTATTATTTAGTACAGAAAATTACATTTATTTAAACCGTGCAATGCGCGTATTTTTAAAGATGTAATTTTTTTTATTTTTTGGTATATAAAATTACATTTATTCAACCTGTGTTATAAATGAGGTTTTTCAAAGATGTATTATTTTATTATTTGGTAAACAATATTACATTTATTCATGTGGTTTTAAAGACATAACTTTTTTATTTGGTATATAAAATTACATTTATTCAACCTGTACAATATGGTTCTTATAGATATAACTTTTTATTATTTAATATATAAAATTATATTTATTCAACCCGTACAATAAATGAGGTTTTTAAAGATATATTTTTTTATTATTAAATATATAAAATTTATTTATTCAACCCCATGTAAAACACGGGGTTATAACCTAGTATATATATATTTCATTCCAGGAATGGGATCAATTACAAACACTTTTGTTTGTAAGAACCGTAAGAACCAACATATAATTGACAAGTGTCCCTCAATAAAAAATTAGTTTAGGGGTAATTTAGACATTTTCACCATATTTATTTATAACTAATTAAAAATAATTAGTAAAACATCCCTAAATCCATGCAAGTTTAATTCAAATCAAAGTTTGAATTTTTTAACATATCCATGATCTAGTAACTCTCCATGATCGAACCAACCTGTAGGAACCAACACAAAAAATATAATCAGCACAACACTATATAATTAGCATAACATTCTTAATCGTTTGTAACACCTCGAAAATTCGTGTTAAATAAAATAACGACACGTGTCGTGTAAGACAAAAAGCGTTGTAAACCCGGATTTAATAAAGATGTGTTGGCAGGATTTAAAAGTGGCGTCATGTAAATTATTACCTCTGAACGACCTCATTTATAAATCCCAAGACCCAATTATATTTTACACACATCTAATATATCCTAAATTCAGAAATTCATTGTCGATAAACGAATTCAAAGTGCACGATAGGTTTCTATGAAAATTTCTATGGTTAACCTTTTTGTTCGGCACTTTCAAAATGAATTCATTGAAACATACCAAATGGTAGGGTATGTAATAGTACAAGGCACATTTTAAGGGCCCCTAATTGATAAAACAAGGCCCCAAAATCGGATAATGAGGTTGCCCTTTCGAATGCATGAAAGAACAACATTTTTGGTCCCTGATGAACGCTTGCGCACCACAACAACAGGAGCATTACGGTGCGCAAGCAAATGCCCAGCGACAAAAACTTGCTGTTTGCTGTTATGCGCGTGTAACTCACCTTTAAACGAGTTTCCTCATATCCCTTGGCCCCTAAACATGTAGGACACCTGTGGGAATGTTGTGGTAAGTGCTAGACTTTGTTGTCAACACTTTGTGGTGATTGAATTCACTATAAAAGGGTCTTGAGTGCAAACAATTCATCACACCATTTCCTTCAGCTTTCTGATCATTCCTGGAGCTCAAACCTTCTCTCAAGTGGTCACTAATCAAGCTTAGGACTTCAGTAAGTTTACTAATCCTTTCTAAATTAAGTTTTAGCTTAGTTATAGCTTAAAAGTCAAACCGTCGTAATTAACGGTTGACTTTAAGATTAATCACTAATGGTCCAGTGATTAGTCGAATCAAAAGTAGTTATAAGTTGGTAATTATGTGGGTAATAAACCCTCAAAAGGGTTCCCCCTGATTCCCATTCTAACTATGTCAAAAGTCGGGTCAAACGTGTTAATAAAAAGTCAACAGGAAGCTTAAATCCTAATTTATGCATAATTAGCAATGTAAAACATATACAACCTGTTTGATCATTAATATAGCTTGGTAATTAGTGTAAGGACATGTCTAAACATATTCAACCCGACAATTTCCTGTTTAGACCCGGTTCGGAACCGAAAGTCGCGTAGTTTGACTTATACTTTGACTTTCAGTTCTGACCCGTTATGGTATGTTTTAGAAATACCTAAGAGCCTTATTTGGACCAGGTAACATGCTAGTATAACCCTCTGTGATTATACACCATGGTTCATTAGTTAACCAATTAATTCGCATGATTTCCGTTAATTGCTCATATGTTGACCATTATGCCCTTTTCACCTTAAAACGTGATTTTTGGAAATGTAAAAGAGTAGAAACCTAAATTACTGATATATAAACTTGCATACAAAATTTGACATCAGTTTGAGGTGTAGGTTAAGAGTTATGCTCGTTAGCATAAAATTAAAGCTTTATGTTAATAAAACGGCGTAATTAGCGTATAGCCTAGTTAAGCCTACTTTTTGATATCAAATCTTTTATCCACTGATGTAATATATTATTTTGGGATTTTTAAAGATTTTTAATAAATTTTAGGCTGAGCATAACTAGTAGTCGTAGGCTTAATCCGGTAATTGTCGGTTTTGCCCTTACGGGCCATAAAATGAGTTTTACGTATCTAAACGACTCCAAACCTTTTGCTACTGATCCCATATGATAAATAAATTATTTTAAGCTTTCTGGAAATATAAAAATATCAGATTTATGTATCAAACCCGGAAATGGCCTTTAATCGCCTTTTTAAGCGTTTTTAACGCATAGTATGTGCTATAACTATTTTAAACATACCAAGAGTGATACCTACTGATATATGAGGCAAATTATAATATTTTAACAGTAAGAAAAGGTTGATAAACTCAGACTTCAGTTTTGAGCTTTTCGGCTTATGTGAAATTACCAAAATGCCCCTACGGTGCATAGTTGGTTATAAATGTTAGATTTCACACATATACTTTAGCCTACTGATATAACTTAGAAAATTGAGTATATTTGCTGATTACATCAGGCCTGTAGCACAGGTTAACATTTAAACTCTTTTACAACATTTAAAATGACCAAACTACCCCTACGGGGCATAGTTTGTGTTTAAATTCATTTCGGGCATAATAAAAGATATCTTACTGATGTCACAACATATTTGGAGCATATTAACTTAGGAAACCTGTAAATGGCTCTCAGTTTTACCCGTTACGCTTATTACGCGTTCGGTTCGGTTTATGTAACAAGTTTACATAAATTAGCCGAAACGGGTCAAACCTTATCGGTTTTATCTCAAAATCCAGAATGTGCATGAAGGACCCATACTAAACAAGTCTCTGAACTTGTCGGGTCTAAATCACATTCTATCCGGTCTTCGCTAAATCGTGCGTACGAACCGTATCTTTGAAACTAGCCGGGCTAAGCTTAAGCTTAATTAAAGACCCGTTAGGATTCTAATAGGTTATTATAAAACCTTCGTTCCAGATTAGGAGGACCAGTAAAAGCTACGTGCATTTTGCTAATCGTGAATTATACTTTGCTCAGATAAATACTTTTAACTTATTTTCCCTATACGGGCTTGGGTTACGGTATATAGCATACCGCTTGATCGAGCATCAAATCCTCCACCGTTGAGTGGGTAATTGACTAATTTGATCGGCTCGTTTAAACTGTCTTGTTACTTAAAGCCTTTGGGGGTTAATGACCATGTCCCGGATATCCCTGACATCATTTTACGAAATGGCCACGACTTAAGCGCGGGGTGTAGGCGTACACCCGTCAGCGCACAAAAGAATAATGTGGTGTGTCTATTGATCTTTAACCCGGACAAGATCCGGGCTACTGAACGCACAAGGAACATGTAATTCGTTCACAAGATTATAATATTAAATAATTCTCCCAAGTTATAAAAGGTTAATTTTGTCTCTGTGCATTTTAATCAGATTATAAAACATTTATGCCATGTGCATCCAAACCAATTTTAAATCATTTTCCAAAATGAGTCAGTTGATTGTATTTACCAGTGTAAACTGACGTATTTTCCCAAAAAGATTAAATGCAGGTGCTAAACGTAATTGGCTGGATATTTCTCCTTAGCATCAGTAGAAGTCTCGCAAGCTTAAGATGCCTAAAAGTCTGTTGAACTATCGTCTCTATTTTATTTTCGATCCATCTGTGGATAAACTTCCGAATATTGTGACATTGATATTACAATATTAAATTCGGTTGTATTATATCTTTTAAATTGCTTCCGTTGTGCATATTAAATATTGTGTTGTTTGACTATTATGTTGCCAACCACGTCACGATACTCCCCCACCGGGCCCACCGGTGAGACGTGGAAATCGGGGTGTGACATCGTTCTCCATTATCAGCACATCGTCCTCAATCGTTCTCCATTATCAACATAAACGACATTAGCACAACATCCCCAATCGTTCTCCATTATCAGTACATCAGATGTGCTGATTATATCTACTTTTGGTGTTTGTTTGTATTATATTGTAATTAACACATAATTAGCACATTATCATCACAATTATAAAACAACTTTTGGTAACTTTTTTAAAAGTTACTTTTATAAATAAAAAAAAAGGTATAGCAATATGGTACTCATATTAAAGATAAAAAAATACTTGATTTTATGGTATATTAAAAAAATGAAGTATATAAAAGTTATTTTAGTTTAAAAAACATTGGTGGAATTTGTATTTAATTGAAAATGGTCAAATGACTAGCAATTTTACGAAATTACCCCTAACTTGTTAGTACTAATTTTTAATTATAAGTGTTTTATTTATAATCAACCCTAACCCTTGATTTAAACTATCAATGGTTTAGATCTGTTCTTACGGTTCTTACAGTTAGCACTGTTTGTACAGGATCTCAACCCTTTCATTCCAATCATTAGGGCAAATTACATAAGAATAGCAGGTAGACGAGCAACAAACTGCGCCGCCATTGGTTCGTTATTTATTTCAAAAATTCAAAAAGTATTTCTTATTGTATTGCATACAACTTGTTCACGTGTTTGGATTGGTGTATTTATTTATCATACAATTCCCATGGAGTGATACTTTCTCATTGGTTCAGCTAAATTACGATTTTGCCTCATTTAAATTTACAGTTTTTCATTGGTTTTGTTTTTTTGCTTCCCAGTCAAATTACAATTTTGTCCTTATTTCAAATTTACAGTTTTGCCATCGTTTTTGTTTTTTTTCTCTGTCAAATTACGCCTCCGGTGTAAAATTACAACCATGCCATCGTTTTAGTTTTTTTTTTTACAAAACTATGGTAGTGTTTTGTTTTAGTTAATTGACTCGGTGTAATTTTTATTCATGTCATGCGACTGCCTGACACACACTCATTTGTCCTGATAAATTACAACTTTGTCTTAGTTTAAAAGAGTAAATTTCACTTTCTGTCCTTTATGTATTACCTGAATTTCGAAATGTGCCCTTTAAAAATTTTAGTTTCAGTTTATGTCCAAAAAACACATGTTTTATATCACTTTGTCATTTTCATCAAACTGAGTTAAATTACTCAGTTAGATTTATTTAAGGCAAGGACAAAAATGGTATTTTATAAATAAATGCATCACTTCCCTTTATCCCCTTATCTTCTTCAAAAACATGCGCATACCAAGAATTATCTGCCTCTCTCTCCTTCTCGATTAAACATCGACGACCGGAGCCACATCTCTGGCGACCGGGTTCCTCCGGCGAACCACACACACACACAACCCCTTACCTTCTGATGGAGAGTGCAAAACCCGAGTGTTAATGTGCGTATTTTGTGTGAATTATTGTCGTTTAAGTGATTATGTGCTTGGAATATGTTCACTACGTGTGTTTGTGGTTTTACAGGTTAATTGGCTTAATTCGGTAAAGTTGAAACGTTTAGTGATGAAGCGGAATATCCGGGAGTAATAATCAATTAAATCACATCATTCGGTAGATGTTTCAGGTAAAAAGATAATTCGAATGTACAAGAATTATGAACGAACGAAGTCGAGTGGCCGTTTAGTCATTGTATGAAAGTGAATATGCAAACTAGAGGGAAGGAGTGTATCGTACGGCAGATGAAGAAAAGAAACAGAATATTAAAACCATAACCTACGGTAATAACCGTAGGCTACGGTTGCATACAAAAAGGTAGCGAACATTACAAATCACATGGGCTTATGGGCTTGAAGACTTCATGTTGGCGGCAGATTGCTAGGAACAAAAAGGCAGAACTCACGTGGAAACATAGGAGCCCAACAAAAGTCAACAACATCATCATTGTTGATACATATACATACATCGATTGGCATAAGTCAAGTGAGGAATTAATTGCTTTGGGTGGCACATATTCACATGATCCATCATCATAATTACACGCATACATTGAAGTGGTGGCACAATTCACAAAAGAAGGCAACTAGTCACGTGAGGGTTTGACTTGGGATACATTCATGAATTAGAAGAAGCAGACTTCGAGACATAGTGGGCCGCCATCTTGACTTGGAGATATTTGGGCCGATCAGAGAGACACACACAGGGACTTCACGGCAATATATGACAATATGGGGGCCCACCATCAACGGATTAAACGAGAAACATAATTTAGATATTGAGGTGAATATCTTTGAGAGGGTTTGGACTGTTGATTATTATTATCATCACTTCATGGGCCGAGGTTGAAAAAAAAGTAATATATCATCAACATATCATTGACGGCAGAGGAGGATGTTACCCGTTCATCAAGGTATCGAAGATCAAGTTTGCACATGAGCGGCTAGTCTTTTATGGTTTCCTCCGGATGGAGGGTCTTTGTAAGTTGGATAATTTTATGTGTTTGTGACAATCGTATAACTCGGTGATCTAAGCATTCGATGCTTTTCACCTTTGATTTGATTAATCCATTGTAACCGGTTGCGTTTATTTAAACCTTAATTTCTAAGCATTCAGTTCCCGAGAGTTCTAGTAATTGGGATATATTTGACATGGGGTTAGGGTTTGTAATTGCGATTGATAATTATTTGATAACCTCTCGTCATGTATTGACCGGAGTACTTAGTCGTTGATTATCACAATTGGTTAATTAGGTTAAAACACTTATGTCTATGTAAGTGTTTCGATTAAACACACAATTGAATCTAGCTGTAAAACCTGAAATCTGGAGGAACCATCTTTTCTCACCTATTGATTCAAATCTTAGTTTTTGTTCGTTAACTTAGATAATTCTCTTAATCTATCAAATACACAATTGAGTTTTATTTTTTTTAGTAGTTACTTAATACTTTGCATTACACACTTTCCACAATCCTCCTCTGGTTCGATATCCGACTTATCCTATCTACATAGTTTAGTTGGTTTTTGCATGTCACTAACGACAGACATCAAAATGGCGCCGTTGCCGGGGAGGCGTGCGCAAAGTGTTTAGTGTTAAGTTTTTAGTAGAAATAAAAAAAAAAATCCAAAAATAGTGTCTTTGTTTTGTTTTGTTTTGTTTTGTTCGTGATTTACGTGGATAGTTGAGCTGTGTTTGTGCAGGATGACAGATCTTACTATATTTTGCGGCTCTTCTACATGCATTTTGTGCGGGGAACCACTTCACCCGTGTATCGGTTGCCACGAGGCCCGATTTAGACGGGAAAAAGCGAAATGGGAAGAACCATTGATGCCTTGCTATTATAATCCTTCCCCTCCACCATATTTCTATGATTCTGATACAACGGTGGAGGATGGTTATTACTCTGACGGATGGGATCGGGACGAGGATGCTTATTATGAACTAAGGACGGATGGACGATGTTTCTGTTGCGGTCGTGACCATACTTCTTATTATGATGATGTGTGCGCGGTGTATTTGGAAAATCCAGAGTATTGGAATAAAAAAATAATGGATGCGTACATCTCAACACCGTATCAGGGATACCGACAGTATCATCCCGAGGAATATCCTGAGCCCGAGGGTGTCTATGCTTATCAGACCGAGGAGGAGAAAGAGCTTGCTATGTTGGAAGTGTCTTTGTCCAAACTCGAGCAGTATTTATCAGCACCCAACCTTTCCGATGAAGATCGAATCAGCTGTCTAGTTTCCAAGTGTCAGAAGTTAAAAATGAAGATAGAACTAGAAGAGCGTCTCTCACCATTACCTGATGATATTAGAGATTATTCTCACATGGAGGAGGAGGAGGTTGTGGAGGATAATACCACACCAATGAATCCTTTATCTGATGAAGAGTCACTGGTGGATCAGATGGTGTGTGAGGATGATGAGGCAGAGCAGTCTGATGAGATGAATATGTGTACCGAACCTCTTCCCATATCAGTCATTCCAATTAACAAGTGTGGGGAAGAGGGTTCGAGTAAGAAGATGAAAAGGGTGAAGCTACAAGACATCGGTGTATATCTCATGAAGTGGATCAGCGATACCCGCATGTGCTTTCTAAACATGCCAATTATACTGACGAGCTTATGGAGATGGCATGTAAATTTCCGGGCATTCGTTGGAAATGTTTTGGGTAAGTGTGCATTGAGACCACCGTAGTGCATAGCAGGTACGGTCTGGCTGAAGACCTTTAAACTTAGCGCTCTCGGGAGGCAGCCCGAGGATGTAGAGTATTGTATTGTATTTTGGTTTGGTTTCATTTGGTCTCGTTTTGGTGTGTTTGGGTTTTGACAGGTTTCTACGTTCCATCTCCACGGATGCAATGAATCAAGTGTGGGGATGTTTGGCAACATCCCCGGTGAGATCTCAAAGAATCCATGAGGGGGCGTATGTTCCGGTTAGATCGCAGCAGCTGCACCACTACAGACACTCACTTGTTTTCTGATAAGGTCAATGTGTCTATCTATCTTGTGTTTTATTTGTTTTCGTGTATTTGGTGGTGTGAAATTTTTGTGTTGGGAGTGGTTTTATGTGTCGAGTCGTCTAGTTGTTAGCCGTTCATGGTTTGTAGGTGGTATCTCTCGAGTTTAGATTATAAATTGCACCATACATTGAGGACAATATATCCCAAGTGTGGGGATGCGGTAACTCGAGAGAGGGTTGGTAAGGTTGTTGATCTTAAATGCTTGAATTGGTTGAAATTGGAAAAAATTGAAAAATTTTGAAAATTTTTGTCTCGAGTATGCTTGAACTACATGAAAACCAACATTTTCAATCGCTAAAGGGTTCCTACTGATATTAAACTAAATTAGATCCCTAGTCATGGTTGTCCCTTTAAGTTTCATGAGAGTATTTCTGACAAGTATTTTATAGGAAATGAGTTGAAAAGAGATGTCTATCTAGGGGTAACATGTTTTAATTGCATATGCTACATGTCGTCAACCTTTTTACCTTTTCTTGGTGAGATCTTGAGCCTGTAGATGGATAGGATACATTATATGATGAATTCATTTGTTGAGTGCAGGCTACGTGTTTTTCTGTGTTAGAACTTGTATGATTCGATGCATGCTGAGACTGTGGGTTTGACATGTGCACATATATGATAAAGGCATTAGGATTCCCTGTTACACCCTTTTGTGTTTGTGTTTCGTCTGTATTATTCACCAATTTCCCTTAATAGCCCTGTTGAGCCTAACCACCTTTCGTTTGTTCGCCCATTGTCTATTGTGAAAAGAACCGACCGTGATGATATTACTCTAAGGAAAAAAAAAGTGAAGAAAAAGAAAAAAAATTGAGGAAAAAGAAAAGAAAAGAACAAAAATAGAAGTATTGTGAATATCGTATATGTTCTTGGGTAGAAACCAACCCAATAGTTTTAGTAATTATTGTTTGAATAAAGTTATAACGGTTTGGTTATTGTTTGTGAGCCAATTAGAAAAGAAAAGAACCTAAAACCATTTTTCCTACCTTTGCCCTAAGCCCAAAACCCAAAAGTCCTTTTGATATGTGCCATGTTAGATGATACGGTGGAGGTGTGATTGTTATACAAGCCTATGAGTACAGGATTTCATGTTTGCTTTTTGAGTGTTTATATACTAGCACATTACACGCTAGTCCAGATATTAACCCGAGAGGAGAGTACATTGTGAGGGGTGTGTAGCATGTGTTTAATTGTAAACATGTTAGTTTTAGATAGACAAGTCTTAAGTTTTTGAAATTGTATCATTTACTTGTCAGAATGTCAATCTTGATTGTGTCAGTCTATGGGACGGGTATGACTTGGGACCTTAAACTGCTAATTCGGTAAGGGATTTAATAGTGATTTGTTAATAAGGTGATTAATGTTTGTAATGGTTGCTTGAGGACAATCAATGTTAAGTGTGGGGATGTGATGGAGAGTGCAAAACCCGAGTGTTAATGTGCGTATTTTGTGTGAATTATTGTCGTTTAAGTGATTATGTGCTTGGAATATGTTCACTACGTGTGTTTGTGGTTTTACAGGTTAATTGGTTTAATTCGGTAAAGTTGAAACGTTTAGTGATGAAGCGGAATATCCGGGAGTAATAATCAATTAAATCACATCATTCGGTAGATGTTTCAGGTAAAAAGATAATTCGAATGTACGAGAATTATGAACGAACGAAGTCGAGTGGCCGTTTAGTCATTGTATGAAAGTGAATATGCAAACTAGAGGGAAGGAGTGTATCGTACGGCAGATGAAGAAAAGAAACAGAATATTAAAACCATAACCTACGGTAATAACCGTAGGCTACGGTTGCATACAAAAAGGTAGCGAACATTACAAATCACATGGGCTTATGGGCTTGAAGACTTCATGTTGGCGGCAGATTGCTAGGAACAAAAAGGCAGAACTCACGTGGAAACATAGGAGCCCAACAAAAGTCAACAACATCATCATTGTTGATACATATACATACATCGATTGGCAGAAGTCAAGTGAGGAATTAATTGCTTTGGGTGGCACATATTCACATGATCCATCATCATAATTACACGCATACATTGAAGTGGTGGCACAATTCACAAAAGAAGGCAACTAGTCACGTGAGGGTTTGACTTGGGATACATTCATGAATTAGAAGAAGCAGACTTCGAGACATAGTGGGCCGCCATCTTGACTTGGAGATATTTGGGCCGATCAGAGAGACACACACAGGGACTTCACGACAATATATGACAATATGGGGGCCACCATCAATGGATTAAACAAGAAACATAATTTAGATATTGAGGTGAATATCTTTGAGAGGGTTTGGACTGTTGATTATTATTATCATCACTTCATGGGCCGAGGTTGAAAAAAAAGTAATATATCATCAACATATCATTGACGGCAGAGGAGGATGTTACCCGTTCATCAAGGTATCGAAGATCAAGTTTGCACATGAGCAGCTAGTCTTTTATGGTTTCCTCCGGATGGAGGGTCTTTGTAAGTTGGATAATTTTATGTGTTTGTGACAATCGTATAACTCGGTGATCTAAGCATTCGATGCTTTTCACCTTTGATTTGATTAATCCATTGTAACCGGTTGCGTTTATTTAAACCTTAATTTCTAAGCATTCAGTTCCCGAGAGTTCTAGTAATTGAGATATATTTGACATGGGGTTAGGGTTTGTAATTGCGATTGATAATTATTTGATAACCTCTCGTCATGTATTGACCGGAGTACTTAGTCGTTGATTATCACAATTGGTTAATTAGGTTAAAACACTTATGTCTATGTAAGTGTTTCGATTAAACACACAATTAAATCTAGCTGTAAAACCTGAAATCTGGAGGAACCATCTTTTCTCACCTATTGATTCAAATCTTAGTTTTTGTTCGTTAACTTAGATAATTCTCTTAATCTATCAAATACACAATTGAGTTTTAGTTTTTTTAGTAGTTACTTAATACTTTGCATTACACACTTTCCACAATCCTCATCTGGTTCGATATCCGACTTATCCTATCTACATAGTTTAGTTGGTTTTTGCATGTCACTAACGACAGACATCACCTTCACTCACACACCCGTAACCATCTGAATACCCCTCGATCACCGGCAAATAGGGATGGCAATGGGTCGGGTTTAGGGCGGGTATTGGTAATCCCATACCCATACCCGGTTGTAAAATTGTGTCCCATACCCGACCCAATACCCGTCGGGTTTCGGGTATACTCGCGTGTATCGGGTTTACCCATTAGTTTGTTAAAAGATATACGTCGGGATTTCCAAATGCATTTTTTATTATTATAATTTTTATATAATTTTATTTATACAACAATTATTATAAATTAAAAATGTACATTACATACATATAAGTTTTATTATAAATTAATAATAACTTTATTATAAATTAATAATAACTTTATGATAGTTATACACTTATATTTATACACTTCACAACATACAATATATAAATACTATTATTAAAAGAAAATTTACTTTTTTACATTATGAACATACTAAAATAAATCACTAATATATAAGGGTTAATGGAAAAAAATACATTAAAAATTCGGGTATATGATCGGGTATATAGTTCGGGTAAACGGTTATGTCGTTTCGGGTAATCGGGTCGGGTATCTCCTAATCCCATACCCGACCCATACCCGCAAAAATTTCTAAAACTAATCCCATACCCGGTGATGCGTGCGAAGTGTTATATATATTAGGTGTATATTTTAAGCCCTTTTTAACACTTATTTTAGCCAAGTTTTAAATTTATAAAACACGATATTTCACTAACACTAAACACACATATGGGCAAGTGCACCCATCGTTGAGTGTAGTATAGCGTTGGTAAGATACCGAGGTCGTCCAAGGACACAAGAGCTTTTAGTACCGGTTTATCCTCAACGTCTAACCAAAATAAAAGTTTAGAAAAATGTTTTAAACTAAGAAAAATAAAACTAACTAAAATGCTGAAAATAAAAACAAAAATAAAAACAGATAGACAAGATGAATCACTTGGTTCCGACTCGTATCTAGTATAACCTTTGATTATTTCCGCACTTTTGCACATAATTAAGAGATTATCTTAGTTATTGTAGTAGGCCCCTCTTTTGAAGGTGACGTTACCCTCACCCCAGTAGTTTGAGTCAGCAGGGATACAATCCTAAAGGGGTGGATTATTGGAAGATAATGAATTAAGTTATTAATGCAGTATTGTGGTAGGCCCCGCTTTTGGCGGTGACGTTACCCTCGGCTAAGTAGTCTGAGTCAGCAGGGATACAGTCCTAAATAGCCGGGTTATAGTATTAATAGTAGTTAACTTATGAGGGGATCAAAGAGTTTGGACCCCCGCCATCCAATACCGTGAAGTATTGAAGGAGGTCCTACTAAATTTGACCCAGGTCCATTGCAGGACCTCTAAACGCTGAACAATGGCAAGACCTTTACCAAACCGTTCCCTTAACCCCCTACCAGGTAGCCAACATATCTCCATATAGACCGTGGAGATATGAATGGTGAAAATCCTTTATTTTATATAGACAGTAAAATAATGCCAAGACACCACGGACAAACGATAAGGAAAGATCACCTTCAACATAAGTAACTAGTTATTAAAGTCATTAATACAAAACCAAATAAAAAGTGCAAAAGATTAGAAATAAAAAGTATTATACTAGACACTTTGTCTTCACCAAGTGATGTAAGAGACTTAGGCAAACATGGCCTTGATTGTCAAGAACTCTTACGATCAATCTTGGATCCCGAGACGACTCACACACTCTATGATGGACAATGGATGATGGTGGTGGATGATGGTGTTGTGATGGTGGTGGGTGGTGGATGAAGTGTGAGAGAGGTGGTGTGCCAAGGGATAAGATGAAATGAATCCAAGCACTCCTATTTATAGGCTGAACAGAGAGCTGGACACGGCCCCGTGTCCGCTGGGCACGGCCCCGTGTCCGTCTGACACTCTCTCTCCTCATTAATTGTAATTCGCAATTACAATAAATGCGCCTGCTGTACTTTCGACACGCCCCCGTGTCCGCTGAGCACGGCCCCGTGATGGGCAATAGAAGCTTCTATAAGTTTGTCTTTTCTGCTGCTTCTTGGGCACGGCCCCGTGCTGGCTGAGCACGGGGCGTGTTCAGTCTTCTGTATTCTCTATTTTGCTTTGGAAGGTGCCGTTGAGGGTTCGGGCAGTCCACTAATGTTCCTTTTCTTGTATTTGTGTTGGATTTAGCTGTCTTTTTTGCTTCTTTTGCGTTTTTGAGCTCATTTAATCCTGAAAATACAAAAGGAAGACAAAAACACTCTTTTTCCAATATTAGTACTAAAAAATGGTTAGTTTTATGCCTCATTTGATGTAATTTATATGTTGCATTTTACACACATCAAATACCCCCACACTTGAACTTTTGCTTGTCCTCAAGCAAAACTCTTTAATATGTGGCTTACACTCCCAAATGGAATAGGTAGAAGAGAAGGTTTTGGGCTTGTCATAGAGTGTCGGGATTTCCAAGATCTTTTTGGGTTTTATTTTTATTTATTTACACTCCTATTCGTAATGATTTATTTAGAACTGTTCATAAAAGAAATTACTTATTTGGGCATAACATGCCTTTTTTAAAATTCTATTTATATACAAGTTCACATACCTCGCGGGGAAATAACTCACACTCGGCCGAAGGTGTATTTTTAGTGAATCACTCGAGAGCGGCACGGAACTTATTCCTACCATAGGCTTGCCAAGAAATCAATCCTCCTCCTTTTTAACTTTTATACCTTTGTAGATATCAAGAGGACTTTGTGGGTTAAGGGTTGGCTAGGGTTAAAGGTAGGTGGTTGGGTTAGTGGTTAGTAGAAAAAAGGCTAAAAGCGTAACAAGTGTCAGTTTTCGTATTTTTGCAACTTTTTTTTTATTTTGATGAAGCTTTTATTCAAACTAAGTTATTTTTGATTAATTTGTTTGTTTATTTTCTTTTTGCTTCATCATTATCACTAAATTATATATATATATTTTCACGAAGAACCGAACTTGTTACTAAAATAAAGGGTTAATAATGAAAAAGGTTTTGGTGGGTGAAAGGGTTTTTGTTTGGGTGATGAAACGAAAAGGTTTAGGCTCAAAGGGGCTAACTAGGGGGGTTTTTGGGTAGGTGGTAAAGGAAAAAGAAAAATAATGGTGTAGAAATGAAAAAGGGTTAGTCCTAATGCCTCCATCATTTACTTACTCGGGTTTAAGTTGATAAGGACCGGGAATGTATTGTCATGGCAAGTTCTAGAGTCGTAAGAACCAAGCAGCTATTCACACAAGAAACGAAAAATGAGCATTTAGTCAAATGATATGTAATTGTGTGCTCAATTAAAGGCTCAAAACTCACTTTTGTGGGAATGGGTTTTTATGTGATCAAGTATATATAATCAAATTTTAAATAAGTTTGTCATGCCTTTTCATAATTTTCTTATGTTGGTTCTTTTTATCACTACGCTATCGGTTGTAAATTTGTAAAAATATAACCTTTTTGAGAACTTGAATTTCCCGAGTTAAACCTAGACAAGTAAAAAAATGAAATTTTTTTTGAAAAAATTTTTGGGTGATTAGCGGTTCCAATAGAGTTTTGTGTAAGGCTTGTATTTAGGACTTGCAAAATTCAAGGTTTTAGCATCCCCCCACACTTAAATTACACATTGTCCTCAATGTGTCCCAAAAATAAATTTTTAGATTGATTAGATGTGTAAAATAGTGTTTAAAAAGCAAAAAATTTGTGTTACTGGGCACTGTACACGGCCCCGTGTTGAGTGGGCACGACCCCGTGTTCAGGTGCCAGTAACAAGAACTTACAGAAGGTGGACACGGCCCCGTGTCCACTGAACACGGCCACGTGTCTGACAAAATTCTGTCGAACAGAAGCCAAACAGCAGGTCTGGGAGGTGAGCACGGGGGCGTGTTGGCTGGACACGTCCCCGTGTGGACAGTCTGAAAGCCTGAAAAACAGGTTTCTTCCTCCGGTTTTTCCATCCTAGCCCTATAAGTGCTGAGGCTTAACACCCCAAGCCTTGGTTTGTACCTGTTTCAACACTTAATACCACACCAAGCAATACAAACACCCTACATTACCACAGTTAATTGTTCCAAGCATAAAGTAAAAGAAAAATAAAACGGAAAATAAAAGTGTTTAAGGAAAGTAAATTGTCCAACTTCTGGCACGCAGGCCACCAATCGTTCGATAGATAAAGGGACTTAAACATGTGGGCTCGCCATCAACCCGCTCCTGTTCCTCCAAACCCTCTAATCCATATCTTCATCGCTATCATCACCTCCATCCCCATGCCCCGCCATGTACTCCTGGATGCTGCCGATATCGTCTCGTATATCGTTGATGTTGCGTTCAATAGCTCCGACCCGTTGGTATGTGTTGTTGGCGAGGTTGTAGGCGTTCCTGGTACACATGAGGTTTTCCTGCATAAGATCATGTAAGCTTTGAAAATTAGGAAAACCGCCTCCTTGTGAGGAGGATTGACCCGGATCACCATGGGGTGGATACTGGTGGTGGGGAGGTGGTGCGTGAAGAACTAGGGCCTCCTGTGGGTTCCATGCATAGCCTTGCGTTCTTTGGAAACTCACTGTTCCGTCTTCCGCCTCATAGAGTAAGTTCATGGCTCGGCAAATGTGGTGTCAACTCATCCCGACCATGGGCTTCTTTCAAAGGCTCTTGGAATTCGCGTGTAATGCTTAAAAAGACGGTACACCCATCCTCCGTAGAAGATAGGCGTTGGAGCTCGAGCAAGGCGGTTGAGATGCATGTTTTTCAACAGGAGATACGGAACATCAAGAGGCTTTTGGTTGTGGATACAGTGGAGGACAACCAAATCTTTCAACCCTACAACACCACTACTGTCATGTCGTTGGTTTAGAGAGTAGGTGAGGATCCTGTGAATGTAGCGATAGAGCGGATCCCTCAGCTTTGTACTCTTGGTGCTACGAGGGTCGTAGATTCCTTCACCGATTTGAGCCCATGCGGCTTGTCTTTCATTCACCTCCAAGTCTCGTAATCCCCCGGTATTTTCTTCGTTTCCCGATTCCTCTTCTTGATATAGACCTATTGTGGCTCCAAACTGTGCCATGGAGATCGAGTACATTGTTCCTCCACACCGAAATACAACCCCAGTATTGTCAAATGGGTCACATCTTGAATCGAAGTTGAAGGTACTGTAGAACTCCATGGTACATTGATGTACTGATTGAAGCCTAGTGTTTAATGCAACAGCTAGTGGTCCCGTAACGATGTTGTTGAATCGGTGCAGCTGGTTTACCAAGGTTAGCAGCTCCGTGCAAGCTCTCCTGGGGTACTCTTCGGGTCTTGTTTGAAGAACCTCATACCTTGCCCTTGCATCAAGCTCGCTTGCATTGAACCTTGTGAACTTTGCCATCTGAAAGAATACACCAAAAATTAGTACGAAACAGAAGTGTTTTCGGACAAAACTGCAAACAGCTGGCTGGACACGACCCCGTGTCCAGCGGACACGGCCCCGTGTCCAGAGGTCTGTTACTCAAAAATTTCAATTTTCGACCCGGTTTCGAAAACTTGAAAATTTTTGGTCCAATAGGTGCGGTTTCCCCCGAAAATGAAACCCTAAACACCGTTTTTCCCAAAATATCCCGTTTACCCTATCAATTTTGTCTTTTTCGGTTCAAGAGCAAGGGTTTTGGGGTTTTTGTAAGAAATCGGGTGAATCTATGAACAATCTAAGTTTATTTACTTCCCCTAACACTGATCTAACTAAATGCAAGCAGATTTAGGCAAAAATTTTAGGTTCGATCCGGATGAACATCAAGAACCCTAGATTTTTCCCCAAATTTGTGGTGTATTAACTACATGCAAGTAACTAATCTAAATACTAAGAGTGATAGAATCATACCTTGACGTTGTTAGATCGGTAAGAGACGTTGGAATTTCGCGAAAAATCGCCTGGAACCAGAGCTTTTGTGGGGAAACGGGGCGTGTGGAATGAAGAAACTGTTTTGAAAAAGGGGGTTTTATCCCGTCTGCAGCGCGAACACGGCCCCGTGTCCAGCGGACACGGCCTCGTGCCGAGCTTTTTTTTTTTTTTTTTTTGTGCGCGTGTGAGTACCCCTTTTCCCCATAAGCTATGGTTTAGAAAACTTACCGCTTTATTTTGTCGTCTCAATCGTTCGTAACTTACCAGGCATGATGTTTTATTCTTCCACGGTTTGAAGCGAGATCTCTTCTTCCTCATCCTCAATGAATCCTTGATAGAGTTTCAGCCGTTGGCCATTGACTTTAAATGGTGGCCCATTTCGAGGTTTAATTAATACTGCACCGTGTGGAAAAATATGGGTGACGGAAAAAGGTCCTGACCACCTAGACTTTAATTTACCAGGAAACAATCGAAGTCGTGAATTAAACAAAAGAACTAAGTCTCCCACCCGAAATTCATTAGGTTTAATATGTTTGTCATGTAAATTTTTCATTCTTTCCTTATAAATCTCGGAGTTTGAGTATGCATAATTCCTAAGCTCGTCTAATTCATTTATTTGACAAAATCGATTTTTACCAGCAAATTCTAGATCTAAGTTTACATTTTTGATTGCCCAGTAGGCTTTGTGTGCAATTTCTACTGGCAAGTGACAACTTTTTCCATAGACTAGCTTATATGGGGTCGTTCCTATCGTTGTTTTATAAGCAGTTCGAAAAGCCCATAAAGCATCATCTAATTTATCAGCCCATTCCTTTCTATTTAACCCTACGGTTTTTTCGAGTATTCGTTTTAACCCTCTATTGGTCACTTCGGCTTGTCCGTTTGTTTGAGGGTGATAAGCTGTCGAAACCCGGTGATTGACCCCATATCTTGTTAAAAAATTTTCAAGTTGATGGTTACAAAAATGGGTACCTCTATCACTTATTAAAGCTTTAGGTGTGCCAAAACGAGAGAATAATTTTTTCAGAAATCTTACCACTACTCTTCCATCATTTGTTGGAAGTGCCTCGGCCTCGGCCCATTTAGACAAGTAATCTACTGCCACAAGTATGTATTTGTTTCCTTTCGATGGTGGGAAAGGTCCCATAAAGTCGAGTCCCCATACATCAAAAATTTCACAAACAAGAATGCCATTTTGTGGCATTTCGTTTTTGGAAGAAATATTACCTGTTCTTTGGCAAGCATCACATGTCTTTACAAGATTTTGAGCATCTTTGTAAATGGTTGGCCAATAAAATCCTGAATCAAATACCTTTCGTGCGGTACTGGCAGCACCATGATGTCCTCCGTATGGACCTTCGTGACAATGGCGGAGAATTCTTCGTGCTTCACTACCATGTACGCATCGTCTGACGAGTTGGTCGGCACACATTTTGAAAAGATATGGATCTTCCCAAAAGTAGTGTTTCACATTGGCAAAGAATTTTTTTCTTTGATGATGTGGCCATCCTTTTGCGACTATACTGCTAGCCAGGTAGTTAGCAAAGTCGGCGTACCATGGTTCTTCCTTATATTTCACCATTTCCAGGGACTCAGTTGGAAATTTTTCGTTGATTTGCTCGTCCCTGGTTGCCTCCAAAGCTGGGTCTTCTAAGCGTGAAAGATGATCTGCTGCGGTATTTTCTGCTCCTCTTTTGTCTTTGATTTCAATGTCAAATTCTTGGAGGAGTAGAATCCACCTAATCAAACGTGGTTTTGCGTCTTGCTTCTTAAAGAGATATCGAATGGCTGCATGGTCTGTATAGACTATAGTTTTAGAAAGAACAAGATAAGAACGAAATTTATCAAAAGCAAATACCACAGCTAGTAACTCTTTTTCAGTTGTTGTGTAATTTTCTTGTGCATCGTTAAGTGTTTTACTAGCATAATAGATTGGGTGGAAATGCTTTTCTTTTCTCTGTCCCAATACAGCTCCAACTGCAAAGTCACTAGCATCACACATGATTTCGAAAGGAAATTTCCAATCAGGTGCTATCATGATAGGTGCATTGACTAGCATTTCCTTTAGGGTTAGAAATGCTTGATTGCAATCCTCGTCAAAGATGAAAGGAGCATCTTTTTCAAGTAATTTCGTTAGAGGCCTTGAGATCTTTGAAAAGTCTTTGATAAACCGCCTGTAAAATCCGGCATGCCCTAGGAAACTTCTAATAGCTCTTACGGAGGATGGAGGAGGTAATCTAGAAATGGTATCTATTTTGGCTCGATCCACCTCCATTCCTTCGCTTGAGATTTTGTGACCGAGTACTATTCCCTCCGTTACCATGAAATGGCATTTTTCCCAATTAAGGGCGAGGTTAGTTTCCTCACATCGGGATAGCATTCGTTCAAGGTTATCGAGGCATTGGTCGTATGAATCCCCAAAGATAGAAAAGTCGTCCATAAAGACTTCCATTGTCTTTTCTATCATATCATGGAAAATGGCTACCATGCAACGTTGGAATGTTGCGGGGGCATTACATAGACCGAACGGCATGCGTCGATAAGCAAAAGTTCCATAGGGACATGTGAAAGTTGTCTTTTCTTGGTCTTCGGGTGCTATCGGGATTTGAAAGTAACCTGAAAAACCATCCAAGAAACAGTAAAATTTATGACCGGATAATCTTTCTAACATTTGATCAATGAAGGGTAAAGGAAAATGATCCTTTCTTGTTGCTTCATTTAATCGTCTATAATCTATACATACTCTCCATCCTGTGACGGTTCTTGTTGGTATTAATTCATTCTTTTCGTTAGTAATTACCGTCATACCTCCTTTCTTTGGAACTACTTGGACGGGACTTACCCAAGGACTATCGGAAATAGGATAGATAAGTCCGGCGTCAAGTAATTTGATGACTTCGTTTTTAACCACTTCTTGAACATTTGGATTTACGCGACGTTGTGGTTGTATGACTGATTTGTAGTCATCATTCATCAAAATTTTGTGTGTGCACATAGAAGGACTAATTCCTTTTATGTCAACAAGTTTCCAAGCTATTGCATTTTTGTGTTTTTTCAAAAGATTAATTAGCTTTTCTTTTTCTAAGTTATCTAATTTAGACGAGATAATTACAGGTAACCTACCATCTTTGTCTAGAAAAGCATATTCCAAACCTTTTGGAAGTTCTTTGAGCTCAAGTGGTGGGTCTTTAGGAGACTCCTTATTTGGTTGCTCGTTTCGATCAAGAACTTTAAAAGTTTGTTCTATGGCGACCTCTTCTTCAACAAAGTGGTCAATCTCTTCACTTGTATCGGGTGGTTCATCTTCATCTTCAATTAGGGGGTCATTATTGCCGAATGGATATTTCATTGATCGTTCGAGATCGACACTTCTTTTAAATGCCCCTAATTGAAGAGGTAAATTGTTGAACTTCCGGTTTTTCAAAGCTTCGTGAGTTTTTACAAATGGTCGTCCCAACACTAGAGGAGCGTCATCGAGGATGACAAAGTCGGTTGGGATTACCATTTGATTTGTTTGAACCAAGACATCTTCAACTATACCGATTGATTTTATTACTTTCCGATTGGATAGAAAAATGGGTATTTGAAGTGGAGAAAAATCACTAACACTTAATTTTTCGAAAATGTAGTTAGGCATTATGTTAACACAAAGATCTTTATCAATTGTGACATTACTAATAAACGAATTTTGAAAGAAACATGGAACCGGTGTAATGTTAATTTCAAATGGGTCTTCTTTTATTAGCGAGGTTTGATCATTAGTTAACTTAACACTTACTGTTTCGTCAATTTTAGTGTTAGTGTTTAACTCTTTTAAAAACTTAGCATGAGTGGGTACTAAACAATGATTTTTGAAAGAAGGTGTCAAGAGATTAATTTCTTCAAAATTAGACTCTTCTTGGATTTTAACGTTATTGGACTCACCTTTTTCGTTGCTTAACTCATGTGTCGGTTTTTCACTTATTTGTTCTTCCATTTTTTCATTTTTAGTTATCTCTTCTTTTTTTAATTCTTCTCTTGTGCGGGACTCCTCTTCCCTTGCACGAGCTTCTTTTATACATCGATCGATAACTCTAATGTGTTCTAATATCCTATCGGTCACTTCGGTTATAGAAAAAGAATCATTAATTTCTAAGCTTGAATCCGGTTGTTCGACCCTTTGTTCCTCATAGTACCCATATGAAGTTGATGGTTCACACCATTGTTCTTCATTGTAAGCATATGATGGATAAGGTTCGTAATTTTGTTCTTCATAATACTCATATGAGGTGGGTTGTTCACGCCAAGGTTCCTCATAATAAGCATATGAAGGTGGTGGCTCATATCTTGGTTCCTCAAAGTATGAGTAAGAAGGCTCATACCTTGGTTCACCAAAATATGAGTATGAGGGAGGAGGTTCATACCTTTGGTCTTCATAGGATGTGTATGAAGTTGATGGCTCGTACCTGGGCTCCTCATAGTAAGTGTATGAATTGGATGAGTGATTATTTTGAATCGAATGTGTATTACGACAATTTGTGCAATAATTACCCCTATAATCATCCTCATCATAGGTGTAGTTGTAACCTCCTGAGTATTGATCCATAAGAATCACTCAGCAGACCACAACTGAGTCTCGGGACCAGAAAATGAAACAAAGATTGAAACAGGAGGCTGGACACGGCCCCGTGTCTGGTGAACACGGCCCCGTGTACAGGATCTGTATCTGGGCGTTTTATTTAAAGTTACTGGTCACGTTGAGCACGGGGGCGTGTTCAGTGAGCACGGTCCCGTGTTCAGACTCTGTATCTGGGTATCTAACTAAAAATATGCAGCACGGGGGCGTGTTCAATGAGCACGGCCCCGTGTTCAGGCTACTGTAAATGCAAACTAAACTAAAATGCAGAAAAATGTGCGCGCGTTTTGAAAAGGTTTTGAACGACTGATTAGGCCGTCGATTTTAAACTTTCTCAAAATCCTTGTGTCCCCGGCAACGGCGCCAAAAACTTGATGCGTGCGAAGTGTTATATATATTAGGTGTATATTTTAAGCCCTTTTTAACACTTATTTTAGCCAAGTTTTAAATTTATAAAACACGATATTTCACTAACACTAAACACACATATGGGCAAGTGCACCCATCGTTGAGTGTAGTATAGCGTTGGTAAGATACCGAGGTCGTCCAAGGACACAAGAGCTTTTAGTACCGGTTTATCCTCAACGTCTAACCAAAATAAAAGTTTAGAAAAATGTTTTAAACTAAGAAAAATAAAACTAACTAAAATGCTGAAAATAAAAACAAAAATAAAAACAGATAGACAAGATGAATCACTTGGTTCCGACTCGTATCTAGTATAACCTTTGATTATTTCCGCACTTTTGCACATAATTAAGAGATTATCTTAGTTATTGTAGTAGGCCCCTCTTTTGAAGGTGACGTTTCCCTCACCCCAGTAGTTTGAGTCAGCAGGGATACAATCCTAAAGGGGTGGATTATTGGAAGATAATGAATTAAGTTATTAATGCAGTATTGTGGTAGGCCCCGCTTTTGGCGGTGACGTTACCCTCGGCTAAGTAGTCTGAGTCAGCAGGGATACAGTCCTAAATAGCCGGGTTATAGTATTAATAGTAGTTAACTTATGAGGGGATCAAAGAGTTTGGACCCCCGCCATCCAATACCGTGAAGTATTGAAGGAGGTCCTACTAAATTTGACCCAGGTCCATTGCAGGACCTCTAAACACTGAACAATGGCAAGACCTTTACCAAACCGTTCCCTTAACCCCCTACCAGGTAGCCAACATATCTCCATATAGACCGTGGAGATATGAATGGTGAAAATCATTTATTTTATATAGACAGTAAAATAATGTCAAGACACCACGGACAATCGATAAGGAAAGATCACCTTCAACATAAGTAACTAGTTATTAAAGTCATTAATACAAAACCAAATAAAAAGTGCAAAAGATTAGAAATAAAAAGTATTATACTAGACACTTTGTCTTCACCAAGTGATGTAAGAGACTTAGGCAAACATGGCCTTGATTGTCAAGAACTCTTACGATCAATCTTGGATCCCGAGACGACTCACACACTCTATGATGGACAATGGATGATGGTGGTGGATGATGGTGTTGTGATGGTGGTGGGTGGTGGATGAAGTGTGAGAGAGGTGGTGTGCCAAGGGATAAGATGAAATGAATCCAAGCACTCCTATTTATAGGCTGAACAGAGAGCTGGACACGGCCCCGTGTCCGCTGGGCACGGCCCCGTGTCCGTCTGACACTCTCTCTCCTCATTAATTGTAATTCTCAATTACAATAAATGCGCCTGCTGTACTTTCGACACGCCCCCGTGTCCGCTGAGCACGGCCCCGTGATGGGCAATAGAAGCTTCTATAAGTTTGTCTTTTCTGCTGCTTCTTGGGCACGGCCCCGTGCTGGCTGAGCACGGGGCGTGTTCAGTCTTCTGTATTCTCTATTTTGCTTTGGAAGGTGCCGTTGAGGGTTCGGGCAGTCCACTAATGTTCCTTTTCTTGTATTTGTGTTGGATTTAGCTGTCTTTTTGCTTCTTTTGCGTTTTTGAGCTCATTTAATCCTGAAAATACAAAAGGAAGACAAAAACACTCTTTTTCCAATATTAGTACTAAAAAAGGGTTAGTTTTATGCCTCATTTGATGTAATTTATATGTTGCATTTTACACACATCACCCGGCCCAATACCCGTCGGGTATCGGGTATACCCGTCCCATTTGTGTCAGGTTTCGGGTATACCCATCGGGCTCGGGTGTTTTTGCCATCCTTACCGGCAAACCCCCACACCCCCTCGTTCTTTTCTCCTTAAAACCCGACCGGACTCCGGCCGGTGAAGCCGGCGGAGCCGGTGATGCTGATATTGATGAGCGGCGATGATGATAATGTCGCTGATGATGACGACTGACGCTGATAATCGAGGATAATGATGGTTGAGAGAGAAGATAATAAGGGTTTAGGCAAATCAAGATCACTTGCAAGATTATAGGCTCAAAAGGAGTTCTTGAAAGCAACTTCTTTAGCTGCAGATAGAGTTTATGAAGATAAAGACTTTGTTCTTGAATTTGATGAAGCTTTGTTGAAGTTTGTTACAATGTATCCTAAGTATAAAGATTCTGAGAAGATTGATGAGTTGAGGGGTGATGAGTATTGTCATTTGAGTGATGGGAATAAGGTATGTCTTGATTATTGTGGATTTGGGTTGTTTTCTTTTGTGCAAAGTGTTAATTTTTGGGAGTCTTGTACTATTAGTTTGTCTGAAATAACTGCTTATTTGGGGAATCATGCTTTGTATGGTGGTGGTGAAAGAGGGATTGTTGAGTATCATATCAAGAGTAAGATATTTTATTATTTGAACATTCCTGAGAGTGAATATGGACCTCGCCGGAGAACCGAGTCCGGCTACAAGACTTGAAGGGGAGAAGGCAGGGTATTTGGGTTGTGTGCTAGGGTTTCTCAGAAATTTGAAGAAGATAAGGGGATAAAAGGGATCTGATGCATTTTATTATAAAATACCATTTATGCCCTTGCCTTAAATAAATCTAACTGAGTACTTTAACTCAGTTTGGTGAAAATGACATAAAGTGATATAAAACATGTGTTTTTTGGACATAAACTGAAACTAAAACTTTTAAAGGGCATGTTTCAAAATTCAGGTAATACATAAAGAACAAAAGGTGAAATTTACTCCAGTTTAAAATTATAGTTTTTCCATCGTTTTATTTTTTTCTTTTGCAAAAGTATGGCAATCTTTTGTTATAATTGATTGACTCGATCTAATTTTTTTAGAACATGTTATGAGTAGTAGGTATAAGTAACCGAAATAGAGACGTACATATTACGAGAGATACATATTCTGGCTTGATGCCCCGCAATGTAGGCGAGGCAATAACTAGTTATATATACAAAAAAGTAACAATACTCATTTAGTCATTTATATGTGTGAAACAAGGGGCTAGGAATTTATAGTGTATCATGCATCATGCATCCTACTGAAACCGGTAGACCCTTTACTGAACGGGTATCACTTGCATTCATTAACTTTTTAAAATAAAAATAAATATGCAATTAAATAAAAAAGAATTGTCTACATTCGATATAAATTATATTGAATATAGAGTTGTATAAAAAAATTGTATCATAAACTATACCAAGTACTGATAACGTACCAATACCATACCACTACTGTACCAATATCGTATCGTTAACGTACCAAACTGGCTCCAACCGAACAACATTGTTACCAGTGCCGAATTCATTTATTATTGTTTTCAGTTTCAATACGAATCAATTAGTTATTTTTTGACAACTTTCATTACCATTACCTGACTGGCTTGTGCATATACCGAATTTCATTCGCACTACACAAGAGAATTTTATAGTATAAAGAAAAGAGTAATGTTAATACTACAAATGTTTATAAATACTGTTTTTATATCATCATATGATACAAGCATCATCATATGATACAAGCCTAAATACTTAAATAGTTTATTAAATGAATTTATACCTGTAAATAATAAAACATAAGCCTAAATACTTAAATAGTTTATTAAATGAATTTATACCTGTAAATAATAAAACATAGTAAATATGAATTTATACATATAAATAATAAAACCTAGTAAATAGGAAAAATACTATTTATGAGTATTATGATGTGATTTTAGTAGATATTTATTTGACTCTACAAGTGAATGAGATCACATTAGTCTATTCAAGGACATGCTGGTCAAATGACACCACTAAGAATAAACGTGAAACCACATAGACCCCTGTATGTGGTATGAGAGTCCTAAGTTTCACCCAATTTGAGAAAAACACCATATGTGCGATTTTGACTTTGACCACTCACCCAACCCCAACCCCCACCCCCAATCCCGTGCATTTTATTTTCAATTTTTTAGATTTTTTTTATCGGCAAAAGTTCGTTCATGCATCACCAAGAAGATTGTACATGACGGATGTTACCAGTGAGGTTTTAGCAACATACTGCCATCACCTTTGATATTCACCCAAAATCAAAAAATCATACATATAACATTTTAGCTAGGTTAAAAATGAAAATTCACCCTGGTCTCCCAATTCGTAATCAAGCCCTTTGCTCTATACTTTAATGTGAAAGCCAATGATTGTAGTTCTAGTTCTCCAAATATTCTGTCTGCAGCTATTTGTTTTCCAGCGAAGATAACGTCACTCCGAGCCTTCCAAATTACCCAGCATGCCGTCAAGATGATTGATCGAACCAACTTCTTTTTATGTTCCGAGCCATGCATACTTTTTAGATTACAAAGTTTTTATTGAAACATAAATTTAGAATTTAATTTATTTGCCAATGAGTTGGTGGTGGAGTGGTAAGGGAGAGACCTGGGTTTTCAAGAAATCAGGTTCGATCCCTGCTTTCCCCCCATTAATTTCGGCGGCACCGGGTGATGATGGGAGACTAGGCGGGTAGATGGCGATCGCTAGTTCGATTCTTGAACTGAACGAGTTTTACCTCACCGCACTGTCGCCTTCGAGCGAGTGTTTACGGGCTTCAGCCCTAGGTGAGGGTTTTCCCTAGTTCGGAGACGAGTATATCCCGATGTGGTGAATTTCGTCAATAGCTCATTTTAAGTATTCGTTGACCGTTCAACAAAGTATTTAATTTATCTTTTAACGACGTAAATTGCATCAAATTCGTCTTCGACAACGCTCAAACCATAAACCTCGAAGGGAATACGATTTAGACTTAAATTTAATGACATCTATTTTTTCAGTGAAGCTCCTATTTTTTTTTTTTTTTTTTGAACAACAAAACGGAACTTTATTCAATACACAAAATCGGAACTATAGCAAGGAGCTATAGAGCCGACCGATTACATCCAGGAAGTCAGGAGATCATACATCAAGGAAAACAAAATAAACATACAGGCTACCAACACTTCTTTATTCCGGTAGCGAAAATTCATTCCACTCGAGCCATGTAATCCCTTGAAACCTTGACCTTTTGTTTATCCAATCGAACGACTCCTCTTTGATCTCTTCCACTAGTTTGTATGGTTCCGTTATTTCGTCGCAGAATACCTTTTTATTTCTGTTTAACCATATGTTCCACACAGTAAGGAGATATATTGCATGTATTACCTTTGATTTTCTCCTCGGCCAACTTGACCTATCTTGAATACCTTTTTATTTCTGTTTAACCATATGTTCCACACAGTGAAGCTCCTATTGTTTTATCTATTTCACCGCTAAGAATTTAGAAGATTCATATAAAAAAGGGTATGTCAAATACATATATGTAGGTGGCGTACGGTTGTCCTCAAGGGAACATCCAGATGGTTAAGTGTGAGTTTTACGGTCAAAAGGTTGGGTTTTTTTTAATCTTGCAGAATGTAGATTGATGTGTATTTATCTTAAAAAAAAATTATAGATCCGGAAGTCAAACATATTGGCTGAGTCTGTTTCTTAAATTTACCAACTAAAACAATTTCTTTAGGGTTTTTTACCTTTTTATAGGATTAACGTATATTCAAATGTGAAATTGTTAGACAACTATATAGGTGTTTAGTATTTGGTTCAATTGATTTTGACAAAAAACATGGACCAAAAGATTAACTACGGTAAAAAAAAAATAGAAAACCTAACCGATCAGCTTGGGTGGGCCAGTCGGTTTTGTTACTTTGAACCAATGTTTTAAAATCCGATTTTTATACCGTACCGGATTTGACTCAAAAACGGTTAAACCGGGTGTATCAAACGGTTCAACCGGATGTACCGGGCGGTATAACCGGTTTTACCAGATGGTTCAACCGGTACAACCGGCCGATTTGAATCGGTATTTAAAACATTGCTTTGAACCACTTTCTACATTTATTTTTTTAAGTGTCAAGTTATGATTTTCCTAAACATAATAATAACATCTCATGAACTCAATTTAAAATAATTAATAAATGTTAAAATGACCGGTTCAGTTTACACAAGTAGGAATTCCAAATCGTTAGTCTAACTTAGGGATGAGCATGGTATTCGTTTGGTGCCGAACCGGTACCGGTACCGAAAGTATCGGTATCAGAAATCCCCAAAAGCGGGTACAGGTACCGAATATACCCGATACGATTCAGTACCGGTACTAGTTCGGTACCAGTACCCAGTACCATTTGCTCATCCCTAGTCTAACCGTCAAACTGAATCATATCAATTTTAAACCGGTCGACTTTCTTTGATTTTTTAACTTGTTGAGTACATTTCTATGGTTAAGACTGCGGGGAGTGGAGGGGCTTGGGTTGGGGGCATTGCTCGACATGTGACGAGGGTGAGATCCACATGCTTATGGTGAAAAATGAGGGGTGTGGTATGGCGTGGCTTTGCTTGGCGTGGTGTGGCCAGCCATGTGAATTTTTTTTTAATTAAAGTAGTCAACCAGTCAACCAAAGTCAGCAAATTCACCCTACCACCCGCCCCACGTCAAGCGGAATTTCCAAGCCAGAGGGGCAACGTCATGCCTAAACCCAACCCGGAACGAAGCAGCTGACGTTGAAGCGCTTCCCCCCACTCCCCGTAGTCTAATGTGGATCCATATATGAAAATGTTGACAACATAGAAGCGGCGAAATAGAGGAAAAAGATAATGATGATGAGAGGTGTGAGAGTGATGATGTCTTCTCACTTGCATTGGGACCCACGTGCATCTCATATTTAGAAAAAATAAAAATAAAAATTATTTATATATAAAAAAAGATTCTCTTTTTCTCACAGAAGAGGTTAACTAACGGACATTACTTGCTGTTAACCAAAAACCATCATTTTTTTACCTTTTGTCCTTTTTTGCGTTACACTCCTCCATCCGTTCCGTTACTATAATTCTCGGCTCATGTCGGCTCCGCTTGGCTAATTCACTCGGCTTAAATCTTCATTTTGTATTTTTCATTTTTTCTTACTTGAAAATATCTACAACTCTTGATTCCGTACAAGTTTGAATTATTTTCCCATATGTTAAGAGCATTCAGATCCCATCCACTAAAAATATACATACATTTCACTAAAAAAAACAACTCCTGTGAACAGTGTCCCCCCAAATATACAGATGAACAGTAATATTTTCTCTCTCCTCCACTCACAATCACTTTTTATACTCTTTACATTTTAAAAACCCCACACACTACATATGATGGACTGGATGGGAATGCTCTAATAATACAAGTACGCTATAGTTTAAAGATTTGTTAAAAAAGTTGATGGTATTATATAAAAACTCCCAAAAGACAACGTTAGAGCATTCACATCCAATCAATTATATTTTCACCATAAATTACACCAAAAAAACACTACATTTTCTCTCTCATTTTCAATTAAATAATATTTTTTTATACCTTTATCATTATCTTTTCTCTCTCCTCCACTCACAACCACTTTCAAAATATATTAAAAAATTATAAAGGGTGAACAGTGTCCCCCCAAATATACAGATGAACAATAACATTCTCTCTCCTCCACTCACAACCACTTTTTATACTCTTTATATTTTAAAAACAACACACACATAATTTGATTCCTTGGATGTGAATGCTCTTAGAGAACAAGATCCAAAGTTACTGAGAATACACTTCGCTGGTTCTAGAGACGGTGAGATGTAATCAAACCTTAAAGGATACAGATAATTAAAAATTTCAAACTAAAACAAAAGTTTTGATTGGTTGTCCATGAGGACCATGACCTAGAAAGATTAACCATAGTCGAGTTATCATTTATGATGAGTATTAGATAAGTTTGATCATGTTTTAACACTCATTTTAGTTTTAAACTAAAACCGTAGCAGAGAAATACAATCATTGAATCGATATTCAACTCAAGACCCCCCCATTAATCATATTACGATACCAAATCTAAAACTTAAGCAAACTTAGGAGCAAATTGACAAATAAGCCCTTAACGTTTGATTTGAATAATTAAATAAGGTCTTTAGAAAAGCCTATCCGCAAGCATATTTTTAGTGCTTATATACTCAATACAAAGATTATTTTCCTCAACTCGCTCACGTATGAATAAGTACTTTATATCAAGATATAATCTAGCTCCGGTTGAACTACAAGTGTTCCAGAAATGAACAACAACTGAGTTATCACAATAAAGCTTCAATAGTCTAGAAATGGAATTAACAACTTCGAGTCCAACGACAGGAATCTTTAGCAACATTCCATGACATGTTACGATATAAACAACAATATATTCTACAATCATTGTGGATGTTGTAGTTAATTATTAATGACTCTTCCATGAGATAGGTATGCCAGCTAACATAAAGATATACTCCGAACTGAATTTCCTGTTATCTTTGCATTTAGCAAAGTCAGAATCAGAATAACCAACCATTTCTAAATTATCACTTCTTCTATAAGTCAGTTTATAGTCTTCCGTCCCTTGCAGATATCGAAGAATACAATCTTTCCAAGTTTGTTAAAATATATCTTTAAAGCCATTAGTGGCTAAGGTTCTTGTGGATGTTTAGATGGAAACCAACCCCTTGATGGAGAGTTAACTAAACAAGCTATGGATTAACAAGGGTGTGTGCGCGCGTGCTAATGACTTTAAGTACTAAATAGTACATTGAAGGTGAATTTTCCAAATCTTAAAAAACAAAATAATAATATTGTGTTTTGTTAAGTTAAAACATTCATGTTTTCTATGTTCATGTAGTAATAACATGTTAATTACTTTAATTAAGGGTTAGAGGTTATGGTTCGGGACCTCAGGTTTGGTAAAGTCTTGCCAAAGCATGGAGATAAGATCAAAGCACCAAGGACTTAGTTTATATTATCGTCACTACTCTTGGAGAGATATAATCAAACCAAGAGATCCATAGTGATTGGTAGTATAAACCCCATATGACAACTTTTTACTTAATACTAAACCACAATGGTATATGGTTTCCCTATTGATTTTGTGTCGTCGTTGTGGTTTGATTTTGACTTTGCAGAGAGTTTCCCTGCTAATTCTATCCAATATGTTTGAGATGTGGGGAAGCAACTAACCATGGACCCCCCACGACTTTATTTATTTACAGAACACAACTACTAACTAGGTCTTAAAAGAACGACTTTAGTGGGTATTCTTGCAGAGTACTCGAAATAACCTTCCAAAGATGTATGGTGGTCATTTAAAATGAGCTATTGTAACCCATGGTTAAGCTTAGTTAACAAAACATCAAGTGGTAGTAAAAGCCTAAACATCCCTTTTCTTAAAACTGATTTCAAAAACAACTTTCTTTTATGTATTTATTTTTATGTTTTCTTTTATAAAAACTACAGAAACCACTCTTGTATCTTTTGACGACATCGGTATCTTACCATCACTATATTGCATCTATGATGGGTGCACTTGCCACAACGTGAAGTAAAGAGTAATCGTATCTTATCGTGTTTTCTAAAATTAAAACTTGAACCAGTGTAAAAACCGGCTAAAAACTATTAATATATATATACACACTCTCACTCACGTTAATGTCCACCAGTGCCATGTTTCTACGCTTAGCAACACCATTCTGTTGAGGAGTACAAGGCATAGTCTACTGGTTCACGATCCCCTGACCCTTACAAAACTCATCAAATGGACTAGGAGCCTAGCCCACTATCAGTATCTCTACAATAATATCCACCCCTTCTTTATGCTCATATATGTTGTTATAAAGAATTTAATAAACCCTTTCTGAATAATGAGAAAACCTAAAATAATATTGACGATTGATAACAATAAGATCAGGGTTATTCCCGAGGTTTTGGATGTCTTGAGCGACTACTAAAAATGGGTCCCAACTTGAGGCTTTCTTAATTCTTCATCTATTAATCATTTTTAAGTTTTTGACTATCGGATAGTTTATTTAGGGCAACTCAATGTTTTTGGAGGGACAAAGCAATATAAAAGCTTGAGGCCATTTTCAAAGTTTTTGACCTAAATGCTTATTTACAGACCTGTTATTAATTAACAATCTAACAAGTTTATCAATCAAGAACCGCAAACTAAGTTATGTTATATTATATTATCACACTAACATAGAATGTTAGAACCTAGAATGATCGGAACAACAAATTAAGCATTTAAGTTACCTCACCGCACTATCGTGCCTTCGGGCGAGTGTTCACGGGCTTTGACCCTAGTTGAGGGTTTTCCCTGGTACTGAATGCGAGTGTATCTCGATGCGGTGAATTTCGTCAGTAGCCCATTTGAAGGATTCGTTAGTCGTTCAAAAAAAAAAAAAAAAAAAGCAGAAAATTAACTATTCTCACAAGTCGGCACTTGACAGTCACAAATCGTTAGTGTAGATCAGTAGTTTAAATGTGTAATCATCGACCAATAATTTGCAACTTATCGAAGGTATTGAGCATTGATGATTGATAAAGGTAAATGCCATAGCCGATTAACGATTAATATCCTGAGTCAATCGATTGACCTGTCTTTGCTCGCCAACCCTCTAAGTAATCGTCAGTGTTTTAAGAATTACGAATATTTTTTAACTACTATTTTTTTATGATAGTGGGATTAGTTTTAGAGGTGATTGAATATTGTCATTGACACATGCAATTGAATTATGGATACATGTATATTTATGAGCGGTCATTAGCTTTTTCTTCAGTGTTATTATAGTATAATATAATATAATATTCCCGGTGTTTGACCAAATAGCAAGAAGTTAATTATTTTTTATAATTAAAATAAAACATTTTTTTTATATAAAAATTATCATGTTTATCTTTAACAAGCTACATAGTGAGTATGCCTGCCCTATTATTCAAGGCATGCTTAGATTCTAAGTGATTTCTACCTTTTTGGTAGATGGTGGAGTCAATCAATAAACTATCCAAATAATTGACAATGACTATAGATTAAAGACGGTTATGTTTATCTCTTACTTTACCATTCTTTCTTCATTATATAAAATTCTAGAAGACCATAGAGGTTACTATTAGGATGCAATATTTATAGAGGTCCACGATATTATTTTCTTTAGATATTGCATTATCATGAACAAGTGTTGTTACATCCTAGAATGACCAAAAGGGGCCATGTTTATTAGTTATTAACTCTACCGGTTACACCAACATTGCACAAGAAAAAAATGTAGAAATTGTTTCAAAGAAACAAAAAATATACATTGTGAAGCAAAACATATACCACTCCCAACTATTACTGTTGGCCGAAAACGGTCACAACTTAAAAAATAACCAATGGTGGTTCTACATTTTTAAATATTGTAAACCAATGGACCTTTGCTAACATAAAAGGAAAATGAGACAAAAAAAAAATTAAGGTTGTGTTAGTAAAGGTTCATTGGTTTACAATATGTGAAAATGTGAGATCAACATTAGTTATTTTTTAAGTTGGGACCATTGCCGGACAATAACTAACAGTTGAGATTATTAAAATCTGTTATTCCTAAATAATATGGGTAAAATGAAATAAAACTACAAAGAGAGCATGATATCTTGTTTAATTCTTTAAGCTCGTTACAAGAGTCATAAAACCTAAATAACAAATAGTTGTTCATTGTGAGAAGGAGGCTGCATGTGAACTTGAATCTTTTGAGGAGACCAAATTCTTATATGTTATAAAACGATCAATGGAGGCCAACTTCTTACAAGACGAGATCATTGGAGGGAATGTTTAAAGTTGGGATTATTATCGGCCAACAGGTGAAACTTTAGATTATTAAAATCCAATAACCCTTAAATTTTCCATAAACTTATAAATACTTTTTACAAATCAATTATGATATCATTTGGTTTAACCGGTAAGATAGTTCCGGCCAGTGAACTAGTACTTTAGTTCCGTGTCCGGTTTAATAATCGATCTGGTTTTCAAAAAGATTGAGAAATAATCGCCATCGTCAATACACATAGTCTTTTTATAAGTTTTTATTAATTGTTGGCAGTTAAGCGTGTTTATGATCAGTTGCTTCTAGCTACTAATTTATTATCCCAATGACATGGTCATGGAGCTTGCTTAAATCACAAGTGTGGTACCAGTTGAATTCCAACCGTGAGAACATATATTTTGACCATTGATACCATGTGTAGATAAAGTCTCATAATCAAAAGCTTTTGAAAACTTGTACGCAACATGCAATTGTAAATACTATATTTAAACCAATATGTGAAAATGTTCATTAAAATCATTGGTTATTTTTGAAAATGTGAAAATGAATGTCCAATATGTGAAAACTTGATATTTTTGAAGTTGAGACTTGAGACCATTGCTGGTCAACGGCTAATAGTTTGGATTATTAAAATCATTTATTCCTTTTGTTTGTTGATGATGTTTTCGTTGGTGAAGATGAATGTTTACTGATCCGTGTGTATGGGCTGCAGGCCAGATGACACTCCTTGGGATGGCGGTGAGTGAGACGCTTTGCGTGTTTTAGTGTGTGTATATAAAATCAGTAGAGAATTGCGAGGGTTGACTAAATACTTAAGGGAGGGGGGTGGTCACTAGTGACCATTTTTTCATCACTCACAATATCTAATCATGTTCCGCTATGTCAGCAACCATTTTTCCATCACTCACAACCTTTTTTAGTGGGGGTGGTCATCACTCACCACCACACCCAACAATTTCCCCCAACCAACAATTAAACTCACAAAACAAAACAATAACGCGTGAAGAAAATAACGAAAATTGATTTCGTGGAAAATATAACGCGTGGAACTTTGTTGTGGGGGTGGAAAAAACATCCTATCACGCGTTGAAAATGGTTTCCGTGATGCTATAACGCACGGCCCCCTGTCAATGCCCCTTTTATACTGAGTCAACAAAACCAATAAGAGATTAAAATAATCCATGTCATTTAAAATAAGCCATTTCATTTGAGTCATTTAACAGGTGGCAGCCAATGTTTTAAAAACCGGTTTTTAAATTAAAACGGATTAGGCTAAAAAATGGTTCAACCGGTTGAACCAGTTGTACCGAGCGGTTCAACCGGGTTGACTAGTTAACTCTATAATTTCATAAATTACAACATCAACTCAAAAGTTAATCTAAAAATGCATGACTAGATATTAAAAGATAATCAAAAAGCTAATCCATAATAAAAAAATAATCCAAAAGGTAGTTGAAAATTATTCAATTATCCAACAAGCTCTTTAAATGAAAGTGTACAATATGTTTAAGACATTTGAGTGTTGAATACATCAAGTTCATGATCACATAAATGATGAAATTCACTATTATCGCTATCCTTATCAACTAGAGTGTTGAATACATCAAGTTCATGATCACATAAATGATGAAATTCACTATTATCGCTATCCTTATCAACTAGAGGATACGTATTTTCGTTTCATACAATATTAAATAAGAAGTTTTAGTTACGAATAATTATAATATATAAAAATTACGTAAGATAAGTAACATATATAATAAAAATAAATAACAACCCAAACTAAAATAACATTGGGCTGGTACCGGTATTACGTTTCAAACCGGTATACCGAATTTTACCGCCGGTACAAACCTTATGCCGTTTCACATATATTACCGGGGTGTTCCGTACCGGATTTACATGTGAAAGCGATAATACCGGTATAACCGGCCGGTATTTACCGGTTTTTAAAACACTGGTGGCAGCCACGTCACCCTTTTATGTAACGACGTTAGGTTTATTTAAAGGTGTAATATTTTACAAAAAAAATGGACGAGGTCGGATTATTAGAGGACCCGGGCTCGTCCGTTATTCTATCACGGAAGAGAAGTTCAACGCGTTAATGTCCACCGCCGGCAACAAGTATAACGCGTGATGAGTTCAACGAAATCGATTTTCGTTATTTGTACAACGCGTTATGATTTATTTTTGTGAGTGGAATTGTTGGTTGGGGGAAAATTGTTGGGTGTGGTGGTGAGTGATGACCACCCCGCCTAAAAAAGGTTGTAAGTGATGAAAAAATGGTTGATGACATGGCGGAACTTGATTGGTGCTTGTGAGTGATAGATTCTATCACTAGTGAGCCACCCCGTGTCCCCTTAGCGGCTAATAACTGACTTGTGATTACTATTGGCCAAAGTTAGATATGTGAGATTATTTATTTCCAATTTGTCATTTTATTATATAAAAGCCCCTACACTTACCGAAAATATATGTACACGCAATATAGTTATATTTCTTGGCACTCTGTCTTTTATGTGATTCGTTGTGTCTTTTTTCTAGGCATTGTGTTATATTTTTCAGCATTATATTATATTTTACGATATGTTATTGTCTTTATATTTTCTTTTTAGATTTAGGAGACTTTTTAGGATAACTTTACATAAAATAAAACTTATTGAACTGTATAATATAACAGAAGTCAATGGAATTAGAATTAAGACTTCCTTGAGATATTTAATTCTTAGACTTTTTTGGAATTAGAATGCAAATTTAATCCTTATAATATTCTTGGTAGATAAATGAATTAGAATTTGAAGTTGATTCACTCAAATTCTTCCACACAAAAGATATACAACATGCCTTCCAAACTGTGAAGGAATTCAAGCAAAGGAACGAAAATCTTTAATCACTCAGCGTTGTTGCACCCGTCAGTCTAAAGGGGAGTGTGCACGGTTCGGTTCGGTTTTTTATATGTTGATTTTTTTCGGTTTTAGCAACGGTTTGTTTCGTTTTTTGGAACAAAATTACGTAAGATTCAAAAATAAAAAAGTACAATCCAGGATTTAATAATCTTTCTTAGATGTTTACATTTAATATATTATACATAACCTTTTTAATCTCATTCACATAAACGTAACTTTTAAAGTTTTTATTAAGACATTTTCTTTATAGTACTTTGAAAATCATTTAATTTTTTATGTTAGAATTTGTTTTTTTTTTTGTAGTCAATGAATAAATTACTTTAAAGATAAATAAACATGTTAATGTTTTTATTATAAACATTTAATATTCAATAATAAAACTAATAATTCTTAAATCAATATTATATAACAAACTATGATGATTTTTAGGTTATTCGTTATGTTTTTTTCGGGTTTCATAAAATGCAAAAGTGTAACCGAACCGTAAAGTTTGGTTCGTTTTTTTTGGTTTATTGTGCGGTTCTGTTTTTTCCGGTTCGATTAAATCGGTATTTTCGGTTTTATGCTCACCCCTACGGCCGCCACCACCCCAATGTCGTCATCACCACACCGTACATATCGCCATCTCTACCTCCACCACCCCAGCTGCTAGTGGTGGGTGGTTGTGCTAGTCGCAGCGACGAAAATGTTTGTGACGATGAGTGGTAGGTAGTTGGGAGGTTGTGCGGCAATGACCAATAGGTTGTTGTCGTGGTGATAGGTCCAATTCCTTTGTGACTTTTGTTTGTCACCCAAATGCATTACATATTTAAACTCCTTTAGATTTCAAATTATTTTGACATCCTTCAACAAATTCCCGATTCTTAAATACCAATTATGCAAACTAAACACACTCTTAGTGTGCAAGTCGCATCATCGTAAGAGTGTAACCATGATTTTCAGAGGCGTAAGGCACACTTAAGGCGCTTAAAAATCGAGGGCCGGAGATAAGCAAGACATAACATAAACATATCATTTTTTGTGATTTTGGACATGTTTTAGGATTTAATTTAGGGCTAGTTTAGGCTGGTTCCGTTCCATTTTTTTAATGTTTCAGACCATTGTGCCTGAAATTTTGCAGAATTTTCAAGATATAGCCGGAATCTCGTCGGAATGTGACCAAAATCTTGCCACAAAGTCGCTACAGCGCCTGAATGGCAGCAAGGCGTTTCCCTACACCTCGCCTTGCTTAAGGGCCTAAGACGCACACCCAAAAGGCTTTTGACAATATAGAGTGTAACACATATACAAAAATATATTTTTCCAAACAAATTTACCGACTAACATAAGATTCCTTTATAACTTTATATACTAGTTTTAAGGATGAAAAGATCAAATTTCTTATCACAATAAATTTTGAGCGAAATGTGACAAATCATATTCTCATGATTGAACACTTCATCAACTATTCATTAAATATAACACGAATTATTAGTACTTTATTGCAGCCGTAAAACATGTTAATTATCATAGAAATTAACAAGCATGTACAACAATCTATCACCCTCAAGAACTACCACATGGTCCATTCAAGCATATTAACAACAAAGGTTGGATCAACCAATACGAAATTAACCGAACTTCACATGGTCACAGGGCTTTCAATCAACCTCATTTGAGGATTTTGTCTACCTCCATTGTTATTGGCCTACGATATATGGTTGTCCAGTTTAGGTCCCCACACTTTAAACCTTCATGATTTAGGGAATAAGAAGGTGATCCTCGCTAACAAAAGAAAGAATATTGGATTTTAATAATCTGAACTATTCGTCGTTAGCCGCCAACAGTCCTAACTTCAAAAATGACCATTGGCAGTCCCAACTATTAACATATTGACATCTAATGAACCCTGACTAACATAACTCTAACGCGGTTAGTCTCTGTTCGCCGGAAAAAGGATTTTGGCCAGAAAACTCAATCTTTTGGTCCAAAATCTCCTTGTAACCTTATTACGGACATTTAGGAACGTTTTTCTAGTAAAAGCCCTAATTATTGAAGTCGCCGGAAAACTCAACATTCTCGTCACAAACCTCTATGTAACCTTAGTTCGAACCTTTAGGGAACCTTTTTCTGGCAAAAAACGGTTTTACCCCGACCGGAGACTAACGACGTTAGGGTTTTGTTAGTCAGGGTCCATTGGAAGGCCGGTATATGTTAATAGTTGGGACTGCTAGTGATTATTTTTGAAGTTGAAACTGTTGACGGCAACGACGAATAATTGAGATTATTAAATTTAGGAAACCGTTCGTATAAAATAAAATATTTTTTTATTAACTTGAATTACAATACAAAAAAGAAGAAAGCAGTAAATTACAATACTCGTTACAACTGAAATAAAAGACAAACAAGAACAAAATTGCAAAACAGAAAGATGTTAAGCGAGTTGATCAAGCTGGCTTGTTTAACTTTGAGTGACTTGTTTAACTTTGAGCCTGAGCCCAAACTAAAGTTGGCGCGACTCGTGTATTAATCAACCATAGTTACAAAGTAGGAACCAACAAGCATTATATTACAAAATCGTTCCATTATGATATGGATTTATTGAAGTTACACCTCTATCTTTGAAAAATGTTGTTAAAGCTCAAACATCATCCTCTTATGTTAATCACGACTGGTTTAAATAAAATTACGCGACCACAATAGAACAAAAGGGATGGAGTGTATCACATGTTATGCTGAAAGAAAGACTTGTTGATGGTAATACGTGAGTTAGATTCGCGTAAGAGTTTGAAGAAACACTAGAATAATCGATCGGAATCAATTATCTAGGGGGTTTGAATCTGCATAAAAGGTGGGTTTCCTCTCGTTTGATTCGACTACAGTTGATCTTCTTCTCCGGTAATTCTGCAAAAAAGAAGCACCGTTAGCCTCGCCAAGGGGAGAAAAGGGTTCTCTCCTTGACCCGACTCCGGTGTGAGAATAAGTATGGGTTATGAAGAAGAAGATGTATTTGAGAAGTGTGTGTAACTTGAATTCATACCTGGGTTGTTTCTCATATTTATAGCCGGGAGTCTTTTGGGTGGGAAAATCCGTTAATGAAATGTTGAGGGAAGATGCTAACCCCGTAAGCGGTTGCATTTCCTTCCGTCCAGCTCCTTGATCCGACGTGAGAGCACACAGATCGTGGTTTAGATTGATGGCTGGGGTTTTGCCACGTGTAAAGTGATCAAGTGGAGATTACTCTCCAATTGCATGCTATCATTGTGATTTCAGGGACGTCTGGGGGGCCGACACGTGTCCAGACGGTTATAACCGTCTTAGTGGTGCACGATTGAACTCCTTCTAGAAGATCACTGTTGCAATCTGGTGTGACCCCTTATCGTGTGGAATCAGCTAGATAAATCCCAAGTCTGGGAAATAATATTCAAGTCTGGATATTAAGCGGAAGTGTTTAGTATTTTCATCCTTTATTTATGAGAGCAGGCGCAAGGATTTATGATTTCCCTTTGGCGCGCAAGTGTTATCTGCTATTTTGTCTTAAGCCTTTCTTTAAAACCAGTGTGCGGTCGCGCAAGGTAAAAAGAGAACTTAAAGATGAGGTTATGATATGGTCCTAAGCCCTTATCATGGGATTTTTGGGACCTTACCCCTTCAAGTCCCCCCAGTCTAGTGTTGCACTTATGCAAGTAAGTGGAGCACTGGACTTATGGGAGGGAAATGCTTTTTGGCGTGAAAAATAGGGAGTCTTCTATGGGAAGATTCGTTTTATTATAAAGATTTTTGGGAGAAAATGCGTTTTTTTCTTTTGAAAATTGGATCTTTTGTAATCATGATCTGACGTTTGATGACGTCAGTTTGTAATAAAAAATTCGTATTTGCGATATTTTGTCTTCTTACATTGGGATACGTAATGGCGCTTGTCAGATTTCATTAATGGGGATATGACCCTGGTTCCTGTAGCGCCGTTTGGATGGGATGTTTTTCTGACAGTTAATCATGGTGATTAAGCTTCGCTTTTCTCGAAGTTTGGTTCTTCTATATATATGTACATTTAAGACTTCTTATCTTCTTGTTGATTTTTGGCAAAGAAGATGAAACGCTCTTACCATACTCGTCTTTTGTTGGATGTTTTTAGGGTTTACGAGGCTGCTGAAGGCCTCATGCTTCTTTCTAGCTCACCACCTTTAGTTGCTGTTACGGCAAAGGGTCCGGTCAATCCTGTTTCTCCGGTGGCTGTTGGTTCCGACTGTAAAGTTTTCCGGCACAAAGGTGTCGCTGATGATGGTATCACTGTGCTGGATGCTGATGGCTTGATAGCTCGCTTTCCGATGGTCCAAAAAGGAGGATGCCGGTTGGTGTATCAACGCCGGAAGAATCGCCGGTGTGAGCAGGTGCCCACCGTTGATGATGGTCCCGATGCTGGTTAGGTGTTTAACCTTTGAGCTAGTTCTTTTCCTATGTTAATGTTTTTTGTAAATTTGCTAGTTTTGGTACTGAACAATTTTTTGAAGATCATTGCTATGATCTTTGTTATGAAGTGTTATGCTACACTTGATAATGTATATGTTTTGGTGTACTGCTGTACCTGTATGTCTTGTATGTTTGGGTTACAATATGTTGCATGTGTTTTAATTGTTTAGACTAGGTAGAGCGAATGAGAATATTGTGCTCATGTGTGAACGTTTATCCAGAATATGCGCTTATGTTGCGCTTTTTCCAGACTGTTCATGAGGTGTACAATGTTTACCATATTGTTTTCGCGCAAACCAAAAGAATTACATGCAATTTGTAACAAACAGTAACAAGAAGATGATGTTTGTATTAATACAGCGCTAGGCTTGCAATACAAGTGCAATAGGAAATACATTGCCTGTGAATGTTTTGTCCTACATATAACACCTGCGCAGCTGCTGCGCATTCCAAGTGCGGGGAACTAGAGTCCCATCAATTCTTTTTAGGGTGTATGCCCCTTTTCCTAGGACCTCATTGATGATGTATGGTCCTTCCCATTTTGGCGCTAATTTTCCCGGTTTTTCTGCGTTTGACGCCTCATTGTCGCGTAAGACGAAATCACCAGGAACAAAGGTACACACGCGTACGCGCGCGTTGTAATATTTTTCGAGTTTGGATTTGTACCTTGCTTCTGTGATGGCGGTGTTTTTGCGCCTTTATTCAAGAAGGTCTAAATCCATTCTTCGTTCTTGTTCATTGTTCTGTTTTTCCATGGCTATCATGCGCGGTGACGGTAGGCCAATTTCGGCTGGGATTACGGCTTCAGACCCGTAAACCAAGCTGAATGGAGTTTCTCCCGTGCTAGTCTTTGGCATTGTTCGATGTGCCCATAGGATGCTGGGGAGTTCATCAACCCATCCTCTGCGCGTTGTGCCTAGTCGCGCCTTGATGCCGTCGACTATCTGCTTGTTGATGATTTCGACTTGGCTGTTTGCCTGTGGGTGCGCCACAGAGGCAAAATTGTGCTCAATCTTCATTTCTTTGAACCATTTCTGAAGATCTTCTGAGGCAAAGTTTGTGCCGTTGTCGGAGATGATGCGTAATGGTAATCCGAATCTGCAAATAATGTGTTCCCATATAAATTTGCGAATTACCATTGCTGTTGTTGAGGCTAGTGCCTTAGCTTCGACCCATTTTGTGAAATAGTCGACTGCTACGATGATGAATTTTACTGCGCCTGGCGCGTCAGGGAACGGACCAACGAGATCGATGCCCCATTGTTGAAAAGGCCAGGCGGAGGTGACCGGTACGAGCGGGTTCTTTGGTCGGAGTGTTTTTGGCGCGTGTCGTTGACATGCTGCGCATCTCCGTAATAAGTCTACTGCATCCACATGCATTCCGGGCCAGTAGTATCCCGCGTTCATTATTTTTGTCACAACCATGCGCGGTCCTGCGTGTATTCCGCATAAACCTTCATGGATTTCTCTGACCAGATATTGCGCATCTGTTTTGTCAGCACATCGTAGTAATGGTCCCATAAATGACTTCCGGTATAGGACGCCATCCGCCATTTCATAGTTTATTGTTTTGTGTTGGATTTTTCGAGCTTCTGCTTTCCCTTCCGAGAGCTTTCCGTGTTGCAGGTATAAGATGATCGGAGACATCCAGGATGGATTCCCGACTTCTATAACATTTACTTGTTTGAGGTGAATGGAAGGATTAGACAATACCTCTATGCGCACTTCTTTTGCTAAGTGCTTGAAGCTGGTCGCGGCTAATTTGCTTAGTGCATCTGCGTGCTTATTTTCGCTTCTGTTTATATGGTTAACCTTGAACATCTGGAATTGGCTGATTAACATTCGCGCTTGTTCAAGGTATAATGCCATAGCTTCTCCTCTTGCATCGTAGTGCCCGTTAACTTGTTCAGCTACTAGCTTTGAATCAACGTTAGCTTTGAGGTTTCTTGCCCCCATTTTAAGCACTAAACGAAGGCCTGCTAAGAACGCTTCGTCTTCTGCTTCGTTGTTAGTGCTTCGGAAGTCTAGGCGTATGGTATATGTAAGTTCGTGGTCATCCGGGCTGACTAGTCGGAGACCTGTCCTTGTTCCGTCATCATTAGAAGCGCCGTCCGTGTGCAGGGTCCAGACCCTATCGTCGAAAACAGGAACAGGGTTTTGGATTGCCTCACACTCTTGGACTTTGTCGATTGGAACTTCTGTGGCGAAATCTGCTAGAACTTGCCCTTTGATTGCCGGTCGTGGTCTGTACAGGATATTGTATCCTCCAAGCTCAATAGCCCATTTGGCCAATCTTCCCGCAACGTCAAGCTTGGACAGGATTTGACCCAAATGGTAGTTGGTAAGAACTGTGATGACATGACCAGAGAAATATCGACGTAAGCATCTTGATGCATGTACTAGCGCTAGGACTAGTTTTTCGATCATTGAGTAGCGCGTCTCTGGGCCAGTGAGCATTTTGCTTATATAGTAAATTGGAGTCTGAATTTTTTCTCGTTCTACCATTAATACCGCACCGACTGCTACTTCCACAGCAGACAAGTATAAAATCAGTGGTTCCTTTTCTCGCGATGCTGTTAGTGTTGGCAACTGAATTAGGCATTCTTTCATTTGTTTGAAGGCTGCTTCTGCTTCGGGTGTCCACTAGAAGTGGGTCTTTTTGGCGCAGTTTCGCAGTGTACTGATGAATGGATAGGACTTTGCCGCATGATTGGCTAAGAATCTGTTCAAGGCCGCTAAGCGTCCAGCGAGCCTTTGCATTTCTTTTATTGTTTCAGGTGATGGCATTAACTGGATGGCCTGCACCTTTTCTGGATTTACTTTAAACCCATCTCGTGTTACTATGAAACCCAAAAACTTCCCTTCTTCCATCCCGAAGGAACATTTTGTTGGGTTAAGCTTTAAGTTTACGCTGCGCATTGAGTCGAACGTGCGCTGAATGTTTGCCAACATTGTTTCTTCCTCATGGCTCATGATAACAAGGTCGTCCATATATACCTCGACTGTTTTACCAATATCGCCTCTGAAGACTGTGTCCATTAGTCGTTGGTATGTTGCGCCTGCGTTGCGCAAGCCGAAGGGCATTTTGGTGTAACAGAAGATACCCTTATCTGTGCGGAATGCGGTCTTGTCCTCGTCTTCTTCTTTCATCTGGACCTGATGATAGCCTTTGTAACAGTCGAGAAAGCACTTCCATCTGAATGATGCTAGAGAGTCGACTTTTTTGTCTATCTCCGGAAGCGCGTAGCAATCTTTTGGGCACGCTTTATTCAGGTCTTTGAAGTCGACGCACATTCTCCATCCGCCACTGTGTTTCTGTACCATTACTGGATTGGCAACCCATGTATGGTATTTAACTTCGCGCAAGATTCCTGCGTTAAGTAGCTCTGTTACTTGTTCGTCCATGGCTTTTGCTTTTTCTTCGCTAAAGCTGCGCCTCCCTTGGGCAACAGGTTCTGGTGATGGTTTGATGTTCAGGCAATGCTGCGCTATATCGCGTGGAACCCCGATCATATCTGCTGGGCACCAAGCAAATATGTCTTTATTGTTGGACAACAATTCTTTTAGTTGTATCCGTGTTGTTGGTGAAATGGCGTGACCTAGTAGAATGGTCTGTTCTGGATAATCGTTGTTCAGAACCCATTTCTCCGGTTCGTTTGATGTTGAGGGTTTGGCTACCTTCGTTGGTGGTTCGTCATCTACGTACATGACTTCTTTGCTTGAATATAGAATTGCGACTCCGGTTTCTGTTGGGAATCCACATGCAGCATGTGGAATAGAGGTGATCATGCTGAATTCTCTTTGTGACCTTCTTCCGAGCAGAACATCATGGCGCGATGTTGCTGGCATGACCATGAAATTTACTGTGACTGTTCGTGAATGCTCGCCATCAGATAGAGTCACAGGAAAAGCTATTTTCCCTAATGGGAATACAGCCTCATTGCAAAATCCGGTGAGAGGAAAATCAACCGGTTCTAGACGTGCTTTGTCTTCTGGATCAAGCTGTTTGAAACATTGCTCGTATATGATATCCATTGAGCTGCCCGGATCTATAAACATATAGTCCGTTCGGTAATGACCGAAGATGCCAGTAATAATTACTGGTCTTTCTTCCTGAGGTCCTCCAGGGACAACAGGAAACACGACTTGTTGTTCCCTCCAATGTTGATCATGGTTTCGTTTATTTGGCCTTTGTGACGGACCTCCTTGAACCATGTTTATTTGTTTGGCTTTCTGATAGTTGGTATCTTTTGATTGTCGAAGTATTTCAACATAACTGTCAAATTGGATCTCCCCCTGACAAGGTGTCTGTGGATCCAATACTGCAGTACTGATTTTACCCTTGTTTCTTTTTAGAGCATCAGATCTGATGTTTGGGGACTCAGATATGTGAATTTGTGTGAAAATTCGGTTTAAAGCAGTCTGGCATCTGCCGAGCCAGTACTCTGGAGCTCTTTCTGTGAGCTGATCTGAGGAGTTCTCTCTGTCTGGATGTCTGTTACGTTTGTCGATTCCCATGATTCCGTCGATCTGGGTATTCTGGACTGTAGATCCCTTGAATCCAGATCGAGGACCTGATGGGTGAGTTAATGAATTCTCTGCCATGTTAAATCAGAGGGTAAGGAAACTGAATCGAAACGAGATAAAACTGAAAAAACAGAGGAATCGGTGGGCGCCAATGAAGAAACACTAGAATAATCGATCGAAATCAATTATCTAGGGGGTTTGAATCTGCATAAAAGGTGGGTTTCCTCTCGTTTGATTCGACTACAGTTGATCTTCTTCTCCGGTAATTCTGCAAAAAAGAAGCACCGTTAGCCTCGCCAAGGGGAGAAAAGGGTTCTCTCCTTGACCCGACTCCGGTGTGAGAATAAGTATGGGTTATGAAGAAGAAGATGTATTTGAGAAGTGTGTGTAACTTGAATTCATACCTGGGTTGTTTCTCATATTTATAGCCGGGAGTCTTTTGGGTGGGAAAATCCGTTAATGAAATGTTGAGGGAAGATGCTAACCCCGTAAGCGGTTGCATTTCCTTCCGTCCAGCTCCTTGATCCGACGTGAGAGCACACAGATCGTGGTTTAGATTGATGGCTGGGGTTTTGCCACGTGTAAAGTGATCAAGTGGAGATTACTCTCCAATTGCATGCTATCATTGTGATCTCAGGGAAGTCTGGGGGCCGACACGTGTCCAGACGGTTATAACCGTCTTAGTGGTGCACGATTGAACTCCTTCTAGAAGATCACTGTTGCAATCTGGTGTGACCCCTTATCGTGTGGAATCAGCTAGATAAATCCCAAGTCTGGGCAATAATATTCAAGTCTGGATATTAAGCGGAAGTGTTTAGGATTTTCATCCTTTATTTATGGAAGCAGGCGCAAGGATTTATGATTTCCCTTTGGCGCGCAAGTGTTATCTGCTATTTTGTCTTAAGCCTTTCTTTAAAACCAGTGCGTGGCCGCGCAAGGTAAAAAGAGAACTTAAAGATGAGGTAATGGTATGGTCCTAAGCCCTTATCATGGGATTTTTGGGACCTTACCCCTTCAGAGTTAGTTCCATAAGCAAATCATACGATTTAGCTTGTTATGATATGAAAGGTGATAAGCATAAGTAGTTTTGCATACGATTTATAGCAAATGTTTCGATGTAATATGAGTTAAAGTTGATGCATGAATATTGTGCCACATAACTCGTAACTATAATAGTATCTCCTTTCTTATATGACTATAAAGTATAAAAGAATAGCATATCCATAAATAATAACTAGTTTCATGAATTTCTATCTACACATCATCATATTTACATCACTTCTTCCTTTTACATATTTTTCTTTTCCTGTGATAAAAATAAATCTTAGAAGATAACTCATATTATTAAAACTATTTAAAATACTATCGAGTAGGTTTTAATATATTATACTATGTGTTATATAATGTGTACACGTATATGAGATGCATTATCCGACACATGGAAGGAAAAGGAAAAACAACTATTTGGACACCCAACTTATCTTACACTAATAATAGGTGTGAGGAGGGTAATGGTAGTCCCTTGAGAATGATCTATTACGTAGGTGTTTATGTCAGCGGGTGTGAGGGATAAGCCTAAAGGAATAAGCTTAGGGTGTGGGAATAAGCCCCTTTGTATATACATATGAATGTATGTATGTATATGTGTGTGTGTGTTAGAGGACCGTCGGCACCGGCTTGCAGAAGGACGATGAGGACGGGACAGCCTGAGAAGGGCGGTGTAGCCGGCCCTAGCCAAAGCTTGCGGGCCCGGGGACAAGTCCCACACCCCATGGCTTTATACGAATCGTATAGGTCTATATGAGTTGTATATGATTAAATTTAAATAAGACAGACTGAAAGTGCCAGTCTGTGTCTGGCGCTTGATTGTATACGTATAGATCTATACGAGTCATGTACAAGCCAGATGAATTTTTGGAATTTAAAGATGAGTGTTTTGGGTGTATGTTGTTAATTTTTTTTAAATATTCATTTAATAAGTTATGTTTTGTATTTTGTTTTCTATTTTATCGTTACATGTTGTATTGTATATCATATCGTATTTTATCTTGTCGTATCATATTTCATCATTTCGTATGGTGACATAATTTTATATGTTTTGTTTTGTATATTTTATCGTGACTTACCGTATCATGACATGTCGTATCGTATCGTATCGTATTGTATCATATCGTGCCGTATCTTATTATATATTATACGCAACCAACCAATCCAAACATTATAAATAAACATAACATAATTAACGAACTTGTAACAAAACTCAGGTTATGAATAGATTTATAATACCAAAATATGTTAATTATAGTAACATATCCGTAGGTAATTCATTTTGCAAGTTCATCAATCATTAAAACCAAGTTTTATACAAAAAGGGCAATTTGGTCATAAATGGGCATATTATAAGAACTTGTGTAAAAACTCAGAATCTGATTATGATCAACTAGTATAACCTCAGAGGGTTATCCTACATTATAATGTGATCATAATACAACTAAAAGTAGTTAACTAACTTACCTAAATCGGGTCAGAATCGAAAGTCAAAGCAGAAGTCAAACTGGTCGACTTTCGGTTGCGAACTGACACTAAAACTAGAAATGACAGGCTGAACATGTTTATACATGTTCTAATATTAATTACCAACTGATTAGGTGAAAAAAACATGGGTTATAACATTCAAAAGATCAATTTAATTAACGTGATTCTCAGGAGATGTCCTTTTGAGGGATTAACACCTACCTAATTACGATCACGTAGCCATGTTCGATTCGAACAATGGCTGGATCATAATGGTCTAAGCCAAAAGTCAAAGCAAAAATCGAGTTTGTTTGACTTTTGGCTATAAAATCCTATAAAATGAAAAAGAACTAGAAAAGAGAACACTTACAAGTGAACCTTATAACGTTTTAAATTCAAAGGGATGCTCCTATAAGCTCAGAAACTTCCAGAGGAGAGTAGAGAAGATTTAAAGAAATGGTGCAAGTTGTTTGTGAATGCAAGACCCCTATTTATACTTGAAAGGGTTGAACAAAACGGTTCCAGGTGTTATAGGTTATAACAACCTTAGAATAAACCGACACTCTCCTGAATATTTTTTTCGACGCCCTAATATATTTTAAAATATCCCAATATGTCTTAAAATACACCCCGTATGTGAAAACCGAGCCCGAAATATGATATAACATTAAAAATAAAATAAAAACAAAGAAATTGAAGCTGTCGCAGGGCGCGTAGCCTTTGGCTACAGCCTACGCGGGCCGCGACCGGGTGACGGCTGGCGCAACCCCAGACCGCCACGTGGCCCAACACCCGTCGACCCTACACACATGACGCGGATCAGCTACGCCGTAGACCCCCTACTAGGCGGGCCGCGTAGCCTATTGCTACGTCTTACGCGGGCCGCGTAAAACCCGAAATCGGGCCCTATAAGTAGAGGGCATCGGCCTTCAGTCGAATAATCGCTCACGAACTCTTTCTCTCTCAAATTTCTGAAGATTTAATATAATCTCGGGTATAATACCGCCCTAAATAACGAGGTTCTGCTCTGTTGTAAGTATCATAACCCCTGGATACATATTAGATACTCTGCCCGATTGATCTAGGATTCTGTAACGGCTGTCGTGGTTCTACCCGACATAGTCGTTGGAATGCCGTCTCGGGGAGGGTATTACTGATGTTAAAATGGGTTATTATACTAACGCATGTGCATTTGTGTAATTTATAGATTGTCACCAGGAAACCCTTACAGAAAACCTAAAACAACAATGTGAGTAATCTCCTTTTTGCAAACTGTTTTTACAAAACCTCACACGATTAATTATATATTAAACAGTTATTGAGTATTTGTAAGGATACAATTATCGTCGGTATGTTGGGGTTTGGTATACAAAATTTGTTACTGCCTTGCGAGGGGTAACATTTCCACAAGTCAGGTTGACAATACCGTGGGTGGTAATTAGTATGACTTGGAAACAAATGTAATTGCGTGAACGCCCTCAATACTGTACAATGGTTTTTACTTAAACTTGATTAAACTGGGATTCACTCACCAGTATTTCCCACTGACAAAATGTTTTTAAATGCGTTTCAGGTAACAAAATGTGAAAGCCAAATAGAAGCCAGCTGGACAGTACTGAAGGCTTGAAAAAGTGGCAATAAAGTTACCTAAAAGAAATAGATTTTTTATTAAATAAAAATAGGATTTATTCCTATGAAAATGTATGTACTTAAAACTTGGGTTTATCCCATGTGTTTAATATTATGAAAGTGTGGTATTTTACTCTGATAAAATATTTCCTAACTACGGTCCTGATGTAAATTCCGCTGCCAAAATTGATAAAACAACAGATACCACCGACACTGGCCGCGGCCGCCCGTTCCCGGGTTATTAGGGGGCGGGGGTTGCGACATAGGTTAGTTTAGGATCATTACATGTGTCCCTAAACGTGTCTACTACTACACAAGAGTGGCAAATTCGCGAGAGGTGGCATTCATGCATCATTTCTTGGGCTCCAAAAAAATCTGTCTCTAGCGATCCTTTACGGACCGTAAGGGATAATCCGGTGTGGTCCGTAAGGACCTTATGCGCCCACAGACTTCAACTTGCTTACAGACCGTAAGCCATAAGGCTTTGCGGTCCGTAACCGATCATCAGAAACAAAAATAAAAATGGCTTGCGGTTAAGGCTTACGGTCCGTAAAGGGTCACTCAGAGGCAAAGTTTTAGCATGTTGACACCTTTAGTCCCTCCACATTCAAACTTTCGTATTAGTCCCTCTCGTCCAACATTTGGCACAATTGAGAGTATGGACACGTGTCAGTACATGGCTCGACACAAATTTACGAGGTGTTACAAAAAGCGCCTTAGTTCGGGCGTGGTGAGCGTCTATCTGAGCTTGTAAATGTTCCTTCATCTGCTCTAATGCGTCTGTGACAGTCTGAGGCAACTGATCGTACAACACGTGTTGGGGCTATTGAGGCACCCCCACGTGGTTGCGGCTGCGGAGGCGATGGTGGGAGGTCTCGGTCGACCGGAGGGTTGACCTCAGCGTCATCCTCACCCTAAGGCTCATCAACTGGCTCGGCCTTCTCCACGACAGGAGGTATGACCTCCGACAGCTGGCGGGAGACAAAAACGTGGTCGTCACGATCGCGGAAACGAAGCCCGACCCCCTGAATGTCGTATGTGATATGCATGTCGATCAGTGTCTGGCGTGTCAACCTGGCTCGACCGGTCCCCCTAACATGAACAGGGGGTCCTGCTCCGGAGCGAGGCCCCGCCGGTACAACGACGACCGCTCCTGCTGATGGTGCACCTTCACGAACCACTCGACTAGGCAATAGTATAGGGCGCAAAACACCCTATACAGTAAACAATACAAATAAAAATGGTCGCCCTGATTGCACCACTCGCGACACATCTTGGATGGTGCAATAGATTTACTGGTAAGTCTATGAATATATCAGTACAGAGGATCTTTAATAGCGGTGACCACTTTATCCTTAATTTTCAAAGGACTATAATTTTTATCATATGATAATATTAAAAAAAAAATACACTTGATTAACGAGCATTTCATTTCTCTTTATTTTGAGTATGTTATTGCTATAGTTCTCTTAATTTTTCTTTTTGCAAGCGTGGAATGTCAAGGGTTTCGAGAACAAGTTCATACTAGTTCGTGAGACAATTCAACGTATAAAGGACAAGTCCTTTTTGTGGGTTAGGAATAGGTCTAAACGCCCTGTTATGTCTTTGGATTGTTGGTCAGATTTTTATGTTTTGAACTTGCTATGGTTGTTTTTTCGCCTTTTTTGCTCGGGTTATAAGCTTTTCCAACGGCTTGCCGACTCTATATATTTAGATACACAGTTGTTTTGCCGTTAAAAGGTATACAATTTTTTGTTTCGAATTCTGAATTAATGGGCGTATGCGTTGACTACCTAATTTTTTTTTGAACGACAAATTTGGATCACTGACGGACCACTGGTGTATCATCATGCCACTAGCGGAACCACCCGGTCATATGCGTCTCCACTAGGCATAATGCATATACAACAATTCAGGAGGAAACACAATAAATATAGGAAAAAAACCCCTTGTGAGAATCGAAGCAGGACCTATTGGTGGCAAAGCCTTATCTCACCCTAAGATGCCACTAGGCTATAAAGCTATGGACATGTTGAATACCTAATAGTCGTGCATGTGAACAGTGTTACTCAACTAGGTAAGTGACATCACCTAGCCTTCATTGTTTGCTTCAAAATTCCTTATTTTTCTTTCCTTTTGACACTAGGGATAATTACTTCTGCAATTCACATAAAAAGCAATTAACAACCTACTAGGACATTTCCATCATTAGAAACAACCAAACCGAAAGTCGGTTGATGTATAAAATGTGTATAGTTTTATGCATATCACATAGAAAATGACTCTTAAGAAGAAGTATTTGACCATTAATGTTTCACAATCGATCCATCCCATCAAACATGTTTTTTTTCTTCAATATGCTCTATCTGGTTCTCCTTTTTCTAATTGTGCACGATATGACCACAACATCAACCGTAGTGATTTTGTCCGGTGTTACTTGTTTCTTACTGATTTGCTTCAGTTGATCGATCGTTTGGACATCCTTGCTAGTACTAGACCGGAGAATGTAGAGTAGGAATATGCATAATGAGTGCTAGTGCCTCGAAAAACTATATTTGATGCCAAGAAGTAACTTCTTATTTTTCCTTATATCTTTTGGGGCTTGTATGATTTTGGGAATGATTGTGAAATTCATGATCATAAAATATTTAAAATACATCGCATTCGGAAGGTATTAGAAGCGTTCCTTAACAAAAGCGTACATAACACATCAATAACTTGAAATTATGTGGTGTGCATTTTGTTTTATTATATTTTTTGGGGTTCGAATTTAACTAATTAACTAACAAACTTGAGTTATTCTTGTGTTGTGGTTAAATTGAAGTAACAAACTTGATTTCATGTTTAAATTGAAGATTTCATAACTTGAAATTATGTGGTGTGTATTTTTTTTCCCAATGTGACACTTTGCACACTCACGCCATCCTTGAGTCGAAGTAGTTCCCACCGTTGAGCGGTTGCCACTACTTAGGGCGGTAGTTGCGGCTGCTCTTTGTTGGTTTGATGGTTAACACTACTACTCAGGTTCCCATGCTCATTTTCTCACAACAACATGACGTTGAAGCAGAAACCAGTTAACTAAGATGTTAAAAACTTCTAACACCTTGGTTAAAACTTAAAACATTAAACGAGTTAAATTCTATTAAATACGTTCGACACAACTTAAAACCTAAGTGTAATGATGAAAGAAAATCTAGTTTTTATTGGTTTGAAACCGAATATTGAATACTGAAAATTGTGATGAAGATTACGATAAGTTGCATCCTTAGTCAAACAGATTCCGGATCTCGAGTTTAATTAGGACAATAAACTTGAGAAAAAGGACGACATAAACACAAACACATCAAAACCAAATCGTACGGCTTTGATGATACCAAGACCTAAGCGTACTACTTACTTAATTCAATTCAACAGGCCCTGACACCCCTTACTACCCCAAGGGCTGGGATGGGATGCGATCTGCTACATCCACCCCTACTTCGTTTCCTGCACTTCACTGTCTCTGATTGGACAGATGAGAGTGAACAAACCCTTAGGGTGTACGGTGTGGAACTCGGCAACGGGCGGCAAACAAGTTTGCCGATCGGCAAACACCGGCGCCGACCTTTTGGCGACGCGGCAAAGCAAAGGAATCGGGGACAGGTTACCGATTCGGGAAGAAGATGATTGAGAGAGAGAGGGTATTGTGGGTGGGGTCCATTCCTATCTCAACCAATCACACCTTTTTTCTTTTTAAAAAAAAAATAGTTTACCACTTCACCAAGTGTCTAAACCATTGCCAACACTTTTCACCAAAGTTTAAACACTTTTGACTGATTGACATGGCGCGCTCTGATTGGTCGGTTTTTTGTTTGCCACACCAAAGTGTTTAACCACTCCCTACACCCTTAGGGCCCTCCCTACCCTTTGTACATCGTACGTATATATCTATGTATATACTTTCATCTTCAACTATCAACTCCAATCAGACACATCGCATTATATCGCATTATAGATTAGTGGCATCTTGAGTTAGATAAGACTTAGATGCTGTTTGTTTTTCAAAGGTAAATGTTTGTAGTCTGCGAACCACATCTGTAGCAGAAGAGGCGGACCAAACCTCTGCAGTCTGCAAGAAGAAAACTGTTTGTTTTTAACTTCTGCAACTCAAAAATTCTAAAAACTAACATCAAAGATATGAACTTTTTGCAAAATTAAGTGCAAACGCAAAGTAAAACACTAAAATCAATTTTAATAATCAATGATTGTGGAATCTTGAATAAAGTTATAAACTTTTTGCAAAATTAACTGCAATTAATTAACTCCAAAACAGCTAGTGGTTCAGTTGTGCCACGATGACACTCTAGTGATCCGTCAGTGATCAAAATTTGTCATTCAAAAAAAGTATCAAACACCAATCTTCATATCTCCTTTTTCTTATAAATTATCCTTTGTAAAAACATGTGTAGAGGAATCACGTCTACGGCGTAATTACCAATCATGTCGGAGCCACATTGACGTAAACCCGCCATGTCCCCTTAACATCTTCCCTTTCGATTACTTCACGCCCTACCTGCCATGTGTTTCCAATACTTTCAATCAACGTTCGGAGGGGCAGTCAGCCGGAGAGAGGTGTCAAACTGCTAGGAGGGGCAGTCAGCCGTGATGCCAGTTTTATTAGTGGTCTAGCGGCTAAAAGGGCAACGCATGCTGTTGACATTATGGGACACCTTCCCTTGTTGCGGGATCCTCAAAGCGAACTTCTCTTGCTTAGATCTTGTATGGGGGTTGCAAAGTTGCTATTTGGTTTGCGAACTTGCCAGCCCCCCTTTGTGGATGATGTTGTTTCATATTTTGATAAAGGTCTTAGGGAGACAATAGAAGACATTGGAGTATGTGGGGGTCCTTTTTTTTGGTGAACTACAGTGGCGGATCGTGACCTTGCCAATGCGGCTAGGTGAGTTGGGCCTTCTCTTGGCCCGGGATGTGGCTGCCTATGCCTTTGTGGCTTCCAGGTCTCAATCTTGGGAATTGCAGGACCACATCTTACGTAACAGCGGGGTTGCTAACATTGATCCGGATTATGCCGGCGCCTTGGAACGCTTGAATGAATCTCTACCTGACTTTGATCTCGGCGGTTTCTCTAACAAGGACACCGCCCCCAAAAAGCCACAAAAAACTTTGGCGAATGCCCTTTGTTGTCGAATCGCACAAAGTTTTGGAGAAGATTTTCATTTGTCCCCCCGACAGAAAGCCGTGATTGAATGCCTACAGAGGCCTCACGCTCAAGATTTCTTAACTGTTATTCCTATTGAAGGTTTGGGTCAACGTATGTCAGCGGTGGAGTACTGGTCAACCTTAAATACCGTTTGATGATCCCCATGTTCCCAAATGATGAAACTTTCCCAGTCTGCCGTAAAGCATGCCTGGATAAATACGGGGAGCATGCGTTACACTGTAGAGAGTTGCCGGGGTTTAAGTATCGCCATGACTTTGTTCGAGACGCGTTAATGGATATTCTCAGACGAGCAGAGATCTCGGCAAAGAAAGAGACACCGGTTAATTTTCTTACAGACCAGTCGGAGGGGAGATCCACCCTACGCCCGGCTGACGTGCTAGTTTTTGGTTGGGAGGGCGGGAAACATGTTTGTGTCGATCTCACAGGCGTATCCCCCCTAGCCGGGTTCCGGGAAAATGGGTTTGTGGCGGGGCAAGCGGTACTGAAAGCAGAGTTAAAGAAGGTGGAAAAGCACGCGAAAACTTGTGAGGATAATCAGCATGCCTTTGTCCCCCTGGCGTTTGACACGTTCGGCTCCTTGGCGCCAGAGGCAGTTCGGTTCTTGTCTAAAGTTCAGCGTGTGGTCCACAGCAACTTTTCGACCCCTCAGGGGCGAGGCTTTGTTTTTAGTAGATTAGGGTTTTCTATTCAGAAAGGGATGGCGGCGCAGTTTGTTGCTCGTCTACCTGCTATCCTTATGTAATTGCCCTGATGATTGGAATGAAAATAGTTGTTTTAAAAATAAAAAATAAAAAAAATAAATCAACGGTCATTTCCTGTAAAAGTGGTGCCACCTAATGGATGACTTGAAATTTTAACGCCCCTGAGTGCGAAACGACAACACTCGGTCTAAGATTTTACTTGTTTTAGGATTAACATTAGATACTTTTGTAACATACCATGTAAATTTCGTTTTTAAAACGTTGAAAATTATGATAGCAACTCTTTTGGCATAATCATGTGTAAATCTAGAGTTTTTTATATGTAGTGTATAAGAAAAGTTGATAGAGCATTTTTATATGTAGTGTATAACAAAAGTTGATTAATCAAGTAGATTTTAAAATGATTACCCTTATTATAAAAAAAGGTGAGTGACATGAACCGAAATTAAATTATTCCATCCCGTGTTGTTGCGTGTATTAAGCAAGGAGGAAACCAATTAAAAGAATCTAAAAGCTTACTACTTGACTTTACTTGTTAAAAAACATAGACTAAACTTTTTTCTTATTTCGAGACGAGTAAGCTTGCTACAAAAGTTAAATAAGAAAAGTTTGTTGGAAATTTTAGTGAAAATGAGTTTTTCACTAAATATTTTGGACATCAATAATATTTATATATGTGTTGTATAAATAATTATTTATGGTTTGTGTTCAAACTATGTCCAAATAGAGCTGAGATGAATGAGATATCGAAGCTTGAAGTTGTATGTTGGAACAAACAAAGATGAATAAAATGGATTAGTTTTGTCAACTTGTCCCACATAGGTGAGATGACAAAATTTAAAGTGGTTTATAAGGAGGAGCACTCCTTGTATATTGTTTTCTTAAAGGCAAACACTAGTGGGGATCCTAAATGGTGCGGAGCACCCTTACTCGTGCACATATGCGCGCGTGCCGTGGACTATAGGCACTATGTAGTGCACTTTGAACTTCGCACACCGCCTTTGTATTTTTGCCCATGAGCGTGTGGTCAGATACATGGCGGGTCCGCGCATGGCGCAACCTTGGGTGGCGTAGGCGGATGCTATGGCATGGCACATGTCGATGCGGTGCAAGCTCAATAGGCGTATGGTGAACGTCATTGACTATGGCGAATAATGCAAGTGGCGCACGAGTTTGGATGGTGCATGACCAGGTGGCGTCCTGGTATGCATAGTGGCATCCGTGTGGCGCGCGAGTATGGATGGCGCATGACCAGGTGGCGTCCTGGTATGCGTAGTCGCAACCGTGTGGTGCGCGACTCCATATAGCGTGGCATGAGATCCTTGAAACATGGCGCGCGGACTGGCGGATCAGTTCTAGCGCGTGCACTGGTTTGCAGCAGAAACAAAACAGCTGGTTGGACTTGGTCAAACTAGTTGTTTCAACACGTTTAATTTTGTCATGAATGAATATGACAGTTTCATTGACCACATGAATTCCATTTTAATATAATTAAATCTTGTTTATTACAAGATTTATTGCCTCGTTAGTTAGAGAATTAATGGCAAAGAATGTTTCAACTTTTGTGAATGTGTATATATATGAACGTTGGGTTCATATTTTAATAGATATGAAAAATACGAGATGAGAGGATCTCACAAAAACTATTAGAAACATTCACAACATATTTTAGAGGAGTACTCTAAAAGATATACAACTTCTTTTCATTATTTTCCAATAACACCAATTTATATCCGGTGTAATCTCGGGCGCGAGTGTCATCTCCGACAGTACAACTACTGCTTCGGTTGTCGTATCCTGGAAACAGACCGTCTGAGAGGAGGCGCGAAATCTGTTTTAAGGGCCCCGTGTCTAACACGATCCTCAACCAAAACCGTCAACGACAGTTTGTTTATTCTTGCAGCGGAGGTTCATACAAGATGGTACGGTTGAAGTTCTTCCAAAGATGTTGACTTGAATCAAGATTGGTACAATTAAATTGTATTTTATATTGGTTTATTTATTTTTGTAACCGGTATTGTACTAGAAGAATTTCCCACAAATAACGAGAGTCTCGTTATTATTTATTTTATTAATATTTTTAATAAAAAGTGAACCTAGTTCCTACAATCTTAAAACAGACTTTCGTGAAGATTGTTGCTACAATCTTAAATCCCTTCTCTACGAGGATGTAGGTTCACGAAAGTTAAAATATTTAATGGGATTTTTGTTAAAATCTTGTAAATATTTTTGGGGAAATATTTATTTAGTACAATGAGTCGGATTAATTTTATGATTGGAGTACAATCTTTAATCCGAATACCGGGTTGCAAAACGACCTTTTGATTCAAGTTTTGGAGTTTCATGGCTTGTGTTCGAGTTTAGATAAACCGAACCACATACAAAATAATACGTATTTCAATAGGTTTTTGAAATACTATATTTTCTAATGAGCGTATTAGAAAACTTTATTTTATAACCCCTTACAAATGTTTTGTAATGTTTTATTTCTTATTAATAAGCTTTTAGTAACCATAATTGATATTAATGTTGGTTTTAAAAGTCTTGAGATATATTTATTTTCTAATTAGCATATTAGAAAACATTTATTTTATAAGATAACTAGTTTTAATATCTTCTAACGAGCGTGTTAGAAACGTTGTTGAAATAATAACGACATTAAAACTTTTTATATCTCTAACGAGCGTGTTAGAATTGTATAGAATGAAAGTTTTAATATCATCTTTTATATCTAATGAGCGTGTTAGATACGATGATTGTGTAAAACTAACTTGTTGAAAGACGATTAGATTTTCTAACGAGCGTGCTAGAAAATATACGTTTAGATTTTCTAACGAGCATGTTAGAAAATATTATTATTTCAAATAATTACCGACGAGCGTGTTGGAGACAATTATTTTGGATAATAAACATTGTAACGGTTTCGTCTAAACTATTATATTTCTAACGAGCGAGTTAGAAACGGATTTTTTCCACATATGTTTAAACGATTTTTATTTGTTTATTTCTAATGAGCGTATTAGAAATAGTTTATATTTTTTTTATAAACTTCGAAACAAATTTTGTAATCGATTATTTCTAACGAGCGTGTTAGAAACGATTTTAAAGAGTTTGATAGTTGTTTATTTTCTAACGAGCGCGTTAGAAACGGTTTACTTTATAAAACCGAATATTTTGAATGTTTGTTAAACATTTAAATTCTAATTAGCATATTAGAATTGGTTTTCATACAAACCACTCATTTTAACGATTGATAATCTTTATTATCTAACAGCGGTTAGAAATGATTTGAATATGATAAACCATTTATTAAAACGATGTGTATTCGTTTTATTTTCAAACGAGCGAGTTTGAAATTGTTTTATTTATTAAACTATTATAAGGTTTATTGTCTTGATTTGTAATCAAAACATAAATATATAGTTTAATATTAAAACACTTGTAAAAACGAGAAATGTTTTGAACGAATAAAACATGTCTTTGCGAATTATAAATGATTCGATACTTCCATGAGAAGTATAACGTCTTCAACCATATAATAGTCTCGGAAAGACTATTTGGTGAAAAACAACTCGATGTTGTTATAAATATAATAAGTTGCTCAACTACTTGCGAGTAGTTAATTGTAAACAACTTTATATATTGGACAACTTGTGATTATTCAAGTTAAGAGTTTCAAGACGAAACAAGTTATACATGTTCCATTGAGGGAGTACCTCAAAACTTTGGGATTTGATGTTTAGATATCATCGGTGTATCCGTTATTTTGGACTACTAATAAGTTGTCAATAGGATACACATTTTGATACATAGTGTAAAAACTAATTTACACGGACACAACGAGCGGGTTGTGATCATGACTTATGTAATAAGTCACAAATCAAACATCAAACGTATAACGAGTTCGTGAGAAACATGGTGCATGGTTTGAGTTGAAATGCACGAAAACGAGATATGTCATCTAATGTTGAGAGGATCAACATGGAAATGCACATGCAAGTTTTCAAATAATATAACATATGAAAGAACTATATGTTATTATTGTAAATGATTTTAATAAATTTGGCAAATTTATTAATGGAAATTTACAATAGTGATGGACTTGTAGATGCTTCTACCACCATCAATGTTGTTTAAAATATGTGGAGGCTTGGTCCTCAATTTGGGAGAGTATCCCAATACATGGTATTAATGAAACAACAACGTAAATGTATACATCACTATAGGCATACATGAATGCTTTCTTGTTGAGAGTCAATCCAATTGGCTATATCTCAAGACTAAAGTGATTTTATACAAAGATTTTTCATCAAAGTGACTTGGATTAAGACTTATGTTTAAGTCTTTAGGAAGTCAATGGTGAAGCCTTGGAGATAAAAAGGCAAACAAGTTATGTTCCTAATGGATGGAGTTAACTATGGTTTTGAGGCATTCCTAAAAACCGATGGTTTTGGAATGGTGAAATAAAATTTCATTATTGTGTCTAAACTAAGAAACGAATGTTCGAAAGAGATAGTGCGTTATCTCTTAAGGCTGTGAAGAATCAGAATGATGCATCTTCTGTTCACATGCTAGAGTATTGTGGTCTAAAGCATGCTAGACTAATACTTGTTAATTTATATGCTCGACGGAGATTAAATTAACGTTAAACATTCAAAATATGTGATGACACAAGAACGAATTTTGTGCTAAACAAAACTATAAATATAACTTCATTAAAATGCAAGCAATGTGGGGGGATGAGCACCATTTAAGAGACAAACCCTTTAGGGTATGAAGAAATGGTAGTTGAGAAGTTTTCTCAAACTCGAAATGAAAGGGAGAACCTTTCATCACCTCATTTGGATGTTATCCAATTACACTTAAATGTGGGGGTGACTTGCATTTGAATGTGGAAATGGTAGTTGAGAAGTTTTCTCAAACTCGAAATGAAAGGGAGAACCTTTCATCGCCCCATTTGGATGCTATCCAATTACACTTAAATGTGGGGGGTGACTTGCATATATTGCAAACGCATGACCAAGTGGAGTACACAATGGTTATATGGAGTCAATCGAGAAGATTGGACTCGAATGCCAATTGGTTAGATTCAATCTAGTAAGATGTCAGTCATGACACACCAAAGGCATGCTGAAAACGTGTCTAGCCATGAATTGAGTTTCATGTCATTCTAAAGACAAGGTACATAACTGGATCCAGGTTGAGATCACGAGTTATAAGTCTTATGAATCGACTAAAAGGAAAAAGTGACTAGCGAGTCAAGAACACGTTAGAACAACTGATCTCAATTGTCGTTGGTGACTTAGCGAAGTCAAAGATAATTTTGGATCCAACAACCAGTGGGTTGATAAGAGATCAGGTTGTGGAATGGGACTAAAGCCATGGAAAAAGGGACATGAGGTAAACCTAACCTAGTTGACTGGAGATCCCAAGATCTAGGTTCAATAGGCCAACTTAATCATGAACCGAAGGGTAGTCACTGTGGGGGCGTAGCTAATATATATGTTTATATATAAGCTAGTTTATATGTTTCATATATCCCCCTAAAACTATAAAAGGGTGTTTAAATACGTCCTAGTCCATTCCTATAATATTTAGTGACATTGTTGTGAGGTTAAGCATAATATGTGGTTTTATGATTTGTGTAAATCATAGTAAACCATAATGCTTTTAATGATTTAAAGGGAAATCACCTATGTTGGAGAGAAGTGTGGTCGCTTCAAATGGAATTAGGGCATAATTCCTAGAGCTCCCGCAGAACCAGGAAAGTGCTCCATGACCATTATTGGAGACATACATGAGGAGATGGCCCGGCTAGGGAAAGTATTGTGTGAATGTATATTAATGGGGGGTTGTTCAAGGACATCACGTCTACAAAACCCTAGGAGGCTAAGTATGCTTCACAAAGGAAGGTTCAAAGGCTACACCTACCTATCCTGCAATACTCGACTGTCGAGTTTTCATCGGGGAATTTTGTGTGTTTTACTCGATCTCCATTCATGTGGGGGATTGTTGGAAATTTTAGTGAAAATGAGTTTTTCACTAAATATTTTGGACATCAATAATATTTATATATGTGTTGTATAAATAATTATTTATGGTTTGTGTTCAAACTATGTCCAAATAGAGCTGAGATGAATGAGATATCGAAGCTTGAAGTTGTATGTTGGAACAAAAAAAGATGAATAAAATGGATTAGTTTTGTCAACTTGTCCCACATAGGTGGGATGACAAAACTTAAAGTGGTTTATAAGGAGGAGCACTCCTTGTATATTGTTTCCTTAAAGGCAAACACTAGTGGGGATCCTAAATGGTGCGGAGCACCCTTACTCGTGCACATATGCGCGCGTACCGTGGACTATAGGCACTATGTAGTGCACTTTGAACTTCGCACACCGCCTTTGTATTTTTGCCCATGAGCGTGTGGTCAGATACATGGCGGGTTCGCGCATGGCGCAACCTTGGGTGGCGTAGGCGGATGCTATGGCATGGCACATGTCGATGCGGTGCAAGCTCATTAGGCGCATGGTGAACGTCATTGACTATGGCGAATAATGCAAGTGGCGCACGAGTTTGGATGGTGCATGACCAGGTGGCGTCCTGGTATGCATAGTGGCATCCGTGTGGCGCGCGAGTATGGATGGCGCATGACCAGGTGGCGTCCTGGTATGCGTAGTCGCAACCGTGTGGTGCGCAACTCCATATAGCGTGGTATGAGATCCTTGAAACATGGCGCGCGGACTGGCGGATCAGTTCTAGCGCGTGCACTGGTTTGCAGCAGAAACAAAATAGCTGGTTGGACTTGGTCAAACTAGTTGTTTCAACTCGTTTAATTCTGTCATGAATGAATATGACAGTTTCATTGACCACATGAATTCCATTTTAATATAATTAAATCTTGTTTATTACAAGATTTATTGCCTCGTTAATTAGAGAATTAATGGCAAAGAATGTTTCAACTTTTGTGAATGTGTATATATATGAACGTTGGGTTCATATTTTAATAGATATGAAAAATACGAGATGAGAGGATCTCACAAAAACTATTAGAAACATTCACAACATATTTTAGAGGAGTACTCTAAAATATATACAACTTCTTTTCATTATTTTCCAATAACACCAATTTATATCCGGTGTAATCTCGGGCGCGAGTGTCATCTCCGGCAGTACAACTACTGCTTCGGTTGTCGTATCCTGGAAACAGACCGTCTGAGAGGAGGCGCGAAATCTGTTATAAGGGCCCCGTGTCTAACACGATCCTCAACCAAAACCGTCAACGACAGTTTGTTTATTCTTGCAGCGGAGGTTCATACAAGATGGTGCGGTTGAAGTTCTTCCAAAGATGTTGACTTGAATCAAGATTGGTACAATTAAATTGTATTTTATATTGGTTTATTTATTTTTGTAACCGGTATTGTACTAGAAGAATTTCCCACAAATAACGAGAGTCTCGTTATTATTTATTTTATTAATATTTTTAATAAAAAGTGAACCTAGTTCCTACAAAGTTCACTTGTTATATGGAAAACCCACAACAATTCGTAATAAATATGTTTATGTTTGCTTATGTTCATTTGTTAATAGTATAAATGAACGGTTCAAGAACGAACATAATTAAACATAGATAAACAAATATAACCGAGCTAACAACTGAAAGGGGTATTGGATCCGTGTGAAATGATTATTTACAATTGTTCTTCGGAAAAAAATGTATAAATAATCTCCAACTCCTTCCCCGTTACTCGTCGCATGTTCATCGTCTTTGTTGTAAATGCCCGATATTAATTGTCTATTTTGACAACGTTAAAAGTAAATATCTCTTAAAGATAGCTATATACTTGCTCTAACACTCTTTTGTTCAATCAAATGACCCAAAAGACGAATGCGCAAAATTTGCATAGAGGTATCATCGTAAATGAACGTATCTATCCTAGATCGACCGTAAAGGCTTTTGACTCTTGAGTAGAAATGGCACAATGTGATAAAAGTTGGAGTTGGTGTGATATAAATGAAGTTTATCCCCATAATTATATAGGGAAAGGTTCATTTGAGAAGAAAATTAAGTTAAGAAGAAAAAGAACAAATGGTATAAATGTAAAATATTAAATAGTTTTTCTCTCAACTCATTTATTATTATCTTTGAATAATTAATTAGTCATAAACACTATCATTCTCCACACTTAAATTTTGGCTTACACACATCAAAATTTATCCTACACGTTTTGAAATTAATCCTACACATATTGAAATTTATCCTACACAGCTCGTAATTCATCCTATACACCTCGTAATTTATGCTACACTTTAAATTATATATTTTTTCTTTTCTTGATTTTTTTTGAAAATCTATATATATATATATATATATATATAGAGGCCGGTTATCATACAAATCCTCTAATCGTACATTATGTACGCTACAACAACAACCGTACGATCATCTCATTAAAAGCGCGTGTTTAAACAATTAAATTAATCTAATTAAAATTAATAAAAGAAACCGCCAAGGTTATAATTTTCCATAGCGAGAACAAAACCCCTGATTATCAGCACCCAAAAACTCAAAATCATTCTCCTTCTCCAAAAACATTACCTGCAACTCATTGCGATTTCAACTACGATTCACTGCTACTCTCCATTGCGATTTCAACTACGATTCAATGAATATTGAGAAAAGAAGCAAAGCAAACAACGACAGACCACAAGCGAAGAATATGAATCCAGGTATCTATTTACATTTGCGATTTAAAGGTGTAATATACAGGGGCTTTAAAATCAAATGCGATTTTGTTTGTTTATTAACGTTTTACCTGAAACATATAGTTCTATAACATTATATATTTGAAAACAACTTCAATTTTGCTAGGGTTTATTGCAGGAATATTTATTTGTTAGGTTTTGCATTTTTTATGCACTTTTCTTAATGAAACTGATGGGTGTGCGATATCATAAAGGATTTTGTTGTGGTTTTAATGACATTTGCGATTTCATATGATAAAACGCTAGTATGTATAAGTTTGTTTGTTTTAGGTTAAATTAGATTTGCGAATTGATATAAATGCAAATGCGATTTTATATGAGAAGTTAGTTGTATTGTTTAGGTAATGCTTATGAAACAAATGCGAAATCATAACTCATAAATGCAAATTGATAAATATAACACATGCGAATTCATATCTAACACATGCGAATTGATGGATTGTTTTGCATAATTAACTGACAAATGCGATTTTGTACGTGTTTTTAACTATAGCTTGCGATTTTGTAGAAATAGAATCTGATGAAGACTTTGAAGGACCAATATCAACTCTGATAAAAATTAAAAAGAATAGAAAGAGATTGGTGATTCAAGAAAGTTCAGAAGATGAAGAAATTGTTAAGCCACCCCCAAAAAAGAAAAAAACATGAGAAGAAAGAAGATAAAAGAAAATCAAAGATATTCACAAAAAGACATTCAAAAAAAGGGCAACAACCTAAAACAGAACATAGAGAGTTTTTCAAATACAGCAATGAAGCAATACTGCTGAGATGCCAACCTAACTCATATATGGATACTGTTAGAAGATTTTCAAAAAAACAGATAGATGATGTTAAGGATATGGGGTTTGGAGCTATTCTTGATATCAACATCAACCATATTTCGACAAGATTGGCATATTGGCTAGTGAGAAACTTTGATGAGAAGTTCGATAAGCTAAACTTGGAAAAACACCAAATAAAAATAACATCGGACACAGTTTATGAGGTATTTGGTATACCAAAAGGTCCAAAGAAGGTTGAAATAATAGCCGATAAGAGAAAAGTCAAAAAGCAAGACAAAACTGAAAAAAGTCAAGAACCAGGAAATGCGGTCCGGGATACATTCATCCACCAGTGGGGACAAAACGCAAGACTTACCCATGGCTTAATAGCAAATACAATGGAAAATCAAAGAGACGGCGGGAGCCTGTTTAAATTAAATTTCCTTGTATACTGGATGACGTTCTTTGCAGAAATTACAAAGGCAACACTTGCAAATGATAGATGTTTGCTCGGTGTAGAAGATGTTGAAGAAATAAAAAATCTAGATTGGTGCTCATATCTACTCGAAACCTTGCGCCGGACACGAGCGGGCTGGAAAAACTATAAGATACAGTTCGTAGGACCTGTTGCCTTTCTTACGGTATACATTACTACATTTAATAACACATTTAAAATACTAGTTTGTTTTGTTATATAATTACATGATCTTGCTATTCATACAGCTTCTGTACACGCATGAGTACAACAAGAGGCTTAACCTGTTTGAGAAAGCTGTGGAAATACCGGTTATTCGTTATATCACATCTTCAGAGATTGATAAAGTCGAAGAACATATTTCGGATAACGGACCTCTATGGATATCAAGTGAGAGTGAAGAAGAAGAAGAAAGTGAAGAAGAAAATGAACAAGAAAATGAAGAAAAGAATGAAGAAGAAAAGGGTCCTCCGGAGGATGATTATACACTACGACCGCCGGTTGACACGACGATAAGCTACAAAAGAAGGACTGCGCGTGCAGTACACAACGAAGAAACCGGGGAAGAGCCAAAAGATAAGGAGAACATTGATGAGTTCATGGATTTCGGTTTTGAAATCAATGAAATGTCTCAAATGAACATTGACTTTGAAGTTGGAACGCAGACGCAGAAAATGATGGATTATTGCAACACTCCTGCTCAACTTTCACCGTCGGTATTCTATGACACAGCCAACGAACAACAACTAGAGGCTTCGAGAGCAAACAAAAAGGTAAGTGTATAAAAATGTTAATTTAACTTATTTAACTTTATCAATTATATTTAACTTCTATACTGATATTACAGAATCTGTTGAAAAAGATGAAAGCAAATGTCAAAAAATACCTTAAAATGGTTCGAGATGTTCAAGAGATGAACAAATTAGTGTCAGAGGCAAAAACTAAGTGTTTTTGGGATGTTGAGGTTATGAATGCTTGTAAGGAGTGGGATCAAACGCTTCAGAATAATCCCATCTGTCTGCCACCTGAACCGGTTCAAGAGCATGAACCTGCAGCCTCTCCTGTTCAAGAGCATGAACCTGCAGCCTCTCCTGTTCAAGAGCATGAACCTGAAAACCCAGCTTCTGAAGTTCATCATCAAGTTGCTACAAACACAGAAGGTAAAGAGGATGAAGAAGCACAACAAGTAATATCCAATGTTTTGCTACAAATGGCATCAGAAGGTAACACTTGCGAAATCAATATTAACACATGCGATATAATGTAAAAATTCACTAAAAATTATACATTTGCGAAACCTATGAAAAACACATGCGATACTATCAAAAACATTTTAGCTTTGATTTCGCACACGATGTCATGTATACACCTGCGATTTTGACTCTGCTGTATTAAATAAATAAAATAATTTTAATCTATAGGTACACTGCAACCAGATGATGGAGGAGTCACAGACACCCTTATTGCAAAAATTCAAACTGTGGAACCGGGTGTATATGCTTACCAAACAACTGCCAATGGTAATAAAAACCCTTCACTTTATGACAAAAATTAAACATCATAAATTATTGTATATCTTAAATTACTCTGGCATGCAGAAACTGGTGAAAATGAAAGTGTTGTCGAAGAGACAGTGAACTTGGCAGAATCTACACAAAAAGTCCAGGAAGAAGTGCCGGAAAAAGACCCCCAACAACTCGATACGGACGTTGAAATTGAAAAGGAAATGGAAACTGAATGCCCTCGGGTAACAGCTGAAGAATTACATTCAGTTGAGTTGGTTTTGAGCATAGTACCAACATTGGTAGAAGATAAAAGAAAAAAACCAACTAGAGGGAGAAAAACCACAAAGCCAGATCAAGTTCCAAAACAAGTTATACCAAAAGGGTTAAACGAACTACTTTATAAGACAATAGAACAAGCTAAAATAAGAGGTGAAAAAAGATGTGCAGATCTTGGAGACAAATTTTGTTCACCTTACTGCAATAGAGTGGTGAACATGCATGAAGCACTCTTGACCCAAGAATCAAGTGTGATCCGCTTCACATTTGCTACCTTTGCAGGCTTGCAGTAAGTAGAAAAACATATATCAACAAACAAACATCTAATAAAAAATATACACAAAACAAAAACTAATTATTTATTTTATGCCTAGCAGAGAAGAGTTTTACCGATCCAAAACTGAGGTTGCAACATTCAAAGCTGTGTTTGAAAGCTTCTTCAGGGAACAATACGTAGCATCAAACGGAATAGATGCATTTGTAGATATTCTAAACCTTGAAGAGAAGAAAAGGGATAGAAAATCATCACCACACAGATTCTTCTTGTATTCCACAATGATGGTATGTTTTCATATACATTTTGTCATTTTAAATTTTAAAACATAAATGAATAATAATGATTTCGCAAACTAGTTCTCTCTAAATCGCATGTATTATGGCAGAATTTTTTCTTTTGAAACATTTTCATACTGTTTGTAAAATATCGCATGTGTTGTATATACTATTCGCATGTGAAAAAAATCAAATGTTTGCCTTTATACCACTGTTGTAATTTCGCATTTGGTACATACACTATTCGCATTTGTTACATTGTTTGCATGGATTTTGACTCTGGTTACATAACATACAGCCGAATATCTTTTACGACGAGGAGAAATACACAGACAACCAACGACTCAGAATATTTGCCTCGAATTTTGAAGACATGTTAAATAGATATGAGGTAAAAAAACTTGAATCGGTTGACCTGGTCTTTATTCCAGTACTTCAAGGTGACCACTTCTATGTCTTGTGCTTCAACTTGAAATCCGGCAAAATTGAGCTGATTGACAATTCAGCAGCTAAACAAGAATTCAACGAAAGATACAAGGGGCTACCAGACACACTGGTAATACAAAACCCTATACTTATACATGTTATATTTTATGTAAAAGCTACTAACACAATGTTACAATGTTACAGAGAAGGGTATTGGTTTTATACCTAAAAGATGCTTTAAAACCAACACCGGCTATTGAAGAACTTGCAACCTCAGTGATAGAAAGAAAGGAAATGGTTTGGAGGACAAAGAATAACGGCGTAGACTGTGGAGTGTTTACGATGCGTCACATGGAAACCTACAAGGGAGACCAAAAACCATGGGTGACAGGATTTGTGAATGAAGATGAAGTAAACAACCGACAGAAGGCACAACTTCATCTCCTAAGGACAAGATATCTCAGCAAAATCATTCTATCAGAGCACAACATGCATCGTCTAAAAATAATTAAAATGGCCAATGATTTCGACAAAAGGAAAGACAAAGAGAGGTATATGAAAGATCTGGATAATATAATCCCAGAAAGGATGAAAACATATTTTGACAGGGACAATTAAAGTTCATTTGAAGATGTACTTATGATACATATTTCAACTGTTTCAACTGCTTTAGTTCTCTCATTTGATGATGTACTTATGATACATATTTCAACTGTTTCAACTGCTTTAGTTCTCTTATTAATTTTGAATATATATTGATGTTTGTTAACTGGCATTTGTGTTCTTATTTCGCATGTGTTTTGTATTAAAATCGCATGTTTCACATTGAATTATTAACATTTGCGAAATACAATTCCATTACCTGACAAAACATGCTAATTTATTGGAACATACACCAAACAAAAAAACAAAAAAAAACAGTTCATTCAAAAGATGAAAGAAACTCTAATTTCATCTTCATTGAGCATCTTAATATAGTTATTGCACCAGCCAACTCTTTCAACTGTTTCTCATCCCTCTCACCCAAATCCACCATAAACATAACTGCAATTTCTTTAAGACTACTCACTTGCATCTGGGATAAAAAATTCAGAATTTCTTGTCTTCTCTTCATGTTTTCTGTTACACGAGAAATGTTGGCTTCCAACATCTCTTGACAAGTTTGATCCTCTTGAATCTGTTGCTGAATCCTTTCCCTCAAAACCTGCTTGATACTTGGTTCAGAAGAAGAAGAAGAGGATGATGGTAGATCTGCCATTTTTTAATTGGATGTTTTCAATAGTAATGAAAACATAAAATATATAATAAAAAAAAAAATTATTGATATGAATTATTGAAATCAATTATTGAACTGAATTATTTGATTTCAATAATTGAAACACACTGTGCAAAAAATAAAAATAATTACTCAAAAAAGATTGGGAAATCAAAAGCACAATTAATAAAAAATCTTTAAGGTTTGCGAAATCTCGAATTAAACTTGCGAAATTATATATATAACTTCATTGTGTGCGAAAACACTATATTTAAACATGCGAATTTATGCAACATATCCATTCCTTTACTAGTTGGATTATTTTAAAGCATCACATGCGATATATAAAAAGACACATGCGATATAGTAACACAACAATTAATTCCAATAAACACTTAACTTCTACCCCCTGATTATAAATCTAATAAAAAAAAATACAAATGAAAAAAAAAAAAAACCAAAACTCACCTAAATGACGAAGAATAAAATGGCCGTTCTGTGTGGAATCAATCAAAACCCTACAATCGAATTCAAAAACGAATAATACTTGAATGGAACGGTTAGGAAACGAACTCCATAATTGACGGTTAGGAGATGAAGAATAATTGACGGGATTCAATTATTAGCAGTCGTAAATGTTAGATTAGAATGTCTGATATACCCTTATTTGTTAAAATTGAATCAGGACACGTGTATGGCTGCTGTTGTAGCGTACATAATGTACGATAGTGAGATTTGTACCATACTCTTTACCTATATATATATATATATATATATATAGGGGAGGGTTATCTTGAGAACGCTAAATATTGCGAGAACCGTGAGAACGAATGAAAAAACCAATCAAAACCAATTTTTTCAATACAAACCTCATTGTAATTAAGATACAACATCAAAAAAAGAATTTACAACATCAAATAATTCATTTCTCCTTTCAAAATCACCATTTTTAGAATTTTTTACACATGTGTAAATATAACAGATTTACACATGTGTAAATGTCAAACTTACACATGTGTAAATTTTCTTTATTTACGAATTCACGTAAATTTAAACGTGTAAATTATATTTCTAACATCGTATTCGAATAATAATGATAAGTGTAGAAAAAAATTTTGAATTTGAATTGTTTTTGACCAAGTTCTTGCGGTTTTTTCATTTGTTCTCACGGTTCTCACAATATTTAGCGTTCTCATTTAAACCTTCCCCTATATATATATATATATATATATATAAATGAGATGGATTTGGGCTAAGTGGCATTTGATTTTGGCCATTTTTGACGATGTGGCAACTTTTGGTGGATGTGGATTTTGAGTTTAGGAGGGAATTGAGAATACAATTCTAAAATCACTATTTTATCACAAAAGAGGCGGGATCCGAATGCATTTGGGTCGGGTTTTTTGTTTCCAAATACACCTTTTGCCTATATTCGGATCATTTAAAAGCTATGTCAATTGTGATAACAATCATTCATACGTACCGCAACTTTACCCTTTTCTCTCTTCTCTTTCTTCTAGAGTCGTTCATCATCTCACCGGATTTACAATATTGAACCAAGATCAAAGGTAAATACACTAAATCGAAGCTAAATATTTGTTATTATATGTTCTGAATCAAGATCGGAGTTTGATTTTATGTTATTCCATTCTATTTAAAGTTGATTTTATAAACATTGTTTCTACTTCTATTAACTTCTTCTTTGTTCTGATTTTTGTAGATCCGACCATAAATCTTGAAGGTATGTTGTTTTACTTTGTTGTTTATGTAGTATTCATCTTTAATTTAAGCGATTGAACATGTTTAATTTTTTGTTTTAAACCAAAATCTAGATCAGAGGTTTTTGTTGATTTTTGTTGCAAACAAAATCAAGTTTCCGGGTTTTTGTTAATCATCTCTTCCACATTTATCGCAGTTACTGAGTTTTGTTGATTTTTTTTTTCATGTGAATCCCTAACTCCGTGATAACAATCGGAATCCCACCATTCGTCAAGCAACAGAGTTTAGTTAAATCTTATACTTCTTTTATCTTTTTTAAGTTTATCATATTTAATTTTATACTTTATGTTCGTATTTTTTTAATTAATAATATATGTTCTGAATGTTTTATGGTTTGTATTTTCTCATGGTGAACTCTTCAGTCTTTTGTCACATTCCTTCTCGGACTTTTGGTCGACCAAAATAGGTTACTTAAATGTTATTGGTATTGTTTGTTTTTTGATATATATAGTATGCCTTATTCTTATTAAATTAACAGTGTTTTGAAGTTCATATAGTTTGATTTGTCAGTTATCATTTTTTCAATTTAGCTTTAAAGATACCTTTAATTTCTTTTTAAAAATGTTTTTTTTTCCTATAAACAGAGTACTTTTTTAAGGTTAATTTTTGAATTTGGAATTATAAGTCTGTTTTTGTAATTAGACATTGTTTCTATAAATAGGTTACGGTTATATATATTTTTTTAAATTGGTTACTTCCTTTGCAGTTATGGATCCTAACAACAAGTCTCCTTCGTTTTTAAAGTTGATTGATGACTGTCATCCAATATTTTTTGTATGTTTCTTTGGTTTTTGTTTTTTCAACAGACAATAAGTTATTTAAGCTTTGATGTTTTTTGTTTTGATTCATAGGAAATACCTTCTGATTTCTCAAGCTTATTGTGGGGAGGAAAAGTTCCATATGGTCAATGTATTGAACTTATTCATGATGACTTATCATGGGTCGTTACACTTAAAAGAAATGTTTCTGGACCTGTCTTGGGTGATGGATTCACCAAATTCGTTAAAGATTCTGGTCTAAAAAAGAATGATTATCTATTGGTCAAGGCTATTGGAACATCGACATTTTATGTTTCTCTATTTAAATCATGCGTTTTTGAGAACTCCTTCATCTCAAATGTTGCTCCTGATGATACCTGTATTGTAAGTCATATGTATAATCTAATAACTCTGTTTTTATAAAATTTTCCATTTTTTTTGTTTCTTTATGTTATTTTGTAAATAATTTTCAGTTTCTGGCGGACAAATTCTGGAAAGATTTTTACGGGAAAAGTTTTAAAGGTGGTGAGGCAACTCTGTATGTTGGAAATAGGTATTGGAATGTTAAGATGGAGGGATGGCCCGACAGAAGCGCCTTCACTGATGGTTTCTCTAAGCTGATTCATGATCTTTCGTTAGATACCCGGTCTACTATGTTGTTTACGAGTATTGGATATAAAACTTTCGAGGTATCTATTTTTAATCAATTGACAGGTACTGAAATATATTTCAAGAAAGTTGAAGTTCTTGTTTTGGACGATTCTATTTATGGAGACGAAGGATTTGATTTATTGACTGCGGTTAGTGTTATATAATTTATTAATACTATCTTTTTAGTCTTATCTTACGTTGAATGATTGCATGTAGTCTAAACACAAGGAGAAGCAAGAGACTAATGAAAGTCATGTTGAAGAAGGTTTTTCTGGTGATAGTGTTGGTGACTTTCAACTTCCAAATTTTGAGTCTATTTTTAATGTATGTAACTATTTTTTAATATATACTAAGAAACTTTAACAACCACTACATTGTTGAATTCTTTTTTTTATACTTATGATTTCATTTGTTAGGATACTGACGACTCCAAATTTGATCGACTTATAGCTGCTCAAATTGAGATGGGAGAAGCTAAGAACCTGGTAAGTGTATAACTTCAAATTATTAAAATATTTTATTATATCTATTAGATATGTATAGTATTTAATTGTGCTACTATTTTATTTTATGTAGTTCAAGGATGTTGGAATACAAAGAATGATGTTTTGAAAAATACTCTGTCTGCTACATCTGAATGTCATGTAATATTTTTTGTAAGTTTGTTTATATATTGTATAGATTCTATTAATTATTTCATGATACCCTTATTTGTTTGTTATTCATTTATTTTGAAGTTTTACACGGAGGGGAAGTCAAAGGTTGTTTGTGGTGATCAAATTGTTCTTCCAAAGGTTTATATGAACTAATAACATAATTTACTATATTTTTAAAATTTGTAAATTGTATTTTGTATCGTATAATGTATTTTACTTTATCATATTTTTGTTATTTTGTTTTAGGGGAAAAGCAATGTTGATATGGATCTCGATAATATCGCCTATCGTACGCGTTCAAACTTTCCTAGCAAGAATGACTGTGTTGACATTGATGTGACGAAGCCTTCTGAAAACCTTTCTGTAAGTACACATTGTTTAATGTTTATTAATAAATTTTATTCATGAAATAATTATAGTTCTTTTTAACTATTAAACTTATTTTATATTTTTTTAAATATATAGGTTAAATCAAAGCGTAAGGCTTGCAGATCCACCACGTCGACGGCTGATGTTCGCCCTAAACGTAAAGTCAAAAGGTCGAAAAACAATTCATTTTTAGAGTTCACAAAAGTTGCTGAAAGCAGACTGGTATACCTTCTGATGTGTTTATAATAATTTTTTTATTAAATGTCTACAAATTCTTTGATTAATAATTTTAATAATTAATATGTTCTGTTCATTTCTCAGCGTTTACCTGTTGATGTAGCGTGTGATCTTTGTCTTTCTGTTGACAACTTGCGTGACGTTAGTATCCAGAACCTAAGGTGTGAGCTGAGTAATATGAAAACAAGAGCCGAGAAGTCTGGTGATGGTTACAGGTATGGTTTTACCAAGTGGTCATCTTTCTTGAAATCAAATCACGTCCGGTTTGGCGCCACTCTTTTCTTTAAGTACGTCAAGTCTTCTCAACTTTTGGTGTTGACGAAAGTTGTACACAAGACTATAAAGAAAAGAGCTCGTGCGTGACTGTTGGCATTTGTGGTTTTTTTGCTTGGTTTTGGCAGAACAGTTAATGTGGTAGGTTGTTTTAGTTTTTTTTCCTTGTTGGGTATTAGTCAAGTATGGTTAGACTGTTATGTTTGTAGTATGTAGTTGTTGACATGGTTGAAGATGGATAGTTGTATATGTTATCCGTTGAACTGTTGTTACTTAAACAAAGCTTTTTTTGTGAAAAATCTGATAAATAGCTATTAGTCTTGGTTTGAATGCATAACACCATTTTGGTATTACATTCCTTTTCATATTTGTCTCTTGCTTTCCACATCAAAAAGTTAATTTGGTTATGAGATTGATTCCTACACTCAACCATTCGAACTTATACTGTAGCAGTTAACATGTCATATACAACATTTCTTCAGCTATTCCAAACCGATACTGAAATAATGTTAATTGTTTTATGTAATCTTTTTTTTTTTATTTTGAATTAGGTTTTTTAAATGTATATCGACTTTTAAGATAATATATTTTTCGAAAATTTCATCTATTTCAAACTAAAAAGGAGATAGTAATAATTGATTTACATACATAGATTTTGTTATTTTTTCTACCGATTTTTACAATAAAAATATGGTAAACATTTTTTGAACTTTTTTTATATAATATAAAAGTATGATACTTAAATTGATTTCTTTACTAATTTACAAGCAATTTTACCTAATATGGAATCTAATTTTTGTAGAATAACAATTTTAATGTATATTGCATGTTTAAATTGATTTTAATCTTAATATGTATATTCTTATAGATATAGATTTAAAATTGCCTAATTTTCCTCATTTTATATTTTATATATAAAATTTTAATAATTGTAAATAATATTTAAATTCGTAAAGCCAACCCGAATTTTTTTAATGAATATGATTATTGCGGATCAATGTACAGTTTCCGTTTTTACAAATTTGTATTTATGTTAATTCATTTTATCTAATTATAAATTATACCGTTTCCTTATTTTTTGTATTTTAAAAAGGAGTTTTATTTTCATTAGAAATATTCATAATATATTACTAAAAATATTAAGTTTTATAATTTGATATAAATAGATCATTTGTATTCTTTTTAAGTCAAGCTAATTTTTTTGCAACAGTCTATTAATTTAATTGATTTCTACGTAGCTTCAATGGAAAACGAAGGTCAGATCACCTTGCTGAATGATATCGATGCTCTTAGCACAAACTACACTATCAAAGTGAAAATTTTTAGTTTGTGGAGGAAGAAGATGAGAGGTAATGAAAGAGAGACGTATCGTATTGATATGATACTGATGGATGAAATAGTAAATTATTGATTTAAATTTTTTTTTATTTGCATTATGTTTCTTACATATTTATAATACAATACATCTTTTTTGTTTTAATTATACCGATTTCAAGTGCATTTTAACATATCCTTTGCATGTTATTCTGTATTTACTCACAGGGTACCAAGATTCAAGCTTCTTGCTTGCATAAGCTATTTTCAAAGTTTGAGAGGCATCTTAATATTGATGAATGCCTTATCATAAAACGGCCATCTCTTGCTGCGAACACTGTATCTTTCAAGATTGTTCCTAAAAATCAGAAGCTATCTTTTTTACTATCATATGTTTGTGGAAAAGTGCAATGAATGGGAAGGTCCGCAGTACGTTTTCAATTATGTTGATTTTAATGCTGTTCTTTCACAGAAAATAAAAGAGGGTACGACAGTAGATATGTTAGTTTTTATTTACAAACTTTATATACCATAATATTTGTTTGTGGTTTTTATAGTTTTTTTTATGTTCTTATATATGCTGACATTTTTTTTATATTTTTGTTAGATTTCATTGGTTATGTTGTTGTTTGTTATAATATTGAGGAGACTAACAAAAAGGATGGTAGTAAAGGGAAACACCTTAATCTTAAGCTTCAAGATCTTGAGTAATACATTTTATAAATTGTGTTTATTTTTTTTTCATATTACGCTTTCAAATTTACAAAATGTTGTTAAACCTATATTTTTTTCTTATATTCTATTGTAGAGATGTTCAGATCGATTTAACTCGTTGGGATGATTACGCTAAGGATATGTATTCTTACATGGTTAGTGAAAAGTGTGAAGCACATGTTGTCGTTGTTGTCCATTTTGGTGCTGTTAAGACATACAAAGGTATTTAACTCATAGCACATTTTATACCAAACAATGTATCTAGATGTTGTTAATTTATATATATTTTATTTATTGTTTAATTTATTTTTACCTAACAATAGGTAAATGGTGATTTTCTAATAACTTTGATGGTTCACGACTTTTCATTAACGACAATTTTGACGAGATGCTATCGTTCAAGCAAAAGTAAGTCTTATTATTTAAACATATTTTATAAATTTTATCAACTTTACGTATTGTTTGTATTTTTTCTTAATTAAACATTTTTGTTTATTCAAACTGTTTTGTAGGTTTCTTGCAAAACTTACTGCTTCAACTGAGTCAAGTAGCCATGCTGGGTCATATATGATGTGTTCTGTGGAAGATGAATTTTTAAACAATGATGTTTTTTCACCTATTGCTTATCTTGGCTCAATCATAGAGGTTTTCCTTAACATTTCATGTTTTATATTTTAAATTTTAACAAAATTTTAATTAATTTTTTGTGTTTTATTATATAAACAGCCAAAGAAAGTGGTTGTTGTTGGAACTATTGTAGCAATCGTTTCAGATAAGATGTGGTATTATGATGGGTGTAACTATAGCAAGTCCAAAGTTGAGCAAAAGTTTGAAACCTATGATAAGGATGATGGAACAAGTGATGTTAGAGATGAGAAGTTTTATCAATGTTCTAACAAGGATTGTAATGGAAAAGAAGTTTTCCCGCTGTCTAGGTAAAGTGTTTGTTATTCATACTTCTAATTATTGTTCATATAACAACGTAGGTCTTTTATATTATCTATTCATATTTGTTTGTTAATTATTTAAATACTATTTTAAAGGTTTAAAATACCGGTTCGGGTTCAAGATTCATCCGGTACGGTGACACTTACATTGTTTGACCATGAGGCGTTGAAGTTTGTTGGGAAAACTGCAAAGGAACTTATACAAATTCAGGACGAGGTTATATTTAGTTATACATAATTTTTATATATTTATTTTAATGACACATTATATTTTTTGTTATTATAGTTACTGAAGACAAATGAAATTCCAAGAGAATATCCAGTTGAATTTGAATCGTTGGTTAACCTAAAGTGTGCTTTCGTGATTAAAGTAACTGACTTTAATTTTGTCATTGTTGTGGAGAATTATGGAATAGCAGTTGTTACCACTGATGATGACATCTTGGATAAGCTTAACAAAAAATTTAAAATTGACCAAGTAAGCGATTGTTTTATTAATATATATTTGCACTTTGAAAACCGTTTAAAATATGTTGAACTAATTGTCTTTTGCTTTCCATTTTTTTACAGCTTGATGTCTCTGATTCTTTTGGTATGAGTCAGTCTGAGTTCCAAACTGCTTGTGGTGAATGCTTTAAGGTATAACTTAAAAATTAAAGTTATATATACTTTTAAAGTTGTGTTATTATAATTTGTTTATTTGTTTAAGGAAGCTGATTCTTACACTGGGGATAACACCACACTTGTTTAAAAGGATTACGTGGGTGACTTGAAGCAATCATCTTCTGATATGAAGCGTAACCTTGATGATGTTTATTTGAATGAAGAGGGATTGAGGTCGTCAGCAAGTAAGCCTCGCATGTGTGTTGAGAAGAATGATCTTGACGAAGATCTAAGCAAGAATTGATAAAGGAGATATGGCAAATGGTGGTTTTAATAAAAAAAAACAATTTATTTGGTGTTTGACTATTGAAATTTTATTTTCTTGGTATCACTTTTTGATGTTTCAAGACATTTTATGGTTTGACTATATATTATGACATTTTGAGTTATCCTATAATATTTTTGGTTGGTAATCATGTTTGGTTATATTCCTTATTTTATGAGACTACGTTGATTACTTTTTTTTGTAATGTAATCATGCGATAATATAAAAATAACAAAATAAAAAATTAAATATGGTAATTATTTACAATTCAGTTTATTCTAAACTTATTTTAAGAAATACGGTAATTATGTCATTATTTACTATTCAGTTACATTTCTAAACTTATTTTTGAAAATATCGTAAGTTTAGCAATTCTATTTTAGTCATCACACACTATCTTTTATTTTCTAAACTAATAAATATAAGATTGTTTTCATATTTAAGGTCATTAATTTGGTTGCAATTCATTTTAGTAATCTATATTATTAATTCCATAAATAACTTATACCTTAGGTCTATAAATACAAATACTTCATAGAGTTTCAAACATATTCATGGTTATGTGAATTTGCATTCTTAACTTGCTTCTACGGTGGAATAATTTTTTTTCATCATTCTTTACATTTCCAGTAAGTTTTTATGTAATTCGTTATAATTTTATTTATTCATGCGTTTGTTTTTCATTGTAAAGCTATTTGTTTTTTGTTGTAGTTCTTTGTGGTGGTTAAAAAATGCATAATAGGTTTCAACAAGTTACTTCATATTCTTCTGAACGTCCACATACTAGCTTCGCTAATAATTGTAAGTTTTTTTCTTTTATCTCAAACATTTTAAATAGTATTCAATTTTTTTTTCAAAAACGTTTTATGTTTAACAACTACATCGTCCTGCATTATCAATGGTGATTCAATATTGTTCTAAATTGTATATTTATTTCTACTTCTTTACTTTTTTTTTCATTGTAGTTGACGAAGCTAAGTATAGATGTTGGTTAAGAAAACTATATCTTGATAATAAGAAATCAAAATCAACAGCACTTCCGGAATATTTTGTTAGAAGTAAATTTTCTATCATTTTTCTATGCATATATGTTTTTAATATATTTAATCATATTTAAGTTGTAGATTTCACATTTTGGTCAATAAAGAAAGTAATTTTATAAGTATTGTATGATTTTTAATATTTACTGTTACATATGTCAAATTTTATTCCTTATTCTATTTTAATATTACAGTTGTTCAGGCTAAACACAGGCGCAAGTTAAGAAAACTATACCTTGATAGTAAGAGATCAAGGATTACTAGAAAATTCATTTCTAAAAGTGGTGGTTCAACGTCTTCATCATCAGCACGATTGAATTTAAATAACAAAGAGAATTTAACTCCCAATTTTTCAATCACAACCTTTCCTACCCAATCTTCAACTGTTATACGGACAAGTAAGTTTACTTTTATGTTAGATAATGTTACAAATTTCACATTATTAATTTATTTCGTCAACTCCAGTTCGGTTATATTACTTATTATATAATGATTGTTTATGTTTTATTAGGTAATCATTTAAATTCGTCCGTTAATGTAAGATCTTCCATTATTACACCTTCTACTTTGAAGAAGAACGGAAATGTACTACAAGATCAGTATACAACACCCATCCGTACACCGTTTGCAAACATAGAGAACATAATACCAGATTTGTAAACCAAAAACAAACAGTTACTACTTGGTGATGTTTCACATTTTTTTTTGTTTATAATACATAAAATATGTGAACAAATTATTTTTTAAATACTTATTTGTATTATCATATTTCTGATTTTTTGGATTAGGAAATAATTTCAATTCTTCGAGAAATGTAGCTTATTCATCTGAAGCATTTTCAAATCAGAATAGAACGACAAATGTTTTGCACGATTCTTCTACATCAACACGACGTTTCACGAGGGCAAACAAAGAAAACATAACACCAGCTTCGTGTATTACAAACATACGTTCGCAAGTTCCAAGTGTACCACATTTTTCTAATGCTATGTCTTCTTTGAATCGTATATCACCTGGTAAGTTTTATAATTATATTCTTACATACATTTTTAATTGTATAATTCATATACTTAATGAAAAATTATTTTTTATTTCTTATTCAGATAATATTGCAAGCTCATCAACTTTACCATTGAATGACTGCTATTCTCTTAATCCCAGAATAACGAATAAACGTAACACAACATCTTCGACCTCGGAATTTAGCTCGCTAAAAAAGATGTCTCCTGGAAAGCTTAGACTTATTCATAAACCAATTGAAATAGAACCCATACCAATGGCTGCTCTTGATTCTGATGATGAAAATCATGTTCATGAGGTTGTGGTGACGCCACCAAAGGCGTATCTAAAGGTAACTGATTAATGTTATTCGTTGTTGTTTCATATTTTATTTTACCTACTTAATTATTCAATTTGTGTTAAATGTTCAGATTACATTGACCATGGTGACCAATCTCTTACGTGTGGTTTATGCTATGCAAAGTTATGGCCAACCGAAGGTGGAAAGGGTCGCATTACACTTCAAAAGCAAACATATAGCTTATGTTGTGGATATGGTAAAGTTGACTTGCCTGAATATCAAGATTCTGATCCATCTTATCAGATGCTTTTTCGCTGTTTAGATCAGGAAAGCAAGTTTTTCTTAAAGAACATAAGACGTTATAATTCTATGTTTTCCTTTACTTTAATGGGAGGAAAAGTAGATACTAAAATAAACAAATGTAATGCTCCATTTGTTTATAGAATCAGCGGTCAGAATGCACATAGTATGGGTAGTCTTCTTCCTAAGCACGGAGACCAGCCAAAATTTTCACAGCTTTATATCTATGATACTGAGAATGATCTTTCTAATAGAGAGTTATTATTTGGGTATGTATTTTTTTGTTACGTATCTTAATATTACGTTACAACATAGAGTACTATTTTTTGTTCATTTTAATGTTTAAAACTGTAATTAAAAATGTATCATTTTCTTACAGTGATTCTTCAAGCAAAGCATCTTTAAGGGCAAAGGAACTTGATGTTAAATTTATAAAGTTTCTTACCAACATGTTAGATTCTACAAATATGTTGGTAAAAACTTACAGAATGATATGAGACCATCTCCATGAGAATCCTAATGTTTCCCTTAAGCTTCGGATAATCTCACAGAGAGATCAGGACGGTAGGACTTACAATTTACCTACGTGTTCAGAAGTTGCTACTTTAATAGTTGATGAACCTGATCTCAAGATAGAAAGTCGTGATATTATTGTCGAAAAGCGTTCAGGAGTCCTTAAGCGTATTAGTGAGTTACATCCTTCTTACCTTGCTCTAAAGTATCCAATTCTTTTTCCGTACGGAGACGATGGCTATAGGATTAACATTCCTCATAGGGATTTTGGTCCTAACACAAAGAAGACAAGACCAACTTGTACAATGAGGGAGTTTTTTTCTTATAGAATTCAGGATAGGCAGAACACGTTTTCTCTAATTCTTAATGCAAGAAGGTTGTTTCAGCAGTTTTTAGTCGATGCCTACATAATGATTGAGAGTGAGAGGCTAAACTACATACGTTTTCAGCAAATCAAACTGAGATCTGAGTCGCTTAACAGTCTAAAAAATGTTCAAGAGGTTGGTCAGAGTGATTTGAGTCATACAGGACAACCTGTTATAGTACCGTCATCGTTTACCGGTGGTTGTTCGCTACATGATGCAAAACTACTTGGATGCTATGGCATTATGTAGGACGTATGGGTATCCTGATTTCTTTATCACAATCACATGTAATCCGAAATGGCCTGAAATTGTAAGGTTTATTGGTGACTCATCAATTAAGCCAGAAGACAGACCTGACATACTTTGTCGATTGTTTAAGATGAAACTTGATGAACTGATAAAAGATATGAAGCAAAAAAAAATATTTGGCGATATTAATGCAGGTATGTCAATGCTGTTTATTTACACCCACTTTCAATTTATTCAATTTTTTGGTCTTCCCATACATTTTATTTACTATCTTTTACTCATCGTTATTATTCTTTTTTTTTCTGTAGTTGTTTACACTGTTGAGTTTCAAAAGCATGGTTTGCCACATGCACATATTTGCTTATTTATGAAAGCTGATCATAAGCTTCCTACAGTTGAACACATCGATCCCTTTATCTCAGCTGAAATTCCTGATAAAAACGAGGATCCTGAATTGTATTCTCTTGTGGGTGACTTTATGATTCATTGTCCTTGCGGACATGCTAACATGAAATGTCCATGCATGGTTGGGAACCGTTGTTCTAAGAATTTTCCAAAGAGGTTTTTGGAATCCACTTCCATTGATTCTGATGGATTTCCCGTTTATAGGAGAAGAGATTCTGGTCACACGGTTGTGAAGAAGGGTGTTACGTTGGACAATAGGAGTGTAGTTCCATACAACAAAAAGCTTCTTAAAAGATATCAGGCGCACATCAACGTGGAGTGGTGCAATCAACCTGGTTCAATTAAGTATTTGTTTAAATACATTAATAAAGGACCTGATAGAGCCACTGTTGCTGTTTTTGATTCAGAGAGAGGTCCCGATGTGGAGATCCCAAAAGATGAAATTAAAGAATATTACGAAGCTAGATATGTTTCCGCATGTGAAGCCCGCTGGAGAATATTTGCCAATGATGTTCATTATAGGTATCCTTCTGTTATGAGATTACCATTTCATCTTCCAGGACAACAAAATGTTGTATTTAGTGGTGACGACGATATTGAGGATGTCCTAAACAAACCTCAAGTAAATTCCTCAATTTTCTTAGAATAGATGAAGATGAACAATTCTAAGCCTGAAGCAAGAGAACTTACTTATGTTGAGTTTCCTTAAAAATATGTGTGGAAGTTAAAAGATCGTTGCTGGCAGCGACGCCAAAATTATGTTGTTATTGGGAGAATTTATTCTGCGTCTCCTTCTCTTGGTGAGGCTTATTAGCTACGAATTCTACTTACTAAGGTTAAAGGACCACGATCATTTGAAGAAATCAGAACATATGATGGTGTTGTTTATCCTACTTTTAGGGATGCGTGTTATGCACGTGGCCTGCTAGATGGTGACAATGAATATATCGAGTGTATTAAAGAATCCAGTTTCACTGGAAATGGTCATTATCTACGTTCTTTGTTTGGAACACTACTATTGTCTAATACGCTTTCAAGACCTGAAGTTGTTTGGGAGAAAACATGGGAGCTATTGTCCGAGGACATTTTATACAATATGCGGAAAGATACTGGCATGAGGGGTATGTTTTTCAGCCTTTTGTTATATTTTGTGATGTTATATTAACAAATTGTTTCGTTATATTAAATATTTTTCATTTTCATTGTAGGATTCGTTGTTTCTGACGAACGTTTAAAGAATATAACGTTGTCCAAAATCGAAAAATTTCTTCTTCGTAATGGATCCAGCTTGCACAGGTTCCCACCAATGCCTTATCCTGATGATGACTATCTAATGTCCGAGAGCAACCGTCTGATAAACGAGGAGCTTTCTTTTGACACGGATGAACTTAGGGTTGAGTTCAATAATCTTCACAGCTCTTTAAACGATGATCAAAGGGCAGTGTATAAAGAAATTATGGATGCTGTTCGAAGTGGGAATGGTGGTGTGTTTTTTGTGTACGGTTATGGTGGTACAGGCAAGACCTTTCTGTGGAAAACTTTAGGTGCTTCCATTAGATGCAATGGACATAATTTATTAATGTTGCTTCAAGTGGTATTGCATCTTTGTTGTTATCACGAGGTCGTACTGCTCACTCACGATTTCATATTCCAATTAATCTCAATGAAGATTCGGTATGCCATATCAAGCCTAATACTGAAGTCGCTAATCTTCTTAACGAAGCCAAGTTGATTATTTAGGATGAGGCACCAATGGTACACAAACATGCTTTCGAGGCTCTTGATCGTACAATGAAGGATGTTCTGAGTGTGTGTGATTCAAGAAATTCAGAACTTCCATTTGGTGGAAAAGCTATTGTCTTTGGTGGTGACTTTAGACAAATCCTACCTGTTGTACAAAATGGAAGCAGGCAAGAAATTGTAAACGCCTCTTTATGTTCATCCCACATCTGGTCGAGTTGCAAGGTGTTAAAATTGACAGCGAACATGCGTTTGTCTGTTGGATCCAGTAGCTCAAACATCGAGGAGATAAACGAATTTGGTAAATGGCTTCTTGAGATCGGCGAAGGCAATGTTGGTGATTCTAACGATGGTGATGCAAATATTGAAATACCTGATCATCTTTTAATAACTGATGAAAATGATCCAATTCAAGGTTTGATTGACTTTGTATATCCTTCAGTTCTTCATCGTTTTAAAGACCGTGACTACTTTTCTGAGAGAGTTATACTCGCTCCTAAGAATGAAGTTGTTCATGAGATAAATGATCGTTTGCTTGCATTGTTTCCCGGTGAAGAAGTAGAGTATCTTAGCTCTGATAGTTTATGTCCGACGGAGGAAATTAACGATCCGTTACATCAAGATTTATATAATCCAGATGTGTTAAACAGTGTGAAAGTATCAGGATTACCAAATCATAGATTGGTATTAAAATTGGGTGTTCCGGTCATGCTTTTGAGGAATATTGATCAGCAAAACGGTCTGTGTAATGGTACACGTCTTCAAATCACACGTCTTGGTAAACGTGTTATCGAGGCTGAGATATTATCGGGAAGTAATGTTGGTTCAAGAACTTACATCCCAAGAATTAGCATGATACCATCTGACAAGAAAATACCCTTCAAGTTTCAATGAAGGCAGTTTCCAATAACCGTATGTTTTGCGATGACTATTAACAAAAGTGAAGGTCAATCTATATCGAGAGTTGGTCTATACCTGAGAGACCCCGTGTTCTCACATGGTCAGCTTTATGTTGCGTTGTCGAGAGTAAAGACCATAGATGGCGTTAAGGTTTTAATATTTGACAAAGATGGGAGGCCAACAAATAAAACTGCAAACGTTGTTTACAAAGAAATATTCGGGAAATTGTAGTTTAAACTTTTGTTATGAGGTTGATTTATCCGAACATCAATGTTTTACTAATTGTTTTTGATAATTTTTTTCCATATATATATGTTATCATTCTTCTTTTTGGTAATTTTTATGTTAATAATATATAATTTTATTATTTAAATATCCAACCCGTAAGTATTCACGCATGATAAAAAAATTATTATATACTTAACCTCATATTCCTTGACAATAAGAGATGACATTATTAATAAGATTTTGCATTTTTTATGTACGTCGATTTCTATTTATTGTATGTTGGGTTTTTTTCTATGCTATGAGTTGATGTTACTTTTTTACCGACTATGTATTTTGTTTTATGTTTATTATGGGTTTTCATTGTTATATCAATAGAAGATGGTATTACTATGTATTAAATATATCATATAAACAAAAACTAGAACATGTAGATATTTGTAAACACGGTTACATAGTAGAAGTCCAAACTACATAAAGATCTTAACTATCAAACATGTTAAGCTACTACAAAACAACTTTTAACACTACATAACTTACTGCAGCTTTCTTCATTAGCCAAAATTACCATATATTATGGTTCAACTGTAACGCCCAGCGTCCCTAAACTCTAGGATCTTGTCAAGACTAGTCACTGAAGTTTAACTTTTGTCTATGTTAGCCCATAGTCTATGTGGATTGTCTATTTTCTTGGAGTGTCTAAGTATACGTTTGGAAATGCCTAATTCTATACGATTTGAATGCCTAAATCTATGATTTCAATGTCTATTCGGAATGCCTAATGTTGAAATGCCTAAATGAGGAATGTCTATATGTGGGATTGCCTAAATTCTATATGGTTGGAATGCCTAAATGTCTATTGATGCGTGTGTGGTGTGATATATATTTAAGTATATTTTAAGCCCTTTTTACACGTTAGTCAAGTTTTAAATTTATAAAACACGATATTTTACTAACACCAAACACACATATGGGCAAGTGCACCCATCGTGAGCGTAGTATAGTGTTGGCAAGATACAGAGGTCGTCCAAGGACACAAGAGCTTTTAATACCGGTTTATCCTCAACGTCTAATCAAATCAAAATGTTAGAAAAATGTTTTTAAACAAGAAAAATAAAAACTAACTAAAATGCTGAAAAATAAAATAAAAATAAAACAGATAGACAAGATGAATCACTTGGCTCCGACTCGTGTTTAGTGTAACCTTTGATTATTTCCGCACTTTTGCACTTTTTAAGAGATTATCTTAGTTATTGTAGTAGGCCCCTCTTTTGAAGGTGACGTTACCCTCAACCCAGTAGTTTGAGTCAGCAAGGATACAATCCTAAAGGGTCGGATTATTGAAAGATAATTAATTAACTTATTAATGCATATTATGGTAGGCCCCTCTTTTGAAGGTGACGTTACCCTCAGCTAAGTAGTCTGAGTCAGCAGGGATACAGTCCTAAGTAGCCGGGTTAAAGTATTAATAGTAGCTTACATATGAGGGGATCAAAGAGTTTGGACCCCCGCCATCCAATACCGGTGGGTATTGAAGGAGGTCCTACTAAATTTGACCCAGGTACTTGCAGGATCTATACACTGAACAAGGCAAGACTCTTACCAAACCGTTCCCTTAACCCCCGACCAGGTAGACAACATATCTCCATATAGACCGTGGAGATATGAATGGTGAAAATCTTTTATTTTATATAGACAGTAAAATAATGCCAAGACACCACGTACAAACGATAAGGAAGAATCACCTTCAACATAAGAAACTAGTTATTAAAGTCATTAATACATAACCAAATAAAAAGTGCGAAAAGATTAAAAATAAAAAGTATTACACTAGACACTTGTCTTCACCAAGTGATGTAAGAGACTTAGGCAAACATGGCCTTTGATTGTCAAGAACTCTTACGATCAATCTTTGATCCCGATACGACTCACACACTCTACGATGGACGATGGATGATGGTGGTGGGTGGTGGGTGAAGTGTGAGAGAGGTGGTGTGCTAAGGGATGGTTTGCAAATGAGCCAAGCACCCCTATTTATAGGCTGAACAGAGACTCGGGCACGGCCCCGTGTCCATTGGGCACGGCCCCGTGTCCACCTTCCTTCTCTTTCTTCATTAATTGCAGTTTGTCTGCATTAGTTGACCACGCCCTCGTGTCCGCTGGGCATGCCCCCGTGTGCAGAAGCGTATCTGTACTATCAAGATTTCCCCAGATTCTGCGAATCTTAGAGTTAACCACGGCCCCGTGTCCGCTGGGCACACCCCCGTGGTGGGTGATAGAAGCTTCTACAGCTTTGTCTTTTCTGCTGAAACTTGGGCACGCCCGCGTACTCACAGAGCACGGGGCGTGTTCAGCCTTCTGTTCTCTTGTTTTTGCTTGGGAAGATGTTGTCGGGGGGTCGGGCAAGCACGTTTGTTCCTTTTCTTGTATTTATGTTAGATTTAGCTGCCTTTTTGCTTCTTTTGTTTATTTGAGCTCATTTAATCCCGAAAATACAAAAGGAAGACAAAAACACACTTTTTCCAACATTAGTACTAAAAACGGGTTAGTTTTATGCCATATTTGATGTAATTTATATGTTGCATTTTGCACACATCAAATACCCCTACACTTGAATCTTTTCTTGTCCTCGAGCAAAACTCTTTATTTTGTGGCTTACACTCCCAAATGGAATGGGTAGAAGAGAAGGTTTTTGGGCTTGTCATAGAGTGTCGGGATTTCCAAGATTCTTTAAGTTTTATTTTTATTTATTTACAATCCTATTAGTCATGATTTATTTAAAACATTTCATAAGATAAATTACTTATTAGGGCATAACATGCCTTTTTAAAATTCCATTTATATACAAGTTCACATACCTCACGGGGGATCACTCAACACTCGGCCGAAGATGTATTTTAGTGAATCACTCGAGAGCGGCATGGAACTTACTCCTACCATAGGCTTGCCAAGCAATCAATCCTCCTCCTTTTTAACTATATACCTTTGTAAATATCAAGAGGACTTTTGGGTGAAGGGTTAGGCTTGGGTTAAAGGTAGGTGGTTGGGTTAGTGGTTAGTAAAAGGGCGAAAGGTGTAAAAAGCCTCGGTTTTCGCAAGACTTTTTATTTTTGAAATTTTTATTTTGATGAAGCCATTATTCAAACAAAGTTATTTTTGATAAACTTGTTTGTTTATTTCTCTTTTGCTTCATCATCATCATTTTTTTAGAAAATCATAAGAAAAACCGAGCTTGTTACTAAAACAAAGGGTTAAAAATAAAAAGGTTTTGGTGGGTGAAAGGGTGTTTGTTTTGGGTTATGAAATGAAAAGGTTTAGGCTCAAAGGGGTTAACTAGGGGGATTTTGGGTAGGTGGTAAAAAAAGAAAAATAATGGTGTAGAAATAAAAAGGGTTAGTCCTAATGCCTCTGTCATTTACTTACTCGGGTTTAAGTTGGTAAGGACCAGGAATGTATCGTCGTGGCAAGTTCTAGAGTCGTAAGAAACCAAGCGGCTATTCACACAAGAAACGAAAAATGAGCATTTAGTTTAAGGATGTATATTTGTATGCTCAATAAAGGCTCAAAAACTCACTTTTTGTGGGAATGGGTTTTTATGTGATCAAGTATATATAATCAAATTTTAACTAGATTTGTCATGCCGTTTCATAATTTCCTTATGTTAGTTCTTTTTATCACGACGCTATCGGTTGTAAATTTGTAAAAATATAACCTTTTTAGAACTTGTTATTCCCAAATTAAACCAAGACAAGTAAAAAAATGAAAATTTTTGAAAAAAAATTTGGGGTGATTAACGGTTCCAATAGAGTTTTGTGTAAGGCTTGTTTTTAGGACTTGCAATATTTAAGGTTTTAGCACCCCCCCCCCCACACTTAAATTACACATTGTCCTCTATGTGTCCCAAAAATAAGTTTTTCGGTTGATTAAAATGTGTAAAAGTGGGTTAAAAACAAGATTTTATGTTACTGGGTAGCTGAACACGGGGTGTGTTGGCTGAGCACGGCCCCGTGGTCAGACTGCCAGTATCAAATTTAAACAGAAGGTTGGGCACGGGGACGTGTTCAGTGAGCACGGCCCCGTGTCCAGTTACCTGAACTGGGCATTTTCTGCAGAACCTCGGGCACGAGGCGTGTTGGGGTGAGCACGGCCCCGTGCTGAACTTGTCGGGAGGCTCTGTTTTTGTGCATGGGGTGTGGGTTCAAGTTTCCCTTAGTAACCTCCACCATTTCGAGTGTGCTTTATTCCGGAAAATTAAAACTAAACTAGAAAACATAAAAGTTAAACTAATCTAAAACTAAGGATAGTTCCGCGGAATGCCTCCGTGGTGCGCCACGTTTATAAGGGTCCTTGGCTATACCCTCTTTATCGGGTGGATCTGGCTCATCTTCAATTAGGGGGTCGTCATTGCCGATTGGATATTTCATTGATCGCTCAAGATTGACACTCTTTTTAAATGCCCCTAATTGAATAGATAGATTATTGTACTTCCGGTTTTTCAAGGCTTCGTGTGTTTTTACAAAAGGTCGTCCCAATACTAGAGGAGCGTCATCAAGGATGACAAAGTCCGTTGGGATTACCATTTGATTTGTTTGGACCAAGACGTCCTCAACTATACCGATTGATTTTATTATTTTCCGATTAGATAGAAAAATGGGTATTTGACGTGGAGAAAAATCACTAATACTTAATTTTTCGAAAATGTAGTTTGGCATTATGTTAACACAAAGATCTTTATCAATTGTAATATTACTAATAAAGGAGTTTTGAAAAAAAACATGGAACCGGTGTAATGTTGATTTCAAATGGGTCTTCTTTTATTAGCGAAGTTTGCTCATTAGTTAACTTAATGCTTACCGTTTTGCCAATTTTAGTGTTAGTGTTTAACTCTTTTAAAAACTTAGCAAGAGTGGGTACTAAACAATGATTTTCAAAAGAAGGTGACAAGAGATTAATTTCTTCAAAATTAGACTCTTCTTGAATTTTAACGTTAACGGACTCACCTTTTTCGTTGTTTAACTCATGTGTCGGTTTTTCACTTATTTGTTCTTCCATTTTTACACTTTCAACTATCTCTTCTTTATTTAATTCTTCTCTTGCGCGGGACTCTTCTTCCCTTGCGCGAGATTCTTTTATGTAGCGCTCGATAGTTTTAAGGTGATCTAATATCCTATCGGTTACGTCGGTTGTAGAATAAGGATCGGGATTTTCAAAGCTTGAATCCGGTTGTTCGATCCTTTGTTCCTCATAATACCCATATTGTAATCTAATCAGGCTAATCCTCAAAAAAGAGCTCCCTTTGATCCAATAACAGTTGCTGTTGGATCGTCCGGTGACCCTAAACAGTCAAGTTGAGTAGTTCATCATCAAATACAAAGGCGGTATCAATGTAAATGACGTCAACACAGCTTGTTCCTTTTCAATTCTTTTCTATTGATGATTTCTTGAGCTTATACAATGTAATTCTGACAAAAATCCAGCAGCACCTCAGCTCTCACTCACACTAATCCCGTTACAAATGAAATCACACAACATCTATTTATACTTGTTCTAATTTCGTTTGAATGTGACATGGATGCTTTCAAACAAAATTACTTGTGTTAATTTCGTTTGAAATTGTCCCTGTCATGTTCAAACGAAATTACACACTTAAACATGTACAAACCCTAATTTGATCCCTGTTGTGCACTCGTTTATCTAATCTAGACAATAGACTCGATTAAGACGAAGTTAACAGACACTAGATGCACCAACAGACTCCCCCTTGGATGTTGACGAAGTCTTCGGCGTCGAGTCTGTAGTCTTTGTCTCTTTCCAAATTGTCTTGACATTGTAAAGCTCTCTTCAATCTTCTCTTCTTTCATCAACAGCTAGCATGAATCACAGACTCTGAATCTTTGACACTCCTCAAGCTCCCCCTTGAATGTAGATCCAGAACTGCATCTGACTTTTAAGTCTTCAGACTCCCCCTATCAGTAGGCTGGAATTTTGCTTAGCTGCTTTCTAAAAATTAAACTTGTTACCTACATATACTCTACCCAAATATAAGATATATGACAATAACAGTTTCAAACTTAAACTTACCTTTTAACTTTCAGTGTTAGAAATCCACTTAAGCATTCAGGTCCAAATTAATGACCCTGATTACTCAATTTATCTACCAAGTCCAACTTAATGACCTTGGTTGATCTGAGATAATTCACACTGACATTTGTTAAACTTTTCAAACCATTTTCTGAAATATACAAGTTTCAAGTTAATTAACTTGTTTTGACTTTTCCATTTTCTCAATTATCATAATTAGCTCCAAACTCATCCTCCAGTCCAGAAACTTCCTGCATCTGCTTCAATTCGAATCTGAAGATCAATTTTCCACTTTGGTTTGTCGGAAAATAAAGCAGAAATGTAAAATCTTTTTGGATTTTTAATAAAGTTTCTACACTAGAAATGAATAACAGAAATAAAATGCAGTAAAAGTAAACTATTTACAAACATATTTTTGGTTGAGCATGTTAGGGAATCATATCAGCTATTCGACAAGTCACAAGTACCGTTAAGCTTTAATTTCATACTCAGAATTAAACAATTCGCTTAGATTGTCGATATACTGATCCACTTAAATTTTCACACAAATTTCAATCTGTTCAGGATACGGATTTAATGTTTTAGAAACTTAAACTCATTCATGTGTCCCACCTCTTGAATATACTCCCGTATCCAGATCCCAATATTCAGTCTTACAGGTGAGTATACCACAAATGATATCTGTAAAAGTTTAAATTGCGAAACCGTGAGAGCTCAGGTCAGAACTTCCGTTCAGCAAAGAGATGACGGTTCGACTTTAGTGGGTCCCCTTTAGAGGATCTTTTTTACAATAGCATTGATTAGCAATTTTATTGTCTCATCATTTTATGCTGAGGGCGGCGCTATTTTTCAAGCAAGCAGTAAAGTATTCTTCGGGCACGAGGCGTGTTGGGGTGAGCACGGCCCCGTGCTGAACTTGTCGGGAGGCTCTGTTTTTGTGCATGGGGTGTGGGTTCAAGTTTCCCTTAGTAACCTCCACCATTTCGAGTGTGCTTTATTCCGGAAAATTAAAACTAAACTAGAAAACATAAAAGTTAAACTAATCTAAAACTAAGGATAGTTCCGCGGAATGCCTCCGTGGTGCGCCACGTTTATAAGGGTCCTTGGCTATACCCTCTTTATCGGGTGGTTCTGGCTCATCTTCAATTAGGGGGTCGTCATTGCCGATTGGATATTTCATTGATCGCTCAAGATCGACACTCTTTTTAAATGCCCCTAATTGAATAGATAGATTATTGTACTTCCGGTTTTTCAAGGCTTCGTGTGTTTTTACAAAAGGTCGTCCCAATACTAGAGGAGCGTCATCAAGGATGACAAAGTCCGTTGGGATTACCATTTAATTTGTTTGGACCAAGACGTCCTCAACTATACCGATTGATTTTATTATTTTCCGATTAGATAGAAAAATGGGTATTTGACGTGGAGAAAAATCACTAATACTTAATTTTTAGAAAATGTAGTTTGGCATTATGTTAACACAAAGATCTTTATCAATTGTAATATTACTAATAAAGGAGTTTTGAAAAAAACATGGAACCGGTGTAATGTTGATTTCAAATGGGTCTTCTTTTATTAGCGAAGTTTGCTCATTAGTTAACTTAATGCTTACCGTTTTGTCAATTTTAGTGTTAGTGTTTAACTCTTTTAAAAACTTAGCATGAGTGGGTACTAAACAATGATTTTCAAAAGAAGGTGACAAGAGATTAATTTATTCAAAATTAGAATCTTCTTGAATTTTAACGTTAACGGACTCACCTTTTTCGTTGTTTAACTCATGTGTCGGTTTTTCACTTATTTGTTCTTCCATTTTTACACTTTCAACTATCTCTTCTTTGTTTAATTCTTCTCTTGCGCGGGACTCTTCTTCCCTTGCGCGAGATTCTTTTATGTAGCGCTCGATAGTTTTAAGGTGTTCTAATATCCTATCGGTTACGTCGGTGATAGAATAAGGATCGGGATTTTCAAAGCTTGAATCCGGTTGTTCGATCCTTTGTTCCTCATAATACCCATATTGTAATCTAATCAGGCTAATCCTCAAAAAAGAGCTCCCTTTGATCCAATAACAGTTGCTGTTGGATCGTCCGGTGACCCTAAACAGTCAAGTTGAGTAGTTCATCATCAAATACAAAGGCGGAATCAATGTAAATGACGTCAACACAGCTTGTTCCTTTTCAATTCTTTTCTATTGATGATTTCTTGAGCTTATACAATGTAATTCTGACAAAAATCCAGCAGCACCTCAGCTCTCACTCACACTAATTCCGTTACAAATGAAATCACACAACATCTATTTATACTTGTTCTAATTTCGTTTGAATGTGACATGGATGCTTTCAAACAAAATTACTTGTGTTAATTTCGTTTGAAATTGTCCCTGTCATGTTCAAACGAAATTACACACTTAAACATGTACAAACCCTAATTTGATCCCTGTTGTGCACTCGTTTATCTAATCTAGACAATAGACTCGATTAAGACGAAGTTAACAGACACTAGATGCACCAACAGACTCCCCCTTGGATGTTGACGAAGTCTTCGGCGTCGAGTCTGTAGTCTTTGTCTCTTTCCAAATTGTCTTGACATTGTAAAGCTCTCTTCAATCTTCTCTTCTTTCATCAACAGCTAGCATGAATCACAGACTCTGAATCTTTGACACTCCTCAAGCTCCCCCTTGAATGTAGATCCAGAACTGCATCTGACTTTTAAGTCTTCAGACTCCCCCTATCAGTAGGCTGGAATTTTGCTTAGCTGCTTTCTAAAAATTAAACTTGTTACCTACATATACTCTACCCAAATATAAGATATATGACAATAACAGTTTCAAACTTAAACTTACCTTTTAACTTTCAGTGTTAGAAATCCACTTAAGCATTCAGGTCCAAATTAATGACCCTGATTACTCAATTTGTCTACCAAGTCCAACTTAATGACCTTGGTTGATCTGAGATAATTCACACTGACATTTGTTAAACTTTTCAAACCATTTTCTGAAATATACAAGTTTCAAGTTAATTAACTTGTTTTGACTTTTCCATTTTCTCAATTATCATAATTAGCTCCAAACTGATCTTCCAGTCCAGAAACTTCCTGCATCTGCTTCAATTCGAATCTGAAGATCAATTTTCCACTTTGGTTTGTCGGAAAATAAAGCAGAATTGTAAAATCTTTTTGGATTTTTAATAAAGTTTCTACACTAGAAATGAATAACAGAAATAAAATGCAGTAAAAGTAAACTATTTACAAACATATTTTTGGTTGAGCATGTTAGGGAATCATATCAGCTATTCGACAAGTCACAAGTACCGTTAAGCTTTAATTTCATACTCAGAATTAAACAATTCGCTTAGATTGTCGATATACTGATCTACTTAAATTTTCACACAAATTTCAATCTGTTCAGGATACGGATTTAATGTTTTAGAAACTTAAACTCATTCATGTGTCCCACCTCTTGAATATACTCTCGTATCCAGATCCCAATATTCAGTCTTACAGGTGAGTATACCACAAATGATATCTGTAAAAGGTTAAATTGCGAAACCGTGAGAGCTCAGGTCAGAACTTCCGTTCAGCAGAGAAATGACGGTTCGACTTTAGTGGGTCCCCTTTAGAGGATCTTTTTTACAACAGCATTGATTAGCAATTTTATTGTCTCATCATTTTATGCTGAGGGCGGCGCTATTTTTCAAGCAAGCAGTAAAGTATTCTCCGGGGACTAGGCCATTGCTTCCGCAAAATCAGAAGTCCCGGGATAATACCCCAGATATCACTGAGTATAAAGACCTAGTATCTCAGAAAGAGGGATCTTTCAAACAAGATTTCAGGGGTTACCTATATATCCAAGTAGTGTTCCCCACGAAATAAGTAAGTAAAGATTTAGGTTTATATCCCGAACAAACCTACTAAATGTGTAAAAACCTATCGGCACATCACCAGCGAGACTATTTAAGACTTTTTAAACTTTACATATCTTTAGCATACCGTAACTGTCAAGCCGATGTACTATCATTTTCCCTTTTTACACAAGCTCTTTTATGGTTTTCTATTGTTTTTGAATTTTGAAAATATCTCATGTTTTTGTATTTTTGTCATTTTTATTGTTTTAGTATTTTCTGAAAATATTACCCTATACTCTCCCCCTAAATACCAAAACAAGTAAAAAATCGACAAACCATTGCAAATTGCTTCTCAACATCATCTACAATGTCTCCTTCATCAACGCCAAGAATCTCTTCCAACACCGATAAAAGTTTCGTACCATTTAATTTTAGCAAATATTGAAAACGTGTTTTATCAAATGCTTTGGTATGTAAATCAGCTTTTTGCTCGTCAGTGTGGATTTTCTCAATTCGTATCAACTTCTTCTCGAAACAATCTCGAATGAAGTGATGACGAATTTCAATGTGTTTCGTTTTTGCGTGATGAACATGATTTTTAGTAATGTTAATCGCTGCCTCATTATCAACAAAGATAGGGGTGTTTAGAAATTGCAAACCGTAGTCGCGCATCTGTTGCTGGATCCACAAGATCTGTGAGCAGCAACTGCTAGCAGATACATACTCCGCTTCACATGTGGATAGAGCCACAGCGGTCTGCTTTTTGCATTGCCAGGTGACCAATCGTGATCCAAAGAACTGGCACCCCGCTGTTGTTGATTTAACGTTAACTTTATAGCATCCGAAATCAGAATCAGAATACCCTTCGAGCGTGAAATCGCCTTCTCTTGGATACCACAACCCCAATGATGGAGTTCCTTTCAGGTAGCGTAATATCCTTTTCACAATCACCATATGCGAAGCTCTAGGATTAGACTGAAACCTTGCTGCGAGGCAGGTTGGATACATAATATCGGGTCTTGAAGCTGTCAAATACATTAACGAACCAATCATAGAACGATACATCGTTTCATTTACCTTCTCTCTGGTGAGATCAGGGTTTATCCCATTATTCGTCGCTAATGGGGTGGAAGCTGGAGTAGATCCTGACATCCCAAATTTCTCCAAGATATCATAAACGTACTTCGTTTGATGTATGAAAATTCCTTTGGGTAGTTGATCAACCTGCAGTCCCAAAAAGAATTTCATCTCACCCATCGATGACATTTCGAATTTCTGCTTCATAACTTGTTCAAAATATTTGCACAAATTTTCATTCGTTGACCCAAATATGATGTCGTCCACGTATATTTGAACTATCAGAAGATGTCCGTCGACCTCTTTGGTTAAGAGAGTGGCATCCACTTTTCCACGAATGAAGCTGTTGGCTAGTAGGTGTTGAGACAATGTCTCGTACCAAGCTCTCGGGGCCTGGTGTAAACCATACAACGCTTTGTCTAGCAAATAGACCTTATCTTTGTGGATTGGATCGGTAAAGCCCGGTGGCTGACCGACATATACCTCCTCTTTTACTTTTCCATAGAGAAACGCCGATTTAACATCTAACTGATAAACTTTGAAATTTTTCCAAGATGCAAATGCTAAAAAGATTCTGATCGCTTCTAGTCGAGCAACTGGAGCATACACTTCAGTGAAATCTATACCCTCCTGCTGACTGAAACCCTGGACTACGAGTCGAGCTTTGTTACGAACAACAACCCCTCGATCATCTCTCTTACACTTGAACACCCACTTGGTGTTTATCTTCCTTTGACCATCAGGCAAGTCTACTAACTTCCACACACCTAACTTCTCAAACTGACTCAACTCTTCTTGCATGGCATTGACCCAAGAATCTTCAGTTAGCGCCTCTTTGTATGTTCGCGGTTCGATCTGCGAAATAAAACAACTTAGTGAAAACTCAGTTTGTAAAGGTGCTACTGTAGAATAAAAACAAGTAAGGCCTTGGTCAATTTGACGTCTAGTGCGAACGCCTGTATGGAATTCTCCAATGATCAACTCCTCTGGATGGTACGAAAGTGTTCATGGCATCACCTCGCCTGGAACATCTACCTCGCCTTCCAAATTTGTAATATTTTGATTTGCACCTTGTTCACTGACTGGGTTTGTTTGACTTGATATCTGAATTTGCCCCCCCTCAGAATCTGAATCACCACGATCAAATACTGGCATGTTCTCAAATTCTTGATTATCATTCTGTACCGTCTGATTATCATGAGCAACTTCATTTTGTTGAATATCATCATGTTCTCCAACATTGCTTGGACCTGCTTCATTGTCATTTGAATTTTGTCGAGGTCGATTTGAATACTCAGCTGGGAACCTTTCCTGTGAAGACTCATACTCTCTTAGAATATCCAACTCGTCAAAGAAATCTTGTTGTTCTTCTTCTTCTTCCATGTCAAACGAATCCCACAATTTATCGTAATTAAAACGCCATGAATCGCCTGGATTCTACGGTGGCATTGTGTAACCTTGACACTCAACATTGTGTGCTTCAATAATCCGCTTCAAGCTTGGAACAAATACTCGTTTCAATGGACTTGTGTAACCCACAAAAATTCCTTCGATGCTTTTTGGACCAAATTTACCAAAAGGCTCTAGAACTGTACAGGGAGACCCAAACGGTTCTAAATACTGCAGGTTCGGTTTGCGGTTATTGATCAGTTCGAAACACGTCTTATTGAATTTCTTGACAGTGAGAACCCGGTAGAGTGTATAGCATGCAGCGGATACTGCTTCTGCCCAAAAATTAACTGGTAGCTTTGAATCAGCAAGCATCGTCCTAGTCGTTTCAATTAGCGTCCTGTTCTTTCTTTCAGCTACTCCATTCTACTGCGGAGTGTAAGGAGCACTAAATTCATGCAAAATACCTTTTTCATCACAAAACACTTCCATTTTGCTACTTTTGAACTCTGTACCGTTGTCACTTCTTATTCTTCGAACACGAGTTTGGTACAAGTTTTCAAGCTTTTTTGATCAACGTGATAAACTCCCAAATGTTTGGTCTTTTGATTGCAAAAATGAAACCCATGAAAACCTCGAGTAATCATCTGTGACTACTAGACAATAAAGATCCCCTGTAATACTTTTGACGTTTACTGGACCAAACAAATCCATGTGGAGTCTCTCTAAAGGTCTCGAAATTGAGTTTTCTTTCTTCATGGGGTGAGATTTCTTCTTTTACTTTCCTTTGATGCAACTAATGCACTCCCCCTCAAGATGAAAACCTTTCAAATGTACACCAGTAACTAAATCATTATGCACCAAGTGATTCATTTTTCTAAGATGTATATGACCCATTTTCCGGTGCCACAATTGCGATTCCTTCTCCGTTGCTCTTGAAACAAAACAATGAGCCTGACCCGTTGTTGTAGTTGCTACACTCATGTCTAACACATGCAAATCATTTACCCTAGGCGTTCTCATGATAATCCATTCTTCAGGGATAACAAATCCTGGTTTCAAGATCAAGCATTCTTTGTCAGTAAAGTGCGTTGTATACATGCGATCACAAATCTGAGAGATACTCAGAAGATTGTTTTCAAGCTCGGCGATATAGTTAACTCTTTCAAACGTGACAATTCCATTCGGTAAATTTCCTTCACCGACTATTCGACCACCTTGATTTCCTGTAAATCCCACGTAACCTCCATTAAAATTACTAACATCATACAGCAGGGCTGTTTTCCCCGTCATGTGCCGAGAAGCTCCACTATCCATAATCCATCGTGAAACAGATCTTGGAAGCTCCTGCACATATCACAATCACTTAGTTAGAAGTTGATGCCACCCAAGCCTCTTTGGACTCACGTAGTTAGAACTTGACATTAATGTGAGATTTAGCAATGTAAAGTGGCGGAAAGTTTTTGTCATTCATTTTTAAACTTTCTTCTGATCCAACCTCAACCTTTTTGTATACAAAAAACTCATCTTTCTTAGGTTGACCATTTGGTTGATTTTTCTTTTGAACATTCTTCTTCTCTGTTGGAGTAGAAGATTGTTTCTCCAATTGTTCATAATAATCCAAAGGAACATTCATCTTTACCGGTGTGGTAGAAGACGATTGTTTTTCTGACTCTGAAACCTTTGGTTTTGATGAACTTTCTTTCTTGTCAACAATTTTTGGCTTCCATGTTTGTTGAGATGACGCAACCCGTTTGTAAAATTTGTCAATTTTAGTTTCCAATTTCTTAACAGGTTCAGCTTTGAATTTTGTTTTCTCATTTTTCAAATTTTTTTTCTCAACAACCAATGGAGCTTTTCCCTTCACATCATCTTTCTTTCTTAAATTCATCACAACTTCAGTCTTAAGCTTCAAGTTGGTACACTTTCGTGCAATATGTCCAACTTGATTGCATTTGAAGCATATTCGGGTGTCAACTACCCGACTTGTGCATTCAGACTGAGGCTGCGATGCTTTCTTCTCAAAGAAATCTTCATTTGTTTTCGAAAAAAATCTTAGATTCTTCATCAGAAAGTGAACTCGAACTTGACACAAACACTTTCTTCTCAGCAAACCTTCTGTTTTGAACATTCCTTTTCTGATAATTTTTACCACCCTGATATCCACCCGACCATTTGTTTCTGTTGTTGTTAGAAAAACGTGGTGGAATGACAGGTTTTTTGTAGTAAGCTTTATCTCTCTCAAAATTTAATTGCCTCTTTGAATTTCTCAAACCTTCGATTTCTGATATATCAATCTCAATCAATTTAAAAACATTTCTCAATTTTCCCACATTTACATTTTCTAAAGGAAATTCAAGATCCGAATACAACTTATCAGATCCCGCCATCTTATACATCACAACAGCAGGTTCATCATTTAAGTTGTTTTTGGATTTTGATTTCGGAATGTATTTGTCCAGAAAACATTCATCATCATCAGCTGAATCACTATCAGACTTCAAAACACTTTCAGCCATGCTTTTAACAATATCAGTTTGAACACTATCATCAGATGATGATGAAGAAAATGTCACATCAATTGACTCTGGAAATTTTATTTCATTTGTTTCATCATTAACCAACCCGGATTTCTTCTTTGAGAAATTATTTAGAACTGGTGGTGGAACCTGATGATACCCCACCCCGGTTCCATCAGCATATACATCTTCACGTGCTTTGTTTTTCCCGATGGGTTTGGGAACAATGTGTTGTAAAACAAAGCTTGCAGAGTTGTAACTTTTCAATTTCAACTGGATGCGTTCATTTTCAATTTTGGCTTCTTGAAATTGAAGCTTCAACTTAGCAATTTCATCCAGTTGCTGATTGATTAACTCATCTTTCACTCTAAGAACACCGGTCAGTTGAAGATTTTCTTTGTCTGTCTTACCATTTCTTTCATCACAATCTTTAACCGTTCGTTTTAGCTTCTCAAAATTTTCTGAGATTTGACGATTTTCAAGAATCAATTTTTCATTTTCTTTTCTAATTCTTTCTACGTCAATTTGATCATTTTTAATTTTCTCAGTTAATTCTTTTAATTTGTCGTTTGAAGCTTTTTCCAACTTATCACGGTTTAAGATTTGATCTTCAACACTTCTGACTCTACTGGTCAGATCTTCAACTTTCTTACCACTGAGGTAAGCATTTGTACTACAAACTTTGCACTCTTTCATGCAATTTTTGCAGTTGTTCTCAGATTTACCATTCTTACCTGACACATGTGTATCATTTGTACTGACCTTATCTTTGGACTCAGTTCCAGAACCAGAAACTACCTCTAGTTCTTTTGCAGCTAGAACCTTGTCAGCCATCTTCTTTAAGTTTTTAGCGATGAGTTCTTGTGAAGTATCAATGATCCCATCATCAATCTTCTTTGGCTCCGGTTCTTTTGCTGTCTCTTTTTCTTTTTCTTTCTCAACATCTTCTCCTCCTCCCCACCATTCTCTTTGTCTGGCTTCTTCTTCATCAGCAATTTGTTTGGTGAGAACTTCAAGATCAACAGTATCTGGATCCACAGCTATGTTACCATTAGGATCAAGATAACATTCTCTATCAGGATCCCATCTTTTCGCCAGTTTAGCTTCTTTGTATATACGATAGATTTTGGCTTTCATGAATCGAGCTTGATCCTTTCTGTTCACATACTTTACTTCTTCAGTTCTCTTATCCTTAAATGGAACAATCTTTGCTGTTGTGAAGGCATAACCAACTGCGTCTTCCTCAGGCAAAACATCACTCCAATCATAACCTTCATCATCATGAAAAACTGCAAGTGCCCTGGATTTTTCTTTGGGTGCCTCCTCTATCTGCTTCATCCTAGGAGGTTCAGATTTATTCTGATGATAGATAGCTCTTTTGTCACCCTATCGGATGACCACCCGATCGGACAGCCGTCCGATCGGACTGCCATTCGAACCAAACCACACCTTCCCTCCTCTTCTCCTTTACCTATAAATAGGCCAGTCACATCACCTTTTCAGTGATGTGACAGCTCTGCTCGACCAAGACACGCGCACACGTCCTTTTCTTCATTCTCTCATCGATTTCGGTACGTTTTAGGCTAGATCTTTGCACATTCTTGATCTACACATCATTCTCTATGTGATTCTCACTTGAAATCACATTTTTCACTGTGAAATCTCTCAGATCTGAGATCTTGAGGATGATGTCATCATAGTGGTTAGTACAAAATGCCATATGACGTCATTCTTGGTGAGATCTAGCTAAGATCTAAGGGATTCCATGCTTATTTCCTCAAATCTAAGACTAAATCTAATAGTTTTATACTAAAACTTGAGTTCCTTTTTTGAATTCCTGATTTACTTCGGTGATAAACGGGACTGAACGAACTGTAGACTAGATCGGTGGTCTAGAGTAGGTTTAGGAACGGATTGTTCACTAATTAAGACGATCAAGGGATGGATTCCGGCATAAACCCATCGCTAACAGACAACTGGTTGGACTGGGGTGGTTCCCGACCGAACAGAATGGCTGTTAAACGATAAGTTACTGTTGTCTCAGTACGTGCCGTGACGTCACCATTAATCTTCAAACTTAGAATTTTTACAAGATTGACAAACAAGAACAAGGGTCGCCCGATCGAGCGGCAACCCGTTCGGACAGTCGTCCGATCGAACAACCACCCTATCATGTGACACTTGCCTTTTTGTCTTGAATTACTAAACATTTGGTGAACCATCAAAACTTGGAAGTCTGATCGAATGGCAACCCGATCGAACAGCTGTCCGATTGAGCAGCCGTCCGGTTGGGACGACCAGAATATCTACACTCGGACCAAGTGGCAATCTGATCGGATTACCGTCCGATCGGACAACCACCTTAGTCCTTTTTATTCATGAATTTCACTCGAGTGGCAACCCGATCGGATGGCCATCCGATCGGGCAGCCACCTTTCCCTTACCAAACATATGCCACCCGAACGACCGGCTATCCGATCGGACAGCCGTCCGATCGGGCAACCCTTCGAACCGATGACTGCTTCAACACTTTGAGCAATCTCGTTATCCTGCCCGGCTATTATCCTATTGTAATCTAATCAGGCTAATCCTCAAAAAAGAGCTCCCTTTGATCCAATAACAATTGCGACTGTTAAGTAATCACTGTGAGTATACTCGATTCCCTTTTTACTTTAAACTTTTGGGGTCTAACATGTATTCTATTAAACTAAATACTTTTGGCAATCTATACTCTATCCTATGTGTTTGTGAAAACTTGTGCATTCTAGTATTCTATTTGTGCTATGTGACGTTTAATCCAGGGTGTTTAGTTCCGTCTTAACAATAGTAGTGCTATAGGGGGTGCACCTCTCCCATTATTCTTAGGGGGTATTGTTAGGAGGATTCTAGTTTACCTTGAGTCTTGGGTAGACACTAAAGCATCAGAATACTTGGGCTATCACTGCGTGGACTGCGACACTAGCACGGCTGAAACTATTTTTATTGCTTACACTGTGGATACGAGTTGTTTTTAAATTATTATTCTAGTATCAAACCTGTATACTCACCAATACTTTTGTATTGATATTTTAATACATGTTGCAGGTTGATAGGTTGAGATGGATCATGGAAATCAAGCTAGGGGAATGCCTAGAAACGTCGCCTAGTGAACTTAGAAACTTTTGAATAATTTGAACAATCTTTGTTATGTTTTGTATTCGATGTCTGATGTTGGATTTTGATTTAGACAAATTTTATGCATGTAATCATTTAACCTCTATTGCCACAATAGTGTTATGGAAATCTCATGAGCAATCTGAACGCCTAGTGCTCGCACCCCGATGATTCCGCCATTGGTTGCGGTGTGACAGATTGGTATCAGAGCCATAACTAAAGGGAATTAGGATAAGTAGGAATACTTGCCCTAGTCTATAGTTCTAAGAACTTGATTCTTATTTGTTGTTTAAGACTTATGCATTCTACCGTATCTGCTTCCTAGCAACACATGTTCCTACTAAACTTACATGCCTTCCCTAAGGCTGATACACTGTACACTTTATACTACGAAAACACTGTTACCCAGTGTTTGTATTTTGCACGAGTTTTGCCCACAGGATAGGAGTGACATCCGAACCTTGATGGGAAATCTCCGTATTATTCTAGTGGGCCCTGTCTGCGGATAAGAGTCCACAACATTTGGGGTACGATGTTGTCAAGTTAGAGGTGTAACTCAGACCTTGATAACCAGTCCCACTCCGTGATGATTTTATGTCTCGCCAAAGTCTCATAACTGCCAATCAATTGAGTACGTGGAATGACCAAAATGATGAATATCGTAGGCCTAACATCGATGACGTATTTGTCTAAGTAAGTCAAGACGCGTTACCTCAATTCGAAAGGAGTTCGAAACACTCTGGTTAGTCGCCGTTCCTCTACCCGGAACAATCCTATGTTTTAAAAGCCTATCTTGTTTTTATGTTATCTTGATTTTATGAATGTGGGTTATCTATGAGGTTTTAAACTTAATTCTTCGTTCGTTTTGAAATGCTTTTACACAAATTTGCACGTTGTCCCGCAATCTAAAACGTTAATTCTAATCTCAGATCAAACTAAATTTCCAAAGTTTTATTCTATGTGTAGTCTACGTGGTAAACTTGATCGACTATGGTATGATATGATGTGTGGTGAGAAACACTAAGATGACATGGAAGTACGGGACAGAAGTGGTGTGTCCGAAGCATGGTGGATACGCCGCTGGTACTTCCTATATATAAGTGCTTCCGACATATTACCAACTTCCGTAGCAAGTGCCATGCGAGATTTAGTGTTTGCAGACCAGTGTGGAAAGTCTACGTAATCTACGGAATGTCTATGTAATCTCTGGAAAGCCTATGCAATCTATGAGCAGACTATGTGATCTATGAGAATTCCAGCATAATCTATGGTTGATCTATTATGTTAATACAATCTAGCGAGTTAAACTATTTGAGCTAAATTATGTTAAACTATCTTGGTCTATTGGTTTAATCTATGATCATCTATCTGGTTAAACTATGCTAGTATTCTACGCTGATCTATTTTGAGTATTCTATGTGATGTATTTGAGTAATCTATGAGTAATCTACGATAATCTATTAAAATACATGAATATATGATAAAGATGATGGGTATGTTGAGAGTTGCGACACGTAACATGACACCGAGTACGAGGGGAGGCGATGTGTCCGAAGCGTGGTGGATACGCCGCTGGTACTTCCTATATATAAGCGTTTCTGACATGATTAACCAAACTTCGTACAACGTGCCATGTGAAGGTCGTTCATTTTGTGGTATTAGTTTATCTTGTACCTAAATCCTTTAACCTATCGTGAGTGAATCTTTATCATGGGACTTCGTAACCTAGACTTATACAATCCTTATGTTGGAACTCGTAGATGTCTGCTCGAAGACTCACTGATAACCTAAGGAAATCAAGGGAGAAGTCCCAGAAAAAGATGATGTCATTCATGGCCGACCAGATCACTAGGGTCGTGCCAAAGATTGTTTCCGAACTTCAAGGATCCACCACTCCTCCATCCTCTGTGGACTCTAAAGTAGGGAAGCCGACAACTACCAAGTTCAACTACAAACACTTCGTCTCCTGCAACCCCAAGCCGTTTACGGGCAGTGATGGGGTGACAGCTATGCTTGAGTGGTTTGACAGTATAGAAGTCACTTTCATCAACAGTGAAAGCCCCGAACATTTGAAAACCAGGAGTCTCAACAACAATCGTGTGCGTGACAAGAAATTTGCCTCCTGCTATGCGTGATTCCATCGAAGCAGCTCAGCTAGAAACTATTGAAGAAGTCTACCGACCCGCAGCTAGTCTCAACAACAATCGTGTGCGTGACAAGAAATTTGCTACCCCTGCTCCTTCAAAGTCTGCAAATCAAGTCACTCAGCAGCCAAGTGGCAGCAAGAACAAGAAACGGAAAGCTCAGGGCTCGGGATGTAATGCTATTACTCCTACTGCTAACCATGCAGCGAAACCTGCTCCTACTCCTACTCCTGCTGCTGCTAACCCTACTGCTCCTGAAGTAAAGAAGCAATACACTGGGTCTTATCCCAAGTGTGCAACATGCAACTTTCATCATCCTACTACCTCTGCATGCCGATTATGCACCATCTGTAACCGCTATGGTCACACGGCTCCTTACTGTCGTCACGCTAACCCTGCCCCTCAAGCTCAGCAAGCTCCTGCTCCACCAGCTCAAGCAGCTCTTCCAGCTCCTCCTCTGCAGAACCCAGGACTGATCAATGCCATTCGTGCATGTTTTCAGTGTGGGGATACTACTCATCTCCGTAACCGTTGCCCCCAGCTGAACCAAGAGCAACAAGCAGCCGCTCGTGGACGAGCGTTCAACCTCAATGCTAATCAAGCTCGCAACAACAATGACGTGGTGAATGGTATGTTTCTCATTAATAATCTCTATGCTTTGATCCTATTTGATACTGGTGCCGATAAGAGTTTTGTGTCCGTGGAATTCGAGTCTTTGATAAATTGTACACGCTCTAAGTTATCTGAGTCGTTCTCAGTTGAGGTCCCCAATGGTAAGTCGATTCTTGTTAATTCTATCATACGTGATTGTTCTTTGATCCTTAACGATCACGTATTCTCTATTGACCTTATCCCAATGCGTTTGGGAAGTTTTGATGTCATTATCGGCATGGATTGGTTGCGTAATAACCATGCCGAGGTAGTTTGTCACGATAAGCTCGTTCGTCTTCCTCTGCCGTCCGGTGATATCTTAAATGTCTATGGAGACCGACCTTCAAAAGGACTAAGGCTGATGTCATGCACACAAGCGAACAGAAGTTTACGTAAACAGAACCCTGCCTTCTTGGCTCACGTGGTGGAACAAAAGGGCAAGGGGAAGAACATAAATGATGTTCCAGTTGTGTGTGATTTTCCTGATGTCTTTCCTGAGGATCTACCCGGTCTTCCTCCTCCCAGAGTTGTTGACTTTCGTATCGATCTTGTACTTGGTGCGACTCCTGTCGCCAGGGCTCCTTACCGTCTTGCACCTTCCGAAATGCAAGAGTTATCCAGCCAGCTACAGGAACTACTCGATAAAGGTTTTATTCGTCCAAGTACCTCCCCGTGGGGTGCTCCCGTGTTATTTATCAAGAAGAAGGATGGTTCGTTCCGTATGTGTATCGACTACCGTGAACTTAATAAGCTTACTGTGAAAAATCTTTACCCGTTGCCCTGTATTGATGACCTATTTGACCAACTACAAGGCGCGTCATGTTTCTCTAAGATTGACCTATGTTCTGGATATCATCAACTACATGTTCTCGAAGATGATATTCCTAAAACTGCGTTTCGTACTCGATATGGGCACTATGAGTTCGTAGTCATGCCTTTTGGCCTAACCAACGCTCCTGCAGTGTTCATGGACCTGATGAACCGTGTCTGTAAACCTTATTTGGATCGTTTTGTGATAGTCTTTATTGATGATATTCTTATTTATTCTAAATCTAAAGCTGATCATGCTCGCCATCTGCGTCTTATGCTTGAATTGCTACGAGGTGAACGCCTATATGCTAAGTTTTCTAAATGTGAGTTCTGGATTGATGAAGTGCCGTTTCTTGGTCATATTGTCAGTAGTCAGGGCATTCATGTTGACCCTTCAAAAATCGAGGCGGTGAAGAATTGGTGTACGCCTAAATCCGTGTCTGAGATTCGTTCTTTTCTAGGGTTGGCGGGTTATTACCGCCGGTTTATCGTGGATTTTTCTAAAATCGCTGTTCTTCTTACTACTCTAACCCAGAAGGAGAAACCTTTTGTTTGGGGTCCCGAACAGAAGGAATCCTTTCTGACCCTTAAGAACCTTTTGTGCAATGCTCCTGTTTTAACTCTACCTGATGGAAATGATGATTTTGTGGTATATTGCGATGCCTCGAACCGTGGATTTGGCTGTGTGCTCATGCAGCAGGACAAGGTCATTGCTTACGCTTCTCATCAACTCAAAGTGCATGAGAAAAACTATACTACTCACGATCTGGAGCTTGGTGCGGTTGTTTTTGTGTTAAAGATCTGACGACACTACCTGATGGTACTAAGTGTGTGGTCTTCACCGACCATAGGAGCCTTCAACACATCTTTGACCAGAAAGAGCTGAACATGCGACAGAGGCGTTGGGTGGAATTGCTTAACGACTACGACTGCGAAATTCGCTATCACCCTGGAAAAGCGAACGTAGTAGCCGACGCCCTTAGTCGTAAGACTCATGTCAAGGCTTTACGTATATCTAGTGATCTGCATGTTTGTATTCGTGAAGCTCAGTATTCAGTAGCAAATGAAGGAAGTCTAGAAGAAGAAATTCACGGCGCTAGAATGGACCAGCTCGAAACTAAATCTGATAGCCTGCAGTATTATCTAAATCGTATCTGGGTGCCAGATCGCGATAATCTTCGTGAGCTTATTATGACTGAGGCTCACAAATCTCGTTACTCTATCCATCCAGGCACCGACAAGATGTATCAGGACCTGCGTACGATATATTGGTGGCCTGGGATGAAGAGGGATATTGCTGTGTACGTTTCTAAATGCCTTACCTGTTTGAAGGTAAAGGATGAAAATCAGCGTCCCTCCGGACTTTTAGAGCAACCTAAAATCCCCGTGTGGAAGTGGGATAGTCTTGCTTTGGACTTTATTACTAAGTTACCTCGAACACCTGCCGGTCATGACAGTATTTGGGTGATCATTGACCGTTTGACTAAATCATCCCAATTTCTTCCGATTCGTGAAGATCATAAAGTGGAGAAACTTGCTAGGATCTATACCGATGAGATTATAAGTCGTCATGGCGTATCTTTAGACATAATCTCTGACCGTGATGGGTTCGCACTTGAATTTTAGCACGGCCTTTCATCCTCAGACGGGTGGACAGACCGAGCGCACTATTCAAACCCTAGAGGACATGCTCCGTTCTTGTGTCATCGACTTTGGTGGTAACTGGGATGTACAATTACCATTGATAGAATTCTCGTACAACAATAGTTATCATTCCAGTATTCAGATGGCCCCCTTCGAAGCTTTGTATGGACGAAAATGCCGATCTCCTCTCAGTTGGCATGAGGTTGGGGAAAAGCAGTTCACTGGCCCCGAGATTATTCAAGAGACAACGGATAAGATTCTTCAGATCCGTGATAACTTGATGAAGGCTAGAAGCAGACAAAAGAGCTATGCTGATAGAAGGCGCACGCCTCTGGAATTTGTTGTTGGAGATCGAGTTCTTCTTAAGGTATCCCCCTGGAAGGGAGTAGTTCGCTTTGGCAAAAAGGGGAAGCTCGCTCCTCGCTATGTGGGTCCTTTCATGATACTTGTGAGGATTGGCAAGGTAGCGTACAAACTCGATTTGCCTCAGGAACTAAACAACGTGCACCCAGTTTTCCACGTATCCAACCTACGGAAATGTCTAGCCGATGAGGAACTGCAAGTTCCTCTGGAAGACTTGCAAATAAATGAAGTTGTTCAATTTGTGGAGAAACCGGTCGAAATTATGGATCAAGCTGTCAAGCGTCTGAGGCGCAGCAAAATTCCCATTATCAAGGTTCGATGGGAAGGAAAGCATGGTGCTGAATTCACTTGGGAGTTGAAAAGTGATATGAAGGCCAAGTACCCGCATCTCTTTGAACAGGCTTCTTCTAAGATTTCGGGGACGAAATCTCCTAAAGGAGTGGAGACTGTAACGCCCAGCGTCCCTAAACTCTAGGATCTTGTCAAGAGTCAAGACTAGTCCCTGAAGTTTAACTTTTGTCTATGTTAGCCCCTAGTCTATGTGGATTGTCTATTTTCTTGGAGTGTCGAAGTATACGTTTGGAAATGCCTAATTCTATACGATTTGAATGCCTAAATCTATGATTTGAATGTCTATTCGGAATGCCTAATGTTGAAATGCCTAAATGAGGAATGTCTATATGTGGGATTGCCTAAATTCTATATGGTTGGAATGCCTAAATGTCTATATATTTGGAATGTCTAACTCTAGGTGCTTGAGATGTCTACACCCATATTGGAATGTCTAAATCTACGTTGGAATGCCTAAATCTATTTGGTGACTGACTCCTTAGACTCGTGAAACTTGATTCTTGGTTGAACGAGAAACTGGAGCCTTGTCACTCGCAGGATCTATTTAATCTTGTAAACCTTTGATGTATATGCTATAATCTAGTTATTCTATTGCCTAAAACCACGCAACGCTTAATCTAACTCGCAAAACAATCAAGAACTGGAATACGGAAAGGTTGGGTTGACCAGAGTGGCCATCCGATCGGACTGCCATCCGATCGGATTGTCACCCTATCGGATGACCACCCGATCGGACAGCCGTCCGATCCGACTGCCATTCGAACCAAACCACACCTTCCCTCATCTTCTCCTTTACCTATAAATAGGCCAGTCACATCACCTTTTCAGTGATGTGACAGTTCTGCTCGACCAAGACACACGCACACGTCCTTTTCTTCATTCTCTCATCGATTTCGGTACGTTTTAGGCTAGATCTTTGCACATTCTTGATCTACACATCATTCTCTATGTGATTCTCACTTGAAATCACATTTTTCACCGTGAAATCTCTTAGATCTGAGATCTTGAGGATGATGTCATCATAGTGGTTGGTACAAAATGCTATATGACGTCATTCTTGGTGAGATCTAGCTAAGATCTAAGGGATTCCATGCTTATTTCCTCAAATCTAAGACTAAATCTAAGAGTTTTATACTAAAACTTGAGTTCCTTTTTTGAATTCCTGATTTACTTCGGTGATAAACGGGACTGAACGGACTGTAGACTAGATTGGTGGTCTAGAGTAGGTTTAGGAACAGATTATTCACTAATTAAGACGATCAAGGGATGGATTCCGGCATAAACCCATCGCTAACAGACAACTGGTTGGACTGGGGTGGTTCCCGACCGAACAGAATGGCTGTTAAACGATAAGTTACTGTTGTCTCAGTACGTGCCGTGACGTCACCATTAATCTTCAAACTTAGAATTTTTACAAGATTGACAAACAAGAACAAGGGTCGCCCGATCGAGCGGCAACCCGTTCGGACAGTCGTCCGATCGAACAACCACCCTATCAGGTGACACTTGCCTTTTTGTCTTGAATTACTAAAAATTTGGTGAACCATCAAAACTTGGAAGTCTGATCGAATGGCAACCCGATCGAACAGCTGTCCGATCGAGCAGCCGTCCGGTTGGGACGACCAGAATATCTGCACTCGGACCAAGTGGCAATCCGATCGGATTACCGTCCGATCGGACAGCCACCTTAGTCCTTTTTATTCATGAATTTCACTCGAGTGGCAACCCGATCGGATGGCCATCCGATCGGGCAGCCACATTTCCCTTACCACACATATGCCACCCAAACGACCGGCTATTCGATCGGACAGCCGTCCGATCGGGCAACCCTTCGAACCGATGACTGCTTTAACACTTTGAGCAATCTCGTTATCCTGCCCGGCTATTATCCTATTGTAATCTAATCAGGCTAATCCTCAAAAAAGAGCTCCCTTTGATCCAATAACAGTTGCGACTGTTAAGTAATCACTGTGAGTATACTCGATCCCCTTTTTACTTTAAACTTTTGGGGTCTAACATGTATTCTATTAAACTAAATACTTTTGGCAATCTATACTTTATCCTATGTGTTTGTGAAAACTTGTGCATTCTAGTATTCTATTTGTGCTATGTGACGTTTAATCCAGGGTGTTTAGTTCCGTCTTAACAATAGTAGCGCTATAGGGGGTGCACCTCTCCCATTATTCTTCGGGGGTATTGTTAGGAGGATTCTAGTTTACCTTGAGTCTTGGGTAGACACTAAAGCATCAGAATACTTGGGCTATCACTGCGTGGACTGCGACACTAGCACGGCTGAAACTATTTTTATTGCTTACACTGTGGATACGAGTTGTTTTTAAATTATTATTCTAGTATCAAACCTGTATACTCACCAATACTTTTGTATTGATATTTTAATACATGTTGTAGGTTGATAGGTTGAGATGGATCATGGAAATCAAGCTAGGGGAATGCCTAGAAACGTCGCCTAGTGAACTTAGAAACTTTTGAATAATTTGAACAATCTTTGTTATGTTTTGTATTCGTTGTCTGATGTTGGATTTTGATTTAGACAAATTTTATGCATGTAATCAATTAACCTCTATTGCCACAATAGTGTTATGGAAATCTCATGAGCAATCTGAACGCCTAGTGCTCGCACCCCGATGATTCCGCCATCGGTTGGGGTGTGACATCAACTCTGTTTCAAAGTTTCAAACATCACCACTAGCGGAAAACATCAGTAAGGAACAAAACAGCAATATCAGGAAAGTACTGGAACTTGCAATGATCACCTTCTTTTATGTTGTTATCTTTAAGCCATTTCGCCCAGCCCTTGACAACGTACTTGATATTGTTTTTATTTGGCTCCGCCCTAACATCATGTTTTATCTCCACATTCTGCCTGTTGGCAATCTTAACTTTCAACGTTTCGTCAATTCCTGTGATCCGTGCTACTGCAACTGGTATGCGCTATAAGTTACAAAACATAATAATAATTTCCATTAATGATGCTGACGTATTTAAAAAATACAAAACTTAACCAAATTATGTAAACATATTAGACGCCTATTAACATATAATTTTTTTTGGAACTTACAAAGCGTTTGGTGTATGGCACAAAAAATATCAGTGGCCCAATATCATCATCATCAAACTCCTCTGATTCAGCCAAAGAGTCTTTAGAATCCGATATGACCAGAACATCGTTTTCAGCTCCAGCTATTCTAATTAACATTTAAAACGTTGACCCATTTTAAATAAAAGATTAAGTCATAACATATAATGCAATATTTTTGTTGTACTTTAAAGGAATGACAACCATACATACGTTAAATACGGTAATTCCTCTTGATGTTACATTTCTATTCTACTTGACTTACTTTCTTTTATTACATAAACATATCCTATATTATTAAGCCTTTTTAATCAATCTAAATTACACAAACCCATTTGTCGTGACATTCATAATAGAAATTAATTTCTTAAAGACAAGTATACTAATTTAATTAACTACCGACACTTCAAAAACAAAAAAAGTAAACCTAGAAATCTTTGTTGTTCCATCTTTTATTACCCAATAAGTTAATAGACGAGAACAAGTTAACTTTACAACCTAATCGTATAAAACACCTCATTATTGTTTGTTGTTCTACTTTAAGATAATGATACTTTCGTTAACTATAACATTTTTCATATAGTCATTTGTTCGAACACCTGGTGTTCATACATATTTGTTCATAGCAATATAAAAATTACGTGTTAAGTAATATTAGACAAACATTTTTGATAACTATGACTTTATGATTGTTATATCTATAAAATTTAAACTGATATAATGTCATTAATATTTTCATTATTTATAATCCACATATAAACAATACTAAAGGAACTGTTATCACATGAACGTATTTGATTACAAATAAAGAATGATTCATTGTTGAATATTAGGCTATACACATATTGTAATTCATGAGCAAAAATATAAATACATAACTTTAATAAAATCGTATGTCAATATAGGTGAAAAAAGAATATTGTAAATCATAAATTTTATGCAACAACCAAAACCATTTAATCATCCAAATCAAACTATAAACCAAGAAAATCAAAATTTTCATAAGAATATCAACAGAATCTTTCAACCAAATCACACTATGAACCCAAAAAACTAAAGTTCCAAGCACATGCAATACATATAATCCCTTTTAAATTTACATAACATACTAATAATTGATTTTCTTTACAAATACTTAAACTCCAATTTCACATCTACTTAGTCATTAATCGGTTCAAAAGAAACATCTTATGAGTTATTTGGAATAATAAAGACAAGTTCAGTTGAGAAATCAAGATAACAATCGGCGTAGAAGTGATCGGAGATGAAATCGGAAACTTACCTTTACTAATTTCTTCAACCTCTGTTTGGGTACTTCTTGAGCTATGTGAAGGAAGGTGAAGTAAAGTTGCAGTAGATATTAGGTGATATGATTTGATGATTGTGATAGATATTGTAAGAAGTAAGTATTGTTATTTTTTAATTCGGTTATTTCATAATTAACATTTAACTTTATTTTGTTTTCTATTTCCAATATTTACTCTAATAATTTACATAAATACTTAATCCATAAATATTTGGTAAATTTATTTGTAAATTAATTTACCATTGATTTGCATTGGATCCAACCAGGCCCATACAAAATATTATCAAAGCCTTATTTTTGTTTCTTTAGTATAAATTAGTTTTCTAACTTATCTACTATCCGTTTTGTAAAGGTTTCAAAGTTTTAACACAATGGTTTATTTGCCATTTGATATGGTACTGTTTGAGATTTTAACAAGACTAAATGCTAGATCAATTGATCGCTATAAATGTGTATCCAGAGAATGGCGTGACGGTCTATCATCCTTTCAGTTTCTTCTTCTTCATTGTACCTATGTTGAAAATTATCTGGTAAGATCTTATCTTATCTTATTTGTATTATATTCCTTATGATTATAGAAATTTTCTTTATATTAATGTCATATTTTAAACATTTATGGACTCAGGATTATCTTTGAGACGAAGGCTTCTATGTCGTTAATGAGCATTATGCAAAATTTTGGCCTCCTGAACAGCTTAAGAAATATGACTTTTAAATTTTTTTTTTTGTTTTGGATGATTCAGTGGTTGTTTTTATTTTGAATAATAATATAAGTTATATGTTTTGTTTTATTAACACCATTTATTCACAATTTTCGATTTATAATAATGAAATATAAATGATTTTGTCTTAATAAATGACATATATTTCGTGATATAGTATTTTAGTAATATATAAGTTGAAAATCATTTAAAGTTTATATATATATTCAAAGTATCTAATATCTAATTATGTAATTAACAAAATGAAATATAGTAATGAAGTTATTTGTCAACATATTTAACATTCACATGTGAATACGATAAATTTTTATCTTATAACATTTATAAAAAATGAATTAAACCTATTTTATAATTGAAAAATTAATAATTCCAAAACTTAGAAATGATCTAATCAAGCATCAATTCCAATTGTTATATACCCGACGCCCTTTTTATTTATTTTTCCTATTTATTAGTTTTTATTTGTTATCAATTCTTATTTTTATGTTTTTTCTTATAAATCCCATAATTCTAAAATGGATATTACATATAGTGTAATAATAATAATAATAATTACACACTTATTGAGAACATAAAGTTATTTTTAAATTATTCTTATTTTCGTCATTTTTAAAGTATAGGGGGTGTAGATGTAATTTTAATAGTGACGGTTGTAATTAGAATTTGTATCTTTACCTTTACATACCATCATGTCATCTTTCAAATCATCACTATTAACAAGTTCATCGGCGATTTTTTCTAGGGCTCCAAAATTTGCCGGAATCATCCTCCGATTGCTTTCCGCCGGCGGTTTCGTAGAAAGTAACCATATTAACTGGTAATAACATTTAATCGCCGTTAGGTTTTTCATTATTTTTGTTTTAATCGCTTCCATTACGTTGATTGTAGTCCAATAGTTGAAATCTAAATCGTTAATACTCTTCTGTTAGTAATGTTGATTGTTTAACTGTTTAAAATTTAGTTTTTTTAGTTTATGTTTCTTATTTGTATGTTTAAAGTGTGTTTTTACCAATCGTAATGTAGTCCTAAACCGAAATTGATGATTTGATATTTAATCATTCAGTTAAAATGTTTTAGATACTGTTTTAAGAACTGTTAACTTCTGAACCATTTGTGAAGATTGGATTTCTGAACCATTTAAGTTCGGTTTTTGCATTATGTCAATCTTCATTATGTGCAGTCGAATTAGTATTCTCGCTGTAGTGTTAGTTATGTATATTGTAAGTATTAGTTTTCAGTAAACATTGATAATGTCATATTTTTGTTTTTTGAAATCAATTTTTTTTTTACATATTTATTGTTTCAGATTTTAAAATGTATTCTTCGTTTGTAAAGTATCTTCTGAACCCGGCATCATTGAGTATAGTAAGCATTTTTTATGTTACATATAATTTATTTATTTGACTATTATTGTTTAGTATTTTTTATGTTTAAAAGTTATAATACTTAATATACAAAATATTAATATATATACAGGATGTACCTATCACCTTTGTTAATCAATTCTATGGAGAGAATTGGGAAGATATGAAGCTATATGTCTATCATTCAAGTGGGAAAAAATGGTTAGTAAGGCTGAAATGAGTAAAATCTATGCCAGTGTTCACTGACGGATGGCAAACAGTTGTTTCAGACCTTAATCTTCAAAAGGATTGTTTGCTCACATTTCTTCCATTATCACATTTTGGTCTCCATCTTTCATATTATGTTAATGGCGTTTCCGGTCAATCTTATTTCACTATTAATCGTACTCTTAAATTTTATTTTATTTTTTTTGAATAAATTTTTTTTTAACATATAAATTTCATTCCAATCATCAGGGCAAATTACATAAGGATAGTAGGTAGATGAGCAACAAACTGTGTCGCCATCCCTTTTTGAATAGAAAACCCTAATCTACTAAAAACAAAGCCCCGCCCCTGAGGGGTCGAAAAGTTGCTATGGACCACACGCTGAACTATAGACAAGAACCGAACTGCCTCCGACGCCAAGGAGCCGAACGTGTCAAACGCCAGGGGGACAAAGGCATGTTGATTATCCTCACAAGCTTTCGCGTGCTTTTCCACCTTTTTTGACTCTGCTTTCAGTACCGCTTGCCCCGCCACAAACCCATTTTCCCGGAACCCGGCTAGTGGGGATTTTACGGTACGGAAAATATTTTTATTTTCATTACATTTTGTCGTTAACATGTTTTTCACACTTTATTACCTAACTTATAATATTAAATTATATGTATTATGTTTTATCTTATGTAGATAATTGAAGATACTTTTGTTCAAGAATGTTTTGGAGACAACCCACCAACTGGTTCGTATGAATTATCTTATAAGGGTTCTTCGTGGACTGTGTCCATAAGTAAACTTGGTTCAAGTTATGTATTCTCTCAAGGATGGCCTGAAGTTTGCAAAGATCTTGGCATACAAGAAGATGATTTACTGGTATTTGAAAAACTGGATGATGTTTTATTTGGCTTAACGGTTTATCAAAACGAGATAGAGATAAGGTTGAGCAAGAAACTTGAATCCGATGAAGATGATGTGTTTCAAATATCTAAGGCTGATTACTATGAAACGCTTTTGAAGGTGCGTATCTATTAAGTATTACATTTTATACACATTTTTACCCATATTTTATTTGTTTTCCAACTGATGTTTTCCAGGACATAGAGGAGGATGATAACATTTATATTCCTGACGAAAATCCATCTTTCAGTAAGGTACTTAATTAAGTATATCCAAACAATGGTGGTTTTTTGATTCATTTAAATGTACGAATTTAAAAGGTTTTTATACCAGTTTAAACTGTTTTTTTAAAACCAGTTTTTGCTTTTTTTGCTACCTGTTGTGGGAGTTTTTGCCTTGATTATGTTGCCTTGATGATTGTGGTTATTATTTATTTAATACTTGCTTATACATGTTCGTTAATATTGATTGTAATTCCGATTAAACACATTTGCGATGTTTAAGTATGTAATGGTTTTGTAACATGTTTCGTTTGTTGATATTTTTCTCAATATATATGTGTGTCATGAATATATATGGTCATAGCTATAGATTTCAAAAAAACATTTAAGATGTAAAAAGATGCATGTGCTAACATTTTTCTTTCACAACAGGTTAAAGGAAAAGGAAAAGCTAAAGTTATTGCTGACGGATCCGACACAGTCGATAAAATGAAAAAAGATTGGTAAGGGCGACACCATATTCAAAAATCTGATTTTAGTTCATATCGTCCGTCTGCTGATTACGTCAAGGTATTAACTTTTTAATGCATTTTTCGTAATTTCTCTAACATCCATTTTTATTGACATTGACTGCTTAGTTGTCGTTCCCTTATCGTCATATGTTAATTTATAACTTTGTAAATCCAATAAAGTGATGTCTTTTTTGTTCTCTAATTGAAAAATATTGTTGTAAAAATTTATTGCTGAAAATACATTTTTCCTAATATCATAGTCTATCATACATTAACATTACCAATAAAATTGAAATTAATGCAAATTAGTGTGTTAGCCAATTTCATAAATACTCTTTATACAAGAAAAATATAATTGTACAATATATACTATATTTGCTTTTAACCACATCTACATATTTGCCTTTCATAAACAAGGGAAAGAAACCGGCAAAGGGTGTTCAAAATGTGAAGCATCAAAAGAAGATTACAAGGAATGCACGCAAACTTTCTGGTGATGGCATGGATGTTGAATTCTTCAATTTTAGTCGTAAAAGAGACTATAGGCTGGTATGTTTTTTTTACATGAATTACCATCATAACTATTTCATTTATTCTATTCACTTATATTTGTGTTTCTTTCAACGCATTTAGCGTCTTCCTGTTGAGGTTGTAAGTAGAGCAGGCCTGTCAGATAACTTGCAAGCTTTATATGTTCAAAACATGAACGCGTATGTTGAGGTGTATGAAACGAAGACCGAACTAAACGGTGGTACATTACGTTACGCCATTGATGGTTGGAGGAAATTCATGTCAGATAACAATTTGGAGTTTGGTCATATGCTTCACTTCACTTATGTGACTTCTCAGAAGAAGATTGTCTTAAATGACGTAACTCCGATCTAAGCAAGTATGGTATGCATTTTGTTTATAACAGCTATGTTTTTCTAAGTTTTTGGTTACTATTTTGTGGTGTACATTTTGATGTTTGTGGTGATAGACATTAAAACTTTGGTTACTTTCTTATGGTGTAGTTTATGTAGATGTTTTGTAATGGTAGAAAAAACTTACTTAAATATGTTCTTCAATGGTGTTAGTATTACACGTTATTATCATTGTCTTTATAGATGTTAATTGTTTCGATGTCAAATGCCGGTTTTGTTATGATATCGATTGATCTAATAAGCCATACATGCTTTATACAATTTTGGAAATTAATATTTTGCTTGATGATTTGTCAAATGAAGTCGAAGAAAATGTAACAAAACGTACCGATTACAATTGTTTTTAAAATTTGGTTTGGATATTTGTAAGGCTTTATAATTTTAGTCTTATTTTTTTACATATTCTTTAAACCATATAAGGTCAAAATAAAAAAATAAAATAAAAAAAACGTAAATATATTTTTTGTTCATGAGTAAAGATATGTTTTGAAATTCATTTATATTTTACTTTTTTATTGCTTCTTCAAGAATCTTTTTATTTTGGTAGTGATATTATATATTTTTGGAATGTTCCATCAAAGTCTAACAAATTACTAACAAAACAATCAATATTGATTTCTATCAATATATATTTGGAAATATGTATCTGCCGAAAATTTATTAATTTTTTAAACAATTGATTTCGAATTATAAGTGAATAGAACAAAGGAAATACAAATCATATAATGCAAAATATATATATGCCGTGTAATAACATTGATTTCGAATTATAACCTATATATATATTTCTAATTCTTATTGTTATATTGTAAGAAAAGACTTTTCCACATTAGCCATAACAGGAGTAACAATTAGGGTTTGTAGCTTTTCAATTTGGGTGAAAGTTCATCAAGGTATTTTTTTTAATGTTATCAATCTTTGTTTATTCATTGTTTGTAATTTGTGTTTCGAAAAATACCATTAACATGTAATGTTTTATTAATATCATGTTTTTTGAAGCAGTATCAGAGATCCTTGCTTTTGTAGGCACATGAATCGAGCGGACGAACTTTTACTCGTAATTTCTAAATTCAGACATGAATTATAATTATAACTTATTTTCGAATATTTCTTTTATCAGGCGATTCCTTTAGACGCTGCGTCCAAATTGTGAGGTAACAATAAAGCGCCTACTAATGTTCAGAAACAAATTGAGGATGGCCGAACATTTAATGTTTCTTTAAGCGAAGCCAAAGGAAAACATTTTTTTTCATGGTTGGTTGAATGTTGTCAAACATTTACGATTGAAAGAAGGATGTTTGGTAGTCTTCAATCCTTTAGATTATACTACATTCAAAGTAACATATTTCATTGATGGTGTGAGTAGTAGCTCTTTCTGGACGTCGCTGTTATCTACAACATCTCACATTACTGTAAGATTAATTTTTACTTTCTCTTTATTTATGTTAATATATTTAGGTTTTCTGAACAAAAGTAACATTTAGGATTTCTTATAACAAAAGTAACATTTTTATTATTTTTCTTATTATTCTTTCTACAACTCATTCCCGAGTCTATCCTGCCCAAGTTCTTTGATTATACATCAAATGATATAATTTTCATTATAGATAGAGGCAACAAAATCGTTCACGTCAAGATTGAAACGCTTGATGGTAAAGTCGGTTTCTCCAATGGTATCGATGTAATTGTTAATCTGTTTCAATTGGAGGCCGGTTGTTATTTAATATTCTCAAGAGGTTTTGGGAATTATTTCCATTTAACAATTTTTGGTAAAAATGGTGTTGAAATTAATTTTGCTGATGTTGAAGTTGATGAGGTAAGTATAAATTTGGTTGCTTCTTTATATATTTAATTACTATATTGTTATTCTAATAAATGTTATATGTGATTTTCAGCCTACAGTTACACCTATTGATGTAGTTGAAGAGCCAGCTATTGATGAACAACAAGATGGTCGTGTTTATAAGTTTGTTCGTATGGCTTCTAAAGATTTTGTAAGTTTTAATATTATTCTTGGAACTACTATATATTAAAAATTACATTTTTATTATTCACATAAAAATACATTATTATTTTTATATTCTTCTTCTTATTAATTTTATTTTAAAAACAATACAGCGACTGCCTGATAATGTTTCAAGGATGGCTAAACTTGATTCTGATTTAAAATCTATGACCGTCAGACTTCTGCATTTAACTGAGCAAGAGGAGTTTACCAACCGTACCAGATGTGAAAAAAGAGGAGAAGCTTTTCGTTATGCATTATTCAAATGGTCGAGATTCATGAAACGTGCTCGCATTAACGAGGGTGATACGGTTCACTTTTCTTTTGATGAAACTCATCAAGTCTTGAATGTTGAATTGGTTGTACCTCACAAAAGGAGTACTGACTAGTTGTTTTACATTTAGGTTTTGGATATTTGGTTTTCATATGATATACATTTACTTTGTTATGGTTAATAGTTTTTAACAATGTTTAATGGTTTTGAATTTTAAGTGATTACATCTTATGATATGTTAGTTTACTATTAGTGTTTCTTTTAATGGATAACACAATTTTGACATTATTTAGTGTGCAAACTTTATCGATAATTGTTTCGACTTCCAATGCAGTTTTTGTTATGATATCCATTCATATAATCAGCCATAGACCGTTTTATCATTTATTGATACACCTTATTCATCATACATTTTTTCGTTTATTAATATATATGTATATATTTATTTATTTGTTTAGAAAGATAGATTAACAACCCGTGAGTATTCACGAGTTATAACCTAGTAAGTTACAAAGTTAATGTAGTTAGCTATTAAAAAGGAAGACTACCAATTAATGATTCATCTAAGTTTACCAATATACCCTTACACTAATATTAAATGCAAAAATTAAATGAAGTGAAATGAATCATTCTTATTGGTTGAAATTTCTTCTTTTTTATTCTAACAAAAAAAATTTCTCATTTAAACTCTCCACTAATTATATAATGTTTTATACAATTATATATTTCAATTTTTAGTTATATAGTATCTAAACTTAATTTATTATGTATAGACTATAATTAAATACTTTATTACAACAATAACTGGATGTAATTTAAGTACTTTATTACAACAATAAGCTGGTTGTAATTAGACACCCCAAAAAATTGTTTGCACCCCTTATACTGTAGGAACTAGGTTCACTTTTTATTAAAATATTAATAAAATAAATAATAACGAGACTCTCGTTATTTGTTGGAAATTCTTCTAGTACAATACCGGTTACAAAAATAAAAAAAAACAATATAAAATACAATTTAATTGTACCAATCTTGATCCAAGCCAACATCTTTGGAAGAACTTCAACCGCACCATCTTGAATAAACCTCCGCTGCAAGAATGAAAAACTGTCGTTGACGGTTTTGGTTGAGGATCGTGTTAGACACAGGGCCCTTAAAACAGATTCTGTGCCTCCTCTCGGACGGTCTGTTTCCAGGATACAACAACCGAAGCAGTAGTTGTACTGCCGGAGATGACACTCACGCCCCAAGATTGCACCGAGCATAATTTGGTGTTTATAAAATTTGGAACAATGTGAAGTTGTGTAATATTGAGAGTACTCCTCTCAATGAAACATCGAGACTAAAGAGAATGTCTATTTCCTTGTGTAACTAGTATGAACCACCAAGTTCATATTTATACCCTCATAGTTTTAACCTAATTAAAACTAGTAATAAAATAGACATTAATCTTGTCATAATTATAACATTAATCTTCTAATAAACAAGATAATGAATATGACATTAATCTCTAATTAAATGGACTTAAGTGGTTAGTAAAAAACGATCATATACATCATGACACGCATTAAACGGGTTGTAACAGCTAGCTTGACCAGGTCCTACCAATTGCTCTGTTACCGTTGCGGACATGTACACGCGCCTGAAGTGGCTCTTCAGTCCGTGCGCCACATTGTATGGAACCCGTGCATGCGCATGGTGTGCAGACAAGTCCTCCTAGTTACTACTGTAACCTGCGCGTGCGCCATAACTGATCCGCAAATCCGTGCAACACACTACATGGACCTTACGCCACGCCTTATGGAGCCGCACGCCACACATATGCCATTGCGCATACCAGGATGCCACCTGATCATGCGCAATCCATACTCGTGCGCCACCTGCACTCTCCGCCCTAGCCAATGACGTGCGCCATGTGCCTAAGAAGCTTGCGCCGCATCGACATGCCATGGCATCCGCCTACGCCACCCAAGGGTGCGCCATAAGCGGACCCGCCATGTATCTGACCACACGCTCATGGACAAAAATACAAAGGCGATGTGCGAAGTTCAAAGTGCATTACATAGGGCCTATAGCCCATGGCACGCGCGCATATGTGTACGAGTAAGGGTGCTCCGCACCCTTTAGGGTCCCCACTAGTGTTTGCCTTTATACAAGGAGTGCTCCTCCTTATAAACCACTTTAAGTTTTGTCATCTCACCTATGTGGGACAAGTTGACAAAACTAATCCATTTTATTCATCTTTGTTTGTTCCAACATACAACTTCAAGCTTCGATATCTCATTCATATTAGCTCTATTTGGACATAGTTTGAACACAAACCATAAATAATTATTTATACAACACATATATAAATATTATTGATGTCCAAAATATTTAGTGAAAAACTCATTTTCACTAAAATTTCCAACAATCCCCCACATGAATGGAGATCGATTACAACACACAAAATTTCCAGATGAAAACTCGACAGTCGAGTATTGCAGGATAGGTAGGTGTAGCCTTTGTACCTTCCTTTGTGAAGCATACTTAGCCTACTAGGGTTTTGTAGACGTGATGTCCTTGAACAACCCCCCATTTGTATAAACGACAATATACATTCACACAATACTTTCCCTAGCCGGGTCATCTCCTCATGTTCGTCTCCAATAATGGTCATAGAGCACTTTCCTGGTTCTGCGGGAGCTCTAGGAATTATGCCCTAATTCCATTCGAAGCGAACACACTTCTCTCCAACATAGGTGATTTCCCTTTAAATCATTAAAAGCATTATGGTTCATTATGATTTACCCAAATCATAAAACAACATATTATGCTTAACCTCATAACAATGTCACTGAATATTATAGGAATGGACTAGGACGTATTTAAACACCCTTTTATAGTTTTGGGGGGATATATGAACATATACACTAGCTTATATACAAACATATATATTAGCTATGCCCCCACAGAGACTACCCTTGGGTTCATGATTAAGTTGGCCTATTGAACCTAGATCTTGGGATCTCTAGTCAACTAGGTTAGGTTTCCCTCATGTCCCTTTTTCCGTGGCTTTAGTCTCATTCCACAACCTGATCTCTTATCAACCTACTGGTTGTTGGATCCAAAATTATCTTTGACTTCGCTAAGTCACCAACGACAATTTAAATTGCGATCAGTTGTTCTAACGTGTTTTTGACTCGCTAGTCACTTTTGCCTTTTAGTCGATTCATAAGACTTATAACTCGTGCTCTCAACCTGGATCCAGTTATGTACCTTGTCTTTAGAATGACATGAAACTCAATTCATGGCTAGACACATTTTCACCATGCCTTTGGTGTGTCATAACTGACATCTTATTAGATTTTGAATCTAACCAATTGGCATTCGAGTCCAATCTACTCGATTGACTCCATATAACCATTGTGTACTCCACTTGGTCATGCGTTTGCAATATATATTAGGATTTCTAAAATCCTTATTGCCAAACCTTCCACATTCAAGTGCAAGTCACCCCCACATTTAAGTGTAATTAGATAGCATTCAAATGGGGTGATGAAAGGTTATCCCTTTCATTTTGAGTTTGAGAAAACTTCTCAACTACCATTTCCACATTCAAATGCAAGGCACCCCACATTTAAGTGTAATTGGATAGCATCCAAATAGGGTGATGAAAGGTTCTCCCTTTCATTTCGAGTTTGAGAAAACTTCTCAACTACCATTTCCACATACCGTAAAAGGTTTTTCTTAAATGGTTCCTCCCCCCACATTGCTTGCATTTTAATGAAGTTATATTTATAGTTTTGTTTAGCACAAAAATTCGTTCTTGTGTCATCACATATTTTGAATGTTTAAAGTTAATTTAATCTCCGTCGAGCATATAAATTAACAAGTATTAGTCTAGCATGCTTTAGACCACAATACTCTAGCATGTGAACAGAAGATGCATCATTTTGATTCTTCACAGCCTTAAGAGATAACGCACTATCTCTTCCGAACATTCGTTTCTTAGTTTAGACGCAATAATGAAATTTTTATTTTACCATTCCAAAACCATCGGTTTTAGGAAGGCTTCAAAAACCATAGTTAACTCCATCCATTAGGATCATAACTCGTTTGCCTTTTTATCTCTAAGGCTTCACCATTGACTTCCTAAGGACTTAAACATAAGTCTTAATCCAAGTCACTTTAATGAAAGATCTTTGTATAAAATCACTCGAGTCTTGAGATATGGTCAATTAGATTGACTCTCAACAACAAAGCATTCACGAATGCCTATAGTGATATATACATTTACGTTGTTGTTTCATTAATACCATGTATTGGGATACTCTCCCAAATTGAGGACCAAGCCTCCACATAGTTTAAACAACATTGATGGTGGTAGAAGCATCTACAAGTCCATCACTATTGTAAATTTCCGTTAATAAATTTGCTAAATGTATTAAAATCATTTACAATAATAACATATATTTATTTCATATGTTATATTCTTTGAAAACTTACATGTGCATTTCCATGTTGATGCTCTCAACATTAGATGACATATCTTGTTTTCGTGCATTTCATCTCAAACCATGCACCATGTTTCTCGCGAACTCGTTATACGTTTGATGTTTGATTTGTGACTTATTACATAAGTCATGATCACAACCCGCTCGTTGTGTCCGTATAAATTCGTTTTTTACACTTTGTATCAAAATGTGCATCCTTTTGACAACTTATTAGTAGTCCAAAATAACGGATACACCAATGATATCTAAACATCAAATCCCAAAGTGTTAGTATTTTCAACACACTTTAGAATGAAATAAATGCAATTACATCGTTCTGTCATGTTTTGAGGTACTCCCTCAATGGAACACGTATAACTTGTTTCATCTTGAAACTTAAACTTGAATAATCACAAGTTATCCAAAATATAAAGTTGTTTACAATTAACTACTCACAAGTAGTTGAACAACTTATTATATTTATAACAACATTGAGTTGTTTTTCACCAAATAGTCTTTTCGAGACTATTATATGGTTCAAGATGTTATACTTCTTGTAGAAGTATCGAAACACTTATAATTCGCAAAGACATGTTTTATTCGTTCAAAACATTTCTCGTTTTTGCAAGTGTTTTAAAAATCAAACTATATATTTTTATGTTTTGATTACAAATCAATACCATAAACCTTATAATAGTTTATTTAATAAAACAGTTTCAAACTCGCTCATTTGAAAAATAAAACGAATACACATCGTTTTAATAGTTGGTTATTCAAACCATTCCTAACCGCTGTTAGATAATAATGATTATCAATCGTTAAAATGAGTACCAATTCTAATATGCTAATTAGAATTTAAATGTTGAACAAACATTCAAAATATTTGGTTTTTTTATAAAGTAAACCGCTTCTAACGCGCTCGTTAGAAATAAAATGAATATATTTATTCACTTTTGGTTTATTTAAATGAACGTTTTCTAACACACTCGTTAGAAATAAACACAAATCTTTTCTAACACGCTCGTTAGAAAATATATGAAACGAATAAAAATCATGTTAAATAGTTTATCAAAGTTAACCGCTTTCTAACCCGCTCGTTAGAAATTAACGATTGCAAATCGTTAAAAGGTTTCTAACACGCACGTTAGAACTAAACGATTACAGAATTTGTTTTGAAGTTTATAAAAAATATAAATTATTTCTAATACGCTCATTAGAAATAAACAAATACGAAACCATTTTAACATTTATGTAAAAAACGTTTCTAACTTGCTTGTTAGAAATTTAAAAGTTTTGACGAAACCGTTTTAACATTTATGTAAAAAACCGTTTCTAACTTGCTTGTTAGAAATTTAAAAGTTTAGACGAAACCGATTCAAGATTTATTATATCCAAAATAATTGTTTCCAACACGCTCGTTGGTAATTATTTGGAAAAAAATAATATTTTCTAACACGCTCGTTAGAAAATCTAAACGTATCTAAAATATTGTTTCTAACACGCTCGTTAGAACATCCAACCGTCTTTAAAACATTGTTCCTAACACGCTCGTTAGAACATATAGATGTTTTAAAAGTTATTTTTATACAAACTAATTATTTCTAACACGCTTGTTAGAATACATAATGTTTGAAAAACTTGTAATTTTATAAAATAATTACTTTCTAATATGCTCATTAGAAAATATAAATATTTAAGACTTTTAAAAACCAACATTAATATATCTATTATGGTTACTAAAAGCTTATTAAAAAGAAATTAAACGTTACAAACACTTTTGTAAGGGGTTACAAAATATTTTTTTCTTATACGCTCATTAGAAAAATTAGTATTTCAAAACATATTGAAATACATATTATTTTGTATATGGTTCGGTTTATCTAAACACGAACAAAAAACATGAACTCCAAACTTGAATCAAAGCGTTCGTTTTTTTGTAACACGATATTCGGATTAAAGATTGTACTCCAATTATAAAAATAATCCGACTCGTTTGTACTACATATTATTTCCAAAAAAATATTTACAAGATTTTAACAAAAATCTATTTAAATATTTTAACTTTCGTGAACCTAAATCCTCGTAGAGAAGGGATTTAAGATTGTAGCAACAATCTTCACGAAATCTGTTTTAAGATTGTAGGAACTATGTTCACTTTTTATTAAAATATTAATAAAATAAATAATAACGAGACTTTCGTTATTTGTGGGAAATTCTTCTAGTACAATACCGGTTACAAAAATAAATAAACCAATATAAAATACAATTTAATTGTCCCAATCGTGATCCAAGCCAACATCTTTGGAAGAACTTCAACCGCACCATCTTGAATAAACCTCCGCTGCAAGAATGAACAAACTGTCGTTGACAGTTTTGGTTGAGGATCATGTTAGACACGGGGACCTTAAAACAGATTCCGCGCCTCCTCTCAGACGATCTGTTTCCAGGATACAACAACCGAAGCAGTAGTTGTACTGCCGGAGATGACACTCACGCCCAAGATTGCACCGAGCATAATTTGGTGTTTATAAAATTTGGAACAATGTGAAGTTGTGTAATATTGAGAGTACTCCTCTCAATGAAACATCGAGACTAAAGAGAATGTCTATTTCCTTGTGTAACTAGTATGAACCACCAAGTTCATATTTATACACCCATAGTTTTAATCTAATTAAAACTAGTAATAAAATAGACATTAATCTTGTCATAATTATAACATTAATCTTCTAATAAACAAGATAATGAATATGACATTAATCTCTAATTAAATGGACTTAAGTGGTTAGTAAAAAACGGTCATATACATCATGACACGCATTAAACGGGTTGTAACAGCTAGCTTGACCAGCTCCTGCCAATTGCTCTGTTACCGTTGTAGACATGTACACGCGCCTGAAGTGGCTCTTCAGTCCGTGCGCCACATTGTATGGAACCCGTGCATGTGCATGGTGTGCGGACCAGTGCTCCTAGTTACCACTGTAACCTGCGCGTGCGCCATAACTGATCCGCAAATCTGTGCAACACACTACATGGACCTTACGCCACGCCATATGGAGCCGCGCACCACACATATGCCATTGCGCATACCAGGATGCCACCTGATCATGCGTAATCCATACTCGTGCGCCACCTGCACTCTCCGCCCTAGCCAATGACGTGTGCCATGTGCCTAAGAAGCTTGCGCCGCATCGACATGCCATGGCATCCGCCTAAGCCACCCAAGGGTGCGCCATAAGCAAACCCGCCATGTATCTGACCACGCGTTCATGGACAAAAATACAAAGGCGATGTGCAAAGTTCAAAGTGCACTACATAGGGCCTATAGCCCATGGCACGCGCGCATATGTGCACGAGTAAGGGTGCTCCGCACCCTTTAGGGTCCCCACTAGTGTTTTCCTTTATACAAAGAGTGCTCCTCCTTATAAACCACTTTAAGTTTTGTCATCCCACCTATGTGGGACAAGTTGACAAAACTAATCCATTTTATTCATCTTTGTTTGTTCTAACATACAACTTCAAGCTTCGATATCTCATTCATCTTAGCTCTATTTGGACATAGTTTGAACACAAACCATAAATAATTATTTATACAATACATATATAAATATTATTGATGTCCAAAATATTTAGTGAAAAACTCATTTTCACTAATATTTCCAACATATACAACACGTATTGGGCTATACACGCCGTATAATGTTTAACCTGCATTAAATGAGCACCATATACGACGCGTATAACAATATATGCGTCGTATAAGGTACGAGGTAACCATACCCAGGGCCAGACGGTTGATCTTGGAAAAATGATTACACCGTGCCCTGCTTTATACGACGCTTATAGTGCTATACGCGTTGTACAAAGGGTTAATTGATGTGTCTGACCGCAAGAATCATGCTGCAAAAAGTTAAACTAATACGACGCTTATAGTGCTATACGCGTCGTATAGGGTTTTGCTATTGTGTATTGTCCAAGAATCCTAATCCTGGGGATGGTAGATGTAAAAATAAAGCCTATACGACGCGTATGGCGCTATACACGTCGTATAGGTTTTGAAATTCACTTATAGTATATTATTTTAAGCTATTCTGAGCTTTTTGGTCAAATTATGGACTTTTCGTCTTAACCGTCGTCACTAACGTTCGTTTCGCAATTTAAATCGCTATGCGATAAGTAAATTTCTAAAAATTACCAAATTCAATTCCATGTATAATTTGGGCTTGCTAGACTTTAAAACACTATAATTATTCCATAATTAAGCCAAATAACGCATAACTTGTAACAAGTACGTTTTAATTTAGTACGGATAATAATCGAAAAAATGCTGGATAGCACAGTCTCTCCTCATTTTAGGAAATTTTGTCCCAAAATTTCAATTCAGGTTGATTTGTTCTAACCATATGTAGCCTAATTGAATTTAAGATTTGATCAATTAAATTGAGATAATGGTGATCATTCCCATAAAAGGGTTTCGAATTTCAGGTACTCGTTCCACAATTGTGAAAGAATCTTACTATGGATATCATCCTTGTTGGGTAAAGATTATTTCCACATCTTGACACTGTAGCTACCCAAACCACTAAGAAGTTTAGAACCAAACTTTTTATGTCAATGTTCGGAATGAATATAGATACAGGTTGAATCTTTCAACCTATGGAAAGAGTGTAAAATAAAATTAATTATTACACACATAAAAATGAAGGAATTTATAATTTCATGCCGTGCATCCCACACTGACGAGTTGCAAGGATAAAAGAAATTCAAGATGTGCAAAGATCTAGATCAAATTATCAAATAGCTAATTGAAAGGTTTGGTCTGAGTCCGATATCTAGGATCCATTTCACGTCAAGTTATAATAGAATGCCTAAATCATATGGCCATTTATGCTATACGCGGTTGATGATGTGCAATAAGGGTGCGTCCCAAGTAAAGGAAAATAGTGCACCAACTGCTATAGCAAAATAGTGTAACAAGGCAATTGATACCAAATCAATTAATTGATAAAAGACATAAAGATCATAAAAGGAAAATATGACAAAAATCAGTCAATACAATATGCTGGGTCGATATAGTTTCCCACCATAGGATGATGTGACAATCGAATGGTGTAACTATGATGGAAGTAAACATCCGAAACATGTTTTGTGTATAATTCAGGGTCAACACACTAATACGTTGTTGACTAAAATGACTTAAAATAATTATTGTTTAAACAAACTTATTACAAGTGGTAATACTCCTATGCTTCCCGTATGTGTTATTGTAAGTCACTTAGTAACCTACAAACAATAAAGTGAGTGACACTAAACCAAGTCTCCAATCACCCAATATTGGAACGACTCGTCTATAATGTACCTCACTTGGTTACTTAGCAAACTAGATAGCTTATTTATGTGAATCTTACTTATATTGATGACCATCTGAATCATCAACTATGTTGGTGATTCTATGCAATGGTGAACTCTTGAAGTTAATGGATTTGTCCTAGCTCTAATATTTGACAAATGCTTGACTATATATATATATATATATATATATATATATATATATATAACACTTACTCCAAAAACCAAACCATGATATCAACCAATCCATGGTTAAATCTGATATGGTAAGGTGGATAATATCTTGATCTTAGATTTCCTTATATAGGGCTTCTAATGAGTGTTTAACACTCATGAAAAACACAAACTAAAAATCGTGTCCGAATAAGTGTCTAGGCAAGATATATTTTATGTAATTTCATACTCGTAAATTCCATTTACTTTCCAACCTCCAAAACCTCATACTCATACACCTTTGTTAACCTTTTTAGGATAACTTTGGTGATTCCAACCTTCAAACCGCTCACTCGCATTTTTTGTGGAAATTATTCCCAAACTGTGAGTATACTTGACCCATTTTACGCTTTTAATACACTTTGGGTTGCAACATGTATCATATCAATATCACAATCACACATACAATCATGCTTATACAAACACTGAATCCTTAAACATGTTATTTATTATGCTGCTTGTTTATACATACTATGTTATTCTTATGCATTTTATCTATCATTAACTTTGCAAGCCTACCGTAACATGTATAGCTCTATAGGATTAGCACACTGCCCCATTCGTTGGGTTAGTGTTAAGTACTCAATCTTTACGATCTTATTCACTTCGGTGACAAGATTACGCTAGTGGACACTTTCGTTTGATATTTAGTCATTGCATGCTAGTATGGTGGTATAACTTAGTGTACAAATTGATATGTGGATTTGAGATGCTTTTTATACTTATGCTACGTAGACAAACTTGCATGCCCACCGACCATTTTGTGTTGACGGATATTTTATATACATGTTGCAAGAGATTGATGATGAATTCTCAATAAATCTATTTAGGTGGACTAGAAGCTCACCGCAAGATTTACTTATGCATTATTATTATATATATATAATTTATCAACTTCTTAGCTACAGTAATTTTTGTTCTTTTGTGATTTTTGTATTTTGTGAATTCTTTTTCATCTTTCCTCTTTCTTTTCTATTTTTTGGTTTTTCTTTTTCTTTTTTTTAGTTTCAATCGAACCTGGTGTTGTACATGTAACAAAATGAACGGTCTGATGCTGACCGAACAACGTTACTAACGAAATTGATATTCGTTTTTATTGTTTTGACCGATGTAAACACATCTCGGTATGTTTTTGGTTGTATCATGACTTTTTTTGTTTCTTTTTCGGTAAGTGTTGGTATCTTAATGAACCGAACCAATATCAAACGAATTCCTGCCATTAACGGTATTTTTATTATTGCGTCTATGTTTCCATTAAAAATTGGGTCGCCCCGCCGCAGAGCGCGGGTGTAACCCACTAGTTATGTTTTAATTATGAAACTTGCAAGTTGTTGTACTTTATATTCTTTGAGACAATGAATCGTTATGTGATGACATGAAATTTAAATTTAAATTTAAATTTTAATTTATTGTCACAATATAGTGTTATGTTGTCTCTGAGCAATCTCGTTCGTCCCGTCTCGATGTTTCCGCCATCAGTTGGGGTCTGACACATGTAGCCTCTTTATGTATCTATGAGATGGTGAGTGTGACGCACACTCACTATTCCATCCATTGCACAAGTAAGCTTAAATCAAATTTAAGGTTGATTGATACGTCTCTAGGACCATGGTGCTGTACGAGCACAGATTTGAGGACCCATGAGCTTAAAACACACTTTCACGATAAGAGTTAGGTATACAATCAATAAGGAGGCTGATTTCAAAAGAATTCACTGACAAAAGATGTCAGCATTCATGACAGAACAAAGTATCGATTAAAAGTGATGCATTACAAGCAACGTAACGGTGATCACTCTTAAGGATTATGATGGTTTAAGGTGAAGTCTCAAATTGGACATTTGCGAATCTAATGAACCACAAAAGCACCGAGTAATACACGTGTGAACGTATATGTTCACGTTGGACATTTTGCGTTGTCGATGTTCAAAGAGAAAGAGCATGTAATTGAGAAGAAATTGGAGGTTAGGGAATGGGTTTAGGCTGAACCGGGTCGACTTAAAAAGGAAGCAAGGCGTTTGGATACTATTCGTGAGTATTTATTTTGTTTTTTGACGTTATTGTTGTGTTAATTGTTTGTATGTGTTGAAGAAGGTATGATTTTAAAAACTAACACATTCATTAGCCTTTTTGTATGTAAATGTTCAAACCTATGTACTTCTCTAATTCTCTTAATATGTGAAACATATCAACAACCTTTTGTATCGTTTTCATTGGTATTAGTAATATGTTCTGAGCAAAAATAATACAGTTTAGTGTGCCGCAACGCGCACTCACAGTATAAACCTAGTTGATAGTGAAAAAAGAAATGATGCGTCAAATGGTGATTGGTTGTGCCACTTAGGCTTTGGCCTATTGGTAGAGGAAAATTCTCTAGGTATTTAAATAGGAGGATGTTACAGGTTTAATACCCAGGGAATGTAATATTTAGCCATTCAATGTTACATTCCCTAAGTGTTGGTTGTGATAGTGTGATAGAATGTTATACAGTGAAAAGTGCCCCTTCACAAAATAAAAATAATTTATATAAAAACAACAAATGGAAACAAGGGTGATTTGACATAAACAATAACAGTGATAAAAAAAGACTAAGAGGGTGTTTGGTAGCCTCCTAATGACCATTCAGATGCTACATCGTAATGGTTTAAAACCTCTGAATGAATAAGAGGTAACCTCAAGTCTGAATGGTTAAAAGGTAACCTCTGAATGGTAAATCATCACATGTCACATTCTTCTACCTTCTCATTGGTAAAATTCTTAATGTTTTTCAAAGTTAATGACCATTCAGAGGCTACCAAACAGCCCCTAAAAACTAATGTTCACGAAAACTTATGTAAATTTAGTTTGAATGATTTGATATTTGTAATCATACGAAAAAAACATACCAATTAATTAATTAGAAAGAGGTTGACAACAAAATTTATACATGTAAATGGAATCATACTAGACTACTAGTTGAAAAGCTTAGGGTTAAAATTAAAAAAAGTCAAAAGGGTTAAAAGTGAAAAATGCAAAAAAAAAAAAAAAATGAAAAACTCCTCATCCATATGTTACAAACATATAAAACAATTAATTGTTGCTAATTTATAGTTTTTAAATTAAACTAGAAGATTGACCCGCGAGTGTTGCGCCATGACCAATGAAATTGATATGTTGTTGATCAGATTCACATTTACAATGTGTTAAAGATGTTTTGGTCGGTTAAGTTTGTATTACTATCTTATACAAATAAGTAATTCACCAAATAATCTCAATACAATTAATGGTTTCATAATTACTACGTTACATGACTTGTATCCATATAAATAACCTATCGTATTAAGCTCCCCGCGATGCGGCGGGGGTGTAAAACCGTGACAAATAGCACCAATGACACACTATAGCCAACGACCACCAACATTGAAGTTGTGGCGTCTTAACGTGGAAAAATTAGACCGACATAAAAAAAATAGAAAATAATAACTAACTCGATTTAGGACTCGCACGTTGTGTGACGAACTTATTGAACGGGGAAAAAATAGACGACGTAAACACACTGAACCACACACGTACGTTGCCCCATATTAACTCGCAAAATTTAGAACGAAGCGTATAACAAAACGTAAAATCGTTGAACCACACACACAAATTGTGCCGTGTTAACTTGCAAAATTTATATCTAAACGTAAAACGAAAATTTTTTCAAAATATGAAAAACATAGGGGATCAAAGTTGAAAGTAAAAAGGTTGTGAGGTTAAATTGGAAAAACTAAAAACTTTTGGGTTAAAACTACAAAATCAAGTAGTTTTGTGTTTAAAGTGAAACATTAAATTTTTTTTAAACACCCAAAACATGGGGTACAACACCACTAAGCATCATGTACAACACAATTATGCACAAAAAACTCATTAAGCATCATGTACAAACCCACTATGCACAAACATCTTTCAAATTAATAGTATATAAATTTGGTGTAAGAGCATGTTTTTATATAAAAATTAGATGTAACATGGATGTCTCTAGGAGACAACAACATAGGTATTTTTTTTTTTTGAAAGGTTTGGTTCAGTGGTAATCCCCAAGGGCTGCAAGCTTCATGCCCCAAGTTCGAATCCCACACGGCCCGCATTTAATCGGTTCCTCCCGCGAAGATCGAACTCCCCCGTGCGGGAAAACACCACTAGGACGGGATGGAACCCGTGACCTGTGGATAAAACCGTCACACCTCCATCCAACTGTCGGCAACAACATAGGTATTTGATTAGTAATTAAGTTTAAATCATAGACAGTTTGTTATCCATAATATAATACAAACAAAAAGTCTACTGTTAATAAAAATTAATTAAACTAAAAAGATTAATTGGTGCTAAGTTGTCTGGTCACATCAATTCCACTAAAAGCATCTCCACACAAGAAATGGTTGACAATCACATTTAATGGTTGACATCCACATGATTAGTAAATGTTTACATCAATCCAATAAAGAATCTTCTGTACTTAATGGAATGCAAGAGATAAATAAGACATGTTTATGTAAGTATTTATGGTACTGGGTTTTTTTTTTTTTTTTTCTGTATTGCAATGATAAGACGTCTCTTAATATAGGGAAAAAAATAAATATAAGATAATCGTGTGAGGTTCATTGGGGAACACTAAAAAAGTGGAAAACGGCGGGGAACTGACTCAAACGAACTCTGATTGGACTCATTCCAGCGGCGTTGGAACCGTCTCGTCAAACCCTAACTAGGATCTCTTAACCCTAAACCCTAAATCATAACCCCTAAACCCTAAATATATTAGGGTTTGGCTTTTAGGGTTTAGCTTTAGGGTTTAGCCTTAGGGTTTAGAGTTTAGCTTTAGGGTTTAGCTATAGGGTTTAGCTTTAGGTTTAGTCTTTAGGGTTTAGCTTTTAGGGTTTATAGTTTAGATTTTACGTTTTAGCTTAGGTTTTAGCCTTATTTTTTAGCTTTAGGGTTTAAAGTTTAGGAGTTAGGATTTAGGGTTTAAGGTTAAGAGATCTTAGTTAGTGTTCGACGAGCCGGTTCCAACGCCGCTGGAATGAGTCCAATCGGAGTTCGTTTGAGCCGGTTCCCCGCTGTTCCCCACTTTTTTAGTGTTCCCCAATGAACCTTCCCGTAAGATAATCATGAATATAAATTTAAATAATAAATACAAAGATTAAAAACAGAAACTTTTTATTCATCAATGGTTGTATTAAAGGAAGTAATGAAGTGCTGAGTTTGATTAATGTGTACGCTCCGCAAAGAATTACCGATAAACTGGTCTTGTGGGATGAAATTAGATCTTTGATGGAGGGTATCTAGGGTTTGTGGATTGTGACAGGAGATTTCAATGCAGCTAGGTCTCCTAGTGAGAAGAAAAACTCCCGTGTTAAAAGCTTATGTGCCAAAAACTTCAATGATTTTATTTGTCAAGCGGACTTGGTGGAATATGATTTGAAGGGTAGGAGATTTACCTGTGTCAGAGATAATGGGAAAGTGAGAGATTTCTGGTCTACCCGGAATTCTTTAATAAATGGCCAGACGTGATTTTAAGAGCACCACCTACTATGTACTTGGATCATTGCCCTCTGATTTTGTCACTTTCTCAGAGTAATCGAGGCCAAGCCTTTCAGGGTTTCCAATTCATGGGTTGAGAAACCTGGGTTATATGGAAGCGGTGGAGAAATCTTTATCTCATTTTAATTTTGTTGGACCTCTCGATGTTGGTCTTATAAAAAAGTTTGCTCTAATTAGGAAAGACCTTAAAGTTTGGAGGGATGCTATATTGAAAAAGGAAGGTGGGGATTTCAATGTTACGGTGGAGGGGAGGAGCCGAAGGAAGTTGAAGAAATCATGGAAGTCTGGGATTTATCCGAGGCAGAAGAATGGGCATTCATTGAAAAAAAAACTTTGTTAAAAATCGAAAGAAAAAAAGTGTTCCGATTGAAAGCAGAGATCGAAGACAAGGTGAGCTTTAGACGGGGATGAGAATTCTAGATTCTTTCATGCACATGTTAATGTTAGAAGTGCACTGAATCAGATTCCGGATCTCAACTTCGAGGGCAGATGGACCACAAAACCATCTAAGGTTAAGGGTATGTTTGGTATGGAGCTTTTATGAGCTTCTAGCTTTAAACTTTTAAGAAAAAACTCATACCCAATAAAATACCTTGTTTGGTTGAAGGAGCTTGAAATGTTTAGGTTAGGAGCTTGAAGCTTTTAGTTGAACACTCCTATTAGTAGCGTTTAGAATGAGCTACAAGCTTTTAGGGAAAAATGACGAAAAATCAAATTCTTAGATTTTTTTCAAAAGGGTGTACTTCAATTTTTTCTAAAGATAACAAAAATCAAATTCTTAGTTATCTTTTAAACAAATTCTTTGATTATATATACACGATCTTCATATGCTGTTGTTCCCATACGTTCTTCTTTGATCGTCCGCTTTATCACCGATTTTCTGGTACGTTATCTCTTCCCTTACACGTGAAAATTTTTACTTTATCGATTACTGGAATTTTGAAGAAACGATTTAAGATACTTGGTAAAATGCCCAAGTATAGCGTGCAAACACAAATTGATGTTATCATGGCTACATTTGCATTGCATAACTATATACCTAATACTCAAGAAGATATCATGTTTACTTCAATGGAGCAACATCCAAACTACATACCACGAGATGAACTGCATGATGTTCGTAACCATGACACAAGCACCGACGGTCTATTTGAAGGAACATCGAATGAGATGAAACATGTTCGCAACAATATTGCTACTTTTATATGGAATACACGACATTAATGATTTAATAGTATTATATTATATGTTTTCGACTGTTTGTCAGTGACTATGTTTTATTTAATTGAAAATGATCATGTTTTATTTTAGAAAGAATTTATATATATATATATATATATATATATATATATATGTGTGTGTGTGTGTGTGTGTGTGTGTGTGTGTTCGTGTGTGTGTGTTATTACATTTAGTATTATTTTTTTTAGTGATGTCGATTCTGGTCACTTTATACATTTTATTAAAAGCTGCAGCTATTCTGCCAAATACCTAAATATATCTAAAAAGCTACAGTTTCCAGCCATCAGCTTCCGGCCACGAGCTATTTTTGCCAAACATACCCTAAAAAACAAGTCATGCGATACTTCAGGTAAAGGTTTCGGGAATGAGGCCTCCGTTGTTTTGTGAATGTCTCAGGAGATTAACAGATCTTGACAAGACCCTCCTTGTGGAGCCATTTTCCTTGAGTGAAATTAAGCTTGCGGTGAATGATTGCGGTGACGACAAGGCCCTTGGGCCAGACGCTATGAACATGAAATTAATTAAAAAAAATTGGCGTTTTCCTGAGATGGATTTCAAGACTATTTTAGACACTTTTTTTCAAGAACGGGTTGTTTAATAGTGGGTGCAACTCTTCTTTCATTGCGTTAGTTCCAAAAATTAAGGATCGAGGGAGCTTAAAAACAATTGACTTATTAATCTAATTGGCATTATTAGTAAAGTGGTATCTAAGGTGCTCGCCAACCGTTTAATCTAATAAGGTTGGTTATCTTTGAATCCTGTTCGACTTTTTTGAAGGGAAATTATATTCTCGATGGTCCACTTATAATTAATGAAATATATACATGGGGAAAAAGTTAAAGAAAAAAGGCGTTTTTTTTTTCTTCTTAAAATAGATTTCGTGAAGGCTTACGACAATGTTAACTGGAATTTCTTGATCTCTATTATGTCTCAAATGAGTTTTCCTTCGAAGTGGTGTTATTGGATTCAAGGAATTTTAAAGTCGGCGAGATCTTCGATTTTGGTAAACGGGTCACCTACATTGAAGTTTCAATGCACTAAAGGTATCCGCCAAGGTGATCCTTCCTTTTTGTTTATTATGGTTATGGAAGCTTTATCATGTTTCCGGTTTGGTTTTAAACATGTGTATTAGCGAAATTGAAGTTTAGAAAGTAAAATACAAAAAGCCACGACCAATGAGGGGATGCCAGACAGCTTTCTAACACTATTCCCCCTCATAGTCTTTCTAGTATATATAGTGTACATGTTTAGTCCTTCTACTTTTATTTTGTTTAGTAATTGATCGTGACTTCTTATGTCTTGCTTTTAAACCTTCAACCTTTCTAATATACGTGTTTAGCCCCTCTGTTTTTAAAAAGCTTCCTTTTTGTTTATCAACTATGTTCATATGTGTGCTTAGTGTCTTTGTTTTACCTTTGGTAGTGTATATGTTTAGTCCCTCTATTTTTATTTCTTTTAGTATTCCATATTTTAGCCTTTCCCCCTTGCTACCGTGACAAACCAACCCGAGGGAATAGTGACCGTTTGCTATTGGTGGACAACGCTACTACTACTGGACTTTAATAAAGTTTCTCTATTACGAGCGTATTTTCACCTATGTCTCGATGTAATTTTTATTGAGATCGCGTTATGAGTAGTATGTTTAAGTAACCGAAACACATGCATACATGTTATCAAACCGACAAATATTCTTCTTACTGCCCCGCAACGCGGGAGGGGCATAACACTAGTTTGAGACAAACACAACCCATACCGGCATTCAAGAATTCGTTTACAATTCGTCATTATTATTATTGTTACTATTTTCATGTGTTCACGTATGAACAAACTTGAACTTTTTGGATGTTGAATTATTTGTTAGATAACTAGGGTTCATAGTTTTTAGTTGATTCAAATTAAAGTTGAACACTTTTGGCTTTGTTTTTTACTTTGACTAATGTTTGGACTTTGATCATTTCACTCAGTCGACTCAAAATGTATATAGTTTACAAAATAAAGACAATTCTTGTGATATTGGAAAGTTAAAAACCCCATCCTAAATTTTGACCAAACTTGATAGGCTCCTAGTGTAATTTTTTTTTTGAAAGATGTGAATTATTCGTGAATGTCGGGAGGTCTAGCATACGTTGTCTTAACTGGGTCCGCGCTAGAGAGCCCTCTCGCACAATAGATCCCCAATTTAAACCTCTCAATGAGAAACCCCTATCACCCAGACTCGAACTTGAGACCTGAAGAGGAAAACTCACCCGGACCCACCATAGGTGGAACTTAAATACCCGTGGCCACCACTAGAGCACAAGTGATGGTTGAAGTGTAATTTACTTAAATCAACAATCCAATAAATCACAATTTTAAACTTATTTTTTTTCTATTAAAAATATGAATGAATTTACTACCAATGAGGTGGCGGTCCATTGATCGTAGTGAAACTTTTAAACATCTGAGTTTGAGAGAGAGAGATCTTGGGTTCAAGTTCTACAAAAGACAAGAATTAAAAGAAATTTACCATTAAAAAATATATGAATTTACTTTTATAATTTTATATAAATAATCTGTAACTTTAATTATACCGTTTGTGATCATTTTATGTTTATTCTTTATGGTAGGAATGTGAATTTGGTACCGGAACCGGTATCGTACCGGGTATATTCGGTACCGGTATTTATTTCCTTCGTTTTTTGGTACAAGTATTGATATTTACGGGTAAAACACCGGTATATACTTGTACACATTATCTCTGTTTTTTCAGTATCAATATTTTCGGTACTAAACTGGTAATCCGGTATCATGTTTATCCCTACTTTGTGCTTTAAATTTTATAAAGGGAAAATAGCCAAAATGGCCAAGTATTGGTCAACTTTTCCAAAATGGCCAAGTCAAACGTCTTGTGGAGACGCCACAAAAAGGGTCTAGCGTCTTGGCGGCTGACCAACCATACGCTGCCACGTGTCCGACAGTAAGCTCAGACTTCTGGACGTCTTAGCTGAGACGTTTCAGACGTCTTGAGTCGTTTCAGACGTCTTGAGTCGTTTCCTTACGGCTGCACATTGCTTCAGACGGCTTAAGACGTTTCAGGCCGGCTTGAGCCATTTCACCCTCTTTAGCCGGCTTCAGCAGCTCAAGCCGGATTGCTATGTTTAAGACGTTTCCTGTTTAAATTTAAGCCGTTTTGTACGAGTTTAAGACGTTTTGTACCAATATAAGAAGTTTTGTACGAATTTAAGACGTTTTCCATTATTTAAAGGGATCCCTTATTTAAATACTGTACATTATGAAAAACCGTATTTAAAGTATAAATCTAATAATTTTGTTTTTTAGTAATTATCTCACAACATGAGGGTCAAGTTTGTTGTTTATATTGGGGGGAAGTGGGATGTCATTAACGGAAACATTGAGTATGTTACTGATGGCGATTCAAGGAGACGTGGTTTAGAAATTGAAACAGATCATTCATATAATAGTTTTTTAAATTATGTTTCTAAGATGTGTGATACTCCAAACATTACACGCTTGTCATACCGGATGTCTACGTTTACTGATCCGATCGATATAATTAATGATCGAGATGTTAGATTTTTTTTTTATTTGGCGATGCAGAATCCTTTTGAATTATATAAATTATATGTTATTCAAGAGTCTGGTGTTGGTTCCTCTGGTTTTTCTTCTTTAAACAATTTCAAAACTCTAGATCTAAATATTTCAGTTAAAGAAAGTGTTGATGTTTTAAACGATGAGTGTCATATTTTAGAAAATAATTTTGAAAAATCAACCACGTCTAACAACGAATCAGCTTCTTCATCTATAGTGTTTGAGGTCGGTCATATATTCAATAACAAATAAGAGATGAAGCTTGAGTTGGGAAAGAAATGTTTGTTAGAGCATTTCGAGTTTAAAGGTTATAAATCATCTAAGACACGGTATGAAGTGTCATGCATGGGTGATGGTTGTGAATGGCGATTTAAGGCATACGCTATTCCTGGTGGTAGTTTATTTTTTGTTAAACATATGAACGATAGATACACCTGTTCGAAGACGCAAACACACCCACATTTCCGTCAGGCTAACCCAAAGGTTTTGGGTCACTTTTTAAAGGAACAACTAAAAGATGGTGGTAAGATATATCAAGCGAAAGAGATTGTCAAAGATTTTATGTAACAACCCTCAAGAAAACCGACACCCTCAAATATTTTCCGACAACCCATTATATCTTAAAATACCCTTATATGTCTTATATTACACCCCGTATGTGAAAACCGAGCCCTAAATAGATTATAACATATAAATAAATCAAAAACATGAAATATAGGTTTGAGGCGGGCCGCGACATACTCTACCCTTAATTTACGCAGGCCGTATCAAGGCTGGATCTGATTTTGCTGACTTCTTTAGTTGAAGCGGGCCGCGTAAGGGTATATAGGTCTTTGACACGGGCCGCGACAGTTCATAACACGCGATTACACCAGAGGCCGACACGTGTCGACATCGTGTCAAGTCTACTTGATGACCGGACTAAGCTACTGCGTTGACTGGTGTTGACGCGGGCCGCGTAAAGCAGCCCTTGTCTTTTACGCGGGCCGCGACAGAGTCAATATCAGCAACTATATAAAGGAGGCCTCGGATCTCATTTTAGTTCGTTCATTTCTCAATTCTAAATCACAATTTCTGTAGAGAAGTTATAATACGCGGGTATTATACCCCTAATTAGTGAGGTTCTGCTCCGTTGTAAGTATTATAACCCTAGTTTCGTAATAGTTACGCTGCCCGATTGATTTAGGGTTCCGTAACAACTTTCGTGGTTCTGCCCGACGTAGTTGTTGGAATGCCGTCTCGGGGAGGGTATTATTAATATTTTCAAAGGGTTATGATACTAATCAATGTACATTTGTATAAATTATAGATTATATCCAGGAAACCCTCACGCGAAATCTAAGATAGCAATGTGAGTTGATCCACTTTTTGTAAACCTTTTTGTGAACTGTTTTACAAAACCTTACATATCTTTCCATGCGAATAACCGTATTGAGTATTTGTAAGAATAAAATTATAGTGGGTATGTTGGGGTTTTGTATACAAAATTTGTTACCACCTGGTCAAGGAGTAACATTTCCACAAGTTGAGTATGACAGTACCACTGATGTTAATTGGTATATCTTGGAAACAAATGTAATTGCGGATGTGCTCTCAATACTGTTCACTGTGACTTTTTATTGAAACTTGATTAAACTGGGATTCACTCACCAGTATTTCTTGCTGATAAAATGTTTTAAACACATGTTTCAGGTAACTTAGTGTGAAGCCAATAAAAGCCAGCTGGACAGCACTGAAGGCTTGGAAAAGTGGCAATAAAGTTACCTAAAATAAAATAGATGTTTTTATTAAATAAAATAGGATTTATTCCTATGAAAACGTGTGTACTATGAACTTGGGTTTCATCCCATTTGTTTAATATTATAAAATATGGTGGTTTTACTCGGACAAAAATTTCCTAACTACGGTCCTGATGAAAATTCCGCTGCCAAATTAGACCAATACCACGATACCACCGAAACTGGCTCACGGTCGCCCGTTCCCGGGAACTAGGGATCGGGGGTTGTGACAGAAGGTGGTATCAGAGCCTAGCCACTGGCTCAAGCCAAAGAAGTGTTCTGCTGACACTTAAATTTTAAATTCTATGTTAGGAAATAATTTATGTGATTATGTGTTTTATATTAATTGACTATTTGTTAGTTTATAGTATGAGTAAGAGAAGAATTACGGACATCTATCATAAACTAGATAGTTCACCCAAAGAAAAGGGAAGTTCATCCCAAACAAATTTCTCAGGATATTCAGCAGATATTAAGGAAGGAATATTTGTCCGTAAAGCACAGTATGAAAATCCACTTAGTAAAAGAAGCCGGATTCTTAGAAAAAAATCAAGAGAATATGAAAAAGTCTCAGGAAACCCAGAAAATATGTAGTAACCCACCTTGGGAAGATAAATTAGACGAAAAATGGGCAAATCTCTACATGTTAGCCACTACAGCAGTAAATGTTAACTTATAGTTGAATCGTCAGACCAGTGCCAGCACTCATGCCACCTACGAGCTAGAAACTTTAAAAGAACTTCGTTCCCTTGATAATAACCTAGTAAGAAGAAAGAGATAGAATAAACCTTATATAAAGCGTGTTGAGCATAATATTCCTAGTTAGACTAAAGTAAGTTACGGATGTATAACCAATAATATATTTCGAATTTCAGTTCTAGTTTGTAATAAATATATAAATCACAATATTTCATTTTAATCAATCTGTTCGTATAATTGTACTAGATATTCGTTTATGATAAATAAACATTCGGATGAACAACAAAAGTGAACCAATAAAACTAGAATAAGGCCTAGAAGTACAAGAGAATTTTTAATGCTATGCCTTATTATGAAGCTTTGAGATAAACCAATTGCTTGCATAAATAAAGTGTGATGGTTATTGGTATCCTGTGAGGATAATGACTAGAACAGTGCCTGTATGACAAATAAGCAATAACACTTGGCCACTGTTATTTCTTGTTTATTGATACTACTCGGTTCTAGAATATGATTCCTCATGAGAATACTAATTTCCTTGTTTCTTGATGTAAACCATAATAAATGATGCCTTTTTAAGATCATGATTTGAAATAAGTTTATGGGTGGAAAATACTATGATAATTACCTCTCCGGTAAAACTGGGCATGATGCGGTAGACTCTCCAGCTTGTCTGGGTAAGATGGGGTAACCTCTCCGGCAAGACCAGGTGAGATGGGGTATATGTTATGATAATAGAATTATCTAAATAATACCATGACCTGATATCTGACTCAGGAATTTGTTAAATACTTTGACCTTAGGAATGGTCTGTATATTACAATATGTGAATTACATATACGAGGAAATCCAAAAGATCCTAATAATTGATAATGAGAAATAAATTACGAACAGAGGTGTCAATTATGAATTTAGATTTGTCAGAAATCTCTAGTATGTATATATATAAATTCTGATGATAAACATTATTTGATTATCAATCTATGCGATAAAATGAACGGTAGTAATAATAATATTATAATAAAAATAATAATAATAATAAAATAAAATATGTGTGTACGGATGCATATTACTATTAGTGTGTTTTTTATTTCTGTTGGTATTGTAATTTTTATTTCAGTACTAGTGTGTAATAGACACGTAGTATATGAAAAGAGTATAGTAGCAATGATCGACGCTTTTGGCAAAAATGCGTGTCATGTGATTAACTATAGTAAGATATTAATTGTGATATTAATATGGGATAAATGTTAAAAATTCAGATGGCCGATGAAGAAAATCAAGGAAATCTAAATAACAATAACCAGAGTAACATTAACGTGGTTAATGATAATCCGAGTATCAATAACAATGGAAACCAAGTGGATAATAGTGCTATTCAACACATAGTGGCACAGGGAATTATAGATGCTATGCCATTTATTCTTCAAACTGTTAAGGATGCTGATAATAAAAGTAAACATAGCAGTAAGCGACCCGTTGAACCAGAAAACAGTGTAAACAATGGACCAGTATTTCAATTGCCTGTTCCCAAAAGAAGAAGAACCATGCCTTATAGTTGTTCTTATAAAGAATTCTGGTCTTGTAAACCAATGGAATTCTCGGGCAATGAAGGGGCCATTGCAACCATACGCTGGATAGAGAAGACTGAGGCAGTCTTAAGGATAAGTAAGTGTGCTGAAGAAGACAAGATATTGTTTGCTTCTAATCTGTTTAAGAATGCAGCATTAGAATGGTGGAACACTGTCCTCCAGACAAGAGGAAGTGATAAAACCTATAATATGGAATGGGAAGAATTTAAAGAAAAGGTAGAAAGGAAATTCTGCCCACCCAATGAAAAGGAACAGATAGCAAACAAGTTCCTCAACCTTAGGATGACTAGTGTAGATAGTAAAGGGTACACTACTACATTCTTTGAATATGTTAGGATAGTGCCAACCCTTGCATCACCAGAACCGGTATTAATCTCCCGTTACATCTGGGGATTAATTGGAGAAATTAGACATGTAGTCAAGGCAACCAGACCCCAAACCATAGAAGAAGCCGTAGAACTAGCCAATACCTTGACTGATGAACTAGTTCGTACTAGAGAAGAAGATCAGAGGAGAAACTTAACCCAAAGGCTTACTCAAGAATTTCGTTCTGGGAATTTCAATCATAGGAACGTAGATTCTACCTTTGCACCGTATTGCGGGATCTGCAAAAAGAAGCATTCTGGAAAATGCTCCACCCACTGCAATTTCTGCAAAGCACCAGGACACAATGAAGAGAACTGCAGGAGGAAATCCAGTAATGGATTGTGTTTTAACTGTGGAGAAAAAGGTCATATCAAGCCAAACTGTCCAAAACTGGCTCCAGCTACGAACAACAAGAATACTAAAAATGCTAGAGCATTTGTTCTGACTACAGATGAAGCCAAGATGATTCCAGATGTCATCGCTGGTACGTTTCTAGTTAATGATGTCTTTGCTAAAGTATTATTTGACTCTGGTGCAAACCAAAGTTTTATTAATACATCGTTTTGCAAATTTCTAAATCAGTCATTAACTAAACTACCACACGAATGCTTAGTAGAGACAGCTAATGGAGAAACCATTAGGATTTCTGAAATCTTGCAGGGAGTAAGAATAGAAATTTTAAATAAGAAATTTATAGTAAATCTATATCCCATGAATCTGGTAGGATTTGATGTTGTTTTAGGAATGGATTGGTTAATAGCCAATAAAGCCAGTATTTTATGTGATCAAAAGTCAATTCAAGTAAATTCATCTAAAGGTAAAACGATCACAATTAAAGGAAATAAACCATCTAGATCCACAAAATTCATCTCTGTGATGAAAACTGCAAGTTCTATAAGAAAATGTTCTATAGTGTATTTGATTTCTATAATCATTAACACTAAAGGAAAAGAACTAAAAGATATTCCAGTAGTATCTCAGTTTTCAAATGTCTTTCCAGAAGAACTGCCATGGCAACCTCCGGATAGAGAAGTTGAATTCAGAATCCATTTAATACCAGGAACATCACTGATTTCCAAAGCACCTTATCGTTTGGCACCTGCAGAAATGCAGAAACAATTAGATGAATTGTTGGGAAAAGGATTCATACAGCCGAGTTCGTCGCTATGGGGAGCGCCGATATTATTCGTTAAAAAGAAGGACGGATAAATGCGTATGTGCATTGATTACCGTGAATTAAACAAAGTCACGATTAAGAATCGGTACCCATTACCGAGAATCGATGATTTGTTTAATCAACTACAAAGAGCTCGATTTTTCTCTAAGATCGATTTAAGGTCAGGATATCATCAATTAAAGGTACAGGAAGAGGACATTCCTAAGACCGCATTTAGAACAAGGTATGGTCATTATGAATTTACTGTTATGCCATTTGGTTTAACCAATGCCCCAGTTGCATTTATGGACATGATGAACCGAATATGTAAGCCATATTTGGATAAATTCATAATTGTATTCATAGATGATATTCTAATTTACTCTAAGAGTAAAGAAGATCATGCAAGACATTTGCACGCACTTTTAAGTTTATTAAGAAAGAAAATAATACAATCTAGGTGATTGTAGATAGGCTAACCAAGTCAGCTCATTTCTACAAATGAAAAGAAAATATCCTCACTTATTTCAGTAGATCTCGAGGACGAGCTCTAAATTAAGGTGGGGAGAATGTAACAACCCTCAAGAAAACTGACACCCTCAAATATTTTCCGACAACCCATTATATCTTAAAATACCCTTATATGTCTTATATTACACCCCGTATGTGAAAACCGAGCCCTAAATAGATTATAACATATAAATAAATCAAAAACATGAAATATAGGTTTGAGGCGGGCCGCGACATACTCTACCCTTAATTTACGCGGGCCGTATCAAGGCTGGATCTGATTTTGCTGACTTCTTTAGTTGAAGCGGGCCGCGTAAGGGTATATAGGTCTTTGACGCGGGCCGCGACAGTTCATAACACGCGATTACACCAGAGGCCGACACGTGTCGACATCGTGTCAAGTCTACTTGATGACCGGACTAAGCTACTGCGTTGACTGGTGTTGACGCGGGCCGCGTAAAGCAGCCCTTGTCTTTTACGTGGGCCGCGACAGTTCATAACACGCGATTACACCAGAGGCCGACACGTGTCGACATCGTGTCAAGTCTACTTGATGACCGGACTAAGCTACTGCGTTGACTGGTGTTGACGCGGGCCGCGTAAAGCAGCCCTTGTCTTTTACGTGGGCCGCGACAGAGTCAATATCAGCAACTATATAAAGGAGGCCTCGGATCTCATTTTAGTTCGTTCAATTCTCAATTCTAAATCACAATTTCTGTAGAGAAGTTATAATACACGGGTATTATACCCCTAATTAGTGAGGTTCTGCTCCGTTGTAAGTATTATAACCCTAGTTTCGTAATAGTTACGCTGCCCGATTGATTTAGGGTTCCGTAACAACTTTCGTGGTTCTGCCCGACGTAGTTGTTGGAATGCCGTCTCGGGGAGGGTATTATTAATATTTTCAAAGGGTTATGATACTAATCAATGTACATTTGTATAAATTATAGATTATGTCCAGGAAACCCTCACGCGAAATCTAAGATAGCAATGTGAGTTGATCCACTTTTTGTAAACCTTTTTGTGAACTGTTTTACAAAACCTTACATATCTTTCCATGCGAATAATCGTATTGAGTATTTGTAAGAATACAATTATAGTGGGTATGTTGGGGTTTTGTATACAAAATTTGTTAACACCTGGTCAAGGAGTAACATTTCCATAAGTTGAGTATGACAGTACCACTGATGTTAATTGGTATATCTTGGAAACAAATGTAATTGCGGATGTGCTCTCAATACTGTTCACTGTGACTTTTTATTGAAACTTGATTAAACTGGGATTCACTCACCAGTATTTCTTGCTGATAAAATGTTTTAAACACATGTTTCAGGTAACTTAGTGTGAAGCCAATAAAAGCCAGCTGGACAGCACTGAAGGCTTGGAAAAGTGGCAATAAATTTACCTAAAATAAAATAGATGTTTTTATTAAATAAAATAGGATTTATTCCTATGAAAACGTGTGTACTATGAACTTGGGTTTCATCCCATTTGTTTAATATTATAAAATATGGTGGTTTTACTCGGACAAACATTTCCTAACTACGGTCCTGATGAAAATTCCGCTGCCAAATTAGACCAATACCTCGATACCACCGAAACTGGCTCACGGTCGCCCGTTCCCGGGAACTAGGGATCAGGGATTGTGACATTTTAGACAAAGGTTCGAGGTTGAGATAACAAACCTTCAAGCTTGGCATGGTAAAAGCCATGCACTTGAACTTCTACAAGGAACAACCCGAGACTCTTTTGCCGAACTACCAATATACTATTACAATTTGTAGCTTGCAAATCCTGGAAGCGTTACTCACATCTTGGTTGATGAGCAGAGTCGTTTTGAAATGGTTTTTGTTGCGTTAGGTGCTGCGGTAATTTACACCTTTTCTTTTGTACTTGTTCTTATTTTTTTTAAAGTAACATGGGTTTGATCTTATTTTGTTATCATTAATTTTCAGATTCGTAGCTTTATGTTTAATCTAAGACCGGTCGTTATCATTGACGCGGCACACCTAAAGGGTGAATTTAAAGGGACGTTGTTTTTAGCAGTGGCCATGGATGGAAATAATTAGATTTTAACAATTGCTTATGGCAAAGGAAAATCAGAGGATGGTGAATCTTGGACATGGTTTCTCTCAAAGCTTAGGGAGTGTGTTGGTGAAATAGCAGATATGGCGATCATTTCGGATAGGGCGAATTCTATTTATGTAGGTGTTAGAAACGTGTTTACCACGGGTTGTGTCGTCGTCATTTAATGATGAATTTACGTTTGCCGTCGTCTAAAAAAAGAATACGAGGCACTATGGTAGAAGACATGAAATCTTATCGGATGTCTGACTTTAACGAGTCATTCAATGCTTTGTGTCTTACCGTTCCTAGAATACGCCAGGTCTTAACAAATATTGGGTTTGGTAGATGGGCAAGAGCTCATTGTCCCGGCAATCGATACCACTATATGACATCTAATAGTGCGGAGTCTATTAACTCTTTGTCTAGATTCTCGCGTAAGATGCCGATAACGCAACTTATCGAATTCTTCCGCGAGTCCGTACAAAAATGGTTTTATGACCGTCGACTGCAGGGCATGCAGGAGAGCCACTCACTGACTCAGTGGGCACAGAAGAAAATTTTAAAGAAAATTGAAGGGTCTAGAACCTGGACTGTTGCAGGCATCGGGGTAAACACTTTTCTTGTTGAAGACGGTACGAAAAGGGTTTAGTTGATTTTTTGAATCGTTCATGCAGCTGCCGTGTCTGGCAAGTTTCTGGTCTACCTTGCGGGCATGTGATTGCTGTTTCAAGATTTTTGGGTGAAACTGACTGCAGTCATTATGCATTCTCGTGTTATTCAAACGAAGTATACAAAAAAACGTATGAAGAATCGATTAATCCTCTGCCTCGTTGGTCTGAATGGGTGATACCATAAGGCCTTGGCAGTGTATTACCGCCGCATATTACAAAACATCAATCTGGCCGTCCAAGAGAAAACACCCGAATCTTATCTCGTGGGGAAGAGCCCGTTCAGGTATATTGTTCGCGGTGTCAAACATACGACCATGGTCGTGATGTTTGTTTAGATCCAATGACATCACAGATTCGTTCACGTAAATCATCAGGGAAAGGAATAGGGAAAGAGATAGAAACCCAAAGTCCAACGGATGACATTTTTCCATCTTATAATTTAGCAGAATTTTAATAATAGCGTAGTTTTTTTATGTTTTAATTAGGAAAATCATATAACAAATTCTTGTAACCGCAATAGTAATTAGTACTTTTAATTTATATAAGAATTAAATTTTACAATGCGTACATCCAGCCTTCAAAAATTAGTTGGTGTGTAGCGCCCGGCGTAGAGTTCATCAGCCATGCAGCGTCTATATCTGACACAAGCATCCTGTATGTTTACTTCGTTCCATGTCAATGAACGGTTGTAAACTAGATTTTCCAATAGTATACATATGATGAGTTTCGCCCAATATGAGCTCCGTGGTTAGGCCACACAACATCCCCGCAATACTCTAAGGCTTCTACACTATCTATCCCCGAGTGCTGCCAGTACGATATACGGCCCAGAAACCATACGAATGGAGATTCAAATTCTAAAAGAATTTGATGTATTTTCCTGTGTATGCAAAATCCTTCTCTGCAATTACTTAGGTTACAGTTATCTGGAAAATAATCATTTATTTTAAGCGAACGCATATTTATTTTTAGAAGTAACCAGTGGTTTTCGTTGTGCGCTACGGGCATGTAAATCTGCAAAAAATGAAACGTAAATAAGCCCCGGAAAAGGTATTCTTTTTAGGGAATTTTTTTTAAAATTATAAATAATTTAAAAAATCAATATTTTTTTATAAAACATAAAATATAAAAATTTCTAATTTTTTTAAACATAAATTTTTTTATTAATTTTTTTAAAAAACGTACAACTATATTATAAAAAGTGTACACTCCGAATAAGCATATTTAACAACGTACCGTATCAACGTCCCAAAAGGGAGGAAAAATTTCTTTTGAACCGCCTGCATATTCGTAGGCCTCTCTTTTTTGTTCTATTATCATGTTAAAAAAAGTAGGCGGGACTACTGTCCAACGATAATCCTTTGACGACATCGCCATTGACCGTCTGTTAAGCTCCCGTTGATACATTAGCTTGTTACACCATGCATTGATATGCTGAGAAAAATATGGTAAACGTTTGACTAAAAAAATATAAAAACACTTTCACTAACAAGAAAGGTATTTCAAAGGTACCGTTTCCTGAATAAATCCGTTTCCACAAAATCCAAGTAATCCGCCCCACCATTCTTTTCCGAGAGGTGTTTTACCCATGTAGGTTGAGTAGCAAGTTGGAGTATCGCCGTCATAGTAAAACTCTAGAATATTTGGCGACCAATGTTCAAACCGGTCATTTTATTTATCGAAATGGTACGTTGCACGGAATGAGGAATGTTTGAGTAAGACATCCGGTGTGGCATTATTGACATAGTGAGGGCACATATATATACACATGTTCACAATAAATATAATATAATATAATGAAGTTTTATCTACTTAATATGTCATCGAAACATATATAGAAATAACTATATATAATGAATTTATGTTTTATAAAATATAAATTAATACAAATCATTGCATATATTCAATATCGTCATCTTCTATCTCGTCGACTGTATCTTTAGGTATAAGCGCTTTGGCACATCATTTGCATATATTATTTGAAACAGAAATTTTAACGGTAAATGTTTGTTTGTCATAATAACCATGCATACGAAGCCAATGGTAAAAAACAAAATTTATAAAACAAACCACTTCCGTTCTTCATTTTTCCAAATCAATACTGTACAATGGTTTTTATTAAAACTTGATTAAACTGAGATTCACTCACCAGTATTTCCCGCTGATAAAATGTTTAAACACGTGTTTCAGGTAACTTAGTGTGAAGCCAATAAAAGCCAGCTGGAGAGCACTGGGGGCTTAGAAAAGTGGCAATAAAAGTTACCTAGTTAAAAAGGATAATCATTTTCAATAATTGGGGGTTATTCCCTGTAAATGTATCAAAATGAAAAATCGGGTTTTGTCCCACTTATAAATGTATTATCAGAGAAACTTGGGTTTTATCCCATTTCTTAATTTTAAATATTTTTGGTGTTTAACTATGATAAAATATTTCCTAACTACGGTCCTGATGAAATTTCCGCTGCCAAATTGATAAACACCGATACCACTGAAACTTGCCACGGCCGCCCGTTCCTGGGTTATTAGGGGACGGGGGTTGTGACACCCCTTAAGCCCAAACCCCTTAGGCCCAAACCCCTTAGGCCCAAACCCCGTAAGCTCAAACCCCATCAGCCCACACCCCGTAAGCCCAAACCCCGTAAGCCCAAAACTCGTAAGCCCAAACCTGTGAAACGGTCAATAGGCCCACCCCATAAACAGTTATCCCCCAATCGTTTTAACGGAAAATAATGCTCCGTTTAATATAAAAAGAAAATATTAAGCATTACATTAAAAAAGAAAATATTAAACATTACATTAAAAAAAAGAAAATATAAAAAGAAAAAAAAAACCATTACATTAAAAAAAAAAAACCAAACATCTAAAGCCAAACCCTCATCGTTTCCCACTGCGAGACGTGTGCGAATTCATGTCCTTCTTTGTGACGGTAGTTGATGAGGGCAACCGCCTTTATGTCCTCCTTACCAAGATCCTGGGATGAAGCGTCTCAAGCCGTGTTGAAGCGTCTCAAGCCGCCTTCAGACGTCTCAAGCCGCCTTCAAAAGTGTCGGCTTAACGGCTCAACTTTAAGACGTCTCAAGCCGCCGTCTGAAACGTCTCAGCTAAGACGTTAAGACGTCTGAGCTGTGTCGGACACGTGGCAGCGTTTGGTTGGTTAGCCGCCAAGACGCTAGAACCTTTTTGTGACGTCTCCACAAGACGTTTGACTTAGCCATTTTGGAAAAGTTGACCAATACTTGGCCATTTTGGCTATTTTCCCTTTTATAAAAACGAAATGAAAAGTCAAATTAAAGGGTGTACTTAATAATTATCAGGCAAAACCGTAATTATGGTGGAATTCAAAAAAGAACTCCATATTTACCTGTGGACCACACAATATTTTATTTTTATTGTCTTTTTCTTTATTTATTTATTTTTACTTTTTTTAGTCGTCCTATCTAGGGGTGCAAACGAGCCGAGCGGCTCGCGAGCGACTCGAGATCGGCTCGAAAAAAATGCTCGAAACGAGCCGAGCCTTATTGAGCCTGGGCCGAGCTTAAGCCTAAAATAAAACTCGTTTGTTTATCGAGCCCGAGCTCGAGCCTCGCTTATGAAGCTCGTCGAGCCTTATCGAGCCTTAGTGTAAACGAGCCGAGCTTATTTAAACTTCTTTACAAGCCGACCTCGAACCTAAAAATAAGTTTATTTAGTAAACGAGCCCGAGCTTCACTTATCGAGCTCGCGAGCCTAAAAAGTCTATTATTTATATTATTTTTATTCAATATATTAATTAATAGATAATAAACGAGCCGAGCTCGAGCTTGAGAAAATACCAACGAGTCTAGCTCGAGCTTTGAAAACAAATCTCGAATCAAGCTGAGCTCGAGCCCGAGCTCTTATAAGTTAATCGAGCTCGAGCTCGAGCTTGGTCGAGCTTAGGCTCGGCTCTTTTGCACCCCTAGTCCCACTCTTTATATATTGTGAATTATTGTTTTTATCAGTTTCATAAGGGTCTTTTATATGTAAAGTTCATCTAAAATTCGTCAATACTAAAACCACGGTTACAAAAGTCGTTAGTCGCTCACTAGTCGGATTTGAGAGTACTCGGGAAGTACTCGGCCTAGGTGGAGTTTACTCAGGGAGTAATCAGCCTAGGCGAACAGTAGTCGGGCCTCGACAGTCTACCTTGTAGTGAGTACTCAGGGAGTACTCGGAGCCTAGACGGGACTTTTACAACCATGAGTAAAACATGTCAATTAGATTATAGAGTAATATGCCAATTGGTCCCTAAGTTTAGGGCATTTTTGCCATTTTAGTAAAAAAATAAACCTTTTGTATATGGGTCCCTAAGGTTTTATTTTTGTTGCCATTTTCATCCAATTTACAAACTGTGTTAGAAATTTCTATTAACTTCTCATTTTTTTTTGTCATTTTCCTCATTTAACTAAAATATATTATGGCATAAAATGACGATTCTACCCTTCATTTAAATGAGGAAAATGACAAAACAGGAAGAAGTTAACAGAAAATTTTAACTTTGTTTGACAATTGTATGAAAATGAAAACAAAAATGAAACATTAATAACCCAGATACAAAACGTTTCATTTGTGGACTAAAGTAGTAAAAGTAACCTATACTCAGAGACCATTTTAACATTTTACTCTAGATCATATCATGGATATAATGGATTGCTTATTTAACTTTAAAAGTGTTTTTTGGTCAAAATTGTTTATTGACTTATAACTTTTTTAAAAGTAATTTTTAAAAAAGCATTTGGATTAACTTTTATAGTGAAAAAAATAAAATGACCAAAAAGAATATGATAAATTTTATATTTAATGGCTATTTTAAAAGGTAATCTTAAATTGATAAATTTATGTTTAAAAAGTCAAATTTTTATGGTTTTTAAAAAAGAACTTTTTATCTCTATCAAGAAAGCTAAAATAAAAAGTATTTTTATCAATGGCAAATACCTTTTAAATTATTGACTTTTTGAAGAAAAAACAATAAGTCAATAAGTCATTTAGTTACGTGGATCTAAATTTGTTTCTTTTCTAAAAACTATAATAAAACACAATAATATTATGAAATTACAATTTTGAGGCAGTTTTTTTTTTTTTTTTTTACACTTATTATCCCCATTGTAATTATTACTTTGTTTTGATAGATCAAAAGTTAAAACATTTAAACTTTAAATGAAATATCCAGTTAGAGATTTATGTCCTACTTTTCTTGCACATACTTTATAAACTTATATTATCATATTTTTATATAATACTATCCACGATGTGATACGTCTCTTTTAGGGTTATATAAAATGTTCTTTAAGACATACCGTTTAATGATTTGGATGTATAAATAAAATGGACAATCCGTTTATGTGTCATATATAGACAGTTTGAATGCATTGTTGTATTATAATTTGTTTAAGTGTGTCGTTTTAACTAGTTTAGACACATCGTAATAATCACATGCATTAACATTTTAAATATATTAATACAACACTAAATTAAAAATTAAAGATAACAAAATCAACTTGTTATCAATATTATGACGTAAACTTTTATAAATTAGTTAAAGTACATAAAATTTGTTTGAGTTTAAAAAAAGAGAAGAACTAATTTATTTTTTTAGAAAAAAAGTTAATAACAAATTTTCGTCATATCAACATTATAACGTCCTCTTAAACAATATGTAATGATTAATACTCTTTTAATCATTACTTTCAACTTTATTTCTACTCATTTGGTGTTATACTAGAATCATTCGTCCTCCTTCATGCCCCTGTAATATCACTATATGGGGTGATCTTGGGGGTGTTATTAATTCCTTTGATGTCCCTATAATGACCATTATACAAGGTCTTAAATAATTCGATTTGTTATTATTTAAACTTTAATACACATAAATAAAATAACACGTTAGTTAAGATGGAATATACGTTTACATTCCTTAAAATAGGTATATGAATAGAAAATAGTGAGACCACACTTTTCAAAAAGGTTTGATCAGCTTTGACTTCAATGCAATCAGGCATCATAGATACCCGACACTATCAAAATAACGGATATTAAAAACAATACATGCTCTCATGTTCTTTTATTATTAACTACTAAATTTGTCAGTTTAAAATGTGTAGTCTTGTGTCCTTGATTAAGTACTTAAATTATTTATATTACTGACCAATTAGGCAATTACCGAAATTCAGCATAAGTCCCTATATATTTCTCTTGTACAATGGAGCAATCAATTTATGTAAAAAGAATATAGAATCTTTTGTAACCATCATATTCTTCTTTGAAAGTGATAAAGATTTGTTCTTGATGAAAGGGGCGAGGTAGATTGTTAGTAGAAAAACTCAATTAATGAACAAGGATATACTAGCCTTGATTTTGAATGACTAATCTTGAAATTAAATAAAAGTTTATTTTAAATTTTGGTTTATTTTTGTTAAGAGATATTGAGTCATACTTTAGGAATAAATGGTTTCTTTTGAGAACAAGTTAGAATAGTCTTATAAATAAAATCAGTTTTCTTTGATTTTAATTGTACTATCGTTTGATCTGCATATAAGCAAAGAGTTGCAGATTTTCCCCCACGTCTCTGTGTTTGTTCTTTTGTTTATCAATTGCATGACCACATGCGACAACAACTGGTATCAGAGCTAAGGTGTAGCTCATACCCGAGGGTGATAATCAAGAAAAAGATAAGGACGGAACATGAGCTAGAATCGGAATCTAATTTTGGAGTCTTCTTTCACCACACCACCGCCATCAGCAGCACCACCACAGTGCAACTTGGCCGTCGCCGCCCAACCATTGCCGCACGTGCCTAAATGCGCGACTCAAAGTTTTCGACATGCCTACCTCCTTCGGCGGGTGGCAATATAACAACTCTAAAAAATGTCCTAAAACACTCCGTAATCGAAAAACCAAACTCGCGTAACATTATTTCATTTGAAAAATGAAAAAAATAATAATTATATGTCTGTCGCGGGCCGCGACAGACTAGGGGGGGGGGGGCAGAGGCCTGTAACGTTCTGGTCATGTTTAGGGACATGTGTCGTCCACGTGTTCAACCTACACTCATGACTGGTCAACCCTAAGCCTAGCTAGGGGGCTCTCGCAGGCCGCGAAAGGACTAGCCTGGGGCTGTCGCGGGGAGTGAGAGGGTCCGAAAATTCGTATAAATAGAGCTTCAGTCTGCAGTTCACAATCGTTCAAAAATTTCTTTCTTTCTCTCTACATATAGCTCGAAATTGTACCCCTAAAATCATGAAGCTCTGCCCCGTTGTAAGTGTTGTAACCCCTGATCATTGATTTGATACCCTATCCGATCGATCTTGAACCCAACAATGGATGCCAAAGCGCTGCCTGATAAAGGCTATGCTTTGTAAACCACGTTGGGGTTCTGATCTCGTGATGTATTGATAAAGTTGAATTGGGTTATTATACTAACACGCGTGCATTGTATATTTTTATTAGGAACTCAAGAAAATCATCAGAAAATCATATTTCCAGGAAGTCTATAGTAAAACATGAGTTTACAAAGTGAGTCATTCTCTCTTTTTACCAAAATGCTTTACAAAACCCTAAATGTTTTTCAATTATACTTACAGTATTTAAGTCTTTATATTCTACAATTACGCCAGTATGTGGGGTTTTGTATACACTACTAGTCAAGCGTTACTATTGGATAAAGAGTTAGCCAATAGTAATATGACCACAGTCATTGTAACTACCAACATGACAAATACTGATTGGGTTTTTGGTAGATAAAAACAGTGTAATATCCTTCTTAATAATGTAAAGTATAACATTATATTCTTGAAAAATGGAATGCACTCGCCAGTATTTCTTGCTGATAAAATGTTTTCAAAACGCGTTTCAGGTAACTTGAAGCTATTAGAAGCCAGCTATGGAGCACTGAAGGCTTAAATAAAGTGGCTATAGTTACCTGAATAAAAGAAGAAGTTTATGTTTTCAGCAACTAGGGTTTATCCCTATAAGTACATTATAAATGAAATATGGGTTTTAGCCCATTGGTTTAATATAAAAAGTTTGGTGTTTTACAAACTCTGAAATTTTTTCCTAACTACAATCCTAATGTTTTAATTCCGCTGCAAATTTAATAAACACCGATACCACCGGTCAGGCTCGCGGCACCCGCTCCCAGGGTAGGGTCAGGGGTTCCGACAGGCAACAAGTAACAACTCCCCTTGCCACCGTTTTTCAGGTTTATGTGGGAATATGATTGCACATGTCCCTATGGTTGGTTTTTCAATTCAATAAAGTTTTCGTTCATATATGGGGTTTATTGCCGAAAAGGGAATCGAAAGCTGAACATGACAGCAGACAAAGTGGGAGTTCAAGAATGGTGAAAAATCAATGGGTGGTTTGTCTTTGCAGGCACCAAAGTTGACCTCGATCAACTACACATCGTGGTCAGTTATGGTGAAGATCTTGTTGGGTGCGAATTGCTTGCAAGACGCGATTGATCAAAAAAGGGGACATAAATATAAGAAAGAATGAAGTTCATAGCTCTGTGTACCATCTTCCAAATCCTATTGAAGATGTTATGCTTCAGATGGCCAAGTACATGGAACCGAAAAACGTTAGGGAAGCACTAAGAGTTCATTATATCGGTGCAGAAAGAACACAAAAGGCTCGTCTTCAAATGCTATGAAGCAAATCAGATGGATTAAAGATGGAAGAGACAGAAAGTATTAATGATTAGGAGAAGTACACTCAAAATCTAAGAGCTTGGGAACAACACTCAAAGAAGAAGTCGTGGTAAGGAAATTCTTGAACTCTATTCCTGATAAATACTTACCTATAGCTTCCTCGATCGAGCATTTTGCAGACATTGAAAACATGACATATGAAGATGTGGTTGCAAGATTGAAGGCATATGGAAACAAAGAAATAAGTTATGAATGAAGGTTTAATCCAAAGTCAGCTCTTGCTCACCTAATCTGAAAACTACCAAGGATGTGGTAGAGGACATGGAATATTCAATGGATGAGGAAGAGGAAATCCAAGATGGAATAATCAATGTCTGAATGATCAAAGCGAACGGGGTGAAAACAAACGGTGGGGAAACCCAGATAAATGGCAGGATAGAATGAAGACTGTGAGGTGCTACATTTGTGATAAAATTAGACATTACTCGATTGAGTGCCTAACAACAAGCAAATGGAATGAACAAGTGAATCTAACAAAGGCAAAAGACAAAGATGATTGTGATCCATCCTTGTTTATGGCATCATGTTCAATTGAGAAAGTAAATTTGTATGAAGAACGAGTTATCTCGAGAAATGATGGAAAAGAAGAATGAGCATGGTCTTTAGACTATAATTCAAGTAACCACATGTTATGATAGAAAGACATCTTCACTACTTTGAATAAACAAGTTTCGGGTAAGTAAAGTTTGGTGATGGAATCGTGACTGAAATAAAGGTAAAGGGAGTTTAACTATGGCAAGTAGCAATGGCGAAAAAGACGTTTTGTGATGTTTTCTACATACCTAAGTTGAAAAGCAATCTTCTTAGCTTGTGATTGTTGGATGAATAATGATGCAAGATTGGAATAGCTAATAGGATGTACGACCAGTGTTGCAAAAATCGCGATTACTCGGCGATTAATCGCCGACTAGTCGCTAGTCGGCCTTCTACTGAGTAATTTTTCACTAATTAGTCAAAAATCGCTAGTCGGTCAAAGCCGGTCCAAGCCGCCCTAGTCGCCCCTAGTCGCCCTAGTCGGCCCATTTGAAATCCTTACAAAACAGGGCCAAGATTACAACTTTAGCCCATTTCCTTTATCCCTTACCCTAATATGACGAAGAATTTGAGTCGGAGAAAGAGGATGAAGTAGACGAGGAGATTGAATACGAGTCGGATGGTGTTGAAATCATTGAACACTACCGGGATGACGATTACATTTGAGCTATTTGTTAATGTTTGAATTTTAAGTACTGAGACTTGTTATGTTATGACTTATATGTAAGTTCAGTTTGTATTTTGAACTACTTTTACCTTTTTAAGTATTATATTGACATGGATGTGTGAGTATATATAAACATATGAGTGAATTGCAAGGATTGTCCTTTATCTTTATACCCATTTGCACGCGTTGTCCTTTATGTTTAAAATTGACGAGTTTTGTACTTTATGTTTTCAAATCATACACGTTTTGTCCTTTAACCCTAACCCAGTTAGATTTTTCTGTCAAATCTGGTCATGTGCAATGCACATGAGGGTAAATTTGTCTTTTCACCCTATTCTTTAAAAATACATATAAAAAAATTATATATGATAACAAAACCCTCTTCTTCCCCAATCAATCCCATTTTAAAACCCTAAATGAGATGGTAGTGTAAAGACCAATGCCAAACGCCCCTTTAATTGTTATATGAAACATCATATGTAGCAGTTATGAAATTTCAGGAGAATAGCTGAAGTGAAAGAAAAAGATAGACAAAAGGTACTAGAAGAAATAATATACTGATGGATAGTTCACAAGTTTATAGAAAAAGAAATAGCATTGATCCCGAAAGTAGAACCCACCTCAGATCCTACAAGACGGATCGATTTCTGGCCGAACCAAGAAATGAAACTGGAATCAGTGCACTCAGCCGAAGCACTGGAGATGATTCAAAACCATGTTGACCTGGTCATTGGGGAACGCATGGTGGGCCCGTTAGAGTCCCTTGTCGAGATCAGCAAAATCAAACTTGGAAAGTTATATGCTGCTTCAATCATGTATGGATACTTTTTAAAATGCGTTGATGAAAGGTTGATGATGTGCTGCAGATGCAACCAATCGATGGGGTGAAAAACTGAAAATGGTGAAATTGAAGGGGAAGATTGGGGGATGAGAATGGTGGGATCTGTTGGAGATTTGGGGTAGAAGAGGGTTTTGTTATGATATATAATTTTTTATATGTATTTTTAAAGAATATGGTGAAAAGACAATTTTACCCTCATGGGCATTGCACATTACCAGATTTGAAAGAAAAATCTAACTGGGTTAGGGAGGGCTAAAGGACAAAACGTGTATGATTTGAAAACATAAAGTACCAAACTCGTCAATTTTAAACATAAAGGACAGCGCCTGCAAATGGGTATAAAGATAAAGGACAATCCTTGCAGTTCACTCTAAACATATATATAAAAATAATAAAATTTACATATAAAGTTCCGATCCGATTAATCCCGAGTAATCCCGAATAACCCCGAGTAGTCGCTAGTCCCCACCTCACCGGCCGACTAGCGACTAGCGAGTTCTCCAACCTTGTGTACAACATCAAACTTCAGGTGTGTTCTAATCCTAACAACTTTGAAGATCAAAAGAAAGAAAGTCTTGATATGAAATTGATAATGAAAGTTAAGGAAATCCAATTTAGAATGATCCCAAAGAATTTGTTTGAAATTTTTGAAATTACTGATCAAGAACAAGTTGATGAGAAGAAGCGAATCGAGAAAGTAGCAATGTGGCTTCAAAATTGAATATGAAAAGAGCGAATGCTAAGGTTGTAAAACGGGTTAAGCAAGTGTGTCATAGATAGTTAAAGTAAAGGAATAAAGGCAAGAAGCTGAATATTTCAAGATTAAGGGGTGAATGAAGGAATAATTTTGAAATTAAACAAAAGTTAGGGTTCATTTTGATTATTATATTTAAAGATTCGGTTTATTTTTAAATATCGAGACATATTTTAAGTATATAATGTTTATATGAGAACAAGTTATAATAGTCTTATAAATAGGATTAGTTTGCTTTTGATTTTAAATGTACTCACGTTTGATTAAATATAATAAATGAGTCGCGGGTTGTCACCCATATCTTAGCATTTGTTCGTTTTTTATTCAATTGCTTGACCACCAGGGCCAACAGATTCCTTGCTCATCTAACTTAATATTTATTGTGCACTTGAACTTCTAAGTAAACATGATTTAAAACCTATAGATTACATCTTAATGATTGTTTGTACTCCATTAGACAACTTAAACCCTAAATAAGGAATAACTATAATTTGATTATTCTATGGTTATATGAAAGAGTACCTTGTTTCATGTGTTTGAACTGATACTGACCCATTTTGATACTTAATTGATGTTAATTGGCACGATTTAACTTATTTGTTACTTGTTCAATTAGACCTAATTAAATTCATTCCATACTAGCCTTATTTATGTTTAACAAGTTTGGTTTAATTTTGTTGCTTTTGACCATGTTAGCTAAATTTAATTTTTATTCACAAATAATCATTAGTTGGTGATTACGTTGAAGAAGATACTTTCTCATGCCTATAAGAAGAAGCCCTAGGTACAAGAAAATAGTAGAGTATAATGACCGAGTCTAACGTCTGAATCTTTATGCGCCATACGTCACACATACCGGCCATCCAACAAATCTGTCACGCATATGGGTGTATAGTTAGTGTTACACCTACGTGCCCAATACATATGAATAGTATGCTTCGCACACTTTCCATGTGACATCTTCGTACTTTCATATTGTTCACATATTTAAGCCACACAAACTACCCCTCTTTAACCCTAAGAGATCTTTTTACACTACCTTGATGATGAAAATTTAGTGTGATGACATCTATATGTGTTTTCGATGACCGACTAGATATGAATGCTTATCATTTGGAGCAGGACTCGACCTTTTATATTGTACACACTGATGATATTAATTTATGATGTAATTATATTACATTTGTATACGTATTAGTCACATGAAAGCTAACATTGAGTTTTGATGGTCTTTTCCGACTTAGAAGTTGTGTAAGGTTGATTTTGCAAGATAAAAGTAAGCATACATAGGACTTACGGATTCGAAACAAAATTTAGAGTAGTCTTGTCTATATATTGATTATTTAACACTCCAAAAAACCAACTTTTATTTATTAGTGTACCCACAAAGTTTCCAAATTTGTAAAATGCAAACAAACATAGGAATCCTTTCAAACCATGACTTAAAACACAATCGACTCAAGACACATGCTCCTTACGGGTACGTATATTATTACATTCTTTTTAATTAGAATATAGAAAAAAAAATTTCAAGATTGAGAATAAAATAGTATTATCCAGTCAAAGGGAACTTTGTGATAATCACATGTGAATTAACATAAGTTCATGTGTATTTTTCAAGCTTTCTCATATGTTCACAACCCACACAAACACACACAAATGTATGATACGTAATTGGATTTCAAGTGAAAGGGTAGGTCACCTTCTAGAAGTGGCACAATGTCATTTTCATTTCTTTAAGGGGGTGTTAAAGGGCAAATGCTACTATTTCTCATTCCTTAACATTTTATAGTTGTACTATATATACCACATCTTGCTTTCTATTTACTTATTGCCTCTTTTTTTTTAACTTATCAAGTCTGTAATATCCTCTCTTTTCACACTAAAATAGCCTCCGAAATACCCATGCAAACTTTGTTTTGTAAACTAAATTCACAGCAATCCTTCTTTTTTCCAAATCAACTATAGTCCTAATCTTATGCTATCGTTCATGTGTGGTTTCTATTTCACTTTTCTTCGCATCTACTTCGTCATCGCTTAGTTTCATTTTTGATTATTTTTCATGTGCATTTTGGGTTTGATATATGCCATGAAAGGAGAAAACATTAAGATTTCGGGTTAAGTTTCCTGTTTTGATTAACAACAAGTTTGGGATTTTAGTTTTGAATTTATGGTTGGGTAAATTTATATATGAATTATTTGTTATTAATAATCTATTTACTATACTTTAACTTTGTGAATAAATAATTTAATGTTAATCAATCAATGATTTTTTACGGGATACATAGGGTATTTGTTTTAAATTCATTTGTTTGGCTAATCACTTGTGTACAAGTTGTTGTAGCTTTTATCTTATCCGTGCTTTTTATTTATACATGAAATAGGATTTTAGTAATCCGAACTAGGACCCGTTTACGGATAATAATCAATACTGGCAATGTGACCTGTAGGCAATCATAGCTTTTACTTTGATAATCTCATCCTACCGGAGAAGTAATTATGTTTACCCCTAACTTTCATTTATGTCACTTCAAAAGAAGTAAGAACATTCTAATAAAGGTAATAATCAATCAATTGTTTATTAAGGGCACATGAAGTTACTTTTTTTGTTAGGGTAGGATTGCCTTCGGTAACAAAACTGAAAGTTAGAAGTGTTGATCGGGTCATAAATAGGAATAAATACTAGATGTCATTTTTTACAACTTGACCTAAGAATGTTGTGAAACATGGCACTTGGATTAGTTATAGCTCTTACATGTCAAAATGAAAATCAAAATAGAGCAAAATGTGAAAAACCGACATCGGGGGTGTTGATTAACCCCGCCACAACGTTAGTTAATGATGAGCAACATGGACCAACATTTGGCAGCAAGTGTTGGTGTTGGTCAATGCCATATTGGCATCAGCCTCGACTACATGAAAAAAATCGGGGAGTTATAAGGAGGTTTTCGGTTTTTTTTTTTCACTCATTCACGTTTAGGGATCATTATTGGACAACTTGGGAGGAAAATATGATGGAGAAACATGGGAGAATTGCTCATCATCATTTGGTAATCAATTCTGGATGGATTTATCGCAAGCATTCGTATCAATCAACCCAAGCATAAGCATGAGTGGCTAAATCACTTGTGGTCACAACTTTGTTAAAGGTCTTTGATGTGTTTGAAAGACAACATGTTTTCTAATGTAAAATATCCATATCTAGTATTGTTTTGTGCATAAACCCTGCTATAATATATTAATCCTACTGGATTAGCTTTTGTTTTCACTTTCTTTTAAAACTACAATTTCATGGGTTAGATATTAATAAAAGGTTTTACTATCACGAGCCAATGTGTCCATGGATTGATACTTGGTATCCTGCCACTACTATACTACAATACCATAGGTGAGCTTGCTTATTAACGTGTGTAGTTTAGTTTGTTTGGTGGTTTACTATAAAACTAGTATGTGCATGCTTAGGGTAATACTTTGTGTTACTATTCACATACGTAAGTCTTTATTAATCACTTGTAAGACGTTGGTTTGTTAATGAGTTTTAACCTTAGATAATTTTTTTCATGCTCGAGTAAATGTTTGCAATTGTGCTGCTACTTTTATATTAATCTAAAAGACGCATTATACTTGATTCATCAAGACGGTCATGCTTCTAGAGGGAAACGTTATAGGATTGTATATGCCCCTAAGAGATTGCATTGTTCTAAATTGTATTAGGTTATTGTCGAATCACCAAGATCTCATTCTATCCTATCATGTAGAAACTCAATTGTGTGCTATTATGACCTATGATACTAATTAACAATAATCTATTTGGTTTAAACGAAAGGTCCACAAATTATGTCTATGTACTTTGTTAAACATAATAGTAAAATTGCAAGTTAAGTGATAATTTAAACCAATTACCTCATATACGTGATAACTTGTTATTTAAGATTGTTCATTCAAGTTTTATAATTGATTACCAACAACTCAAACAATGATTTTTACATTTCAATGTCAATACGGATTTGTTACCATCAAGTAACTTCTTTGGACTCAAGACCCTTCTTACCTAAGGCTGGTAATAAGTAACTTGTATAAGACACGATTAAACTTGTTTACTGAAAAGTACAGCATGTGATTTTTCATTTTTTTTTAAATAATTAAAATTAGAAGTTTAGGATTCATTATTTCTCCTTTTTGGTACATAAAACATACAACTATGTTATAGACATTAGGTATAAAGTAGTTAAACGAGTCATATTGATGTTTAGAACTTGTGCTGTTCGCGTCGTCAGAGACCTTAAACCTGCTAAAACACGATTTGCCAGCCCTATTCTTGCTATTGCTAATCTTAGGTGAATAGGTACATTTTATCTCTATTTTTATTGGGTTTCGACACTAATCAAGCGGCGTCGCTTATATTACGAGTATGGATTCTTATCAACCAATAAGTCATAATTTAGATTATTAAAATCAAATTTACCGTTTATATATCAACTTCTTAATGATATTGTATCAATGTTATAGATCGTTGTTGTGTATCAAAGGCTTTTGAGTTGGGGGCTGTTTGTTTACCTCTTAATGAGACTCTTAATGGTTCAGACCTCTTACTGGTTCAGCACTTAATGGTTCAGACTGTTTGTTTCACGAGCAGATGTCTGAATGGTTTAGACATTTGCCTCTGAATGGTTAAGATTTATACAGAATCTGGATGACCTCTAATCTAAATTGGTCAGACATTTGCCTCTGAACGGTTAAGCATTATACAGGCTCTTAATGGTTCAGACCTCTTACTGGTTCAGCACTTAATGGTTCAGACCTCTTACTGGTTCAACACTTAACCATTAAGATGTTTCAAACAGCCCCTTAGTGTGAATAATTAATTGTGCATGAATGGGGTTCAATTATCGTCTTCACATATATATTAATTTGTGTAAGCTAACCACTAAATGCATGTTTGATAAAGGGTTAAACATCATATGCACTTAATCCCATATCAATTAAAAAAAGTTGCATCTACAACTAAACATATAGCCATAACTAAAATTTCACTTACTTTATATTTTATAAGTATAAATTTTCTAATAATAAATTTTTTTTACTTTCACCATATTCTCTAATTATGATTCCAAACACATCTAATATAGAAAATCATCTGACACTTAAGTACATTCAAATCTGGCGGTGGATTACTATGTTTCACAAATTTAGCAAAATAAGATTAAATGCAACTCTTAAAAGAGAAAAAAAAAATAGTTAAACAACCCAAGCCATAAGCCGAGCCAAACCCTTTAAGCCGGCTTAAAAACACTATAAATAAACCCAATGAAAAGAAAACACAAATAAACAAACCCAAAAATATAGAGGAAACCAAACCCTCTGAGTTTCATCTTCATTTCATTATCTCTGAAACTAAAATTGCAGACATTTTTAATGTCTACCCACCGCTTCTGAAACTTGTTGTCAAAGTTCTGTTTGTTGTTGTGCTTTAAAAACACTCTGAAAACACCTTCAAAACACTTTGAAAACACACCCTTTTGGTTCTTGATTTCTCATTTCAATCCAATTAAACAAACCCTTCAAATCCCATCTCAGTTTCATCATTTTCACAGCAAAGTTATGAGCTTTTTTACATTTTAGCTTCAGATCTATAAAAAAGATTTGTAATTTCCTTTCATTTCCTCTGTTTTGTTCTGTTTTTTGTTCTTGAAAACATGAGTAAAGAAGAGTTTGTCAAGATTCGGGTGAGTATCATAACTGTTTTAATTTGTTTTAGTTTGTTAACTGTGTGAAAAAATGTGTGCTTTGATCTGTACATTGCTTGTTTGAATCTGTTTAATGCTTTGCGTGTTGTGAACTAAAAAATCCTTAATTTTGTGTTTACATTTTTTTTTCTTTTTTTCTCTCTCCTTTTTATACCAGTCTGCTCAATTAATGGGTATTAAAGTGTGTATGAACAAAATTAAAATACCCTTTTGTTGTTTTTAATTTTCTTGAATTAATAATTAGTGTTTAATTCTTGAAATTCATGCAGACTTGTTCTCTGAAAGTGAACATCCACTGTGATGGATGTAAGCGAAAAGTGAAGAAGATTCTTCAAAAGATTGATGGTATTGTGTTACATTTGTGAACTTTTTGATAAATTTGTTTGCTTTTTGTTAATTTTGTTGTGGGAATTTGATTATTTGGTGTTTTGGTTTGTGAAATTTTGAATCTTGAAAACAGGCGTGTACACTATCAGTATAGATCCAGAACAGAGTAAGGTGACAGTTTCAGGAGTTGTTGATCCAGAAACCCTTTGTAAGAAGCTTGCAAAAAGTGGTAAACTTGCTACAGTTTGGGGGGCTTCTAAGCCTAATCCACAGATCAACAATCAGTTTAAAAACATGCAGATTGATGGTGGTAAAGGGGGTGAGAATAATAAGAATCAGGGGCAGAAAGGGGGTGGAAATGGTGGTGGTGGTAATAATAATAATCAGAAAGGCGGTGGTGGCGGTGGCGGCGGCGGCGGCGGCGGTGGTGGTGGTGGGCCCACACCGCAGCAACTTCAGCAGCTACAACAGATGAAAGGGTTTCAAGATCTGAAAAATCATCCACAATTTAAGGATATGAAATTGCCTCAATTTGGTAATTCCGGCGGCGGTGGTGGGGGTGGTGGCGGTGGTGGGGGTGGTGGCGGGGGTGGTGGGAAGGGGGCACAAAAGGGGGTGAAGGTGGTTGAGGAGGAGGAGGATGATGAGTTTGATGATGATTATGATGATGAGTTTGATGATGATTATGATGATGATTATGATGATGATGAGATTGATGATGCTCCGGTGAAGAAGCCGGTGATGATGGCTGGTGGTGGTGGTGGAGGTGGTGGTGGGCAGATGGGTAATATGTTGCCGCAGCTTATGAAGAGTGGGCAGATTCCGCCGCAGTTTATGAAGGGCGGGCAGATTCCGCCGCAGTTTATGAAGGGTGGGCAGATGCCGCCTCAGCAGATGAAGGGCGGTATGCCGCCGATGGGGAATGATAATGGCGGTAATGGTGGAAAGAAAGGCGGTGGGGGTGGTGGCGGCGGTGGTGGTGGTAATATTCCTGTACAGGTAAATGGTGGGGGTAAGAAAGGCGGCGGTGGCGGCGGTGGTGGTAATCAAAATCAGGGTGGTGGTCAAAACAAGAATGGCGATAGCCCTTCGGGTGGCGGTCAAAACAAAAACGGTGGGGGTGGTGGTGGTGGCGGCGGTCAAAATAAGGGTGGCGGTGGTGGTGGCATGATGAATGGGAATGGTGGAAATAAAGGTGGGATGAATGATGGGATACATGGCATGCCAAACATGATGGGTATGAATGGTGGTGGTGGGGGTAATGTGGGGCCCATGGGAAACATGCCTATGGGTGGTCAATTGGGTCCACCTAGGATGGGTCAAATGAATGGATCCATGGGTCATATGGGTAACATGCAAGCTGTTCAAGGGCTTCCCACCGGGCCGGCAATGGGTGGTGGTGGTGGTGGCGGAGGATATTTCCCGGGTGGAGGGGCGGAAGCCATGGGAGGTAACCCTTACCATCAACAACAATTAGCGGCGATGATGAACCAACAACAAGCGGTTGGCGGAGAAAGATTTCACCCAATGATGTATGCCAGGCCCCCACCCGCGGTTAACTATATGCAACCACCCCCACCGTATCAACCTTACGCGCCATACCCCTACCCGCACCCACCACAAGGTGAACCTATCGCACAATACTTCAACGATGATAACACCTCAAGCTGCAACATAATGTGAGAAACCCCTACCGGAAAGAGGTTCCCCTTGGCGGTTCGTGGTGGTTAGTAGTGGTGTTTCCCGGACTTGAACCCGCTACCGCAGGACCGAAAGATGGGGCTTTCTTTAGCTTTAGCTTTAGTTGTTTCTCTTTTATCAATTTTCGTTTCACTTGATCCTAAAGTTGGATTTAGTTTTTCTTTTACTTTTTATTAAATTATGATGATAGCGGAGTAATATATATAATTATCAAAAACTTAGGGGAAGAATGAGATGAGATGTTGGCTAGTTAGTGGGTGGTGTGATGATGACATTGTGATGATGGTTTATGATCTTGATGTTTATATGTTCATATGTTGAAAGAAGAGAAATAATATTTATAAGCTCATGATGACCCCAAAACATGTGTAATGTCGACTTTCAACTCATTTCACTCGTCTCATTTTCTGTCTTTTCGTCATTTCAAAGTCATCAACTTATTTGATCCAAAATAATTGACATTTTTTTTGAGTTATTAGTGTCCGTCGCCTCTTTTACATCGCCAACTATACAAACGTCTTAGTGTCTCTTATACATCATCATCATACTCAGTAAATCCCACCAATAGTAAAGCTAAGGTAGGGTCTGAGGAGGGTAAGATGTAGACAGCTTTACCTCTACCACATATATACAAAATTAGTGTCTCTTATACATCACAAACTAAAAAGACGTCTAACAAAAGAAGCGCTCTCTCATCCCCTCTCACAACCACCCTCTTTCTCCACCCGTGGCCAAAGATACTCCTCGCGTTTTCTCCTTGATAGATATGCGTCCTCTTTCTCCACCCGGGGCCAAAGATGTTACTCACGCTTTCTCCGCGTTAGAGCTTTCTCGTCGTTGCATCTTGCTCCTCCATCTATCTTCCACCTAGATGCTTGTGAGCTCACAAATTGCATGTGCTTTTACTAATTTTTGTTTGGAGATTTTTTGTTGTTTATAGTGAGCTCACAAATTGCATGTGCTTTTACTAATTTTTGTTTGGAGATTTTTTTTGTTGTTTATTAAGTATGGTTGCAGCAAAACGACGCCGTATCAGGTTATGATGAAAAGTTGCTGGGAATTAGTTGGTGTGTTTCTACAGTTACCACTCGTTGTCTTGATGTCCTCAAGCAATTTTATTATATTTCATTTTTAAAGAAAAAAAATTATATTCTTGCTTTCTTTAAATAATCACCTCTTTTATAAAGTAATACTGGTAAAAAGTTCAAATTTTATTTTAGATGTCCAGAATCCACTCACTCAATCACATCTTGTAATGTGAATTTCTCTCTCTAAGTCCTCTCTTACACTAAAACATAAGGGTGGTCACCTCTTTTCGGGAGAGGTAAACTATTTTTTAAATATAAAAAACAAAAAAAAATTGTGATTGGTTGTTAAGAGTGGACCCCACCATTATCCAACTCTCTCTCTTCTTCTCCTATGCGGTGATTATATACCAAAATCAAGTCCCCTCGCGAGGTAAACTTTGATGGCGGCGGGATTCCCTGCGAGGTAAACTAGTTTACCCCATAGTTTGCCGTACCCACCCCTCTCACCCTTAGAGTCTCGTTCGTGCAAAATGTCATGCGTGAGACAGTGGTTTATCACGTGGGTCTTCGGCGGTGGGTTTTCTCAGGAATTGGTGACGGGTCAGGTCACCCTTCGTAGGGGCACTGTTTTTTCGTTCGTAGTGTTAATTTTAACGAAATTTTCGATTTTCTCCTTTTGTAATGTAGAAATAATATTGGATTTTGAGAGTTCAGACCCCCTGATTTGGATTTTGAGAGTCTCCCTTCTTTCCTGATTTTTCGTTCAAGCCCTACCATTGGTGATTGGCCCACTATCACCCGTTGTCTGCGATTGTGGGTGTGGGTGACCATTTGCCTGTCGATATACCAAGGTGGCCGGGTTTTGTTGAATGTAATAAAAAATGTCCAGAATACTTTTGCATTTTTAGTTGTAAAAAAAAATATATATTTTTTTGTAAAACAAACTACATTTAGAAATGTTTTTGCAATATTTAATGCCCTTTTTAATATCTATTAGTTTTCGGGTGCAGAGGAAAACACCTCCCGGTATTTTGGGAAAAATCTGAATATGAAAAATTGGGAGAACTTTTCTGTAACTAAACACACAGTAAAGCTTGCTTAGTTGCCAAGAATTTCTTCACCTTTTCTTTTTGAAAAGTTCATTAAAAAACATAAAAAACATGTCTAAATAGGTGTTTTACAAAACAAAATTACTTATAAAAAAAAGTCAAAAACCAACTACATTATTGTATAATTATTTAGTGATAAACAAAATTACATGAGGTGAAAGCTCTCTTAGTTTTCTAGAAACTCAGAAAAAAAACAGAACTCTATATTGTTAAATACATCTGAATTTTTCTTAAAATAAGAATTTGGACCTTTTTCTGGATGTGGGGGAAGTCCTAAAGGCAGGAGGCAAATGGTTATGTGGGGAGTGCATGGTTATGCATGCCCTTAGTAGGGGGTGCAAGCATGGTGATGAGATGGTGTCTTTTGCTCCAAACTCGGGGGACGTGGACGATTTCATTGTTGGGATTAGGAAGCCATGTCAAGTGGTAGCCGACACTTTTACACTCTCCCCGGAAGGGGTGGTAACCGATGTTGCCCTTCTCGAGCGTGTTTTTTCACTTCGTTTTCAAACTGTTAAATGCATTCCCCCCAGTTGTCGACTGGCATTCGCTCAGGTCTTAACGGGTGCCCTACGTAAAGTGATGACATCTCCAGGCTCGGTTGAAAACCGGGTTCAGTTGCTTTTGTTGCCGTGTTGTACACTGAGGGTTGTCAGGCCTTCTTCCAGGCAAGAGCGGATATCAGGTAATAGAAAATCTCTGCAGTGCAGCAGCATCTTGCAGGCGCTTGCATTGTGGAAAGATGGGTCTGGTTTCACAGATCTGGTCTCTTCTCTCTTGAATAGTGGGGGGGATGCTGGGGTTCCTAGGAGGGATTCCGGAAGGGGCGAAGACAATAAAAAGGATCCCAATATCAAGCAATGCATGCGGAAGGTCAGGGATGGGCATTTTACGGCGGCGGTCAAAGTTTTATGTTCCAGTGGAGTTGCCCCCTTTGGAGAATCGACCATGAAAGCTCTTATTGATAAACACACTGTGGTGCCACCCCCGTCATTGCCTTCCAACCCTATTGTCCAGCCTACTGTTATTGCAGCAGAGGATTGCGTACTTAAATGTATCCAATCCTTCCCTAGAGGGACATCTTGTGGCAGAGATGGGATGCGGGCCCAACACTTGTTGGACGCTATTGGTTGTGAGGGTTCGATAAGTTCCTCGGGTCTGCTCACAGCCATTACTGGAGTTGTCAACCTATGGCTTGAATGGCTTTGCCCTAAGGTGTTGGCCGAGTTTGTGGCCTCAGCCCCCCTCACCCCCTTATTGAAACCTGATAATGGTATTAGTCCTATCGCCGTGGGGGGCATCTGGCGTAGGTTGGTCTCTAAGGTGGCTATGAAGAAGGTTGGGAAGGACATGGCCCAGTATTTGGGGGATTTTCAATTCGGGGTTGGTACACCAAATGGGGCGGAGGCGGTGTTTCATAGTGCGAACAGGTTCCTAAACTCTTTTCATGAAGATGGGTCCATGGCCTTGCTCACGGTAGACTTCACCAATGCTTTCAACATGGTTGATCGCTCAGCGTTCCTCCAACAGGTCCACCAACGTTGTCCATCTATCTATCGGTGGGTCCAGTTCCTGTACGCCCAACCCGCTAGGTTGTATGTTGGCAGCGATTGTATTGGGGCCACCACTGGAGTGCAACAAGGAGATCCCTTGGGGCCCCTTCTCTTTGCCCTAGCCTTACACCCACTTATTCTCCGTGTCCAGGAGCACTGTAACCTCCCCTTTCATGCGTGGTATTTGGATGATGGCACGATTATAGGTAATGCAATGGAAGTTGCTAAAGCCTTGGACATCATCAACACGGAGGGACCATCCCTAGGGCTCCATCTCAATATTAAGAAAACGGAAGTGTACTGGCCATCGTGTGACGGTCTCGAGGTTCAGGACGGCCTTTTCCCGAGAGGGATAGGTAGACCTGAGAGGGGGGGTTAAGCTCATTGGGGGGGCGGTTAGCCGAGATTTTGTTTTTATCGGGGAACTAGCAGGGCGGCGGGCATTGACAGCGGTTGACCTTATGAAACTCTTGCCCTGCCTCCAGGACCCCTAGTGCGAGCTTCTTCTTTTAAGGTCATGCATGGGGGTAGCTAAGTTACTGTTTGGGTTGCGGACCTGCCAACCCCACTTGATGGCCAATGCGGTATCCTGTTTTGATGATGGTCTTCAAGAGGCTATCGAAGACATTGTTGTTTGCGGGGGGTCCTACTTCGGTGACCTTTAGTGGCGTTTGGCATCTTTGCTGATGCGTCTGGGTGGTTTGGGCCTCCTCTAAGCTCGGGATATTGGAGTTTATGCTTTTGTGGCGTCTAGAGCTCAGTCGTGTGTATTGCAAGACCATATCCTTCGGAACAACGGGGTTGTTAAGCTTGACGTAGACTACCAACAGGCCCTTGAGTACTTAAGTATCTCTCTTCCAGACTTTGATATTGGCGGTTTCTCTAATATGGACACCGCCCCCCCAAAGCCACATAAAACTTTGGCGAATGCCCTATTTGACAAAATCGCTCGGAGTCTGGGAGAAACATTCGATTTGTCTCCCCGCCAGAAGGCGGTGATTGAGTGCTTGAAAGGCCCCCATGCGCAAGATTTTTTTACTGTTATCCCGATCGAGGGGCTGGGGCAATGCATGTCGGCTGTTGAGTATAGGGCTATCCTCAAATACCGGCTGATGATCCCTATGTATTCAGAAGACGAAACCTGCCCCATTTGCCGTAAAGCCTGCATGGATAAATACGGGGAGCATGCTATTCATTGTAAGGAGCTCCCTGGTTTCAATATCGGCACGACTGGGTGAGAGATGTTTTGGGGGACATCCTGAGGAGAGCGGGGATTTCTGCCAAGAAGGAGGCCCCTGTGAATTTCCTTACAGATCCGATGGAAGGGAGATCTACATTGAGACCAGCGGATCTGCTCGTCTTTGGCTGGGCGGGAGGGAAACATGCTTGTGTGGATCTCACAGGAGTCCCCCCCTTAGCTGGTTTAAGGGAAAGCAGGTTTGTAGCAGGACAGACTATAAGGAAAGCGGAATCTAAAAAGGTGGATAAATACGCTAAAGCATGTGCTGATAACCAACATGCATTTGTCCCCTTCGCATTCGACACCTTTGGCTCCCTAGCTCCAGAAGCTATCCGTTTGTTGACTAGGGTCCAAAAGGTTGTCCACAACAGTTGCTCATTAACATGGGGGCAGGGGTTTGTCTTTAATAGGCTAGGGTTTGCTATTCAAAAAGGGGTAGCGGCGCAGCTTGTTGCTCGCTTACCTGCGATATTGATGTAACTCGGCCAGTTGATTAAATTGTATCGTTGATTATGATTGTTAAAAAAAAAAAAAAAAAAAAAAAAAAAAAAAAAAAAAAAACGTATGCGAATATATCATGCCAAATATTATCAAACGAACTAGCACAAGGCCTAACATTGTTGTCTTTTGGAAGATGATAACTTGGTTCCATCAACGAAACGTAAGATCTAAACGTATCTTATTTAAGAAAAAAAGCCGAATTCTAACAAACATGTAGCTTGAATAGCGTTTCTCCTTCTAAGATTTTTGTCTTCCATAATCTAAACCGACGGTAGTTTTATGACACCCATGTGATTCATGTCTATGATATTCTGTTACACAAGGAAGTAAGGAACATATTATTAGTTTTGTAGGACCTTACGTCCTTACTCATATGGATATGATACCTTGTATCATCAACTTATGCACATTATGTTATATGCTTTGAATGAACACTTGATGAATTGGCCATTCATTCTAGCAATTGTAAATGTATAGAATCTTATTATATATGTAAAAGATGATTTTTTTTTTAAAGATTGATAAAGATGGTTAGGACTACTATTTTTTTAATGTAGGTGAATCTCAGTGGTGCAATGTGGTTGAAATGATGGAGGCCGATATGTGGGGTCTTACAAAATTGGGATGAGAACAAATAAGGCCAATAGGAGTGGTGAAATGGGACCACCTATATTAAATATTGTATTAATGTGTACCTACATGTATGTATATGATGAATATATCTATATACATGTACTATGTGAGTTTAGTAATTTGCAAGAGGGTGTGATTATTGGTTTAGGTGCACTTGCAAAATTAAATAGGGGATAGTACTATTTTGTGGTAACTCCCAAGTACCATAGTTTTGGTGAAAATATGATGGTTTCATTCATTATAACACAAAACAAATTTTATATATTCAACTACACAATATACCTAGTTTAAATCAAAATCAACCTTTAACTTGTTTTTTCTTACTAAAGAGATCAACCTTTTACACTAGCATCGTTAATTTTTTTTGTTAACACCCCGTATGTGAGGGTATATGTCTTTTCTCCTATCTTTTTTTAAACTAATAAACCACCATAAAACCAATGACCAAACTTTGTATTTTTAAGGGCAAATTACTTTTTTTACTCTATCGGGGGGGGGGGGGGGGGGCGGTGGCCGGCGGCTGTTCACTCCAGTGTGTGAACATTTCATATCGAAGGATTGGGGAGTGGTGAACCCCGTGGTGGTGTTCGTTCGCTCAGATGTGAGGCAATGGTGGTTCCATTTGAGTTCAGATCTGACGGTTAGAACTTCGGCAATGGTATTCCGGTGTGGAAGAAGAGAAAGGTGGGTATTCTGGTGGTGAAGACAGAGGACTGTGATGGTGGTGGTTAAGGGTTGTAAATTTGACGGCTTAGGAACATAGGTGGTGGTGGTGGTTGTTAACGGTAGTGGTTATGGTTGATAATGGTGGTGACTGTTGCGTGTAACGCTCCAAAACTCGAATTTTTAATTTCGCTAGTATGTTTCTAGGTGTTGAAGTATGAAATAAAATATCGAAGCTATTTAACCTAGTTAAATACCTAGTTAAACAAGTAAGGAATGCATTTTGGTGACAGTTGTGATCAAGTGACAAACTAGAGGGACTAAACTTAGATATTTGAGTTCAATTAAATAGAAAGTTGTATTTTTTGTGTGTGTCAACAACACCCACAAGGAGGAAGAACGGGAGGATGCTCAAATTGATGCATTTTGTTCAAATTAAAGGGGAAATTCACCCTAATCTAATGCATGAACTCAAATCCATGATCATCTAGACTTGCTAAATATGTGGTAAATTGTAGTTTTTGATTTGATGATGTCGCAAGAAACGAGTATGTGACAAATCTTTGATTTTATATGAAAATTAAGCATGAGGATGTGTTAGAATCACCAAATAGAACATAGATTATACACGATTTTGAGTAATTTGATGTTTGGAGGTGAAGCCCACCATTGGTGGTGAAGATGGCGACATGGGTGTGTCACAATGCTAGTAAAAGAGAGTGTAAAGTAAGAATATTTGTCGTATGTTCTTATGTGACACGTCATGAAATAAATAACTAGGCTATTTAACCTAGTTAAAGGTATGGTCAAAAGTATTAAATGATGAGGGTAGTGTCAGTTATGTTTTAAAGGTAAACCCGAGGGGCTAAAGTGGAACAAATGAAAGTTAAGTTATTAAATAACTTAATCACACACAAACACACACATACGTGTGTTCGAGAAAGATCAGGAGGCTCCCATGGAGCCTCAAACCCTAACTTCATCTTTATGCTCAAATCGGAAGGCAAGATGAAGCTTAAATCCATAACCGAGCATGGATTAATGATCACCAACACGAGAGGATCATAAGGTATGTTTTAAATCTAAGATTGGTGATCATGGGTGAAGTGGGTTATGTTCTAATCCGTGAGTTAATATGAAATTGATCATGTACAAGGGTTAGAATCCTCGTATAGAACATGGGTTATGTATGGTTTGCGTTAATTTGATGATTAGAGGTGAAACCCGTTAGTTAGGGTGAAGATGATGACTAGAATCACCTCCTATGTTCAAGTCTTGTTGAATGATTGATGTATTATGTGGGTATGATGAATTATTGTTAGATGAAAGTATAGGAATATGATGATGTTATGTTTAATGTTCATTTGGAATGATATATGATGATTAGTAGAAGGATTTGATGAGTTATGTATAAGTTTAGAAGATTCATGCATGAATTAGTTGTACGTTATGCTTAAAAGGTGGTACGCACATCAAGCGTATGATAAGATGTATATAGTGTCGTCCGTATAGTCGATTATGATGTTACGGGTATATGATGATAAGTCGATAGTTAAGTATGGTTAATAGTTGACTTTTGAAAGTCAACTAAGTATAAGAAACATGATTTGACTCGTTGTCGTAAATGTAGGTTGATGGGAAGTCGTATGGTACATGTTATAGCAATCCGTGTTAAATGTAATGACATGATGAGTTACATGAGTTTAACGTATACGGATATGATTATATGAAGTTGATTATATATTTTAATGCTTGTTAGAAATGACTAAGGGAAGTTAAGTGTGAATTATGCGAGTGATATGATTGTTACATGTACAAATGTGTATGCTAATAAGAGCGTGATTTCGATGAAATGAAAGTATAGGAATCACGTCGAGACGGACTCAAGCATGAGGTGTTAACGGGTCAAGAAGAGGCAAGGAATCGGATACGAGCACGGACGCATAAGGTAAGTGATTTCCGTAATCACTTCTTAGTTCAAGTAAGTAATAAAGTGTTGTAATTAATTAATGTAACACCTCGAAAATTCGTGTTAAATAAAATAACGACACGTGTCGTGTAAGACAAAACGCGTTGTAAACCCGGATTAAATAAAGATGTTTTGGCAGGATTGAAACGTGGCGTCATGTTAATTTTACCTCTGAACACCTCATTTATAAATCCCAAGACCCAAGTTTTTATATATTAAACATCTATTATGTCTTAAATCCAGAAATGGGTTGACAATAACGAATTGGAAATACTCGATAGGATCCCACGAAGAAAAGAATTGGTAAACCTTCATTTTCGGTACTTTTATAAAGCATCCAAGCAAACAACTACAAATGGTAGGGTTTAGAACTGTTCAAGGCACAAGTGGAAGGCCCCTAACTGAGAAAATAATGTCCACAATTCGTTTATACCACTTGCCCTTTCAAAACACCAAAGAACAAACCATTTTTTGTGTCTGACCAGAGGCTTACGGACCGTAAGCCAGACCTTTACGGTCCGTAAGCAAGTGCCAGCGACCAGAAAACCTTCTGCAGCCTGTTATGCGCGATTATGACCTATTTCACCGGTTTTTCTCACATGTGGACGACCCCTAGGCACCCCTAAGCACTAGGACAAGTGTTAATCAGTTATGGATGGGTCCTAGACTTTGTTGTCAACATTTTATGGTGCCTTAGTTCACTATATAAAGCTCATTAGTTGCAACAAACATTCCCACACCTTCTCCTGCATTGTGGGATCATTTCTGGAGCTATCAAGCAGCCTCAAGTGATCATATTTCATGCATAGGACTCTTGTAAGTCTGCTAGTCCTTCTTTAATTAGTTTTAGCTTAGTTAATTAGCTAAAAGTCAAACCGTCGTAATTACGGTTTGACTTCGAGATTGGTCAATAATGGCTCAGTCATATCTCAAATTAAAAGTGGTTATAAGTTGGTATTTATGTGGGTAATAAAACCTCAAAAGGGTTTCCCCTGATCACCACTCTAACCAGGTCAAAAGTCGGGTCAAACATATAATTAAAAAGTCAACAGGATGCTTAAAATGTCATTTATGCATAATTAGCTATCTAGAACATATATAACCTGTTTGATCATTGTTATAACTTAGTAATTAGTGTAAGAACATGTCCAAACATGTTCAACCCGACTATTTCCTGTTTAGACCCGGTTCGGAACCGAAAGTCACTTAGTTTGACTTTCACTTTGACTTTCAGTTCTGACCCGTTTAGGCATATTTTAGAAATGCTTCAGAGCTTTAATTGGACTAGGTTACATGTTAGAACAACCCTCTGTGATTATACACCTTGGTTCATTAGTTATCCAATTAATATACATGTTTCCGTTAATTGCTCATATGTTGACCGTTATGCCCTTATTACCTTAAAACGTGATTTATGGAAATGTAAAAGTGTAGAAACCTTAGTTACTGATATATAGAGTTGTATGCAAAGTTTGACATCAGTTTGACTTGTAGATTAAGAGTTATGCTCATTATCGCAAAATTAATGCTTTATGTTAATAAAATGACGTAATTAGCGTATAGCCTAGTTAAACATACTTTTTAGTATCAAAGCTTTTACCCACTGATGTAATATATTATTTTGGGATTTTTAAAGATTCTAATTAATTTTAGGTTGAGCATAACTCATAGTCGTAGGCTTAATTCAGTAAATGTCGGTTTTGCCCTTACGGGCCATAAAATGAGTTTTACATATCTAAACGACTCCAAACCTTTTGCTACTGATCACATATGATAAATAAATTATTTTAAGCCTTCTGGAAATATAAAAATTTCAGATTTAAGTATCGAACCCGGAAATGGCCTTAATCGCCTTAATTAGCGTTTTTAACGCATAGTATGTTTTAAAATCATATTGGACATACTCGGGTTGATACCTACTGATATTTTAGGCAAATTAGGATATTCTAACAGTAAGCAAAGGTTGGTAAACTCAGACTTCAGTTTTGAGCTTTTCGGCTTATGTGAAATTACCGAAATACCCCTACGGGGCCTAGTTTGGTTAAAAATGATAAGTTTCACATACATGCTTTAACCTACTGATATAACTTAGCAAATTGAGTATATTTGCTGATTACATCAGACCTGTAATTCAGGTTGTCACTTAAACTCTTTTATAAACTTTTAAATGACCAAACTACCCCTACGGGGCCTAGTTTGTGTCTAAACACGTTTCGGGCATAACGAAAGACACCTTACTGATGTCACAACATATTTGAGACATAATTAACTTAGGAAACCTGTATATAGCTCTCATGACTACCCGTCACGCTTATTATGCGTACGGTTCGGTTTATGTAACAAGTTTACATAAATTAGCCTAAACGGGTCAAACCTTAACGGTTTTATCTCGAAATCCAGAATGTGAATAATAAACCCATATTAAACAAGTCTTCAAACTTGTCGGGTCTGAATCACATTCTATCCGGTCTTCGCTTAATCGTGCGTACGAACCGTATCTTGAAACTAGCCGGTCTAAGCTTAAGCTTAATAAAAGACCCGTTAGCATTCTAATAGGTTATTATAAACCTTCGTTCCAGATTAGGAGGACCAGTAAAAGCTACGTGCATTTTGCTTATTGTGATTAATACTTACTCAGGTAAATACTTTTAACTTATTTTCCCTATACGGGCTTGGGTTACGGTATATAGCATACCGCTTGATCGGGCATCAAATCTCCACCGTTAAAGTGGGTAGTTGAATAATTTGATCGGCTCGTTTAAACAGTCTTGTTTACTTTACAGCCTTTGGGGGGTTAATGACCATGTCCCGGATATCCTTGGCATCATCTTACGAGATGGCCACGACCTGAGCACGGGGTGTAGGCGTACACCGTCCGTGTATAACTCTATGATGTGGTGTGTCTATTGATCTTTAACCCGGACAAGATCCGGGCTACTGAACGCATAAGTAACATGTAATTCGTTCACAAGATTATAATATTAAATAATTCTCTCAAGTTATAAAAATGTTTATGCCATGTGCATCCAAACCAATTTTAAATCATTTTCCAAAATGAGTCAGTTGATTGTATTTACCAGTGTAAACTGACGTATTTTCCCAAAAAGACTGAATGCAGGTACTAAACGAAATTGGCTGGATTGTCTCCTAAGCATCAATAAAAAGTCTCGCAAGCTTAGGATGCCTGAAGTCTGTTGAACCATTAATATTATTTTGTTTCGATCCTACTGTGGATAAACTTCCGGATATTGTTACATTGATAAACAATATTAAATTCGGTTGTATCATATTTTAAATTTGCTTCCGCTGTGCATAATAATATTGTGTTGTTTGACTATTACGTTGCCAACCACGTCACGATACTCCCCCACCGGGCCCACCGGTGACACGTGGAAAACGGGGTGTGATAGGTTGGTATCAGAGCCAGCCCTGAGTGAATTAAACACTAGCCTTTTGTGTTTAATCTCAGTTACACAATTGCACATATCTAAACCTTCGAGTCAAGACTTATAACATAGGACAAATTCCACCTTATTCGGCTTTTTGTTTTGTCCTTTAAATTTTATATTTTGTTATTGTTATCTCATGAAATATTGACAGGAATCAAAAATGCCGCCAAGATTCTTTAGGAGACGAGGACGAGGCAAGGGGCCAGTCACCGCCCCCAACGATCATGAAGCTGGACCTTTGCAACGGCGAGCTCCATCCAACACCGAGAGTGACGACCCTCGGGAGAACCGGAGAAACCTGTTCGAGCTGGCCAGACGGTCGGTTTCACATAGTTCAACACCTCCAGTTCTTAACCCTCATGAGCCCAATAACCCTCAACCGTCCTACATACCACTTCAGCGATCCCTGTCCCATCATTCCTATGGTGACCCTACACCAGTGTTCAGGGGCCGGTTCAACCCGGCCAATTACATTCAAGAGCCTGTGGGTTTTAACCCACTGGGTCCAGATGACCATTTTTCAGGAGATCACGCAGATGACATGGACGAGGATACGGACCCCGTCATGCCGGCGAGTGGTACTCCGAACCACCCGATAGAAATCTCCGATGGGTCTTCATTTCATGGATCACCATATGGTGGTCCAGACAGCTTCCAAGCCATGTTCACTCAGCACGAGTGGTACTACACACCTTCTCACCACTCGTCGCCTCATGAGCAGCAGCAGCAACAGCAGCAGCAGCAACATCATCAAGATTCCTCTGAGGATCACCGGTTTGTGGCAGTTACGCCACCACCTCCACCGCCACCAGTTCAACCGGCACCTCCTCAACCGCCAAGGCGTAGGAGAACTGGTGCACGCATGTCATCACGTGCGGGAGACTTTCATTTCAGCTCCCCACGTCAGTCGAGTGCCAGCCACTACCCGCCACATCAGGAGGACCCACAAATGGTTGGGCCTTCCAACCCAGCGATGCCGCAGCCGCCGCCAATGGGTTTTGACAACCCAATTCCAGCTTATACAGGATCCATGGCATACAACCCGTTCGAGCCACCAGTACACCACAACTATGGGTACGCAGAGGCCGACCCCTACTTGGTGGCAGCTAACTACAATGCCCTGCAACCAGAAGGACCATACGGAGCTCCATGGGGAGTTGGGTACCCAACACAAGGGTACCAGATACCACCTAGGCCTATCATACGGACTCAATCACAGCCGCCTAGGTTCTCCCCACCTGAGCATGAGGAACTCCTTCAGAGGCTGGATCAGGTGGAACGGGAAGTGCACAGGGACCGTAGGGAGAGGCAGACATTCTTCCAAGGATTAGTAGGCTTGATCAAAGGGAAGAACAAGAAGGATCATTGAATCCTTCCATTTTCTGTATAAGCCCCTGCGTGGGTGTAATTGGTTGTTAAGCCCCTATGTGGGTATGTGTGTTGTATGTTTGTTTTGAGCCCCTGCGTGGGCCTATCTTTCCATAAACCCCTACGTGGGTATGTATGTGTGATGATTTGACCCCTGCGTGGGTCTATTTTCCGTTAACCCCTGCGTGGGTATGATGTTTAGTTTGTTTACTTAAAGTCCCTGCGTGGGCAAGTACTTGTTTAAAACCCCTGTGTGGGTAATGGTTTGTTTGAAAGGACCCGTTTAGGGCAACATGTAACCTATGTATAATTAATGGAATGTTGTTTTTATGAATTTCATGTTTGCCATTTTGTGAATAAATAATTGATAAATGAAATAAATAAATTAAAATCATTCCTTTTAAATTAATCTGCCTATATAATTATTTAATTAAGAATCTTAAAGTGTGAAACCTAGCCTCGTGTCAAATATAAGACCGGGCCAAAATGGTAAGACCTGTTTAAAAGATTCAAATCCCTGTTAACATCTTAAAACATGTTAACACTCCTGGCAGAAGTGATTCGTTAAAATCACATGTCATTCTTATATGTATAAGGATTCTTTAGAAGATTCCAAACCCAATTATATGATCTCGGAATCATGGGTTAAGATCATCAATTAAGATGATCATATTTTACCATACGTGGTAATGTGATGCCTACGGGCCCAGCTCACTTCCATATGAGCCAAAAGACAGTGGTAGCTATGACTCCCTGTCTGATAAGGGTAATGAACTAGGTTCAAACCTTAAAAGTCTTGATTCTCTGAAATCATAGCTTATAATTTAAATTGTCCATGTGACTAAGCCTTATGTGCTAATATATATTGTTATTGTTTATAATTAGGATAAATTTTAATTGAAATCCTAAATTAATACGATTAATAAGTTAACCTAATATGGTCTCTGTTTACCATGGTTAACGAGTTACCCTAAGGGGTAATTCCATAATAAACTCCCAAATAAATTATTGTCCTTGTTTTCTGCAACAGTTCAATTCAAATGGCTGACTCTAATGAAATAAATAGCCATCCAGTGGAGCAAAATGAGAACGCCCAGATTACGTTAACGGGTGCTGAATTAAAAGCGATCATAGACGGCGCTGTTACACAGGCTTTGGAAAGGCAGTATGAAGAATACAGTGGTACTCGAAGTAGGACCCACTCTGCATCACATTCAAAGCCCAAGACACATTCTGAGGCTCATAGCAAGCCTCCTCCCAAAAAGAATGGACCCAAGAAAGATGGTGATGACCGTCAGTCCACCAACCATCAAAGTGTCCCATCTCAGCAATTAATACTGCATCAAGAACCCCGTAACAAGGGTTGCTCCTATAAGTACTTCGTGTCTTGTAACCCCAGAGATTTTACTGGGGAAAAAGGAGCCGTCGACTGTATGACTTGGCTGGACGAGATGGACACGGTGGTAGATATCAGCGGGTGCGCTGAAAGGGATGTAGTTAAGTTTGTGTCACAGTCCTTCAAGGGTGAAGCGTTAGCATGGTGGAGATCTCTGATGGAGGCCTCCGGAAAAATCCCATTGTATAATATGTCGTGGGATCAATTCATTGCCCTAATCAAGGAAAATTTCTGCCCTCAACATGAGGTGGAGAAGATAGAATCTGACTTTCTATCGTTGGTGATGACGAACCTCGACTGTCAAGCTTACCTGACAAGCTTCAATACGCTGTCCCGATTGGTTCCTTACCTGGTAACCCCGGAGCCAAAAAGAATCGCTCGCTTTATCGGTGGTTTAGCCCCGGAGATCAAGGCAAGCGTAAAAGCTTCTCGGCCCGCTACCTTTAGGTCTGTAACTGACATTTCCTTATCCCTCACTCTGGATGCGGTCAGGCAGAGATCGCTGAGGAATAAGGAGGCCGAGAAGAGGAAGCGTGAAGATGATGGTTCACGAAAGTCGAACAAGAAGCACCGTGGGAGCGGTGACAACAAGAAAGGGTCGGAGTCGAGGAAGGATGGGCATAATTCTGGTGAAAAGCCCAAGTGTAAAATTTGCAAGAAGCAGCACTATGGAAAGTGCAGACTGGAGTCGAACTCTCAGACTCAGTCAAAACCCTTTGCTTGTGGAATTTGCAAGTCCACGGATCATAAAACCCTGGATTGCAAAAAGATAAAAGACGCAACGTGCTACCATTGCAATGAAAAGGGGCACATCAAGACCAACTGCCCGAAATACAACAAGAAGCCTGAGGAGGCTAAGAAGACTAATGCCAGAGTCTTCAGAATGGACGCGAAAGAAGCTGTGCAAGACGATAATGTCATAACAGGTACATTCCTTGTAAATGATGTCTTTGCAAGAGTACTTTTTGATTCAGGCGCAGACACTGTTGTAGAAGGCGCTAGTCGGGCGGTGAGGTACAGCCTAGGGATTAATCGGGATTAATCGCAATGGGATTTTTATATGTATTTTTTCAAAATTATATATATATACCCAATAATATAAAAATAATACTTCAAAATTCACATAAATACTTCAAAATTCACATAAAAATTCAAAAATTAACCAACTTTTGACCAACTAGGACCGATTAATCCCGACTAGGACCGATTAATCCCGACCAGGACCGATTAATCCTGACCAGGGCCGATTTTGAGCAAAAAAACCATGGTCCGATTAGTCCGACTAGACCGACTAGGACCGATTTTGACTTGGACCGATTAATTGACCGATTTGCTTAAATTTAGGCGATTACTAGCCGACTAGCGCCTAGGCGGCGATTAATCGGCCGCCTAGGCCGATTTCTGCAACAGTGGGCGCAGATAAGTCTTTCGTAGATCATAAGTTTTGTAAATTGTTGAATTTACCTGTCAAAACCTTAAACGCAAACTATAAGGTAGAGTTAGCAGATGGTACCATAGAAACCGTCTCTACTGTGTTAGATGGATGTGTTATATCCATTAAGAACCATTCTTTTCCTCTGTCTCTACTTCCCTTTAAGTTGGCTGGTTTTGACATAGTTCTGGGTATGGACTGGTTATCTCATAACCAGGCCCAAATTGTCTGTAACCAGAAACAAGTGGTAATAAAGACTCCGTCTGGTGAATCACTTACCATTCGGGGAGATACCCAGTATGGGCTGCCTGAGCAGGTGACTATGCTCAAGGCTTCCAAGTGTTTGAAGAAGGGATGTGTCATTTACATGGCGCAAGTGATTATTGATAAGCCTAAACCGAAGATAGAAGACATCCCTGTCATTTCTGAATACCCAGAAGTGTTTTCCAGAAGATCTACCTGGTCTACCACCAGATAGACAAGTCGAATTCAGGATCGATATCATCCCCGGAGCGGCACCAGTTGCTAGAGCACCATACAGATTGGCACCCACAGAAATGAAGGAGTTGCGGACACAGCTAGATGAATTGCTGGCTAAAGGTTTCATTAGACCTAGTTCATCTCCTTGGGGAGCGCCAATCTTGTTTGTTAAGAAGAAGGATGGGTCGATGCGCCTGTGCATCGACTATCGCGAGCTTAATAAAGTCACGATCAAGAATAGGTATCCTTTGCCCAGAATCGATGATTTGTTCGATCAGCTACAAGGGGCAAGTTACTTCTCGAAGATTGATTTGAGGTCAGGCTACCATCAATTGAAGGTCAAAGATGAAGACGTGCACAAGACTGCATTTAGGACTCGTTACGGTCACACGAGTTCCTAGTGATGCCTTTTGGGCTCACTAATGCACCGGCTGCGTTCATGGATCTCATGAATCGCGTTTGCAAGCCATACTTAGATAAATTTGTTATCGTCTTCATCGATGATATCCTTATTTATTCAAAGAATCAAGCTGACCATGAGAAACACCTTCGATGTATTCTCAAACTCTTGCATCAGGAGAAGCTCTATGCCAAATTCTCCAAATGTGAATTTTGGCTTTGTGAAGTCCAATTTCTTGGACATGTGGTCAGTGAGCGTGGTATCCAGGGGGATCCCGCTAAAGTTGAAGCCGTTATGAATTGGCAAGAGCCAAAGACGCCTACAGAGATTCGTAGCTTCCTGGGATTGGCAGGATATTACAGGCGGTTCATTGAAAATTTTTCAAGGATTGCTGCACCCCTAACTTCCTTGACCAAGAAGAAAGTAAAGTTCGTTTGGGGCCCTAAGCAGCAAGAGTCCTTTGATGTTTTGAAACAAAAGTTGAGCAACGCTCCTGTGCTTACATTACCTGAAGGCACTGAAGAATTCGTAGTTTACTGCGATGCTTCACACACCGGCATGGGGTGTGTGCTTATGCAGAAAGGCAAGGTTATTGCCTATGCATCACGACAGTTAAAGGTGCACGAAAAGAATTACACCACCCACGACTTGGAGTTGGGTGCCGTTGTGTTCGCACTAAACTGTGGAGGCATTATCTGTATGGAATCAAGTTTGTGATCTATTCTGATCACAAGAGCCTCCAGCATCTGTTTAATCAGAAAGAATTAAACATGAGGCAACGCCGTTGGGTGGAGACCTTGAATGATTATGATTGTGAAATCAAGTACCATCCCGGCAAGGCGAATGTAGTCGCTGATGCCTTGAGTCGAAAGGAAAGGATGAAACCTATCCGAATCAATGCCAAGCGCATGGATATAAAGAATAATTTGATGGAAAGGTTGTTAGCTGCACAGAAGGAAGTTGTGTTGGAAGCTAACTATCCTAATGAAAAGTTAGGAGTAACTGAGGAGCAGTTAACTCTTAGCAAGGATGGAATTTTACAATTAAACGGACGAATATGGGTTCCAATTTATGGAGGACTTCGAGATGTCATCCTCCAGGAAGCCCATAGTTCCAAATACTCCGTTCATCCTGGAGCTGATAAGATGTACCAGGATTTAAAGGCAAATTATTGGTGGATAGGCTTGAAAAAGTCTGTAGCCGCCCATGTAGCAAAATGCTTGACATGTGCGCAAGTCAAAGCCGAGCATCAGAAACCGTCAGGTTTGCTACAACAGCCTGAACTTCCTACGTGGAAGTGGGAAATGGTAACTATGGATTTTATTACCAAGTTACCCAAGACAAGGAAAGGAAATGATACGATATGGGTTATAGTTGACCGACTGACTAAGTCAGCTCATTTCTTACCCATCAAGGAGACTTATAGCTCCGATATGTTAGCCCAGTTATACGTTGATAAGATTGTAGCCTTACATGGCATACCTGTGGCTATTATCTCTGATAGAGATACTAGGTACACGTCGCATTTTTGGAAGAGCTTCCAGCAATCTTTGGGCACACGTTTGAACTTTAGTACGGCTTACCATCCTCAGACAGACGGTCAGAGTGAGCGTACTATTCAAACGTTGGAAGACATGCTACGTGCATGTGCGATCGATTTGGGTGGTAGTTGGGATAAGAACCTACCGTTAATCGAATTCTCCTACAACAATAGCTACCACACCAGCATCAAGGCTGCGCCTTTTGAGGCATTATACGGTAGAAAGTGTAGATCGCCAGTTTGTTGGGCGGAAGTTGGAGATGTCCAGTTATCTGGACCAGAGATCGTGTTCGAAACGACGGACAAGATTGTCCATATTCGTGACAATCTCAAAGCCGCCCGGGATAGGCAGAAGAGTTATGCTGATCCAAATCGTAAGGATTTTCACTTCGAAGTAGGTGACAAAGTCCTACTTAAAGTGTCACCCTGGAAGGGAGTGATGCGATTTGGTAAGAAAGGCAAGCTAAGCCTGAGATACATAGGGCCTTTCGAGGTTATCGAACGTGTCGGGTCAGTTGCCTATAAGTTAAACTTACCAGAAGAGCTCAGTGGAATTCACAATGTGTTCCACATCTGCAATCTGAAGAAGTGCTTCGCTGATGAATCACTGGTTATACCACATACAGATGTGCATATAGATGAGAGCTTAAAATTTGTGGAAAAACCTTTGTCGATTGAAGATCGACAGGTAAGGAAGCTTCGAAGGAAGCATATACCTTTTGTAAAGGTCAAATGGGATGCCCGTATAGGTCCCGAATTCACGTGGGAGGTTGAATCCCCGATGAAAGAAAAATACCCTTACTTGTTTCAGTAAATCTCGGGTCGAGATTTATTTTAAGGGGGTGAGGATGTAACACCTCAAAAATTCGTGTTAAATAAAATAACGACACGTGTCGTGTAAGACAAAACGCGTTGTAAACCCGGATTAAATAAAGATGTTTTGGCAGGATTGAAACGTGGCGTCATGTTAATTTTACCTCTGAACACCTCATTTATAAATCCCAAGACCCAAGTTTTTATATATTAAACATCTATTATGTCTTAAATCCAGAAATGGGTTGACAATAACGAATTGGAAATACTCGATAGGATCCCACGAAGAAAAGAATTGGTAAACCTTCATTTTCGGTACTTTTATAAAGCATCCAAGCAAACAACTACAAATAGTAGGGTTTAGAACTGTTCAAGGCACAAGTGGAAGGCCCCTAACTGAGAAAATAATGTCCACAATTCGTTTATACCACTTGCCCTTTCAAAACACCAAAGAACAAACGATGTTTTGTGTCTGACCAGAGGCTTACGGACCGTAAGCCAGACCTTTACGGTCCGTAAGCAAGTGCCAGCGACCAGAAAACCTTCTGCAGCCTGTTATGCGCGATTGTGACCTATTTCACCGGTTTTTCTCACATGTGGACGACCCCTAGGCACCCCTAAGCACTAGGACAAGTGTTAATCAGTTATGGATGGGTCCTAGACTTTGTTGTCAACATTTTATGGTGCCTTAGTTCACTATATAAAGCTCATTAGTTGCAACAAACATTCCCACACCTTCTCCTGCATTGTGGGATCATTTCTGGAGCTATCAAGCAGCCTCAAGTGATCATATTTCGTGCATAGGACTCTTGTAAGTCTGCTAGTCCTTCTTTAATTAGTTTTAGCTTAGTTAATTAGCTAAAAGTCAAACCGTCGTAATTACGGTTTGACTTCGAGATTGGTCAATAATGGCTCAGTCATATCTCAAATTAAAAGTGGTTATAAGTTGGTATTTATATGGGTAATAAAACCTCAAAAGGGTTTCCCCTGATCACCACTCTAACCAGGTCAAAAGTCGGGTCAAACATATAATTAAAAAGTCAACAGGATGCTTAAAATGTCATTTATGCATAATTAGCTATCTAGAACATATATAACCTGTTTGATCATTGTTATAACTTAGTAATTAGTGTAAGAACATGTCCAAACATGTTCAACCCGACTATTTCCTGTTTAGACCCGGTTCGGAACCGAAAGTCACTTAGTTTGACTTTCACTTTGACTTTCAGTTCTGACCCGTTTAGGCATATTTTAGAAAGCCTCAGAGCTTTAATTGGACTAGGTTACATGTTAGAACAACCCTATGTGATTATACACCTTGGTTCATTAGTTATCCAATTAATATACATGTTTCCGTTTGTGACACCCCGTTGAAACGCTCTCACTTTTACTAGCTTGTCAGTGGCTGCTTTAACTTTCGGGACGAAAGTTCTTAAAACTTGGGGATAATGTGACATTCTAGGTTTTTCCCGAACGAACACCTTGAAATCACTTAGCGTATATGCATATTATTATTAAGTGAAAGTTTATAAATTGTTTTGGTGTGCTATGTGATCCTTGTAATAAATTATGTGTACGTATTATATATATATATATATGTGACTCGAACCGAACCTGACTCGAGACCACTCGGTCTCGAGTAAACAAGAAACACATGGGCCGGTTGGGCCGTAACCTTAGCCCACCCGGAAACACCCCCCTTACTCACTTGAAGTTTATAACCGGCTACCATCACAACCTTCACCATTTTTGCAACACACTACTCCCACACTCACTCTCACACACTCTCCCTCTCTCTCTCTCTAAAAACCCTAAAACCCTAAAGTTCTAACATCAAACTCACCTCCTCTCCTCTCCCTCTCTCGGATCAAACCGGAAACAACAACAAGGAGCTCTCGGTTCAAGCTTGTGGTCATCACTCGGAACTTGGTTCATCGATCTTTTGTACCCTCCATCCAACCGGTTAGTGTATTGTAGTTGTTTGACTTAAAATGATGGTTCATGATGCACAAACTACTTGATTAGTTGGATATTTGATTGAGTATATTGCTTATTTGATAGTAGATTGTTGTCAATGATTGAATGATGAATCGGATGTATATATTTGATAATCGGTTGACATGCTTCGGATATATATATATTGCACAATGAGTTCATGATATCTTGTATTGAAATGTGATTCAAATCATTAAATGTGAATGTTCATAAAACCGGCTTGCACATGTGAATAGAAAGCATCATGTTATCCGGATTAGGATAGATTTTGGAGATGTTATGCGATGACTTGAAACCATTAAACGGGTATGATCGAATGTGTGATTTGTTGTTCATGATGATATTTGTGATTAATGTTAGAAACCGAAAATATGATGAACAAGCATGAATGTATGATGAACTGTATGAAGATGGGATGAATATTTGAAAAGCCCACTGTTTGATCCATTTTCATTTGATAGTAGACAATAAAACATGTTTATGCACTCTTATTGGCCAGTACAAAATCTCATGAAATTGCAATTGTATTGGTTAGTACATCTGCCAGGTTCTAGAAGGTTTCTTGTGCACGTTTCCGAGGTTGCGACTCGCAACCCCCGGTTGCGACTCGCAACCAAACCTTGACAACTCGAGACCGCCCGGTTGCGACTCGAGACCGCCCGGTTGCGACTCGAGACCGCCCGGTTACGACTCGCAACCACAACATGACAAGTCGCAACCCTTGTTGCGACTCGCAACCAGGACATAACAGGACGAAACACTTGTTGCGACTCGTAACCAAGACGTGACAAGCCGCAACCTCCGGTTGCGACTCGCAACTGAGTGTCCTGGTCTCGACTGGGCTGTTAGTTATTGGGCCTAAGTGCATTCACTGTACATGATTGTTACTGTTTAAGTGGGCTACGTGTAGACTACCAACTGTTGCTGTAATTATATGTTGAGCATGCTATGTGTTAGTTATGTGTAGATTATACGTGAATACTTGTACCCCAACTTGACCTATATTGGTAACCATGCTAGGACGTGGTGACCAACGTGATCAACCGGGTAACTAATCTACCGAGCAACCCAAGGTGAGTTCACAACCTAAAGCATGTATTCCCGGTGGTTTGGGAAACGGAACTAAAAACAACACTATCCCCTTTGAGGGATACAACCTACTTTTCTTCCCTTGTTATTGGGAACCTTTTAGTTAATTACTGTTTATACGGATTGCAACAAACGGCACTAAACGAAACTCTATCACTTAAAGTCCCTACTACTTAATACCGATTAGTCGCCGGGGCCAGGCGAACGGGTTATTAGTTGATAGCGCTATTTAGGTCTTACCAACCTCACACCGTGCCAAGGTATGGGATCGGTCGTGAACTAATGTACTCAGGCATCCGTCAATGATGATAGAACATTGACATCGGGGCACTCTCTTGCGGATACGCAACGGTCACCTAGTGTTCGGTATTGGAAAAACAGTTTAGTTGCTAACTTTTGGGGTAGCTCCCCATGGCATGTATAAACGGGTAAATTAACTGGTGAAACAAGTTTTTGGTAATTAAAACTGGACAACTAGTGAACTCACTCAGCATTATTGTTGACCCCTTACTGCATGCTTTGCAGGTAACCAGTGACTGAGGAGCTGCTGCTTGGGAAGTGTAGTGGTCGCCTAAACCCGCTTGTTGGGTTCTAAACAATTTGAACTATGAACTTTGTTTAAACTATTTTATCTATGCTTCCGCTACTTACTTAACTGTTATTTGAACCTAAACATTGAACTTTAAACTATGGTGTTTACTAACCATTTTGGTTGGCGATCATCCTTACTAATATCCAATGCTCAGTATAATTGGTGGCTGGATCCTGGTCGGTCACGCCCTCAAGCGGACGGTACTCCGCAGGTGGAAATTGGGGGTGTGACAGATTGGTATCAGAGCCAGGTTATAGTGAACTTGGTTTTAAAAAGGAAAAATCTTTTTGAGAAAAACCAGACTATAACCCGTGACTCGTGACGACACTACACTCCAAGGGCAAGACTCGACTTATCTGACCTCATAGCTCGGACCTATGTTTACTTGCTTGATTTGTCTTATGCTTTCTGCTCTGCTATACATACTAGTGTGCCTAATTAGATAGATACACCTCCCTCTTCTATCTTATTCTCGCTACGTTACGACATCACACTCATACTGTGTTTTCTGGTTATGAAGACAATGAGTGGACGCGGAAGAGGAAGCGTTAACATGACTCAGGCTCAATTCGCCAACTTGCTCAATACGGTGGCTGCAGCTTTCGCAGCTCACCCTGGAGGTAAACTCGTTGCTATAGGATGTCTAGATCCTACCCCCACATCGTCTTTTCACCTCTAAACCTATTCGCTTCACTTCTCGCAACAGGTCAGCCTGCGCCTGCACAGCCACGTGTTTGTACTTTCAAAACCTTCATGGATGGCAAGCCTCTCCCTTTCAACGGCACTGAGGGTGCCATAGGCCTCCTGCACTGGATTGAAAAGGCCGAAGCTGTCTTTGCTGTCTGCGAGTGTCCCCCTGCTAACTGGGTTAAGTACGCAACTGGTACGCTTGAAGGAAACGCGCTTTCATGGTGGAAAGCACAGATTCAGATGCTTGGTCTGGAAACTGCTAATGCTACTGCATGGGAAGACTTCAAGGACATGATCAAAGAGGAATACTGTCACAGGGACGACATCCACAAGCTCGAGAACGAGTACTATGCACTCAAGATGGTTGGGTCAGAGATTGAGACCTACACCAAGCAGTCCAACGACTATGCTGCACTTTGCCCGAACATGTCTCAACCTATGTATCGAAGGATCGAGTTGTACATCAAAGGCTTGGTCCCCGAAATCAGAAGTCATGTGACCTCAGCCAACCTCAATACCATACAGCCTGTGGTTCGCCTTGCTCACAAACTTACCAACCAGGCTGTGGAAGAGGGCAAGCTGCCTAAGAGGATTGGTGCTACTGCTGGAACTTCTGGCGATAACAAGCGAAAGTGGGATGGAAGTCAGGGAAAGGATGCAAACCCCACTCAGGCCCCAGTTCAACAAAGGAAGACTGAGAGCAACAAGAGCCCTCAGCAACAGGGTGGCTATCGAGGAAACCACCCTAAGTGTAACAAATGTAACCGACATCACAGTGGGCCATGTGGAAAAGGTCAGTGTCAACGATGCAACAAGATGGGGCACGAAGCCAAAGACTGCCGAAGCCAGTTCCCCGCTAGGCAGAATCAGCAACAGCAGCAACAAGGAAACAACCGTGGATGCTTCAAGTGTGGAGCAACGGGGCACATGCGAAAGGATTGCCCTGAACTGAATCAGAACAACAACAATCAGGGTGCTGGGAACAATAACAACAATGCTGGAAATGGTGCTAGAGGAAAAGCTTTTGTGATTGGAGCTGGGGAAGCAAGGAATGACCCCAGCGTTGTAGCGGGTAAGTTCCTACTTAATGATCGTTATGTTTCCATGCTATTTGATTCCGGAGCAGATGCTAGTTATGTATCCCTACGTATTAGTAAGAAACTTAAGCTCACTCTTACGCCGCTGAGCTCTAAGCACACCGTTGAAATAGCTAATGGTAGAAACCTCGAGGCCTCACACATAATTCGTAACTGCAAATTAGAGTTGTCTGGTCAGACCTTCCGCATCGATCTTTTCCCCATCATTCTTGGAAGCTTCGACGTCATCATTGGTATGGATTGGTTATCCAAACATCGAGCTGAAATCCTCTGCCAAGAGAAAGCTATTCGTATTCCCCGTCCCCCTGGCAAACCTCTTATAGTTCAAGGCGACAAGAGCGGAGAAGTCACAGGCATCATTTCATTCTTAAAGGCCCAGAAGTATCTGCGAAAAGGGCACACCGCTATCTTAGCACTCATTACCGACACACAGAAAATGGAAAATAGGATTGAAGATTTTCCAGTGGTACGCGACTATCCCGAGGTATTCCCGGAGGAACTACCTGGACTCCCTCCTCACCGCCAGGTCGAATTCCAAATCGAGTTAGCTCCCGGAGCAGCGCCTATAGCTCGTGCACCTTATCGATTAGCCCCCGCGGAGCTCAAGGAGCTTTCTACTCAACTACAAGAACTTTTGGACAAAGGTTTTATCCGTCCTAGTTCATCACCCTGGGGAGCCCCAGTGCTCTTCGTCAAAAAGAAAGATGGCTCATTCCGAATGTGCGTCGACTACTGCGAACTTAACAAGGTTACCATCAAGAACCGCTATCCACTTCCCCGTATCGATGACCTGTTCGACCAGCTGCAAGGGTCGAGCTATTATTCCAAGATTGATCTGCGATCGGGTTATCACCAGCTGAGAGTCCGCGACGAGGACATCTCTAAGACTGCTTTTAGAACCCGCTATGGTCACTACGAATTCCTTGTTATGCCTTTCGGTATGACCAACGCACCTGCAATCTTCATGGATCTCATGAACCGAGTGTGCAAACCCTACCTCGATAAATTCGTAATCGTATTCATCGACGACATCCTAATCTACTCGAAGAGCCAAGAGGAGCATGAACAACACCTACGTCTTATTCTCGAGCTCCTTCGCAATGAGCAACTGTACGCCAAATTCTCGAAATGTGATTTCTGGCTTAGAGAAGTCCATTTCCTCGGACACATCGTCAATCAAGAAGGGATTCATGTTGACCCTGCTAAGATTGAGTCCATTAAGAATTGGCCTGCGCCTAAGACCCCGATCGAAGTTCGCCAATTCTTGGGATTGGCAGGATACTATCGAAGATTTATCAAGGGATTCTCTAAGATCGCTCAACCACTTACGACACTCACTCAGAAGGGTGTTGCTTACAAATGGAGTAATGCTCAGGAATCTGCCTTCCAGGAACTAAAGAAGAACCTTTGTAGTGCTCCTATTCTCTCCTTACCTGAAGGTACCGACGACTTCGTCGTCTACTGCGACGCTTCTATTCAAGGACTTGGCTGCGTATTGATGCAACGCGAGAAAGTTATCGCTTACGCCTCGCGACAACTCAAGGTCCACGAACGGAACTATACGACGCACGACTTAGAATTTGGAGCTGTGGTCTTCGCGCTCAAGCTTTGGAGACACTACTTGTACGGCACCAAGTGCACGATTTACACTGATCACAAGAGTCTCCAGCACATTATGGGACAAAAGGAGTTGAATATGCGGCAACGCCGATGGGTCGAACTCCTAAATGACTACGAGTGTGCAATCAAATATCACCCAGGCAAGGCTAATGTGGTAGCCGATGCCCTCAGCAGAAAGGAGACCAAACCCAAGCGTGTTCGTGCTTTACAGCTCACTATCCACTCGAACCTCCCTAATCAGATTCGGAATGCTCAGGTTGAAGCATTGAAAGCCGAAAACATCAGGGCTGAGTCCCTACGAGGATCGAGACAACGAATGGAACAAAAAGAAGACGGCGCCTACTACGTAGCCGGACGCATATGGGTTCCGCTTTATGGGAATTTACGTGACCTAGTGATGGATGAAGCCCACAAGTCCCGATACTCAGTACATCCAGGGTCAGATAAGATGTACCACGACTTGAGGGCTACCTATTGGTGGCCCGGCATGAAAGCCCACATAGCTACCTATGTCAGGAAATGTTTGACTTGTGCAAGGGTCAAGGCTGAGTATCAGAAACCGTCAGGCCTACTTCAACAGCCAGAGATCCCGCAATGGAAATGGGAGCAGATTTCCATGGATTTTGTTACTAGCCTGCCTAGGTCGCAGCGCGGAAATGACACCATTTGGGTGATAGTGGATCGCTTAACTAAGTCTGCACACTTTTTGGCTATCAAAGAAACAGACAAGTTCTCTACCCTAGCAGAGGTATACTTAAAAGAAGTGGTTTCGAAGCACGGAGTGCCTACCTCCATTATTTCTGATCGCGACGCGCGTTTTACTTCTGAGTTGTGGCAAGCCATGCACAAATCTTTTGGCTCACGTCTAGACATGAGCACCGCTTATCACCCGCAAACGGATGGGCAGTCTGAACGCACCATCCAAACCCTCGAAGACATGCTTAGGGCATGTGTGATCGATTTTGGCAAGAATTGGGAGAAGCACCTACCGTTGGTAGAATTCTCCTACAACAACAGCTACCACACCAGCATTCAGGCAGCACCCTTTGAGGCATTGTACGGCCGTAAATGTCGATCGCCTCTCTGCTGGGCTGAGGTTGGTGACAGCCAGATCACAGGCCCGGAACATGTAGTCGACACCACAGAAAAGATTGCCCAGATTAGGCAACGCATGGCGGCAGCTCGTGATCGTCAAAAGTACTACGCTGACAAAGACAGGAAACCGCAAGAGTTCCAGGTTGGTGAACGGGCTCTACTTAAGGTCTCACCCTGGAAGGGTGTGGTTCGTTTTGGAAAGCGGGGTAAGCTCAATCCAAGATATGTCGGACCCTTTGAAGTGACCGAAAAGATCGGTACGGCCGCTTACAGATTGAATCTGCCTGAAGAACTGAGTGCTGTGCACAACGTCTTCCACGTGTCTAATCTGAAGAAGTGCCTGTCAGATGAAACACTCGTCATTCCTTACAAGGAACTTACTATTGACGAACAGCTACACTTTACTGAGGAACCGGTCGAGATCACGGATCGTGAGATCAAAACCCTCAAACGTAGCCAGATACCTCTCGTGCGAGTTCGTTGGAACTCACGCCGTGGCCCAGAGTTTACCTGGGAGCGGGAAGACCAGATGAAGCGCAAGTATCCCCACCTGTTCCCAAATGAAACCCCCAGCACTGAAGCTACAACTGAATTTCGGGACGAAATTCCAAACTAACGGGGGGATGATGTGACACCCCGTTGAAACGCTCTCACTTTTACTAGCTTGTCAGTGGCTGCTTTAACTTTCGGGACGAAAGTTCTTAAAACTTGGGGATAATGTGACATTCTAGGTTTTTCCCGAACGAACACCTTGAAATCACTTAGCGTATATGCATATTATTATTAAGTGAAAGTTTATAAATTGTTTTGGTGTGCTATGTGATCCTTGTAATAAATTATGTGTACGTATTATATATATATATATATATATATATGTGACTCGAACCGAACCCGACTCGAGACCACTCGGTCTCGAGTAAACAAGAAACACATGGGCCGGTTGGGCCGTAACCTTAGCCCACCCGGAAACACCCCCCTTACTCACTTGAAGTTTATAACCGGCTACCATCACAACCTTCACCATTTTTGCAACACACTACTCCCACACTCACTCTCACACACTCTCCCTCTCTCTCTCTCTAAAAACCCTAAAACCCTAAAGTTCTAACATCAAACTCACCTCCTCTCCTCTCCCTCTCTCGGATCAAACCGGAAACAACAACAAGGAGCTCTCGGTTCAAGCTTGTGGTCATCACTCGGAACTTGGTTCATCGATCTTTTGTACCCTCCATCCAACCGGTTAGTGTATTGTAGTTGTTTGACTTAAAATGATGGTTCATGATGCACAAACTACTTGATTAGTTGGATATTTGATTGAGTATATTGCTTATTTGATAGTAGATTGTTGTCAATGATTGAATGATGAATCGGATGTATATATTTGATAATCGGTTGACATGCTTCGGATATATATATATTGCACAATGAGTTCATGATATCTTGTATTGAAATGTGATTCAAATCATTAAATGTGAATGTTCATAAAACCGGCTTGCACATGTGAATAGAAAGCATCATGTTATCCGGATTAGGATAGATTTTGGAGATGTTATGCGATGACTTGAAACCATTAAACGGGTATGATCGAATGTGTGATTTGTTGTTCATGATGATATTTGTGATTAATGTTAGAAACCGAAAATATGATGAACAAGCATGAATGTATGATGAACTGTATGAAGATGGGATGAATATTTGAAAAGCCCACTGTTTGATCCATTTTCATTTGATAGTAGACAATAAAACATGTTTATGCACTCTTATTGGCCAGTACAAAATCTCATGAAATTGCAATTGTATTGGTTAGTACATCTGCCAGGTTCTAGAAGGTTTCTTGTGCACGTTTCCGAGGTTGCGACTCGCAACCCCCGGTTGCGACTCGCAACCAAACCTTGACAACTCGAGACCGCCCGGTTGCGACTCGAGACCGCCCGGTTGCGACTCGAGACCGCCCGGTTACGACTCGCAACCACAACATGACAAGTCGCAACCCTTGTTGCGACTCGCAACCAGGACATAACAGGACGAAACACTTGTTGCGACTCGTAACCAAGACGTGACAAGCCGCAACCTCCGGTTGCGACTCGCAACTGAGTGTCCTGGTCTCGACTGGGCTGTTAGTTATTGGGCCTAAGTGCATTCACTGTACATGATTGTTACTGTTTAAGTGGGCTACGTGTAGACTACCAACTGTTGCTGTAATTATATGTTGAGCATGCTATGTGTTAGTTATGTGTAGATTATACGTGAATACTTGTACCCCAACTTGACCTATATTGGTAACCATGCTAGGACGTGGTGACCAACGTGATCAACCGGGTAACTAATCTACCGAGCAACCCAAGGTGAGTTCACAACCTAAAGCATGTATTCCCGGTGGTTTGGGAAACGGAACTAAAAACAACACTATCCCCTTTGAGGGATACAACCTACTTTTCTTCCCTTGTTATTGGGAACCTTTTAGTTAATTACTGTTTATACGGATTGCAACAAACGGCACTAAACGAAACTCTATCACTTAAAGTCCCTACTACTTAATACCGATTAGTCGCCGGGGCCAGGCGAACGGGTTATTAGTTGATAGCGCTATTTAGGTCTTACCAACCTCACACCGTGCCAAGGTATGGGATCGGTCGTGAACTAATGTACTCAGGCATCCGTCAATGATGATAGAACATTGACATCGGGGCACTCTCTTGCGGATACGCAACGGTCACCTAGTGTTCGGTATTGGAAAAACAGTTTAGTTGCTAACTTTTGGGGTAGCTCCCCATGGCATGTATAAACGGGTAAATTAACTGGTGAAACAAGTTTTTGGTAATTAAAACTGGACAACTAGTGAACTCACTCAGCATTATTGTTGACCCCTTACTGCATGCTTTGCAGGTAACCAGTGACTGAGGAGCTGCTGCTTGGGAAGTGTAGTGGTCGCCTAAACCCGCTTGTTGGGTTCTAAACAATTTGAACTATGAACTTTGTTTAAACTATTTTATCTATGCTTCCGCTACTTACTTAACTGTTATTTGAACCTAAACATTGAACTTTAAACTATGGTGTTTACTAACCATTTTGGTTGGCGATCATCCTTACTAATATCCAATGCTCAGTATAATTGGTGGCTGGATCCTGGTCGGTCACGCCCTCAAGCGGACGGTACTCCGCAGGTGGAAATTGGGGGTGTGACACCGTTAATTGCTCATATGTTGACCGTTATGCCCTTATTACCTTAAAACGTGATTTATGGAAATGTAAAAGTGTAGAAACCTTAGTTACTGATATATAGAGTTGTATGCAAAGTTTGACATCAGTTTGACTTGTAGATTAAGAGTTATGCTCATTATCGCAAAATTAATGCTTTAAGTTAATAAAATGGCGTAATTAGCGTATAGCCTAGTTAAACATACTTTTTAGTATCAAAGCTTTTACCCACTGATGTAATATATTATTTTGGGATTTTTAAAGATTCTAATTAATTTTAGGCTGAGCATAACTCATAGTCGTAGGCTTAATTCAGTAAATGTCGGTTTTGCCCTTACGGGCCATAAAATGAGTTTTACATATCTAAACGACTCCAAACCTTTTGCTACTGATCACATATGATAAATAAATTATTTTAAGCCTTCTGGAAATATAAAAATATCAGATTTAAGTATCGAACCCGGAAATGGCCTTAATCGCCTTAATTAGCGTTTTTAACGCATAGTATGTTTTAAAATCATATTGGACATACCCGGGTTGATACCTACTGATATTTTAGGCAAATTAGGATATTCTAACAGTAAGCAAAGGTTGGTAAACTCAGACTTCAGTTTTGAGCTTTTCGGCTTATGTGAAATTACCGAAATACCCCTACGGGGCCTAGTTTGGTTAAAAATGATAAGTTTCACATACATGCTTTAACCTACTGATATAACTTAGCAAATTGAGTATATTTTCTGATTACATCAGACCTGTAATTTAGGTTGTCACTTAAACTCTTTTATAAACTTTTAAATGACCAAACTACCCCTACGGGGCCTAGTTTGTGTCTAAACACGTTTCGGGCATAACGAAAGACACCTTACTGATGTCACAACATATTTGAGACATAATTAACTTAGGAAACCTGTATATAGCTCTCATGACTACCCGTCACGCTTATTACGCGTACGGTTCGGTTTATGTAACAAGTTTTCATAAATTAGCCGAAACGGGTCAAACCTTAACGGTTTTATCTCGAAATCCAGAATGTGAATAATAAACCCATATTAAACAAGTCTTCAAACTTGTCGGGTCTGAATCACATTCTATCCGGTCTTCTCTTAATCATGCGTACGAACCGTATCTTGAAACTAGCCGGTCTAAGCTTAAGCTTAATAAAAGAGCCGTTAGCATTCTAATAGGTTATTATAAACCTTCCTTCCAGCTTAGGAGGACCAGTAAAAGCTACGTGCATTTTGCTTATTGTGATTAATACTTACTCAGGTAAATACTTTTAACTTATTTTCCCTATACGGGCTTGGGTTACGGTATATAGCATACCGCTTGATCGGGCATCAAATCTCCACCGTTAAAGTGGGTAGTTGAATAATTTGATCGGCTCGTTTAAACAGTCTTGTTTACTTTACAGCCTTTGGGGGGTTAATGACCATGTCCCGGATATCCTTGGCATCATCTTACGAGATGGCCACGACCTGAGCACGGGGTCTAGGCGTACACCGTCCGTGTATAACTCTATGATGTGGTGTGTCTATTGATCTTTAACCCGGACAAGATCCGGGCTACTGAACGCATAAGTAACATGTAATTCGTTCACAAGATTATAATATTAAATAATTCTCCCAAGTTATAAAAATGTTTATGCCATGTGCATCCAAACCAATTTTAAATCATTTTCCAAAATGAGTCAGTTGATTGTATTTACCAGTGTAAACTGACGTATTTTCCCAAAAAGACTGAATGCAGGTACTAAACGAAATTGGCTGGATTGTCTCCTAAGCATCAATAAAAAGTCTCGCAAGCTTAGGATGCCTGAAGTCTGTTGAACCATTAATATTATTTTGTTTCGATCCTACTGTGGATAAACTTCCGGATATTGTTACATTGATAAACAATATTAAATTCGGTTGTATCATATTTTAAATTTGCTTCCGCTGTGCATAATAATATTGTGTTGTTTGACTATTACGTTGCCAACCACGTCACGATACTCCCCCACCGGGCCCACCGGTGACACGTGGAAAACGGGGTGTGACAATTAAACATGATGTTTGAGGTCAAATATGTGTTAAAGTCTTTCGTCGTAAATGATGGGATTAAAGTTGACCAAAATGCCCTTGATGGGTATTTTGGGGTAAACGATCTTAAAAGTAGTTTAGAAACAAGTTATTCGATTAGTGTAATGTTTTGGTCAAGTATGAAAGTGAGGAGTATGGTTTTGTAAGTCAGAAACGCTTTAATGCGCAATTACCCTTAACGGGTCAAAATAAGCTTTGAGCGCATACGTGTGAAATAGGATGTAAGGTATCCGGGAAAGAATCCGTTTATGACAAATGACCTTGATATTATGAATTCATATGAAGTTAAGGTCAAACAAACACGTTATGTGATAGAATTATGAACGGGTCAATTCTTAGTAAAAAGGGTAGTAAGCCGAAGACTTAAAAGTCTGGAATTTTGTTAATCCGGATGTCGGATCTTAACACCATAAGATGGAGAATTAAATTACGAACGCGTAGGAAAAAGAATCGGGTAAAACGGACCAATAACGAAGAAGTTATGACTGTTTCCGTGAAACGCGGACGTGCTGGGAATCTGCAGATCAACAGCAGCAACATTCTGTGAAAATCAGGGCGTCGCGTAGCGCGACGGGCCGTCGCGCGACGCGACGGTGGGGTTGTTTGGCGAAAGTTGTTCGTTTGCTCCGTTTTGGCTCGGGAACTCGTTTTAACGCGTTTTAAGTTGCGTATGACTAATTTAACTCATGTTTTGTGACCATTAGGGTAAGCGCACGTGTGGATAGGTATGTATGGATGTTGTATATCTCTATACTCGTATGTAGAAGTGTATGTAAGCGTGTATGCGCGAATGTATGTAAGATTATAGTGTGTAAGCAAGTACATAAGGATATATGAAGACGTATATGAGTAGGCAAGTATGAGTCGGGTATATTGCAATGGGTGATTGAAAATATAAATGTAGGTATGTATGTAGGTATAGACGTATGTATGTTTTATAAGTATAAGTGTATGTATGTAGGGGTGTATGTAGATAGTATGTATATGTACGCAAGTGAGTAGGTACGAAGGTATGCACGTATGTAAGTTGTGAGAAGGCATGTAATAAGTATGTATGTATGCATGTATGTATGTATGTATGTAAGTATGTATGTATGTATGTATGTAAGTATGTATGTATGTATGTATGTATGAATGGATGTATTTAGGTATGGACGTACGTAGGTACGTACGTATGAATGTAGGTACGTAGGTATGTAAGTTGCTATGTGTGATCGTGAGTGTATGTATAAGTTTGTATGAAAGTATGTACGCATGCATTCAATGAAATTGAGTACTAACGTTAATAATAGCGTGCCTGGTGGATGAAGTATAATGCAGGAATATCAAAGAAGTCTCACCACGGATCGTATGATCAGACGGAAAGCCGGGTAGTAAAGAGTTGATGGAATGAAAAATAAACGTGAATAAATATTATATGTTTATGATACGTACTAATGTTATGAATTTTATGTGATGAGCGCAGGTAGTACAAGCCATGAGGATCATCATGGTATAGAGATCGAGGATCGAGTCAATAGAGAGATTGTACGGGAACGATGATGTATATATTGTAGAGAAATAAACTATGTTTTTAAGTTATTAAATAAGTCGAATAATGGATTTATGAGAAAGACTTATGCTAAAGTTAAAGTTTAAATAAGTTAAGGTATTTTTAATGAAAGAAATTTTATGGTTCGTGTTTCCGCTGTGACTTTTGTCAAATATGATTTAGGGTCTTACAAGTTGGTATCAGAGCCCTGGTTTGAGGGAATCAAGTACGAGAAGGTAAGTACTTGAACTCAAACTTGTGTGCTCTTGAGATAAGAAATCCGTACAATCTAAGACTCGATCAAGATCCAAAGGTAAAGGCTAATGTAAGTATGTACTTATGCATACCTATAAAGAAACTGATGGTTTTGTATGTTCAAGGTAAGCATAAGTGTTAAAAGAGGATGACCCATGAATGCAGTCTAGGATGAATACTAAGGCAGGCAAAGAGGTAATAAGACAAGTAGGCAAATGAGCTCAGGTACGTAAAATTAATATGTGGGTGTAAGTAATGGTAAAATTCATTAAGGGAAGGAGAATTTTAAAATGAAAGACAATGATTGTATAGTAATGAAGTATTGGAAGTGATACACGCGCCGAAACCTAAGTCTACAGACATGAGGTGACAATTACATAAAGGCACGAAACTACTATGTGGATTGTGTACCTGGCCAGTACACGAGAAACGTATGACGTTCGTGAGATCATGATAATTGTTACATGTATGTCCGGTAGAGTTAGGTAGCAGGCGGGCGGGCGTGTGGGTGAAATGGGAAGTAAGGCTCTCGGGAGATTGAGAGTACTATGAAAGTATGAAAAACATGCCTGATAAGAATCAAGAATGTGGAATCCATAATTAAGTACAGATCAACAAGATATGAATGCAATGTTTGAATCCGCGAGACGGATTCAAGGATGAAAGGTATGAATGAAATGTTTGAATCCGTGAGACGGATTCAAGGATGAAAGGCATGAATGATATGTTTGAATCCGCGGGACGGATTCAATGATGGAAGGTATGAATGCAATGTTTGAATCCGTGAAACGGATTCCAGGATGAAAGGCATGAATGTACTGTTTGAATCCGTAAGGCGGATTCAATGAATGAAAAAGCATGAATGATGCGTCTGAATCCGTGAGACGGATTCAAAAATATAAAAAGATGAAATTAATCCGCCTAAGAAGATGTCGACAGTTTGACCATGATTGAGTCGAACGGGACATAGAAATAAGTATAAAGTAAAAAGTGATAGTATAATAGACGAAGTTTTGTATAAGTTACGTGTTAGATGTGTTAGTAATTGACTCTTAGAAGTCAGAATGATGACGGGCTGTGACCCGGACAATAACTTGAGTATGGGCGGGAATGGTAAGCTTAGTAAGAAATATTGAAACGATGTAATAAGGTCTTCGTAAGTAAGCATGAATGGAAGGAAGTACGAGCGTGTACTTCAGTTGGTGAAATGATTAATTGAATGAAAGGATTGCATGTAAGAAATAGAATGTGTGGTACGTTATAGCAGGTACGTAGGAAATTGTAGAAGGGTTACAGGTGGGTAATCACCTAGTGTAATGAATGTTTGAATGACATATGCTAACCACTGATGTTGTTGATGATAATGTTAGAACTATTGATGTAATGAAACCAATCGTATTGGTGAAAGGACGTGCACGAGCGGAAGCTCATTATACGAATGAATGAAACCTGGCCTGTACGGCTAGTGCTCGAGGGAAGATGATCGATCTGGGTTGCGGATCGTGGTTTGGTAAATGAAAAAGAGGTTAGTAAAATGTTTAACTCATGATTGGAGAGATATGAACTATTTATGCACGTGAATTAAGTAATGCATGAAATAAAAGCAATAGTAATGTGAAATGAACGAAATGATTTAAAGATAATATAAAGGTATGCAAGGTATACGTAACTGTGGAAAATGCAGAATAAGGTTAACGTTAAAGTTAAGCATATATAAGTATGTATAGATTACAAAGTAAGGTCGTTTAGTCGACGAAAACGATATGAATGTGCAAATAAACAGAAAGAATGTTAATAATGAAATGTTGGAATTTTTTTTTTTGTAAACAAAAGGATATATTGCACATGATGAAGGAATATTTGAACGAGGAATAAACCACTAGCTATGAAGGTTGTTAGAAATTAGCGCTATTAGTGAAAGTGACACTAATAAGAACTCCGGAACGGGTTCTTGAAGCTAGAAGATTCTCATTAGGATGGGCTAGTGGTCGTATAGATGGATTGGAAGAAAAGATAATGTGTGTTTGATGAAAGTAAGAAAGGTTTCGGGGACGAAACCTCATTTAAGGGTGGTAGACTTGTAACGCCCCAAAATCTGAATGTTAATATTTGTCGTATGTTCTTATGTGACACGTCATGAAATAAATAACTAGGCTATTTAACCTAGTTAAAGGTATGGTCAAAAGTATTAAATGATGAGGGTAGTGTCAGTTATGTTTTAAAGGTAAACCCGAGGGGCTAAAGTGGAACAAATGAAAGTTAAGTTATTAAATAACTTAATCACACACAAACACACACATACGTGTATTCGAGAAAGATCAGGAGGCTCCCATGGAGCCTCAAACCCTAACTTCATCTTTATGCTCAAATCGGAAGGCAAGATGAAGCTTAAATCCATAACCGAGCATGGATTAATGATCACAAACACGAGAGGATCATAAGGTATGAATTAAATCTAAGATTGGTGATCATGGGTGAAGTGGGTTATGTTCTAATCCGTGAGTTAATATGAAATTGATCATGTACAAGGGTTAGAATCCTCGTATAGAACATGGGTTATGTATGGTTTGCGTTAATTTGATGATTAGAGGTGAAACCCGTTAGTTAGGGTGAAGATGATGACTAGAATCACCTCCTATGTTCAAGTCTTGTTGAATGATTGATGTATTATGTGGGTATGATGAATTATTGTTAGATGAAAGTATAGGAATATGATGATGTTATGTTTAATGTTCATTTGGAATGATATATGATGATTAGTAGAAGGATTTGATGAGTTATGTATGAGTTTAGAAGATTCATGCATGAATTAGTTGTACGTTATGCTTAAAAGGTGGTACGCACACCAAGCGTATGATAAGATGTATATAGTGTCGTCCGTATAGTCGATTATGATGTTACGGGTATATGATGATAAGTCGATAGTTAAGTATGGTTAATAGTTGACTTTTGAAAGTCAACTAAGTATAAGAAACATGATTTGACTCGTTGTCGTAAATGTAGGTTGATGGGAAGTCGTATGGTACATGTTATAGCAATCCGTGTTAAATGTAATGACATGATGAGTTACATGAGTTTAACGTATACGGATATGATTATATGAAGTTGATTATATATTTTAATGCTTGTTAGAAATGACTAAGGGAAGTTAAGTGTGAATTATGCGAGTGATATGATTGTTACATGTACAAATGTGTATGCTAATAAGAGCGTGATTTCGATGAAATGAAAGTATAGGAATCACGTCGAGACGGACTCGAGCATGAGGTGTTAACGGGTCAAGAAGAGGCAAGGAATCGGATACGAGCACGGACGCATAAGGTAAGTGATTTCCGTAATCACTTCTTAGTTCAAGTAAGTAATAAAGTGTTGTAATTAATTAAACATGATGTTTGAGGTCAAATATGTGTTAAAGTCTTTCGTCGTAAATGATGGGATTAAAGTTGACCAAAATGCCCTTGATGGGTATTTTGGTGTAAACGATCTTAAAAGTAGTTTAGAAACAAGTTATTCGATTAGTGTAATGTTTTGGTCAAGTATGAAAGTGAGGAGTATGGTTTTGTAAGTCAGAAACGCTTTAATGCGCAATTACCCTTAACGGGTCAAAATAAGCTTTGAGCGCATACGTGTGAAATAGGATGTAAGGTATCAGGAAAGAATCCGTTTATGACAAATGACCTTGATATTATGAATTCATATGAAGTTAAGGTCAAACAAACACGTTATGTGATAGAATTATGAACGGGTCAATTCTTAGTAAAAAGGGTAGTAAGCCGAAGACTTAAAAGTCTGGAATTTTGTTAATCCGGATGTCGGATCTTAACACCATAAGATGGAGAATTAAATTACGAACGCGTAGGAAAAAGAATCGGGTAAAACGGACCAATAACGAAGAAGTTATGACTGTTTCCGTGAAACGCGGACGTGCTGGGAATCTGCAGATCAACAGCAGCAACATTCTGTGAAAATCAGGGCGTCGCGTAGCGCGACGGGCCGTCGCGCGACGCGACGGTGGGGTTGTTTGGCGAAAGTTGTTCGTTTGCTCCGTTTTGGCTCGGGAACTCGTTTTAACGCGTTTTAAGTTGCGTATGACTAATTTAACTCATGTTTTGTGACCATTAGGGTAAGCGCACGTGTGGATAGGTATGTATGGATGTTTTATATCTCTATACACGTATGTAGAAGTGTATGTAAGCGTGTATGCACGAATGTATGTAAGATTATAGTGTGTAAGCAACTACATAAGGATATATGAAGACGTATATGAGTAGGCAAGTATGAGTCGGGTATATTGCAATGGGTGATTGAAAATATAAATGTAGGTATGTATGTAGGTATAGACGTATGTATGTTTTATAAGTATAAGTGTATGTATGTAGGGGTGTATGTAGATAGTATGTATATGTACGCAAGTGAGTAGGTACGAAGGTATGCACGTATGTAAGTTGTGAGAAGGCATGTAATAAGTATGTATGTATGCATGTATGCATGTATGTAGGAATGTATGTATGTATGTAAGTATGTATGTATGTATGTATGTATGTAAGTATGTATGTATGTATGTATGTATGTAAGTAAGTATGTATGTATGTATGTATGAATGGATGTATTTAGGTATGCACGTACGTAGGTACGTACGTATGAATGTAGGTACGTAGGTATGTAAGTTGCTATGTGTGATCGTGAGTGTATGTATAAGTTTGTATGAAAGTATGTACGCATGCATTCAATGAAATCGAGTACTAACGTTAATAATAGCGTGCCTGGTGGATGAAGTATAATGCAGGAATATCAAAGAAGTCTCACCACGGATCGTATGATCAGACGGAAAGCCGGGTAGTAAAGAGTTGATGGAATGAAAAATAAACGTGAATAAATATTATATGTTTATGATACGTACTAATGTTATGAATTTTATGTGATGAGCGCAGGTAGTACAAGCCATGAGGATCATCAAGGTATAGAGATCGAGGATCGAGTCAATAGAGAGATTGTACGGGAACGATGATGTATATATTGTAGAGAAATAAACTATGTTTTTAAGTTATTAAATAAGTCGAATAATGGATTTATGAGAAAGACTTATGCTAAAGTTAAAGTTTAAATAAGTTAAGGTATTTTTAATGAAAGAAATTTTATGGTTCGTGTTTCCGCTGCGACTTTTGTCAAATACGATTTAGGGTCTTACAGATTTTGTTTAATTAATTAAGGATTACACGAAGGGGGGACATGTTGATTATTTTAGTGTAAATGAATTTACTTGTTGACCAAAGAGTTATAATATACATAAATAAGTTAGGAGAGTGCAAGAGTGTACGCTTATTTGAGTTTGTTATGATTTTAAGTATTCGAGAACATCGTTGGCGCGTAAGGTGAAGCCTTTAAGCAATGTGGGTTCCAAGGAGGCAACTCCCTCTTGGCAGGGGTCCAGGGGGCAGAGCCCCTGAAGATAATTTTGATTCCTTTGGTCTAATCTGTATGGTTCATGAAATTACAAAGAATATATACCAGTTCTTGTAGAATGTTTTTTCTAAGTTTTATCTAATTGAGAAATTCAAGTGAACCCATCAAATTGTTTCAATTTGAAAGTGTTACACATAGCTCTTAGAGCATCCACAACACCAGACTGGTCCAAAATCCAGACTTGCCACATCATTCCAAACCACAACAATCTCAAACCCCACATTTTCCTCTAACACTAAACCACATCAAACCTCCACCTCATCACCTACTCTCCTTTTATTTAAACTATATCTAAATTATATATTCTACATTTAATTTATTTATATAATAATCTAATTATTTTTTATTAAACTATTAAAAATAAGGAAAAATAAAATTAATAACAACATAATCCATTAAAAAGCACACTTACAACAATTAAAAAAAAACACACTTTAAACCTAAAGATAAAAAGATACAAAAAACACACTTAAACAAACTACATAACAAAACACAAGTACTCTCATCTACACTATACATAAAAATCTTTTCTCGAAAAATTGGTTAGATTAGGCGTTGACGACATTCCGGTATTAAAAGCACTTGTGTCCTTGGAAGACCTGTTATCTTACCATCACTATACTACGCCAACGATAGGTGCACTTGCCTTAATGTGTTGTAGAGAGTGATAGTGTTATATCGTGTTATAAATTTAAAGCTTGATAAACGAGTAAAAGTGCTTAAAAAATATATTAAAAATATACACATCCTCGCTCACGTCAAGTTTTTGGCGTTGTTGCCGGGACACAAGGATTTTAAGAAAGTTGAAAATCGATGGCCTAATCATTTTTATGCTTCTTTAATTCTTCTTTTTAGGTTTTCTTCTTTTCTTCAATTTTTCTACTTTCTGCAGGAATACCACGGGGCCGTGTTTGATAAACACAGGGCCGTGTCAGACCTACAGTACAGAAAATAATCTGTTTTCTGGTTACTGGAATAGAAGCACGGGCCATGTTACAAGAGCACTGAGCCGTGTCAAACTTCCAGTTTCTGGGAACCTGAAGACATAAACTTTTTCTTGACAACACAAGGGTCGTGCCTATATAGACACGGGGCCATGCTACTCTTCTGATCTGCAATTTTTGTGTTTTTGTTCGCAGAATTCACGCCATTCTGTATTGGAGCCATGTCCAGTGATCCTTGGACCGTCTAGTAACAATAACGTGTCTGTTGGCTAAACCCCTTCTTTTTACCCAACCTTCCAACTCATTGCGGGATATAAAATCCTAAGTGAAAAATATATATAACATTTATAATAATTTTTTAACAACAAAAATATAATATTTAAAATACATTTTAAAAAATATATAACATTTATAATAATTTTTTAACAGAAAAAATATAAAATTTATAATACATTTGGAAAAATATATAACGTTTATACTTTATAATAATATTTTTTACAAAATATATATCATTCGTACCTGATCAGTTTTGTGCAAAACTTCAGGGTAAGCGGGTTGCTTGTCACCCAATGATTCTTGCGCGTAAGAAGGCTCACCAACGTCTTGTTGTACGCCCGAGGCACCATTAACGAAAAAGTTATTGCCATAGTCTTCTTGTCCGTACGAGGCACCGTACCGGCTTCATAATCCGGACACCCGTAACCATGATCACCGCTAGGCACAATAACCTGAAAAACACCAATGGTTAAATGATAACGGCACATCTAAAAGCCTTCTTAATAATAAGTAAATTTATGTTTACCTCGTTCAGATTTGGCAACAACGATTGGCATGGCACAAAAAATTAAAAAAAACAACGGGTATAAGGTAATGGTAAATTTAACGCCGAATACAAAAAAGTAAGTAAATACTTACCTCGTTGAGGTCTGGCAACAACGATTCCTTATGATGGGGACGAAAGTCAGACACTACCTCCTCCGCGTGATCATCATTTCCTCTCCCATCGTAAGAATCAGGGACAGCAGGCCCCTCCTAATACAAACGGTGTGCTAAGTATTTATAAACAAAACAAGTTAAAAAATACTATACCACACTGTTTCCCGGAATAAACGTGCCGAAAATGTAATTAAGGTTGAACAAAGACATGGTGGAATCGAATATAAAGAAAAAACAAAGAGAAGGGAATGAATTTTGCGAATCGTCTTCGTCTTTCTCGTTTATAAAGGCCAAGCAGAATGCAAAATCCCACACCAATACGGGTCGTATAGGCCTATACGACCCGTATAAGGCTGACGTAATGTTCCTTTCAATCACTTTATGTCACTGTTGAGTGACAGAAAGTAACCTCTTACTTGATACGGATCATATAGGCCTATACGATCCATATAGGGTTTGGATGTGAACCTAATCTGTCAAAGTTGTTAGACAACTTTTTATCAATACACATCGTATAGCCCTATATGATGCATATTAGGGAAGCATGTGAAGACAGTGTTAGCCTTTGACTGACCTTGGAAATTGAAGTTACCCTAATACGGGTCTTATAGGCCTATACGACCCATATTGGTTGTGTCGATTTAATTTTGCAAAGTGTGCCAATAATACGACCCTTATCCAATGTCCCATAAAATATACATTTTCTTTTTCTATAGATAACCTTTTCTCCCATAAAATATACATTTTCTTTTTCTATAAATAACCTTTTCCCCTATAGATAACCGTATGTAGCAGCAGGAGTTCTACAAATCTCAGATGTTACAAGTTATAATGTTTCAGCAATAAATTAGCTTTGGGTTCCTAATGGATAAATAAAGTTGTAATGATATAGTCTACAAATGATAGAGAAAATTTATGAATAAACTTCCTTTCAAAAATCATAAATATAACAACAAATAAGTACTAGGTATAGTCTACAAATGATAAAGAAAATTTATGAGTAAAATTCCTTTCAAAAATCATAAAAATAACAACAAATAAGTACTAGGTACTTTTGTACCTAAGAATCCTTTGAAATATATGGAGTAAACGACAAAACGTTATACACTTGACAATTCTAACAAATAAAAGAAAAATATACTAATTAGCTACTTCACGTCATATGTAATACAAGAGTAAAGTACAATTTCAGTCCCTATAGTTTACACCCAATCACACTTTCAGCTCTCATTTGAAAAAACCGAACAGTCCGGTCCCTGTGGTTGTCAATTTCTCACAAGCAAGTCCCTGGCACTAAGTTCTGTTCGTTGACCGTTAGTATAATTAACGACGTGAATGGCAGTTTGGTCATTACACCCAACACTGACCATTTTACTCACTTTATAATCCTTAATCATCCATCACATGCACCATTTCACTCCCTCTAATTCCCAAACGCTACCCACCTTCAATAGTAGCTCCGGTCATCCATCTTCTCCGACCAATCGAAGTACAACAGCTCTGATCATCCTAAGCATGAGGCAATACGCAATCTTGTTGATTACTTTCCACGTTATTGGTACGCCATTGTGTTAATTTTACTTAGAATCGTTGATTTCGTGATGCGTGACATGCATATAATCTGAAATGTGGTTTGTTTTTCATAGAATTCTAATTGGAATTAGGGTGCAAGTGACCTCTCACCTTGTCCAGATCCAATATCGGGTCCTGTTGAGGACTAGGAGGGGGTTCAGGATCGAGCTTTGTTTTAGCTGGCGAGCATGAAGACAGAGGGTTTGCTTGGTTGTACATATGATACCTAGCTAGTAGCTTATATATAACAGTTTAAAAGGGTTATTTTGGCAACTGGTCATTTTTTGGGTTTTTAAAGTTAATGATCAGGGTTACCCTTGTTTTGTATCTAACTGTTATGATGCTAATTAAACTGTCTTTGATTTAATGGTGATATAGTCTTAATGATGCTTATTAAGTTGTCTTTGATTAGAAGTTATTAACTGTGTTTGGGATCTAACTACTTGATTGTGTTTGGGATGAAACGACTTTGACTGGTACTTGACTGTGTTTAGGATCAGTTGTAGCATTTGAACAAGGATTCGGCCACTTGACTATGTTTAAGATCAGTTGTAGCATTTGAACAAGGATTCAGTCAAGGTTGTGATAATCAAGCCCCAAGTTGATCAGGGTACAATAAGATTTTGGATAAAGTTCAATTGCATAATGTTACTTAGTTATAAATAGAACATGGATGATACACTTTGCTTTGCACAATAGGAATTAGACTAAAGTTCAAGTCTGGTAGGCATAGCTTATAACTTTGGTAGGCATTGCTTTACATGTTTGACTAGAATAAATGGTAAAACCTGTGTAAGTGAAGACCGTTCAACTTCTGAAACTAAAAGTCACTTGAAGTTGTGAAGGTTAATCACTATTCAAGTTCTAAAAGTCAAACCCATCTCAAATTCTAAAACTTATAATTTGAACAAGGATCTTACACTTTGGTAGACACTGCTTGACCTATTTGACCAGAATCACTGGTCAAACCTGTGATAATGAAGGCAATTCATGTTCTGCAAGTAAAACTCAAATGCAATTGTGAAGTTCAATCCTAATTGAAGTTCTAACAGACAATCCCAATTCAGGTTCTAAAAGTCAAACCCATTTCAAGTTTTAAAGGTCAAACCTATTTCAAACAAAGTTCAATTCTGGTTACAAGTCTTAATACGGGTTGATGTTAATAACATCATATTGTTCAGTAATTAAGGATAATTGGTGGTTAGTTACTAGATTAAGAAAGAGTTTTGAATATGGGGGAAAATATGAATTATACGTTTAGGGACTGAAAAGGTAACTAAAGTTATGGGGGTATTTTAGTCTTTTCACTGAATTACAAACGGTTTGTTAGTGTCAGGGACTTGATTGCGAGCAATTGACAACCATAGGGACTGAACTGTTTGGTTTTTTCAAATGAGGGCTGAAAGTGTGATTGGGTGTAAACCACAGGGACTGAAATTGTACCTTACTCGTAATCTAATATATAACAGATTTATAATTTATAATTAGCCAACATACTTTTGCTTAGTTGGTTATCCACAACCTCATAAGCTAAAAAAACATATAGAACAATGAGTAATATAGAAAACTATGAAACTGGAAAAAAAAACCAAATTGTGATTGTTTTGAGTGACGTTGCGACTTAGATGGGGATTCAAAGCTTCAAATAAGACATCGGTCGATGGAGATACGGTTGGTTTGAAGGTGATTGGAATGGGTATCATGGATCGACGAATCTACATATGTATTATGGTCATTTTCCCTTTGAGTCGATGAGGAAGAGACTTACGAATTGAGAGAAAGAGTCAGAGCCATCCCCGAGAACTCTTAAAAAATTTAGGCCATGGGCGACAAAAAGAATTGGGCCCAATTGTGGTAAAGGGGAAACGGATTAAAAAAATAAAACCTTAGTGGTGGAGCCAAGACTTGAACTTGAGACCTCTACATTATTTTATTTTGAGTTGGTTTTTTCCACTTCACCACGAACAGTTTTTTACATAATAAATGGATGCACACACACACCCCCCCCACACACATATATATATATATATATATATATATATAAGCTTATAAAAACCTTTTGGGCCATTTGAAAATTTAGGCCTCAGGCGACGACATGGGTTGGCCAGCCCAATAGCCGGCCCTGGAAAGGGTTGCGGACTAAACTTTCGTGTTACGACTCTGTGCATAAGCTTTTGGTTGGGGGAGGATTATATTTAATTATTTTAGAGTTATAAAAACTACTTTGTTTTAACAAGCATGCCTAACTCCCTAAGTGGGTTGTGTCAACATACGGACTTATTTAACACGGTTACCTAAATGGTTATGTGTATCGTAAAAGGGTTTACACATATTTGTAAATATGTCATAGACGCGTGAACTCATTTACAACCCTACTTATACGCAAACCCATCTAATTTCTTATCGAATCATGTCTTATTAGCATGTCCTATTATAAATTACTCAATTTAGTTGTGTTGCTCTCTCAATACCGATCTATCTGTATTTTGTAAATTTACAAATAGTAAGTACGATAAATTTAGTTGCAAAACAAGTATCTAAATTAGGGCTGAAAATGGGCCAAACGAACACGAACAAGGCCATGTTCGTGTTCGTTAAGGAAATAAACATGTTCGTGAACTGTTCACGAACGCATACCGAACATAACTTTATGTTCATGTTCGTTCATTAAGAAAATTCATCTGTTCACGAACAGTTCGTGAACACTGGTCTCGAACACAAATGAACGCAAGCAAATAAAAACGAACGCAAACGAACATTTAACTTGAAAAAAAATACAATATTATCCTTAAAACATTGGATATAAGTAGTTAAATACAACCATCAAATGATAAATCAAAACACAAGAAGTCTACTACACCACCAAACGATGAATCAAGTTTAACCAACTTAGACATAATTATCCTCAAAAATGTCTTAGAATGTCTAAATTTTAGCTAACTTAGAAAAAAATAGGGTTACAAGTTTTCAATATGTTTTGATAAAAGGTTTATTATTTATTATTTTTTAATATAATCAAACGAACACGAACGAACACAATCGAACATATTACCGAACGTTCACGAACGCAGTCGAACGAACGAGACCTGTGTTCGTGTTCGTTCGCTAAGCTAACCGAACGGAAATTTTTTTTCGTGTTCGTTTGTTAAGCTAATCGAACGAACATAAACGAACTTCCCGCCGAACGGTTCACGAACTGTTCGCTGAACGTTCGGTTCGTTTACAACCCTAATCTAAATAACACCTTTTATATATCAATCCATCTTTTGTTATGTCACACCCCAACCGATGGCGGAATCATCGGGGCATGGCACTGAGCGAAACAGATTGTCCAGAAGTTTCCATAACAATTATCAATACTATTCAATTTAAATAATACGTCCCATACCGTATCTCAAACAACAAAATAATTATTACAGACAAAAATCTAGGTAAATATTCTGTTCCGACAACTCAGATTTAAATAGACAACAATTTATTACACCCTAAAACGTATTAGACAAAAGTCGCAGCGGAAAAACGTAACATAAAATTTCTTTCGTTATAACACCTCTTGACGTACTTAAATTCATTTTCATCGTTAATTCTTTCACAATAAATACATTTATTATACTCATTTTCAATAAGAAACCATAACCTAACTTCACTCAATTACGTACTCAACACTCCCGTACAATCTATCTTGTGACTCGATCCTCGATCTCCAATCCTTGGATATCCTCATGACTGGTACTACCTGCGCTCACCACATAGAATTCACAACATTAGTACGCATTATAAACATACAAGATTTGTTCACGTTTACTTTTCGTTTCGTTAACTCTTTACATCCCAGCTTTTCCATACTGTCATACCATCCGTGGTGAGACATCTTTGCTATTCCTGCATTTCACTTATAACTCCATGTACACGAATAAACTACATAAACACTTAATCGTACCGAAAGACTTACATACCTACTTAAACTTCATACACATTATCTCCATATATGTACACACATAAATACCAACCTACATGCATACTTACATATATATACATCTCATTCATTCTATACGTATCTATATATACACATTCACACACTGTTACGTACGATCCTGACATCACACCTATATACATACATACACCCCTGCTTGCAGTATACCAAACTCATACATGCATATTATCATACACATACCTACATACATCCACATACTTGTTTACATCCTTATAAACATACATACGCATCTATTTACATACGTGCATACCCTTAAGATCACATAAACATAAGTTAAATTAGGCGTACGTGACTTAAAACGCCTTTAAACGAGTTCCCGGTACCAAACAAGACAAGAAAACAATTTTCGGAGTAGCTGCACCCGTCGCGCAACGCGACGGGCCGTCGCGTGACGCGACCCCCCTAAAAACACAGACAGTTGCAGCTGGATTGCTGCATATTCCCAGCACATCCGGATTTTACGAAAACGAGCATAACTTTCTCGTTTGTGATCCGTTTTACCCGATTCTTTTTCCTACACGTCCGTAATTTAATTCTCCATCTAATGGAACTAAAATCCAACATCCGACTTAATAAAATTTCAGACTTTTAACTCTTCGGCTCATTACCCTTTTACCCAATTTCGACCCGTTCATGCATACATCAACATAACTTGTTCGTTTTAACATAACCTCTTATAAACATAATAATATCAGTGACGTCTATCATAAATTACTAAATTCTTGGATGTCTTGCATCCTCTTAACACCTTATCGTTCATATGCTTATTTTTGACCCGTTAAGGGTATTCGCGCATTAATTGGTCTACGGCTAACCAAACCATAATCCCCACTTCCATACTTGTCCAAAACATCATACTAATCGAATAACTTGTTTCTAATCTACTTTTAAGATCGTTTGCCCCAAAATACCCATCAAGGGCATTTTGGTCAACTTTAATCCCATCATTTATGACGAACGACTTTAACACATCTTTGACCTCAAACATCATGTTTAATTAATTAAAACACTTTATTACTTAATCGAACTAAGAAGTGATTACGGAAATCACTTACCTTATGCGTCCGTGCTCGTATCCGATTCCTTGCCTCCTCTTGACTCGTTAGCCTTTCCTGCTTGAGTCCGTCTTGACATGATTCCTATACTCTCTTTTCATCAAAATCACGCTCTATTTAGCATATGCATTCGTACATGTTAACAATCATATCAATCGCATATTTCACACTTAACTTTCATTAATCATTTCTAACAAACATAACTCATATAATCATATCCATATGCGTTTAAACTCATGTAACTCATCATGTCATTACATTTAACACGGATTGCTATAACATGTACCATACGACTTCCCATAAACCTACATTTACGACAACGAGTCAACTCATGTTTCTTATACTTAGTTGACTTTCAAAAGTCAACTATTAACCATATGTAACTATCGACTTATCAACATATACCCGTAACATCATAATCGACTATACGGACGACACTATATACATTTTATCATTCACTTGATGTAAGTACTACCTTTTAAGCATAACGTACAACTTATTCATGCATAAATCTTCTAAACTCTTACATAACCCATCAAAACCTACTACTAACCATCATGGATCATTCCCAAATAAACATCAATCATATCATCATCATTTTTCTCCTAATTCATCTAACAAGAATTCATCATACCCACATAATACATCATTCTTTCAACAAGAATTGGACATAGGTGATGAGTCTAGTCATCTTCATCACCATAACTAATGGGTTTATCATCTAAACATCAAATTAGCACAAACCATTCATAATTCATGTTCTATATGATGATTATAACACATACTCATGCTCAACTCCACTTAAACTCATGGATTAGAACATAACCCACTTCACCCATGATCACCAATCTTAGATTTAAGACATACCTTATGATCCCCTCGTGTTGGTGATCATTAATCCATGCTCGGTTTTGGATTTAAGCTTCATCTTGCCTTCCGATTTGATGATCTTCATGACTAGGGTTTGTGGAGCTCTCATGAAGCTCCTGGTTCTTTCTCGAACACACACGATGTGTGTGTTTATGTGTGTGTTGATTTCTTTTTAATTAGTAAATCAACTTTCATTTGTTCCACTTTAGCCCCTCGGGTTTACCTTTAAAACATAACTGACACTACCTTCATCATTTAATACTTTTGACCATACCCTTAACTAGGTTAAATAGCCTAGTTATTTATTTCATGACGTGTCACATAAGAACATACAACAAATATTAACATTCAGATTTTTGGGGCGTTACACAATTGTTTATCTGCTTCTAGAGACCCTTGATTCGTTATCTACAGACAACTATTTGTTGGGCTCTAAAGCTTTATTCTAGCTTCAAAATCCTACCACATGTGCATCCTAAACACATGTCACATACGTTAAAATAAAGTCAATACATACAATGTAAAGGTGAGCATACAAGTTTGATAGTAGCATATAAAGTTCGAATTCGTTTACGCATAACCAGCACGTACACATAGTGAAATGAAGCACGATAGTTATCGACATAGATCCATCGATACCAATGACTGCGGGTTGACTGCCCGAGGCAGTTCGCAATACATGATTACCACCGTAATCCATGCAAGTAAGTGTCCTTAACAACCCCCGTGTGAACGGGTGCTGAGTCCAAACTATAGTACTATCGTTGCTAAGGCAGGTAGATAGCATTCCATGTGTAAACATAACAAACAAGCATTCATAAGCCACGTATAACATGCATTAACGGTTAGCGTTCAAATAGTATTGAGTAGTGTGATTATTGTAGTTTGAATATTCGTAGTGTATGTAACACCCAAAAGTGCGTAAGGCAAAAAGGGATCGAGTATACTCACAGCGATTAATGGATTAAAGGGAGCGCTTAGCGAGTAGGGTTAGCCTAAATAGATTCGATAGCATAACGATAAGTGACACGTAAAACGATACAAAGTGCGGATGGATCGGATGGAAGTTCATTCGGATGGTAATCCGAGCGGACAGCAATCCGTGCGGATAACAATCCGTTCGGGTGGTCATCCGTTCGGATAGCTTATCCGAACGGATGACTATTCGAGTGGATTGTTTCTTCTATGAGGAGAGATGTGTTTGTGTATGATGGCTTGACTTTTGAAGTTTTCGTTGTAGTATTTTGAAACCATTAGTCGTTCGATCAGATGGTGGGTCGTGCGGATGACAATCCGTTCGAATGATCATCCGGTCGGACGGTGGTCCGGTCGGACGGCAACTAGGTGGTGAGATTACTTTGGTGAAGACAAGTTCACAACAGAAGTGTCACTCGATCGGATGACCATCCGATCGGGTGGCAACCCTGTTAATGAACATGTTGAAAATTGTTTAAGTCTTTAAAGTCTTAGTATCTCATGATCCAAAGAGTAATCCAACCAGATGGTCGTCCGATCGGATTGCAATTCGTTCAATACTCAAACTTTAGTTAAGGTTGTTTAAGGTGGGACCCAAGTGTGATCCGTTCGGGTGACAATCCGTTCCAACTGTTCCGTTCGTCCTACACTTGGTCGTTTTGATGGTTTGTCGTTATGTCGAGACGCCTTGACAACGTGTTAACCAATAGAACCCTCGTTTTGACCCAGATGACTAAACCGACCAGGAATCACCCTAGTTCGGTCAGTTACCGGCTCTAGACGGTTGTTTTTGTTTAGCCCGAAGTCGGTGGTCTCGTGGGCGGAATCCAGATCTGAACTAGTACAACACTAAGGATGAGTAGAAGACTAGATCGGAACCCGATTCTACCGGTTTTAAGGGTTTTGAGTGTAAAAGAGTTGAAAGAAAGTTAGAAACTAGCCTCCAATCCTTTTTCACCACTCTTGTGTCGAGATCTTTGCAAGATCTTTGTGTAATCGGGTGGAAATCGGTTAGATCTCAGTTGTTCTTAGTGGATTGAAGTCAAAGCATGAAGTTCTTGAAGAACACATGATGACGTCATCCTAGAACACCCGAAATCTAGTGATTTCACGGTTAGAAGTTAAGATTTAAAAGATAGAAAGGTGTAGGAGTGCGTGTAGATCAAGAAAGTACAAGATTTAGGGCGAGATCTTACCTGGATTGAGAGAAATCGAAGAAAAGGTGAGGAGCACGGGTAGTTCGGACAGAGGGTTTCCAAAAGTGGAAAGAATGACAATGACAGGGGTATTTATGGGATTCCAAAAGAGGAAAGGATTATCCGATCGGATGACACACCGCCCGGATGACTATCCCCTCATCCGGGCGGTGTGTCATCCTGGTAGGATGACATATGGCCTGTGACCAAAAGGGCTATCCGGTCGGATGGCTATCTGGCTGGATGGCGCTTGGTTCAAGTGTTTGACGCGACGATTCTTGGCGTTTCGATTTCGATTGCGAGCGGTTCGATACGATAGAGTTTCCTAGTCAAATTACTTTCAGTCCCAACTACTAAACATCATAGTTCGATTTCGATTCAGGTTCGAGTTCGATTGAGTTCGATTGATTTCCACAACACATCATAAATAAACATGCACAAGTAACACGTAAGGCACACACACACACACACGTATAACAACAAGTAAAACACGTAGCTCGAGTTGCGATTCGATGTCGATTCGATTAGCATAGCTTGATTATTAGTTGATTAACTTCATCGCATTGTTACTTCCTATAGTTCACAGTCGTAAGTCGATTGAATAGCGATAATCATGCGTCGATTATTGTAATTAACAACACTTACTCCACATAATACAAATAAAATAAAGAAATTTCTATAAGTCAAATTCGTATCATCGGTCGTTGACTTTGACCTTGACTTTGACTTGTGAAAACACGGGGTGTTACATGTTAAATGTACTATAGGCTTAAAAAGCGCATTGCTATACATACACATCCGAAAAGGGGTATTAATAGGGATGGTAATAGAACTCGAACTTGATGGGTAAACCGGAAACCTAGCATATTTAGGACGAACGTGGGGTCAGGTAATCTGGTATGTGGGATTACTTTTTATTTTTGCACGGGTTTAGGACGGGTATAAGATTTATTGATATACTTGTAAACCTGATAACATATGCATGTTTACTCGATTATATGTCCGACTATGCGTATAATTGTGATGTTATATCATATATATATATGTCGTATAATAAGTTATTGTCACACCCCGACTTTCCACGTGTCACCAGTATTACAACAGAAAGTAAAGGATCCACAGGCGGATCTTAAAATATAAACATTTGTTCAACAGACTTTAGACGCCTAGAACTTGCAAGATTCCTTATTAGCGCCCTGAGCTTCCAGCCAATTACGTTCAGTACCTGTCACTTAACCTTTTTGGAAAATACGTCAGTTTTCACTGGTAAATACACTCAACTGACTCATTTGAAAAGAGTTTAAGAAATTGATTTAGATGCACCAGGCACAAAATATTTTGACACTTTGATTAAAATGCACAGAGGCAAAATTAATCTTTTATAACTTGGTACAATTATTTGTATATAATCTTGTATACAGTTTTACTCATTTGTCGTCCATTAGGGCCGGTTAGAAGAGCCGGACAGATTAACTGACACGCCACAGGTATAATGCCCACAGGCTATCATCCTCTAAGTGGATTACCAGTTCCGGTATAGTGCCCACAAGGATGATACCTCGGAGTGGATTACCAGTTTTTACATAATGCAGCTGTCAGGTGTATGCCTACACCCCGTGCTTAGGTCGTGGCCATTTCGTAAAATGATGCCAAGGATATCCGGGACATAGTTATTAACCCCCAAAAGCCATACACCAAATAATACATATTAAACAGGTTATGTAAATACATCAATCACAATCCGATTTAAATGACTACATACACCTGACCAAGCGGTACTTTTATAGTGCCGTATCCCAAGCCCGTATAGGGAAAATAAGTTAAGAGTATTTACCTGAGCTAGCTCCTGTCTTAAATAGCAAGAATTTAATAACTCAGCCGTATTCACTTAAGTAAGCGTAGGTACCATTTACCGGAAGGCTCTAGTCTGGAATGATGGTATAAATAACCAATTTAGAATGCTAACGGGTCTTTAATTAAGTCTAAGCTTAGACCAGTTAGTCTTAAGGAAATATACGGTTCAAGCGCGTGATTAAGCGAAGACCGGAATAGAATGTGTTTTAGACCCGACAAGTTTGAAGACTTGTATAATATGGGTAATCTAACCACATTCTGGATTTTGAGATAAAACCGATAAGGTTTGACCCGTTTAGGCTAATTTATGTAAACTAGTTACATAAATCGAACCGAACGCGTTATAAGCGTAACGGGTATACATATGAGCCATTTACAGGTTTCCTAAGTTAATATGCTTCATATATGTTGTGACAGCAGTAAGATGTCTTTTATTATGCCCGAAATGAGTTTAAACACAAACTATGCCCCGTAGGGGTAGTTTGGTCATTTAAAAGTTTATAAAAGAGTTTAAGTGTTTGCTCAAGTTACAGGTCTGATGTAAACAGCAAACATACTCAATTTAATAAGTAAAGGAAGTATTTTCTGCCTTAAATTGGGCTCAATCTTCCTCAGTACCTTTGAGCCTCTAAGGCACTCCAATTGACCTTTATAATAGGTAGATATCTCTCTTTTGGAGCTTCTAATCCTGTCGATCCTTAATCGATACAGGATGCTCATCACATCATAAATCTGCACATCATTATGGGATAGTGCTTCTTGACTTATTTGCGAAACACATCCTTCAGTCACTAGTGTGCAATGTATTGCGAGCTCCGCCAAGCTCCTTAAATAAGTTTTAGCTCGTAAGCTATTTAATCTTGATACATTCGATTTCCTTCGAATGGTTCTATATATTCAGAGCTTAACTAGACTGAAAATTTAACAATTTGGCACACCCTTCCTGGGTGATATCCCTTGTTGAGCCCTATACCTTAACAAGAATTTAGGAAGGTTGCTACTTTCCATTAATCCTTGATTTTTCTGCCGAATACTGGCAATTTACCGATAATTAGGGATTTGTGTGATCTTATTTGTTGTTTCCAATGCAACTTTCAGATCCTGATAATTGAACTTACCAAGCTATTGTCCTAACAATAGATGTTTAACATTCCATTTATACAAGGTCTCCAAGGGAGCAACCTTGATGCTTATATATCAACTATTATAGAAAAGCTTATCTTACGGTGGAATGGTTATTCCAACCACTGCTTAACAAATTTTTAAGGAATAGCTAATCCTTGCTGTTAGTCGAACAAATCGACGATCCTGGGCAGCTGATGGCAATTCTAAATCGTTGCCTAAGTAGGGTTGCGGTAACAATGCATAAGCAAAATGAACCGTCTTTCATACTTAACTATACCGAATTCTCCGGATATTGAGTCAGGCTATATGAATCTATATCTTAAATTTACTTAATCAGGGTTTCGGTTATTCCATAATCAACATGAGTTCCTACAACACTTCACCCCAAAGCGGGATGTTAATCTTAACTATACTTGCCTCTTGGGAGGTAAACAGGGTAGTCTTAGGAGAGAATAATCAAGATACAAGGAGGTTACAGAGATTTTTCCAAATCTCAGGCTCCAGTTCATCCATCATTGCTTGTGTCAAACAAGTGACACATTTATGTTATAAGTCCACGAATTCCTTAATCGGGAACATTTACTTGGACAATTCCATTCTGGATATCTTCTTTGAATACTACTAGTCGAATTTAGTACAATATGACCATTGGGATATCTCAGGGGTTCCATGTATTAAACCTCCATACTGATCAGGCATGGAAGTAATCTATGGGACACACTAGGATACGCCAATCCGCATATGGCACTTTTATCAACATAGTTTGGCATTCGCAGGCGATAGAAAAACAATGAGAAAAATAATTAAAATAACATATGTTGTCGTACTCTATGCGAAGAAAGAGTACTCTTAGATTTTTCGGAAGGATTCCTTGCCGATACTAGAAGAATCGGTTACTATGGTTTCCTTGGTGAGTTATACCTTGTGGATAATATAAAAGTTTGCTAAGCTTATGGTTTATGAAGATTTATTATTGCCTGTATTAAATCAGGACACTTAGCAGAAATTATTATTGGTAAATGATAAGGATTGTACTTGATGACTTCGTGAACTGCCTCTTGGCATTCATCAGGTGAGTTCAGGCATTTCTTTCTTTAGCCTTTCCAGGCTTAGCTGCACCTTCCTTGGCAGCTTTATGAAATCTAGTTCTGATGCAGCCTTACTCACCACAGCCGTGATAGACTGCATTCTTATTAGATCAAGAGTTTTAAGGCTTGAACATGGTTCTTCACCTTTGGACAGGGAGTCATAGACTACAACTGTCATCGTCTTGAAAGACGATTATCTTGACAGAAGGGTAAACCAATTAACATCACTAATGGATGTCGATCTATAATTTTCGTATCTAATGATATTAGTCATGATCACATCAATCACATTGACTATTAGGTTTGGGTATAATCCCACCATTTTGAATAGGGGATCATAAAGATCACCACTATTTTGTCTTATCGACAGTAGAATAAAGTATAGCCCGTAGGCAATTCATCACTAGGGATGTCAATATTATGAATTTATGATCATCATACTGATGATACTAGTCAGGATCGCAATGATCATATAGACTATTAGGCTTGAGCGCAGCTCACTACCTTAAACAGGGGATCATAGAGATCGTAATGGTTGTGTCACAAATGGACAATATAATATGGCCCGTAGGCGAAACATCACTAATGGATGTTTACAATGGATTCATCATTTTAGATGATATAAGTCAGGATTGCATTAATCATATTGACTATTCGGCTTGAGCATAGCTCACCGCCTTAGACAAGGAATCATAAAGATCACAATGTCAATGTCTCAGATGGACAATTTATTATAGCCCGTAGGCAAAACATCTTTTCTTGACAGGGAGTTGTAAGCTACCACTGTCATTAGTCTCGGAGGACGTTAATTATAGCCCGTAGGCATTTCCCTCCTAAGGGATATTTATGGTATGATCATTTTTTCAGATGATATTAGTCGAGATCGTATGGACCCTACCGACTATTATGCTTGGACGTATTCCAACATCTTTAGACAGGGTCAAAGACCACCACTGTCGTTGTCTTATCGGACAACAAATTTAGCCCGTAGGCACTTCATCACTCACGGATGTTTATAATATGATCATCTTATAAGATGATATAAGCCATGATTTCTAGATCATAAGGCAAATTAGGAATTTAAAAAAAATTTCCAATATAGGGATGACTGTTGTGATTTTATCGAAACACATTTGTCAGGAGTGCTAACACGTTCTTAGGTGTTAACAAGGATCTGAATCCCTTGAGTAGGTTTCACCATCTTGGCCGCGTAGGCTAGGTTTCACCTTTAAGATTCTTTTTAAAATTCATACTGGCAGGGAAGGAAGGATATTTATTTTATTCAGGATTTTTTTTATCATAAATCCTAATTTACAAGTTAATAATAGCACAAATGGCCTAGTCGCGTAGACAAGTTTAATTTATAAGCCATGATTTCAGAGAATCGAGGCATTAAGGTTTGAATCAAAGTTCATTACCTTTTCTTGACAGGGAGTTGTAGGCTGCCACTGTCTCTAGTCTTAGAGGACATTAACTATAGCCCGTAGGCACTTCCCTTCTAAGGGATGTTTATTATGGAATTGCCCCTTAGGGAAATTCATTAACCATGGTAAACAGAGACCATATTCGGTTAATTTATTGCTCACATTTATTTAGGATTTCTATTATAATTTATCCTAATTATAAACAATAACAATATATATTAGCACATAAGGCCTAGTCACAAGGACAATTTTTAAATTATAAGCTATGATTTCAGAGAATCAAAGCATGAAGGTTTGAACCTAGTTCATTACCTTTATTTGACAGGGAGTCATCGCTACCACTGTCTTTTGGCTCATGTAGAAATGAGCAAGGCCCGTAGGCGTTATATTACCACGTATGGTCAAAATATGATCATCTTAATTGATGATTTAACCCATGATTCAGAGATCATTTAGTTGAGTTAAGAATCTTTTGGATAGGTTTTACCGTCTTGGCCATGTCTGCAATGACATTTAGGCTAGGTTTTACCATCTTGGCCATGTCTGCATTGACATTTAGGCTAGGTTTTACCATCTTGGCCATGTCAGCATTGACATTTAGGCTAGGTTTTACCTTTAAGATTCTTTTTAATAATTAATGCAGAACAGTTTCTAAATTGAAATGTTAATAAGGATCTGAATCTAAATTGAGGAACTGCCATCTTGGCCGGTCTTAATATGACCCGAAGCTAGGTCTTGTCCTTTTAGATTTTGCCATTTTATTATAATGGTAGATCTTGCAAAAGGAATGTTATTTTCCATTTATTTCATATTTCATGTTTAGAATGAAAGTTTAAACTTAATCATTCCACTATATAAAATAAAAGTATAAAGTTGCCCTAAGCGGGAGTTGAAAGGAATAATGTTGTCCTCGTAGGAACTGAAAGATAATTATGTCCTTATAAGGACTTATTAAGGAAACGATCTTCAGCAAGAGGAGTTTCTTCTTCATTCATTTCCTGAACGCTTTCTCCTTGGTTGCACGTTTCATCCTGGTCGCGGTACGAAGCTCAGCATTTCAGGGCTCCGAATGTGGAGAATTCTTATTACAGCTTCTTCGCTTGGCGACGCATCCAATATAAAAATTTGGAAGCAAAATTTTCAGATTAGGATTGAGAATAATCCTATGTTAAGTCTAGACTCAGAAGGTCAAGGAATGTGCTACTGTGTCATTGAGATTAAACACATAAGGCTAGTGTTTAATTCACTCAATGTTGGCTCTGATACCAACCTGTCACACCCCGACTTTCCACGTGTCACCGGTGGGCCCGGTGGGGAGTATCGTGACGTAGTTGATATCGTCATAGTCAAACAACACAATATATAATATGCACAGCGGAAGCAAAAGGTAAATATATTACAATCCGAATATAAAGTAATATCCAAGTATTACAACGGAAAGTAAAGGATCCACAGGCGGATCTTAAAATATAAACATTTGTTCAACAGACTTTAGACGCCTAGAACTTGCAAGATTCCTTATTAGCGCCCTGAGCTTCCAGCCAATTACGTTCAGTACCTGTCACTTAACCTTTTTGGAAAATACGTCAGTTTTCACTGGTAAATACACTCAACTGACTCATTTGAAAAGAGTTTAAGAAATTGATTTAGATGCACCAGGCACAAAATATTTTGACACTTTGATTAAAATGCACAGAGGCAAAATTAATCTTTTATAACTTGGGACAATTATTTGTATATAATCTTGTATACAGTTTTACTCATTTGTCGTCCATTAGGGCCGGTTAGAAGAGCCGGACAGATTAACTGACACGCCACAGGTATAATGCCCACAGGCTATCATCCTCTAAGTGGATTACCGGTTCCGGTATAGTGCCCACAAGGATGATACCTCGGAGTGGATTACCAGTTTTTACATAATGCAGCTGTCAGGTGTATGCCTACACCCCGTGCTTAGGTCGTGGCCATTTCGTAAAATGATGCCAAGGATATCCGGGACATGGTCATTAACCCCCAAAAGCCATACACCAAATAATACATATTAAACAGGTTATGTAAATACATCAATCACAATCCGATTTAAATGACTACATACACCTGACCAAGCGGTACTTTTATAGTGCCGTATCCCAAGCCCGTATAGGGAAAATAAGTTAAGAGTATTTACCTGAGCTAGATCCTGTCTTAAATAGCAAGAATTTAATAACTCAGCCGTATTCACTTAAGTAAGCGTAGGTACCATTTACCGGAAGGCTCTAGTCTGGAATGATGGTATAAATAACCAATTTAGAATGCTAACGGGTCTTTAATTAAGTCTAAGCTTAGACCGGTTAGTCTTAAGGAAATATACGGTTCAAGCGCGTGATTAAGCGAAGACCGGAATAGAATGTGTTTTAGACCCGACAAGTTTGAAGACTTGTATAATATGGGTAATCTAACCACATTCTGGATTTTGAGATAAAACCGATAAGGTTTGACCCGTTTAGGCTAATTTATGTAAACTAGTTACATAAATCGAACCGAACGCGTTATAAGCGTAACGGGTATACATATGAGCCATTTACAGGTTTCCTAAGTTAATATGCTTCATATATGTTGTGACAGCAGTAAGATGTCTTTTATTATGCCCGAAATGAGTTTAAACACAAACTATGCCCCGTAGGGGTAGTTTGGTCATTTAAAAGTTTATAAAAGAGTTTAAGTGTTTGCTCAAGTTACAGGTCTGATGTAAACAGCAAACATACTCAATTTAATAAGTTATAACAGTAGGGTAAAGTATATATGTGAAATTTATCAATTATAACCAAACTATGCACCGTAGGGGCATTTTGGTAATTTCACATAAGCCGAAAAGCTCAAAACTGAAGTCTGAGTTAAACAACTTTTGCTTACTATTAAAACATTATAATTTGCCTCTAATATCAGTAGGTATCACCCTTGTATGTTTAAAAATAGTTTTAGTACATACTATGCGTTAAAAACGCTTAAAAAGGCGATTAGAAGCCATTTCCGGGTTCGATACATAAATCTGATATTTTTATATTTCCAGAAGGCTTAAAATAATTTATTTATCATATGTGATCAGTAGCAAAAGGTTTGGAGTCGTTTAGATATGTAAAACTCATTTTATAGCCCGTAAGGGCAAAACCGACAATTACCAGATTAAGCCTACGACTATGAGTTATGCTCAGCCTAAAATTAATTAAAAATCTTTAAAAATCCCAAAATAATATATTACATCAGTGGGTAATAAGTTTGATATCAAAAAGTAGGCTTAACTAGGCTATACGCTAATTACGCCATTTTATTAACATAAAGCTTTCATTTTACGCTAACGAGCATAACTCTTAATCTACACCTCAAAATGATGTCAAATTTTGTATGCAAGTTTATATATCAGTAATTAAAGTTTCTACTCTTTTACATTTCCAAAAATCACGTTTTAAGGTGAAAATGGCATAATGGTCAACATATGAGCAATTAACAAAATCATGCGTATTAATCGGTTAACTAATGAACCATGGTGTATAATCACAGAGGGTTATACTAGCATGTACCCTGGTCCAAATAAAGCTCTTAGGTATTTCTAAATCATACCAAAACGGGTCAGAACTGAAGTCAAAACAAAAGTCAAAGCTTTGCGACTTTTGGTTCCGAACCGGGTCTAAACAGTAAATTGTCGGGTTGAACATGTTTAGACATGTCCTTACACTAATTACCAAGTTATATAAATGATCAAACAGGCTGTATGTGTTCTACATTGCTAATCATGCATAAATTAGAATTTAAGTATCCTGTTGACTTTTTAATTACAAGTTTGACCCGACATTTGACCTAGTTAGAGTGAGAATCAGGGGGAAGCCTTTTAAGGGTTTATTACCCACATAATTACCAACTTATAACTACTTTTGATTCGACTAATCACTGAGCCATTAGTGATTAATCGTTAAGTCAACCGTTAATTACGACGGTTTGACTTTTAAGCTAAAACTATGCTAAAACTTAATTAAGAAAGGATTAGCAAACTTACTGAAGTCCTATGCTTGATTAGGAAGGTCTTGTGTCTGCTCTTAAGCTCCCAAAGGCTCCAGAATTGCACAAGAGATGAATGATCAAATGGTTGCAACTTCATGCCCTTTTATAGTGATTTAATCACCATAAAATGTTGACAAGTAAGTCTACCACTGACGACAACTTATTAACAAGTGTCCCTAGTGTTCTAGGGGTTGTTTAGGGGCCAAGCAAGATGAGGAAATTCGTTTAAAGGTTGAAAATCGCGTTTAACAGCAACCAGCCCCGTTTTCTGATACTGGGCATCCCTTGCGCACCGTAAGCATAAGTTCTTGCGGTGCGCAAGGCTTCTGATCAGCCTTCACCTTTTCCATTTTTCACATAAATGACTCTTGGCCCTTCCGAAAGGTCAACTAAGCTTAATTCTTGCAATTTGACCCCTTCTTATTTACCTATAAGGGCTTTAAGACTTGTACCCACTTTGCCAAGTCGCTGGACATTTCATGTTAACCCGAAAAGTCATAACTTTCAATGTTAACGCTTTAACCCCTCGCACACGAATTTTATCATAACTTTCTCATACGATAACGAAACTTGGTGAAATTTTTATCACTCATTCTAGTGAGCATAATTAATCGTTACAAAGCTTCGGGTTTGCTAAAAGGTCACTCAGAGGTATACTTTAAACATGTTGACACATTTAACCTCTGTAGTTTGTAATCTCTCACTTTTAGCCTCGTATGATCCATGATTTATTCGTCTGATGGTATCAACATCATGTAGGGTTATTGTAAAGTATATTTATTCACTGTTGACATTCAGAACTCGTATATTCACATACTTTCCATGATTGTCAACTTTAGTCCTTTCAGAACATTCTTTCACACGGTCAAACTTATGACACGTGTCAATGCATTATAGGACGTGAATTTTCGAGGTGTTACAGTTATACACATTAAATATGGATGAATTTGAAAAGAGAAAAAAAAAACACAACAATGATAGGCTATATCAATTTTACCCCCATCTAATTTTAGCTATTTACTAAACTCTCACTGAATTAATCTTACTCATTAAAGTTATACGATAAAAATTAAAGTCTTTTAGGTTATGATTATTGTGTGTATAATGTTATGAATGTATCATTTATATGGTGACTTTCCACATGTATAACTCCTATAACTCCTATCTCTTTGATTTCTTTTGTATTAATGCATGTGCCTATATATAGTGGCATTTGTATATGGTGTAGAGATATCAATCAATAATATTTACATTCCCTCATTCTCTTATTCTTCTCTTTATATTGCTAATAGGTTTAGTTGTTTTACAACACCTTATCAGCACGAGTTGCTGCAAGAAGTTCATATCCATGATTTGGTTTTCCTTCATCCATTTAGATCGTCACCGCATGTAACAGCCCTTGCAGGCGATACCAACTAGTCGCCATGGTTGCCATCCTCCAACTAGCCGCACCACCTTCACTATTGTAATTGTTCTTCCGCACGTGGCCATCGTGTTTGATATTGATTTTAATTCACTAACAACCACCGTAGATCGCACAGTGTACTAGCGGGGCTGCCTTGCTTTATTCTGTTTGGCTACCGAGGTACGATCTCGAACATGTTCGTCTTATTCATTCTATATAAGCCTATGATCGTTTCAAGAAAATATAAATAAATAAATAACTCCTAAAAAATCATATAGCGATTATGTAAGCTAATATATATCTTCTTTTATGCTTAATATGAAAACATAGGATATGTGATAAGTTTTTGAAGGGAAAATGGGAAATTATGTTACAGTGAAGTTGTTTGGGATGGTGATGATATGGTTACTCTCATTGGATAACAAATATTCAATATAAAATAATAGGAAATGGCAAAACTGTTGAAGTATGAGTTTATCAAAAATAAATGATTTAGTGATGTTAGTAAAAACTTATGGGTCGATAGTTTGTTATGACTAAACTGTTAATTGTAAAATTTAATCTTTGTAGTGTCACAAAATATAATCTTAGAAATAAGATTGATTATAAGCGTGGTTTCAAATAAATTATATTAATAGCATTACATGTATGATGTAGAACCCATATTAATTTTATATATAAGGTTTTTTTTTTTTTTTTTTTTTTTTTTGTAAATGAGTCATTTGCATGTTCATACATATTTATGTACAGCTAATCCATATTAAAACACTATCATCTAAATAAATCCAACTTAAATAATTTATATGTTTTAGATTTATAAAAAAGTGTTAAATGACTAACATATTATATGTAAGTTAACCAATTATGAGTATGTAGATACGTTCAGTACTTATTTTTATTCAAGTTAACCAATTATGTGTATGTTGAATCGAAATCACTACTGTTACTATAGACATTTATCCTTTTATCTACAAACGACGATGACGATATTTTATCTAATAAATATTTGTACCTTATTTTCATGAATTCATGACGTGTTACTATTAACTAAAAAAATTATTTATTTTAAATAAATAAATAATAACTACTAATTTCATATTTGTAACTTCCTTAATGTGTATTAATTTCATATTTGGATTAATTGTTTGAAATATAAAAGGGCTATATGTTTTAATACTTCCCGACTGTTTCTAGTTTATCACTAAATGTCAATTATTATGTTTTCTTTAATACCCTAATAATCTTGGGGAAGATGATTTGTGGGTGATGACGTTTGATCCGCCCATCTCTTAATTAGGCAATTACTAGATGAGAAAATACAAGGGAAGCAAGTCACATATATTTTGTATTTAATTTTTAAAAGAACACACTTACATCACTGAGGAAATACAAAAATGTCCACATCTTGTTTCTAATTAAAAGCAAATTAGTTATCTTATTAATATAAATTAATTTAGTCATCAAACGCAAGTTTGTTTTCAATTTAATTTTATAATCCTTACAAATGGGTCTGAAATGTTAGTAAATGATTTTCAAGAAAGTTATATTTCTTAAATGGTAATTATTGTTTTTACATCATTTTAAAGATTTATAAGTCTTGATAAATAATGGAATTGAAATTCAAATGCTATTTAAGGGATCATGAAATAGTAAGCGTTACCGTGAAATTTTTAGTTGTTTAATGTAGTGCTAAAATACTTTTTATGTTTCTACTTGAATTATATAAATATGCATTTATGTTCCAAAGAATACTATGAAGTATCTTAGATACGTGCTCCAACGTGTGGTTTGTATGATTATAAATACTACACCAAATTTTAGAAATACAAAAGGTTTTTATGGTGTAGTGCTTTAAAAATACGGAGATCAAGATTAACAAGTAATGTAATTAATATTTTGATTCAACATATGAATTTGTATTTCATACAAATATTATTTTGTACAAACGTTTTTGGTCTTGTGACCGATTTCGATGGAGATGATTGAACCATGGATACAATAGAATTAATGAATTTTCTATCTTAAATGATGTTTCAAAAGTGAAAATTTTAATTGGTTACATGTAATACATATGATTTAAATATTTGCTTTTAAGTGTGATAAAAACGCATATTTCATAAAGTTTTCATACCAACTTTTTATGTGGTCACATATTGTGATAATAATAAATTGTTTTATGTGGTCACATATTATATTATGATGCCATGTATTATATAATTCGACTTTATTTTATATTGTGTATTTCATATGTTATCATATACTCATTTGTAGTATTCAATCGATCATCTAAATTGATTTAATATCTCTCATGAAAGGGAATCAAAAGTTTAGACATGACACCCGAGATGTCATACTCCCTAAATCTCATATTGAGTTTGTAGAAGGTCATAAGATGTTAGACCTTATATGATTCGGACATGTAATTACTTCTCTATGGTGTAATGCAAAGAGAAGATTCTTTACAAGGTAAAATCGGATAAAACAATTTTCATTTGTCGTTCTCAAATATGCTAAAGTAGCAATATTATGTAACAAGGATAACAACTTTGAAACGATTTCATATCCGTTTGTCCGAACCATGAAACTTGGTTGATTTACATTATTCCTTGAAATGAATATGATTATAAGATCTTTGAAAATGTTGGGATGATGGATGTAATTGAGAAACTTATAATGCTGATCATGTCACTAATGAGATCCTGCTATCAAAAGTTATAAGATAGCCAAGTTAATAATGAGACCGACTATCAAAATTGTAATAATGGTCACAATGAGATTGACCACTTGTAGTGAGGAATTATGGGAGTGATTATAAGAACACATTGTTATCTCACATCTTATGATATTGATCATAAATCAAAATTTTATGAATAATGATTATTTGATTAATTGGCATGATCGGTTAGACCACACCGAGTCAATAATGATGTGAAATTTAATGAAGAATTACAAGATTATTCTTGTTAAGTGCATGCAATATTTGCTCTCAAGGGAAGTTAATGATATACCAACTAATGTATGGTTTAGATCCCTAAATATTTTGAAAATAATAAGGGAATATGTGTATCCCGACATGATACCATTTAGTATTTTGAAATCGATGCATCGTCTAAATGGTTATCAAATCCACAACCTGAAGCTTGTGTGATGGTGGCTTAGCTTGTCACACCCCGATATTTCCACATATTACCGGTGGGCCCGGCGGGGAGTATCGTGACGTAGTTGATATCATCATAGTCAATACACACAATATAATAGCACAACGGAAGGCTTGGTGAATAAACTATTACAAACCATAATGTCTGAGTGTTCGAGTGTATGAATAATACAGACTGGAATGTAATAAGATCCACAGGCGGATCATAAATGTACAAAGAAACAAATTCAACAGACTTCATGTATCTTATGGATTTTCAAGATCCTCTATAGACACCCTATAGCTCCAGCCTATTACGAGAGGTACCTGTCAAATCAGTCTTTATGAAAATACGTCAGTTTACACTGGTAAATACAATTAACTGACTCTTTTGAAAACATTTATGAAAATTGATTTAAGTGCACATGGCACAGATCTTTTATAACTTGGGATAATTATTTAAAGATAATCTTGTATACAGATTTACATGTTTGTCATACAATTGGGGCCGGTTGGAAGCCGGTCGTGATTAACCGACTCACCACTTATAGAACCCACAAAGGAGTTATCCCCAACATGTGGGTTTATATATTATTTTAGCATTTGCATCTGTCAGGTGTATGCCTACACCCCGTGCATAGGTCGTGGCCATTTTCAATGAAATGAGCCGAGGATATCCAGGACACGGTCAGATTAACCCCCAATGTTTATGTTATCAAACAAGACATATTAAAACGGGTTATGCAAATTTATTAATCACAATCCAATTAAATGATTTCATACCCGACCAAGTGGTATTATTATAATACCATATCCCAAGCTCGTATAAGGGAAAATAAGTTAAAAGTATTTACCTGATGCTAGCAGTAAAATCCTAAAGCTTTTTGAAGGCACCTTCTACCGGAAGCTATTTAATCTGTATAGAAGGTTTATTAACCTATTAGGATGCTAACGGGTCTTTAATTCAGTCAAGGACTTAGACCAGCTAGCTAGAAGGAAACTTTACGGTTCTAAATGCTAGATTAAGCGGAGACCGGAATAGAATGTGGTTTAGACCCGACAAGCTTGGATACTTGTATAATATGGGTAAACTAAACACATTCTAGAATTTGAGGATTTAATGATAAGGTTTGACCCGTTTCGGCTATTTTATGTAAACTAGTCACATAAGCCGATCCGAACGTGTAAACGCGTAACGGGTGACCAAATAAATTATATACAGGTCTTAATCATTATTATGCTCAGAATATGTTAATACATCAGTAAGATGTTAACATATATGCCCAAAAAGTAATTTAAACCAAAACAAGTCCCATAAAGGCATTTTGGTAATTTTAATGCCCATATAAGAGTTTAATTATTAAACTAAGTTACAGGTCTTATCTAATCAGTAAAAATATGTATTTTTATAAGTTATAACAGTAGGTTACTTTAGAAATATGAAATTTATTTTATATAATCAACCCATGCGCCGTAGGGGCATTTTGGTAAATTTACATAAGATTTAAAGGTCAAAATATACTTCTGAGTTTAAAAACTTTAGCTTACTGTATAATTATATAAATTAGCTTAAAACATCAGTGGCTAATAAGTTTTATATGACAAATATAGTTTTAACTCAAACTATGTGTTAAAAACGCTTAAAAGTCGGTTTTAAGGAATATTCGGGTTAAAATAGGAAATCTGAGTTTTTGATCAGTTTAATAAGTTCAAAATACTTTATTTATCATATATAATCAGTAGCAAAAAGTTTGACATTAAAAAGTTATGTAAAACTCATTTTATGCATGAAAAGGGTAAAACCTACAATTACAGAAATCAAGTTATAATCCTATGTTATGCTCAGCCTAAAAATAAATAAAAATCTCCAAAAATCCCAAAATATTATTTTACATGAGTAGGTAAAAAATTTGGTATTTAAAAAAATCGGTTGTAGATAGGCTTTATGCTAATTACGCCTTTTAAATAACAAAAGCTTCTTAATTACGCTATTGAGCATAACTCCTATTCTAGAACACAAACTGATGTCAAATTTTCGGGACATGTCTAAATATCAGTAGCAAAGGTGTTAGTCCATTCACATTGTTAAAAATCTCAGTTGTATGTAAAAAGGGCGTTTTATGGCATTATTAAGCATAATTACGATCAAGTGCATATAATTCAAACCACTAGGCACCATGCAATATAACTCCAGAGGGTTATACTACTAAGTAATGTGGTCCTAATGGGATCTCAAAACATGGGGGAATTAAGCTTGAATGGGTCAGAACTGAAAGTCAAAGCAAAAGTCAAGCTTTTGTGACTTTCGGTTATAAACTGACCTTAGACTATTAATTGTCGGGTTAGGACTGATAAAACATGTTTTAATATTAATTACCAAGTTATTAGAATGTTAAAATATAATTTAGAACCTCTGGTTTATTAATTTTATTCATTTTTAACCATTCTGTTCAGTTTGACTTTTTATCAAACTACTATGACCCGACAATTGACCAGTCAAACGAGATAATTAGGAGGTGCCCTTTTAAGGGTTAATCACCTACCTTAATATGGTTCTATAACCACTTTCAATTTGATCAGTGATTAAACCATATGTAAAACTGAAAGTCAAACCTAAATTATGATAAGTTTGACTTTTAGGTAATTAGGCTAATTAAAAGGACTAAGCAGGCCATTAGGAGCTTACTAAAGGTCCAAGCTTTCTTTTCTACACTTCAAATTCTTCTCCTAGTGTTTGAAAGCTCCAGAGACAAGTCCTTTTGAAGTTGCAAGTGAAATGTGCATATGAACACATGAACTAAGGTTCTTTATATAGCCAATTACAAGATCATAGATCATCTCCAGGTGTTATGGAAGGCCCTAGGATCACCCCAGGTGTCCTAGTGGTTTATAAAAACCGTCCAAGAGTCCCTTGTTTCAAAACAAGTAAGCTTAAGTCGGTTTATCAGCTGGAACATACATCTGTCCAATTTTTCTGCCCAGCGATAAGCTTACGGACCGTAAGCTAATATCCTTGTGGTCCGTATCCAGCGCTTACAGACCGTAAGACCAAGTGGTTGTGGTCCGTAACCGAACCTGAAACGCATCGCCCAGTTACCTCCTTGCGGACCGTAAGCCTAGGGTCATACGGTCCGTAACCGATGGCCAGAGGACAAAAATTTTAGGATTTTCAAATACTTGACCATGCATTTTCAAACTCGAATCTTTAGCAATGAATCAGTAGAATAGTCCACATGATCAGTCCTGTATTGTTGAGAATATGATGCCATGCATTTGTGTCTTCCTTGGAGTCTTTTAAAATGTCCTTTGCATAAGAAATTGTCGGTTTATGGCACATGAGTTTATATTCAACCGATTGTTTATGAATTGTTTCTCAAATATTCAAAAGGGTATAGATTTTATTTTATAAAGCTTTTGGGAATGTAAAAGGGTCACTCAGAGGTAGAATTAACATATTGACACGTTTAATTCCTGTAGCTTTAAAATCTCCCGATTATATTTACAAACGGCTCGTTATATTCAATCAATCACTCGATTAAGAATATATTGTCCGCGTATTGTCATTCAGAGGCTCAAGTTTGGCATGTTGACACTTTTAGTCCATTGCAGACATAATTTCACCATTCGTCAACTTTAGTCCTTCAAACTCAATCTTTCACATAATTAGAGTTTAGGACACGTGTCTATACATAATTGGACACGTTTTTACGTGGTGTTACATCCTCACCCCCTTAAAAGAAATCTCGACCCCGAGATTTACTGGAATAAGTAAGGGTACTTTTGTCTCATAGTGGACTCAACTTCCCATGTATATTCGGGACCTCTACAGGCGTCCCATTTGACTTTTACTATAAGTACATGCTTCTTTCGGATCTTTTTAACCTGTCGATCCTCGATCGACATAGGTCTTTCATCAAATCTCAAGCTTTCATCAATCTGTACGTCTTTATGAGACATAGCTAGAGATTCATCGGCTAGGCATTTCTTGAGATTACAAATGTGGAACACATTATGAATTCCGCTCAGCTCCTCAGGTAAGTTTAGTTTATAAGCTACACTGCCGACACATTCGATAATCTCGAATGGTCCTATATACCTAGGGCTCAACTTGCCCTTTTTACCAAAACGCATCACACCTTTCCAGGGTGACACTTTTAGTAGAACTTTATCGCCTACCTCAAACTTTAGAGGTTTCCGCCTCTTATTAGCATAACTTTTCTTCCTATCCCTGGCAGCTTTCGGGAGGTCACGAATCTGGACAATCTTGTCCGTTGTTTCAAGGACTACATCAGGTCCTGACAACTGAGCTTCTCCTACTTCTGCCCAACAGACAGGCGTTCTGCATTTCCTACCATATAATGCCTCAAAAAGCGCAGCCTGAATGCTAGTATGGTAGCTATTGTTATAGGAAAACTCGATCAATGGCAGGTGGTCATCCCAACTACCACCTAAATCAATAACACATGCACAAAGCATGTCTTCTAACGTTTGAATCGTACGCTCACTTTGTCCATCTGTCTGAGGATGGTAAGCAGTACTAAAATTCAAACGTGTGCCCAAAGATTGTTGGAAACTTTTCCAAAAGTGTGAGGTGTATCTAGTATCTCTATCAGAGATAATAGACATCGGTATGCCATGAAGGGCTACAATCTTGTCTACATATAACTGGGCTAACTTGTCGGAGCTATGAGTCTCCTTGATGGGCAAGAAATGTGCTGACTTAGTCAGTCTATCAACTATAACCCATATTGTATCATTTCCATGCCTTGTTTTAGGTAACTTGGTTATGAAATCCATCGTTACCATTTCCCACTTCCATGTAGGAAGTTCCGGCTGTTGTAGTAGACCTGATGGCTTTTGATGTTCAGCCTTAAACTGAGCACAAGTCAGGCATTTAGCTACATGTGTGGCAATATATTTCTTCAAACCTATCCACCAATAATTAGCCCTTAAATCTTGATACATTTTGTCACTTCCAGGGTGAACTGAATATTTAGAGTTGTGAGCTTCCTGGAGGATTACATCCCGAAGTCCTCCGTGAATAGGAGCCCAAATCCTTCCATTCATTCTGAGGATTCCATCCTTCCCAGGTGCTAATGGTTCAGCAGTTACACCTAACTTTTCATTTGGAAGGTTAACTTCCAAAACAGCATCCTTTTGTGCAGCTAATAGTCTTTCATTCAGACTATTCTTTAGTTCTATGCTCTTAGCATTAATCCTGATAGGTTTTACTCGTTCCTTTCAGCTTAGAGCATCGGCAACCACATTCGCTTTACCAGGATGGTAGCGTATCTCGCAATCATAGTCATTTAGAGTTTCCATCCAACGACGTTGTCTCATATTGACCTCTTTTTGATTGAACAAATGTTGGAGACTTTTGTGATCTGAATAGATCACACATTTAGTTCCATACAAATAATGTCTCCACAACTTTAGTGCGAATACAACGGCACCCAACTCCAAATCGTGGGTGGTGTAATTCTTCTCATGCACTTTTAATTGTCGTGATGCATAGGCAATCACCTTGCCTCGTTGCATAAGCACACAACCCATACCGGTGTGTGAAGCATCATAATACACGATAAATTCTTCAATTCCTTCAGGTAGAGACAATACCGGGGCATTGCTCAACTTCTGCTTAAGAATCTAAAAGGATTCTTGTTGTTTCGTACCCCAATCAAATTTTACATTCTTACGGGTCAAGGAAGTTAATGGTGCTGCTATTCTTGAGACGTTTTCAATAAATCTTATATAGTAACCAGCCAAACCCAGAAAACTATGAATTTCAGTTGGAGTCTTTGGTGCTTCCCAATTCATTACGGCTTGTACCTTAGCGAGATCAACTTGGATTCCACGCTCACTGACAACATGTCCAAGGAATTGGACTTCGCGAAGCCAGAACTCGCACTTGGAGAATTTAGCATATAATTTCTCCTGTCGAAGCAATCCTAAAATGCATCGAAGGTGCTTCTCGTGATCAATTTGATTACGAGAGTAGATAAGTATGTCATCGATAAAGACGATGACAAATTTATCTAAATATGGCTTGCAGACCCTATTCATGAGATCCATGAATGCTGCTGGCGCATTAGTGAGCCCAAAAGGCATCACTAAGAACTCAAAATGTCCATATCTCGTTCTGAAGGCCGTCTTTGGTACATCTTCAGTCCTAACCTTAAGTTGATGATACCCAGACCTTAAGTCAATCTTCGAGAAGTAGCTTGCCCCTTGGAGTTGATCGAACAAGTCGTCGATCCTAGGCAAGGGATAACGATTCTTGATCGTTACCTTATTCAATTCACGATAATCAATGCATAAGCGCATTGATCTGTCCTTCTTTTTCACAAACAGTATTGGAGCTCCCCAGGGCGAAGAACTAGGTTGTATGAAACCTTTCTCCAATAGTTCATCCAATTGGGTCCTAAGCTCTTTCATTTCAGTAGGCGCTAGGCGATAAGGAGCTCGTGCTATAGGTGCTGATCCTGGGAGAATGTCTATCCTGAACTCTACTTGCCTCTCAGGAGGTAATCCAGGTAATTCATCAGGAAAGACATCAGGATATTATGAGATGATTGGAATGTCTTCTATCTTTGGCTTTGGATCATTCACAGTCACTTGTGCCATGTAAATGACACATCAACTTTTCAAACACTGTGATACCTTGAGGATAGCTACATTTTTTGGGTAGTCCATATTGTGTATCTCCCTGAATAGTGACTGATTCGGTAGAAGGGGTTTTGATAATAACTAGCTTTTTATCACAGGCAATTTGGGCTTGGTTATGCGACAACCAATCCATGCCTAAAACTATATCAAACCCAGCCAATTTCATTGGCAAGAGAGATAGCGGGATAGAAAGATTCTTAATGTATATAGAACATCCATCAAGAAGAGTGGAAGTTGTTTCTAAGGTACCATCGGCAAGCTCTACCTCATATTTTATGTCTAGAGTCTTAATAGGAAAGTTTAAAATCTTACAGAACTTATGGTCTACAAAAGACTTATCAGCACCGGAATCAAATAAGACTCTAGCATAGTTATTATTGATGAGGAAGGTACCTGTTATGACATTCTCGCCATTCACCGCTTCCCTCGCTTGCATCTGGAAAACTCTTGCATTGTTTTTCTTTGCCTCCTCGGGCTTCTTTGCATTCTTTGGGCAATTGGTTTTAATGTGCCCCTTTTCATTGCAACCATAGCAAGTTGCATCCTTTATATTTCAGCACTCAACAGACTTGTGCCCTTTCTTTTTACAGATCCCACATGGTTTGGCCTGTGGGTCTTGGTTGCATTTTCCAAAATGCCTTTTGTTGCAAGTCTTACACCTGGGCTTGTCATTTGACTGCCCCTTTTTGGAACCAGAGTTCCCTTTGCCCTTTTTGTTTGACTGAGGAGACTTATCTTCCTCTCTTTTCCTCTTCCCCTCATCGGTCACCTTCTTCGCCCTACTCCTCACAATATCCAAAGTGAGGGACAAGGATAGATCCACAGCGGATCTATAAGTGGCTGGCTTAGAGGCCTTAACATTCCCCTTTACTTCAGGGGCCAAGCCACCGATGAAACGTGCAATGCGTTTGGGTTCAGGAGTGACTAAATATGGCACAAGCCTTGACATTGAATTGAAGCTAGTCACATAGGATCTACAATCCAGATCCTTCATTAACAGGGTGAGGAAATCAGTCTCTATCCTTTCTACCTCATGTTGAGGACAGTAAGTGTCCTTCACCAAGTCAACAAACTTCTCCCAAGTAAGGTTATACAGGTGAACCTTCCCAGTAGACTGCACTAGAGCTTTCCACCATGTAAGGGCATTACCCTTGAAGGATTGTGATACAAACATAACCACATCCTCCTTAGCACATCCGCTAATGTCTATCACATTCTCCATCTCATCTAACCATTTCATACAATCAATCGCTCCCTTTTCTCCAGTAAAATCCCTAGGCTTACAGGAGACAAGTACTTATAGGTACAACCCTTGGTGTACCTAGGAGTCGGCTTAAGGACTACCTGCCACTTGGGTTCACTACCCTGGTTAGATGAGTGCTGAGACTCACTTTTCTTATGAGTATGGGGTTGAGAATGGGATTTTGAATAAGTTTGAGACCTAACAACACTCGGCTCTTTAAACTTAGCATCTACCGCTTGAGAAACTGCTGCGGTGATCATTGCTTGCAGTTCGGCACCAGTGATATTAATCCTGGTGTTGTTGCCTTCTGTAGGATGACTGTTTGCTTCATCCGAGCCAGCCATTTCTGAATACTATATCCAACATAGATGATATATTTAAATTACACATTAGATCATTGTATTGATGACTAGATGGTCATGGTATTATTAAACCATTTAAACCAATCTAAGTAATAATTAAGTAGTCAATAGAATATAACATTCTTTATATCAATTAGACAGGGGGAAATAAAATTCACAACTGTCAATGTCGTAACAGACATTTAACGGTAGACTCGTCCCGAAGGACATTTAAATAGCTTAGAACGCTTGTCACAGGGACGATTAAAATATCTCCAACGATCCTTTGGATCAGTGATTGATTTAAGGGTCGAACAAAGTTCATCGCCTTTTTTGACAAGAAGTTTATAAATAAAACTCTCATTGTCATTATTACACTTTTGCTTATAAGCATACATCTCTAATGGATGTTTTGGTGTACACATCATATTGATGTTTATTAGCCATGATTTGCATTGATTATTCAAGCTATACTTAGGTGACTTGGGAAAAACCCCAAGCATATTTAGGAAGCTTGTGTGGTTTCTCGTACCGCACAGCCATGAATGTTAACATGTTTCCAGATGTTAACGGAGATTTATTGTCTTAAAAAGGTTGTACCATCATAGCCATTTAATATTTTGGCTAGGTTATACCTTTAAGAAATTTATTGGCAGATCAAATAAAATTTTGAAAGGAAGTAGCATGGTGTAATGAATTACATATTTAAAACCGAAAATAACTTCATTAACCACAAAATGGTTACAACATTGTCAAAAAAGGGACTTGAGAAAAACAACACAAACTGCCCACGCAGGAGCTACTGAAACAGAAAATAAGTCCACGCAGGGACTTGGTACATGAAAATGAAATAAACGTCCTCGCAGGGACTTATTGAAATTCAACATGAACAACAATCTCCTACTTCTTCTTGCCCTTAAGAAGGTTCATAAGACCCTTGACAAAACCATTGTGCTTCTTCTTAGTTTCATGGGCTTCATGTTCAACCCTGTCTAACCTCTCTAGAATCTCTTGAGTTTGCTGTTGCTAAAACGGAGGAGGTTGCTGGTATGGCGGGTATTGAAAATCCTGCACCGGGTATCCAGTGGGATAAACTGGAGGGTAAGAAGAAGGGTAAAGATGATGGTATTGTGCATCTGTAAGGTACGGATCATGAGTTCCATAATCCGATGGATAACCGGATGGGTTATAACCAGATGAACCCGGGTATGTCGGAATTGGGTTTTCAAAACCCAATGGTGGCTGCAGTGGTGCATGTGAGACTGGCGGAAGGTTGACTTCCGGCACCGTGTGTGAGGGTCCGCCCAACTGTGGGTCCTCTGGGATAGGAGGGTAAGAACTTGAGCCATGAGGAGATGCAAACAGTGGTCCCCCACGTACAGACATTCTAGCATTTCTCCTTCGCCTTGGCGGCTCGGGAGGTTGTTGAGGTGGTTCCTCAACTGGTATCGGTGGTGGGGTAACATCTTGGAGCTGGGGTTCAACCAAGGGAGGTTGGGCTGGGGAGTTATGGTATGAAGGTGTAAAGAACCAATCATACTGAGCCATCCTTTCTTGAAATGAGTCGGGCCCACGGTACGGTGATCCCTGAAATGGGGAACCGCTTGAAATGCTTATTGGGTGGCCTGGTGTTCCTGTTTGCAAATCCGGGTCTGGGTCATCGTCCATCTCCATTTCCTGAGAAAAGTGATCCTCAGGTCCCAAAGGGTTGTAGCCCAAAAAGTCGTTAACATAAGCGTTGGGATTAAATTGAGTTGGGGAGTAGGTAGAATCTGAATGATGAAAAGGATGAGATTGAAAGGAGTGGTGTGATTGGTTTGAGTGATGAGTTCCCTGTGAAAGAAGGGAATGATGGGGTTCGATAGGAATGGGCAACCCAAAGTAAGGAGGGTCAGATGGTGAGGATCCCAGCGAGACAGAATGTCTTGCTGGTTCGAAGCTATGGCTCCAATTATCCTTTGAGTTGGAGCCGGAAAGCGAGTCAGATGGTGTACGTCTATGGGAGGGTCCCGCGCTGCCAGACGGTCCTCCACGCATGGGTCCTTTGCCTTTTCCTCGTACTCGTGGTGGCATTTTCCTGTCAAAACAAATATAAAATAAACAATAAAAGAAAATTTAAGAGTAAAATCCTAGGTCATTAGCCTAGACTCGGAAGTCTAAGGATTGTGCTTATTGTGTCATTGAGATTAAACACAAAAGGTTAGTGTTTAATTCACTCAATGTTGGCTCTGATACCAACCTGTCACACCCTGATATTTCCACATATTACCGGTGGGCCCGGCGGGGAGTATCGTGACGTAGTTGATATCATCATAGTCAATACACACAATATAATAGCACATCAGAAGGCTTGGTGAATAAACTATTACAAACCATAATGTCTGAGTGTTCGAGTGTATGAATAATACAGACTGGAATGTAATAAGATCCACATGCGGATCATAAATGTACAAAGAAACAAATTCAACAGACTTCAGGTATCTTATGGATTTGCAAGATCCTCTTTAGACACCCTATAGCTCCAGCCTATTACGAGAGGTACCTGTCAAATCAGTCTTTAAGAAAATACGTCAGTTTACACTGGTAAATACAATTAACTGACTCTTTTGAAAACATTTATGAAAATTGATTTAAGTGCACATGGCACAAATCTTTTATAACTTGGGACAATTATTTAAAGATAATCTTGTATACAGATTTACATGTTTGTCATACAATTGGGGCCGGTTGGAAGCCGGTCGTGATTAACCGACTCACCACTTATAGAACCCACAAAGGAGTTATCCCCAACATGTGGGTTTATATATTATTTTAGCATTTGCATCTGTCAGGTGTATGCCTACACCCCGTGCATAGGTCGTGCCCATTTTCAATGAAATGAGCCGAGGATATCCAGGACACGGTCAGATTAACCCCCAATGTTTATGTTATCAAACAAGACATATTAAAACGGGTTATGCAAATTTATTAATCACAATCCAATTAAATGATTTCATACCCGACCAAGTGGTATTATGATAATACCATATCCCAAGCCCGTATAAGGGAAAATAAGTTAAAAGTATTTACCTGATGCTAGCAGTAAAATCCTAAAGCTTTTTGAAGGCACCTTCTACCGGAAGCTATTTAATCTGTATAGAAGGTTTATTAACTTATTAGGATGCTAACGGGTCTTTAATTCAGTCAAGGACTTAGACCGGCTAGCTAGAAGGAAACTTTACGGTTCTAAACGCTAGATTAAGCGGAGACCGGAATAGAATGTGGTTTAGACCCGACAATCTTGGATACTTGTATAATATGGGTAAACTAAACACATTCTGGAATTTGAGGATTTAATGATAGGGTTTGACCCGTTTCGGCTATTTTATGTAAACTAGTCACATAAGCCGATCCGAACGTGTAAACGCGTAACGGGTGACCAAATAAATTATATACAGGTCTTAATCATTATTATGCTCAGAATATGTTAATACATCAGTAAGATGTTAACATATATGCCCAAAAAGTAATTTAAACCAAAACAAGTCCCATAAGGGCATTTTGGTAATTTTAATGCCCATATAAGAGTTTAATTATTAAACTGAGTTACAGGTCTGATCTAATCAGTAAAAATATGTATTTTATAAGTTATAACAGTAGGTTACTTTAGAAATATGAAATTTATTTTGTATAATCAACCCATGCGCCGTATGGGCATTTTGGTAAATTTACATAAGCTTTAAAGGTCAAAATATACTTCTGAGTTTAAAAACTTTAGCTTACTGTATAATTATATAAATTATCTTAAAACATCAGTGGGTAATAAGTTTTATATGACAAATAAAGTTTTAACTCAAACTATGTGTTAAAAACGCTTAAAAGTCGGTTTTAAGGAATATTCGGGTTAAAATAGGAAATCTGAGTTTTTGATCTGTTTAATAAGTTCAAAATACTTTATTTATCATATAAAATCAGTAGCAAAAAGTTTGACATTAAAAAGTTATGTGAAACTCATTTTATGCATGAAAAGGGTAAAACCGACAATTACAGAAATCAAGTTATAATCCTATGTTATGCTCAGCCTAAAAATAAATAAAAATCTCCAAAAATCCCAAAATATTATTTTACATCAGTAGGTAAAAAGTTTGGTATTTAAAAAAAATCGGTTGTAGATAGGCTTTATGCTAATTACCCCTTTTAAATAACAAAAGCTTCTTAATTACGCTATGGAGCATAACTCCTATTCTAGAACACAAACTGATGTCAAATTTTCGGGACATGTCTAAATATCAGTAGCAAAGGTGTTAGTCCATTCACATTGTTAAAAATCTCAGTTGTATGTAAAAAGGGCGTTTTATGGCATTATTAAGCATAATTACGATCAAGTGCATATAATTCAAACCACTAGGCACCATGCAATATAACTCCAGAGGGTTATACTACTAAGTAATGTGGTCCTAATGGGAGCTCAAAACATGGGAGATTTAAGCTTGAATGGGTCAGAACTGAAAGTCAAAGCAAAAGTCAAGCTTTTGTGACTTTCGGTTATAAACTGACCTTAGACTATTAATTGTCGGGTTAGGACTGATAAAACATGTTTTAATATTAATTACCAAGTCATTAGAGTGTTAAAATATAATTTAGAACCTCTGGTTTATTAATTTTATTCATTTTTAACCATTCTGTCCAGTTTGACTTTTTATCAAACTACTTTGACCCGACAATTGACCAGTCAAACGAGATAATTAGGAGGTGCCCTTTTAAGAGTTAATCACCTACCTTAATATGGTTCTATAACCACTTTCAATTTGATTAGTGATTAAACCATATGTGATTAAACTGAAAGTCAAACCTAAATTATGATAAGTTTGACTTTTAGGTAATTAGGCTAATTAAAAGGACTAAGCAGGCAATTAGGAGCTAACTAAAGGTCCAAGCTTTCTTTTCTACACTTCAAATTCTTCTCCTAGTGTTTGAAAGCTCCAGAGACAAGTCCTTTTGAAGTTGCAAGTGAAATGTGCATATGAACACATGAACTAAAGTTCTTTATATAGCCAATTGCAAGATCATAGATCATCTCCAGGTGTTATGGAAGGCCCTAGGATCACCCCAGGTGTCCTAGTGGTTTATAAAAACCGTCCAAGAGTCCCTTGTTTCGAAACAAGTAAGCTTAAGTCGGTTTATCAGCTGGAACATACATCTGTCCAATTTTTCTGCCCAGCGATAAGCTTACGGACCGTAAGCTAATATCCTTGCGGTCCGTATCCAGTGCTTACGGACCGTAAGACCAAGTGGTTGCGGTCCGTTACCGAACCTGAAACGCATCGCCCAGTTACCTCCTTGCGGACCGTAAGCCTAGGGCCATACGGTCCGTAACCGATGGCCAGAGGACAAAATTTTTAGGATTTTCAAATACTTGACCATGCATTTTCAAACTCGAATCTTTAGCAATGAATCAGTAGAATAGTCCACATGATCAGTCCTGTATTGTTCAGAATATGATTCCATGCATTTGTGTCTTCCTTGGAGTCTTTTAAAATGTCCTTTGCATGAGAAATTGTCGGTTTATGGCACATGAGTTTATATTCAACCGATTGTTTATGAATTGTTTCTCAAATATTCAAAAGGGTATAGATTTTATTTTATAAAGCTTTTGGGAATGTAAAAAGGTCACTCAGAGGTAGAATTAACATGTTGACACGTTTAATTCCTGTAGCTTTAAAATCTCCCGATTATATTTACAAACGGCTCGTTATATTCAATCAATCACTCAATTAAGAATATATTGTCCGCGTATTGTCATTCAGAGGCTCAAGTTTGGCATGTTGACACTTTTAATCCATTGCAGACATAATTTCACCATTCGTCAACTTTAGTCCTTCAAACTCAATCTTTCACATAATTAGAGTTTAGGACGCGTGTCTATACATAATTGGACACGTTTTTACGTAGTGTTACATAGCTAATGTGATAGCAAGCATATTAATCCAGATTACTATTGGTTACAAAGCCAATGATCATGATAGGAGCAAAAGTTCATTTAGGTTTATGTAATTTTATATATAATATCATCAATTCACATCAAGCCAATAAGTTATAGTTCTCCCCATACAGTTGGTTTTTGGTCAAGAACCAAAAAAAAATGTCTCATCAAAGATTTTGGTTGTGCGACATATATTGAAACTCATCCACCAAACCGCACAAAGACGAGACTTCTAAAAAGCTTAAGAATATGTTGGGTATGATAATCATCTATGATTGAATACTTAAAGCCATTTGTTAGAAATTTGTTTATGGCTCATTGGTTTTTCACTTTCGTGAATGAATGTTCCCAACATTAGGGGGAGATCACAAGCAGTTGGAAAGTGAAAAGTGAAATGAATTATCATGTCATCTTGATCCTCAGACTATAAACTATGAATTAGAAATTTAAAGTATAATTCATTTTAAAGAACAAATTACCAGACAAGTTCACTGACCTAAATAGAGTGACTAAGTAAGTCACATAATCAACTGCTTGTGCTCCAGTTATATTTGTGTCCAAGAGGACAACCACATATTTCGTAATGAGTCTATTACACGCCTGAATCGTGGTAGACTAGTCGATTCCAATAATAAAATTCCTCGAAAATTGGAGCAAGTAATTAAGATGGTCAAGTCGAGGTTATAGTAATAGGATCTCCTGCAGAGACATTAGACATGATGGTTCAATAAGAACCTCAGGTACCTGAAAATAAAGAGATCTCAATAAGTTGTATCATGTCTACGATTTGTATGGAATCGAATAAAAATCGACGTCGTTATACTTTTGTATATAATGTAGTGCTTAAAATGATTAAATGATGAGGATCAAGATTTAAGATCTGCCTACGAATGAATATTAAAAAATGATTGGCCAAAATAGAAAGGCGCAAACAAGGCAGAGTTTAGTTCTCTAATGAAATTGAAAGTTTCTGGACCAACAGTCCATACAACTAAAGTTGTAAAATATGTTGGATACAAAAGTGTTTTTTATGTGAATCATGTGAAAATCAAATTAAGTGATATAAGTCAAAATTGGTGGCACAAGAATTTTCACAAAGACCTATGATTGATTATGAGAAAACGTATTCTCCAGTGGTGGATGCATTGATTTTCCAATATCTTATTAGTCTGGTAATATATAAAAGAGAATTGACATGGGTCTCATGAAAGTTATGTATCACTTGATACTAAGTCATATAAAATAAGTTCTCGAGAATATTATGATTATTATATAAATTCAGATCTGAATACATATACATGTTGTATATGTTATTGAATTGAATATAATTAGAACTCCCCATGAGTATCCTAAAGCATTTGAATGCTTAAGAGGTTAATTGAAACACCTTATGGATGTAATTATAGTGCACAAATACTCCAATAAACATACATAGAAAATGTGTACCTGGTTATTATGGCATCTCAATGTACACTGTGTACAAACACGGTACAATATGAATTTTGGAGATAAAAGCAAGTGTTTTTTTTATTTTTGCATATGATATAGATATCTATGTGTTAAAAGGGCAGGTTTATATAGCAAAACTTCTAAGAGTGAAAGCACATGCATATTTGGATAAGATGGAAAGAATTCTCTCATGGATTGATAATGTTAGAAGCATTAATGATGTCAAAACCACAAGAATGTATTATATGAAGTTGACAAAATACGTATCGACTAAAATAGTTGGGTCGAGTATTGTATAACTCGAGATATTCGCATAAAGAGGAATATAAGTTTGATTAAATTAGCCATGTTTTATGAGCATTCTACTTTTAAAAGTTCACTATAATCGCAATTTACAGTAATGATGTCTAGGCATCATTGAGAGAAATTGTCGAGCTTTTAAAGGGAGAATTTTTTGAAGACAAATTTGCAGAAAACAACCTTTATGTATACCCCAAACTGCACTTTATACCTTTCACTATGAAATCCGCCAAAACCAACCTTTACGTTCATGTTTTGTTACACATCACAACCTTTACACCAAACCTAGTCAAAAAAGTCAGTTAAGTTGCCCCATGTGCGATGCATGTGAGGGCATATATGTCTTTTCCTTTGAATAATATATTTAAATAAATAATTAAATCAGATTTTAAAAAACTAATATATATATACCCTTATCTTTGAATAATATATGTTTACCCCACAACCACCGGTTACTCCTCCACCTCCAACAATGGCAGCCATCACCACCTTCCACCGCTACCACCACCTTCACCCTCCTCCACCAAATCCGTGAACCACACACCGACATCACCTACTTCCGCCACCCACCTTCACCCTCCACCACCATCGGCACCCACTTCACTACCTCCACCCACATCCACCACCGACACCCACCTCTGCCACCCACACGCCCACAACGCCCGTCTTTAAGAAACCCACTAAACTATTTAAAAAACCTTTAATCCCACCATCTAGCAACCACATCTATTAAACCCAATTCAATTGGTGAAATTGGGGCAAAAAACCACCACACAGTCGTCCGACAACTACAATGGCACACATCATCGGCCAGTAGTTCCTGCACCGGAACAAAAAGAACATGGTGGGAGTGTTCAGATCTGATGATGATGATGATTGCTAGAGGTGGGTGTTTGTAGGTGGTTACCGGTGGTGTTTGTGGCGGGGATTATGGAGAGAGAAAATAGGGTGTAGTGTTTCTGTGATGGAGTTGTGGTGGTGAGTGGCGGAGATGAGTGACGGTGGTGGAGGTGGGTAACCGGTGGTGGTTCTGGATTTGGTGGAAGTGGCAGTCAAAAGTCAAACCACATATATGCCCTCACATATAATTAGATAATCAAATATAACTTTATTTAAATATATTATTAGATAAGGTCAGCGAATTGGATACCAAATATAACTTTATTTAAATATATTATTCAAAGGAAAATACATATATGCCCTCACATGCATCGCACATGGGGCAACTTAACTGACTTTTTTTACTAGGTTTGGTGTAAAGGTTGTGATGTGTAACAAAACATGAACGTAAAGGTTGGTTTTGGCGGATTTCATAGTGAAAGGTATAAAGTGCAGTTTGGGGTATACATAAAGGTTGTTTTCTGCAATTTTGTCTTTTTTGAATGACCTTGGTACGGTCTAATTATTATTCGAGTAATAATTATATTTTACTAATCCCTCAAGTACATCTAGAATATGATGTTTTGATATTTTAGTATGGACATAGTTGAACCTTAAAGTATGTTAAAGGTTGTTAAGTCATTTGTTATAAGAAATGCCTATTATAATCTCTTACCAAAGTAGAGATTCTCATTCTAGAAGTACCATCGTTAAATGCATAAGTGCGTTAATATGTTTTGCTAGCTATGCATGGTTATAATATCTTTCACTTGAGCTTATTGTCATGATATAACCTTTGTCAAGCGAAGAGACATTGGACTAAGTTCAAAGAAATATTTCAGGTATAAACGACATTTGGTTATATTTTACTAACCCATCAAAACAAGTTTGGTTAGTCTTGTAGATGCAGGAATGTAACGAAACAAAGTCGTGGATATGATAATTTTTGGAAGGAGGCACCTAAAGTCTCGTTAGAAGATTATACAACATTGCTCAACATAAAGGATTGCACATTAAGGGATCAAGAGATAAATCATTCGCTACAAAAAGCTTTATTCGACTTTCAAAGATGATGGACACACGTCACTTAAAGGATACATGTTAAAATGAGAGGGAGACTTATTCAAGTTGCACTCTTTTTACCTTAACTAAGTTTTGTCATATTGGGTTTTCTTAGTAAGGTTTTTAATGAGTCAACACACTTGATACAGAAGTATCAGGGGGAGAAAATACGCGCTGCACTCTTTTTCCCTTGGCTATGGTTTAATCCCAATGGGTTTTCCTAGCAAGGTTTTTAACGAGGCAACATATATCACCAGGCGTATTAAAGGTATGTGGATAGTCAAGGGGGAGTGTTATAAATGTATCATTTATATGGTGACTTTCCACATGTATAACTCCTATAACTCATATCTCTTTGATTTCTTGTGTATTAATGCATGTGCCTATATATAGTGACATTTGTATATTGTGTAGAGATATCAATCAATAATATTTACATTCCCTCATTCTCTTATTCTTCTCTTTATATTGCTAATAGATTTAGGGTATGTTTGGCAAAAATAGCTGGTGGCTGGAAGCTGCTAGCTGGAAGCTGGTAGCTGTTAGCTGTAGCTGGTAGCTAGTAACTGTAGCTTTTTATATATATTTGGTGTTTGGCAAAGTAGCTGAAGATTTTAATAAAATGTATAAAATGACTAAAATGGACATAACTAAAAAATGTAAAAGTTTGTGCATTAAAAAATTCATTACATTTAGAGGTTAAAATAGTCATTTTTTCCCTAAAGCTTGTAGCTCCTTCTAAACGCTACTAGTAGGAGCGCTCAACCAAAAGCTTCAAGCTCCTAACCTAAAAGCTTCAAGCTTCTTCAACCAAACAAGGTTTTTTATTGAGTATGAGCTTTTTGTCAAAAGCTTAAAGCTTGAAGCTCCTAAAAGCTCCGTGCCAAACATACCCTTAGTTGTTTTACAACATATAAAGCATTTTTCTGTCATTTTGTTGAGAAAACAAAATTCATATTTTCAAAGATATGGGATAATAGTTTTACAGAGAACATTCTGTTGAATAATTATTTGTAAATAGTCAAAAATTACTCATGTAAACTAAACCTAGAATTTTTATATGTACACAAGCAAACAATGAGGGTCCCATTCCTTTATTGGAAAACCAATAATGAGGACGATCGACCCCAGTAGCCAGTAAATAAGTGTTTATTTTAATAAATTTTCCATGGAAAAGACTTTTTCCTAATAATTTATTTGTTTTTTATTTATTTATATAATCTAAAACCGTAACATTTTGACTCGTCGCCTTATGCATGTGATTTTTATCGAGGTTGATGTTATTCCACTAGTTGCCCCTTAGAGTGTTTTTTCAATAAACTATTAAGTCATAAAATTGAAACTTAAGGTTTTTTTTTTTTTTTTTTTTTGTGTGTGTGTTTTATATTTCATCTATACAAATAACTGTTATTTATAAATAAATATTTTTTATTATAAATTTATAATAATTAATAACTGTTATATATAAATAAATAAATACTTTTAATTATGAATTTATAATAAACTTCTTACAATGTTAGTTATTATGTAAAGTTTGTACTTAAATATTATCTAAGATCTTGGTGCAAGAAAAATAATTCTTACAAACAATGCACGGGGTTCTAATTTTTGAGATGAAAGAGAATAGTAATTCAAGATAAAATAAATAAAAACAATTTTATTCTTTTCAAATTAAATAATAATATTATCAGCCACATTTTTTTTTTTTTTTACTTATCATATCGACTAGTAATTGTCAGTCTTATAAATACTTCCTATTAAAAACTTTTTTTTAGAAAGGAACAAAATAAGTGTAACAATAATTTTGACTTGTGTAATCTAATAACAAAAATCCTAGATGGTTCATATTTGAAAACTAAAGAGTTAATTACATAGTTAGTCCCTGTGGTTTGCATAAAGTAACATACTTAAGTACTAATAGTTTAAAATCACATTCTAGGGTATTAACTTTTCATTTTGTAACGTTTGGAGGTATTAACATTATTTGAAGGTTTAAAACCACATTCTATTAGTACGTAAGTATGTTATTTTGTGTAAACCACAGGGACTAACTATGTTAATACCCTAAAAGTTAATATCTCAAAACGTTACAAAACGAAAAGTTAATACCCTAAAAGGTAATTTTAAAATATTACTACCTAAATATGTTATTTTGTGCAAACAACGGAGACTAACTATGTAATTAACTCAAAACTAAATGACAATATAATTAACAAAACATACGTATGATATGTTGATTTTTATATAATATAATGAATAAGTAGTTGTATTTAAAAAAAAAAAACAAGATGAAACATTGTTCAAGGCATGAGAACTATATATACTTGCATTAGTTGATATTATATAATACATTCTTAGGAATTGCACTACATAACTATGATACAGTGATGAGGAATGTGGGAGCTGTCAATTATTACACAACCTATTTCTTCCATAATATGTTAAGTTTTTTTGTAGTTACACGTCCGATTTAACCGACTTTCTCAATATGTAGTAACATTTTACATAGTCATGTTTTTAAGGCAAAACATCATCGCATTGTGTTAGGTTGCTAGCGTCTAAAACTTGTTTTCATCTTATTAATTTAACAATCAGTTTTAACAAAGTAATCTAGTTAATTTTGATAGCACACACATGGTTCAAATGTATGCATTGCACTACATTAGGTGGTTGTGCCATCATATTTTGACAAGATACATACCCCTATTAAAGTGATTACTTACAATCTCCTCCTCATAATCATGGCAATATGCATTGTAAAGTGTAAACATAACCATGGTAAGCTACTAATGTTGCATTTTACTTTTAAAACTGAGTGCTTAGCTAACACGATGGAAACAATATCTAGACACTGTCAACCTACCAAAATGCGAGAAAGTATGAACATAAATGATAACATGAAAGGTTGAATATAAACAAATCGTGGTGAATACCATACTCTACTTCTCTCCTATCTTTGTATTAGGTAATGGTAAAGGCGTTAAAAGGCTTGTAAATCTACAAGATACGCATTTAATTTTATTAAAAAGATCAAGAAGACGTAACCCTAAATCCACGGCTAGGGTTTTGTTTTGTGTGTGGATGTGTTTGGTTGTGTTGGTTTCATTTATTTATGGGTTGAGGGATGTTTGGCTCTTCTAGAAATGTTGAGTATTGGGTGTGAAAGAGCAAGGTCGTAATGGACTAATGGATATATGTTAATAAGAACAAAAAAAAAAAAAAAAAAAAAAAAACATATATAATATATTTTTTTACCACAATAGATGGTTCTTGACAATTTGGTATCATAAAAGAACCAATGAAAGGATGGTATGAAACAAGTCTTGAAGCACACTCAAAATTATGGTGTGTTTCTTGATTTATTACATTAAATTTGTAAAAAGCAAAAGGTAAGATAACATTTCATAAGTGAATATCAGAAATGATAGGTAAATGCAATAAGAGGCATTACTATTTATGTTCAATGGTATCACATGGTGTGGGGATAGTGATTGCTATTTGTTAATATATATTTATCTGGAAGCCTCAACACATAATCCTTCAAATCTCTGTCACACTTTGGAACTCTCATAACCATCATATGCAACTTATATATCCTGTCTCCAACACACATTCAGAATACAAAACTTATAATAAATTATATTATAACTATGTATACACTAATAATATATTCCCCTAAAACTTCTTACGTTATATGATCTCATAACAAACACTTACAAACATTCATACTGTTACAAATGACAACATCACATGATATCTTTACACAATTAATAGAATATATAATGGTTGTCAACACCAAGATCCTAAAAAAGATCTTAGTGGATAGATTCAAAGTTTAAATGATAGCAATATTGTAACAATGGCTTAAAAGAGAAATTAACATAGCTTTTTAATAATTTAAATACAATTGTTTTATATACTTTGTAAATTTTTATTGTAGTAAATATAGAATATTAATATGCGATAAAATAAAAAATAAAAAAATTCGGGTCAAATATGCCATGTTTGGGTCAACCCGGAAATATTTGTGCCGTGTTTGAGCTTATATGTCGGGTCTGGGTCGTGTTCGGGCTTGTGTCAGGTTGAAACAACGAACATGACTCGTTTAGCACCTTTTATAGAACAAGTCATGTAGTGAACAACAAAATTCATTAAAGATTCAAGGTTTAAAAATATGATAGCAATAGGGTACCTATGGCTCAATCAATTAAATGACAAAATTAGGTTATCCAAATCACAAAATTATGTTATTAAGAATTTATATCTTGTGTTAAATATTGATGTTGGTGGTTTCATGATTTTTTAACTCTTATGTCATTTTAGCTCTTTAGTACATATGTTTTATTTAATCATAACAAAGGTAACACATATGGTACTTTTGTGTTCACGAATCAAACTATATTCGTCGATAATGAAGATCTTACGATCAAGATTGAGATCTTATACTTGCAGTACGTTTGTGGCTGAACAAAATCGTTAAACGATACAATTTAAGATCAAAATTGTAATCTTAACAACCATAAGACATATAGTATACAAGTTTAGAAGAATAACCCTATGATGTATTTGTTTATAACATCCCTAGTTCAAAACAAGGCTTTAGTTCCCTATATGGTTGTTATTATAGTTGAAGTTGATAAAACCAACTTACTCATTTTACACTCACACAAACATCTAAGGCGTTATATACACGTCACACAACATGATTACATCGAGTTCTTTGGAAGAAAAAAGTTACTATCTCCGCCCTTGAATAATGGAACATGTACGATACAACTCTCACCGCACATTTTACACGACGTTGTAACATAATTGCTTCGAATTTGTTCGTTTTCGGGCAAAAAAATAATTGAAGATTTGAAAAGAGAACTTTTTGTGTGAAGTAGAAAGTGTTAACCTAGAAATGCATGAGGCAAGAATGAGACAGGTGCACAGTAAGTGACATGGTCCCCTATCTATAGAATATTAATAATATGTATAAGTTTAACAAAGCTTAGAAAGATACAAGAAAGTCAATATTATTACTGCACCATTTTTGTATTTTGTGGTGTCCTCACACTTCTGTAAAAAGCTCTGCAGATGCTCTCATCCTTTGTCTCTCTCCCAGTGCTAACTTCCATGTCAAATATTCTCCCTTCATTTGCCTCAAACTAGCCACTCCTTTTTTCAAATGTTATTTATACAATAATGTTATGTTTTCTTCTTGATGTGAACTTAACATATCTTTTAGGTTTCTGTAGATGTGTGAGTTTTTGAATGGGCCGATTTGGCTGTGTGGTTTATCGGTAACGGGTCAAGACAAAAGAAAGTTATAGTTGACAGAAGAGACGGGTCAAACAGGTTGAACAAGTTGAAAGTTAGTGCATACAGCCTCTCAAGTCGTTTTACTTTATAATTTAATTTGGTTTTCGTAATCATATACAATAGATAAAAAAAAACGAACCGACCCATATAAAAAACTTGGCCATTATGCCACATTTGACAAAAAGCGTTTAGCATTATGGTTTAACGTTTAGAGTTTAGGGTGAAAGAACGTTATGAAACCAAGTGTGAATGGAAAGTGAGATTTCATGCTAAACTAGACACGAGTTACAAAGCGGTTTACAAGTTACAACTAGCCCCTTGTGGTTTCCTAAACATTCTCTTCAACCCCTAAATTTTTGAAATGTGAATCTAGGGGGTCAAAGTGTTAATAAAAGAATTTGAGGGGTGTTAAAAGTAAAAGTCAAAAGCAGAAAGCCGGCAGAACTACACTGTATTTACTTCATATGAACTTTAACCAAACTTGAGACAAGGATGGACATATAACCAAAAGGTAGGCAAAGTGAAAAAGACAAAAAAGGGTAAATATATATAAGGTATAAAGCAAATCTTACATTCCAAGCTTACTGATGAAAAGGGTAGTGGGGTTAAAGTGGTAAATCTGACATAACAAACACAACACACCAAACCAAACCAGACCAGCAGTCTTTCACTATCAAAAAAGACTCGAGCCATGCACGCACCACGGCTCGTCGGTTTTACAATGGTTGAGTTCATTCACTTGACTTTTCGGCCCACCGAAACCAACCAAAGAAGAAAGTAAGCACCTTTTAAGTTGTAACATATACATACATGCAAGATAATATTTTTAACTACATCACAAGATTGGATAAGAAGAAAAGAATATACTTTTTGTAGCATGCATTTTCAGATTTTTACAGAAGCAAAGGATATAACACATAAACAATTAGTAAATTATGTATCTGACATGATTAAGATACACATTTTGTCAATAATCTCATACACTTTAAAATATTATCCTCCCTCTTCACTTTTTCTGGATTAGTTTTGTCACAAGATTGATGGTCCAATGAAATTGTGGACCGTGACATTCAAGGATTATTGTTTCTTTTGGAACCTTTTGGATGTGTATAATTTGACATATGAGCTGTATGGGTTCTACTTGAATGATTTGTGACAAATAAACATTATATTATATGCATCATGCACCACATGGCATGTTATTTTATTAATCATTTAGCATCATGTATTATCCATGTGTTGTAGTCATAAATCAACATATGGGCATTTGTTTGAATCCCATATGGGCATTACCCATGAGTGAGTATGTGTATATATATATTAATTATTAAAATATGTACTTATAGAAGATGCTAGCCATAGCCCATATCCCCATTTAATATAATCTGTGTATACTTTATTTACTGTTTATGAACGGGTCAATTCGGGTTGAATAGGTCGAAAATTGCCCCTAGTTTATTTTCAATGCATACAACCAACTAAATCACTTTAGTCAAATTATCGTACTATTTCTCGTAATATTTCATGTAATCATAGTTGATGCAAATCATTATAAGAAGATTCATCGACAATTTTTTTTCCCAATTCAACCTGATCCAGCCTGTACACCAATTATCACCTTGACCCGGACCCGTTTTGACATGTTGCTCTTGATTTACATCCTAGATAGGACCATTTTTCTACTTCAAGTTATACATTGGTTCTTTTAATACACTAATAAAGACTAAAAACTAGAGTTAGCAAAACTGGCGGGTCCAGAAGGGGATTGGGTAACCGGTAACATGTCAAACATGATTGAAACTTAACATAACTTCAATCAAAATCTAATGTTTTCTGGAAAAACAAAATGGTTTAGAAGTTTTTTATGCACTAAAATTTTTCACTTTTGACAACATTCGGCCCGATTGACCTTTTTAGCATATTTTTATATGCATAATCTGCATCGACCCGTTCATAAGTACATGGGTTGAAATTGCCACCTCTAGTTAGAACAGATAAATGGCCAAACATAACTCTTACTTTATAAGCAGTCTAGATTAATATTTTATATGCATGCAACAAGAACTTATCCAGAATCCATATCATCAAAACTTTCCTCAGATTGTCCAATTCCATAAATCTCACATAGTTCATAACGAATGCCATCAATCCATAATATCTGCCCGTTATTTTTCTCCAAAACAGCTTGTGTAATCTGCTTATTTGATAATGGGTCATAAACATGTTGATCGTTTAACACTAAAGGCACCGTTGTTTCTGCACATATCACAAGTGGATACACATCTTCTTCTGATGATGGTTTTGAGAGAAAGTCAAAGAATCCCAAGTCAATGCCGGTCCCTGATGGCCGCTGAAACCTTTGACCACAGTTCCTTTTTGGAAAGGGATTTTAACATGTATACTGGAACAAACTTGCAATCGGGTTCTTCTTTTGCAAAGTAATAGATGGTTATGCTGTCATTTGAAAATTAAAATAAAACAAGCTGTAAAAACAGAAAAACAAGGATGTATTCATCATCTAAGGCCATCCGTAGTCATAAAGCCCCTTTGTGGGCGTTATGCGACACGTGTCGTGCCACGTCACACAGGGGCTTTATGGGGCGTTATATCACTAGAGTCCGTAGTCATAAAGCTCCTACCCATCATTACCTAATTATTAATTTTCAATTTTATTAATTAATTATAAAATCCCTATGCTCTTTCTTGACTGGCCAAAGGTTGAAAACCAAACACATATAGCGCCGCTATATGCATGGCGCCACCCACCAAAAAAGCCCTCATAACGCCGCCCGTCGTGGTGTTCGGGGCGTTATGGGGCGCTATGGGAGAAAAAAACCATTTATCACGCCCCACTACAGGGGGTCTAAGACACAAACTGAACCAGATAATAAGAAACATATTATTGTTGCTTCAAGTCACAATAATCTGTTTATTTCACCGGTTTTACATCGAAGTGTGGCATTATACATGAGTCATGATGTGCGTATACACCCCAAAAAATGTTATTGCTAAATGTAAAAACCGTCATTTGTTTGATGTTGCTATGATGATTTACTGTAATGTCCCACAACTATTTTGGGTTGATGCAGTCCTTACAAGCTACAACATATTGTTTAATCAACCACATGTCATCTTCTGTTCTTAAAAGAAAAATATTACCTTTTCTAGTTTTTTAAGGATACATGTTTTCCGTGTGGCTCCTAATATCTTTTGTACACGACACGACACATTAAGTGTGTCTTTTTTGGGAAGGCTAATGGTGTTATAGTTCAAACCTTCATTGATGTCACTCATAATGAGTCGAGTTCTTTCATTGAGAACCCTACTAGTACTTCGGAGTCGCTAAATCATGTTCCCGAATCTCCAGAACCTTTGGTAAGTACCATCTGCGTACAGACTCATAACAGTCTAACCAGCAGATACTCAATGCACAAATGTGTATGTGACATCGAACATTCGAATGAACCAAGAGAAGAAGCCTTTGTGTCATGACAAGAGAACCTCTCTCACTCTACAACTTGAACTTAAAACTGACCCTGATCCGCAATCTGCACGACCTCGAACCCGCAATCTTCACAACCAATACCAAACCTTATGACCCACACGGTGCCCTCTTTCGTTCCTATTGCTTTCGAAAAGCTCCAAGTTGTGTCTCTCTACTACATACTCTAATGGCTAATTTTGACCCAAAAGTACATGAAGCGTCGTCCCAAGCCCCTGAGCACCTCACGCCTCAGGAGTGCCTTTAAAAAACAAGATGAAGCACTTAATCTCATTGGATGGTTTAGAGCAATGCAGAAGGAGATGAATGCCTTACACATAAATTATACTTGGGAATTGGGATTGGTGCACCTTCCTCGTAGAAAGCACAAAGTTGGTTGTAAATCGTCGAATGCCTAGTGGATTGCTAAGAATTATTCTTAGGCAATTGGAAGGTTGAATAATCTGACACTTACTCCTATTTTCCCCAGTAATAGTTATATAGTCGGTTCATGTGTTTGATATCTTAAAGTTAAAGCCATCAATTAGGCCCATTTAGACCAACAACCCATTGTGATAAATGTAACAGGTCCAAATAAATGCAAGTTATATGGCCTAAAATAGTATTAAATATATAAATTATATATATTTAGTTGAAATCAAAACCCGATAAAACGCCAAACCTTATTAGATTAAAACGAATGTACGTTTACGCCATCAATTTCTGTCTTGGTGGCGAACACACACATCCTAAAATCTACTTCCAAAGTTCACTTATCGCTTACCACTTTTGTGGGTATAAACACCTGGTGTCAATAGATTATGAGGCCATCGGCAATTATCAAGATATCTACGTGTAATATCAAATTCTTTCGGTCAAATTCTATAAACAGAGTCGATAAGCAACCCTACTTTAGCATTTCGTCACATAGAAACAACTCGTAAGAATTTTGAACGATGGACCGCACACAAACTGTTCACCGAAATGCCCACAAGAATGATCTACTCAGCAGGTTCAAGGTTCCCATGTGTTCTAATCACATCTTTTACAGCTTCAGTGTAACAATTCAGCTTCAAGACTTCTTTGGTCACACTCATAGAAAGTAATGTACAAGTAAATCTAAAACGATCGATACACCAATAAGTTACAACATGTTGGATCAAAACCAAAAACCGAATCTTTACACCGAGTGAAGAACCGCACACGATACTATGAATCACTTTGACAAATGAGTTCAGCAGCTGCACCCATAGTACCCACACCACCAGATTCCAATAACTTAAGTGCAAGTTCTTCCTCATTCCAATGCACCAACCCTTTACTCAATCTCTTCAACACCTCTATATCAACTTCCGCAACCCAATTCGGCAAACAACCCGCCATCGAGTTCACAAAACCCGTCACGTAAGACCGCCACGTAATCGGATCACACCCAAGCGTTATCTTCCCGTTAAGCGCACTTGCTAAAAACTCCATGTGGGACCCGAGAAACCTCGGCCGCCACTTGGATGCTGACATGGATAAGTCAACGCCCCACGCAAATGCACCGCAAAAGACGGTAAAATACCCGAGAGCATACCCGGATAGCATCGAAACCGGCCCACCCATTTCCTCTTTGTGAGCAGATATAAACCAAGACGGTAATGTCTCGTTTATTAAAGATTGAACTAAGCCTTGACCGCCGGATATCCATAAAAACGACGCACCTAACTGAGCGGCTAGTTTGACCTTGGTCAAACTAGCGGAAACCAAAACTTGTCCGTACTTTGTTTCGTGCTTTCCTTTAGGAGTTTTACCGTTAGAAGCTATATCCTTCACGCATTGTAGCAGTATTGAAATGATATCTTCTCTGAGGAACATTATGTCTCTAATCGAACGATAAACCCGCAGATATAAAAACCCGGGTGCTACTGGAGACATCTCGCCATACAAATTGGACCCGAACCCGTGCCCGAGAAGTGCTCCGACGCCACCGTGGGTTGACACAAGAGAATTGTTTAACCCGAGTGTGACGGTGAAGCAACTTTTAAGAAGCTGAGCTACCGCATGATTATCATGCAGGAAAACCGTACGAGACGATGAAAATACGAGAAAATCCGTCCATTTTTTCACTTTTTGGGTCCATAAAGAAGACACGATCGGAGTACATGGCCACGGGCAACCGGCTGCGAGTGACTCGAGTGCTGGACCCGCGAGATTGAGAAACCGTTGCGATGATGTGTCGAGTTTGTAGGTAATCGTGAGGCTTAGAAAGGCGGCCAATGGCAATGGAAGTGTAAATGGTGAACTTATCCCTGCAAGAAAGCCAAAAGCTTTTAATGTCAGCTAGGGGTGAGCAAAACCGAACCGTTAACCGAAACCTAACCGAAAACCGACAAAACCGAACTGAAATTAACTGAAAATCAAATTAACCAAACCATTCATATTTATATATAAATCTAGCTTTTATACCTCCATTCCATGTATTTTATGTTTTATACCTTAATTTCATATATTTGTACATCAAATTCATGTATTTATACCTCAATTTTTAAGTATTTATACCTCCATTCCATGTATTTCTAAGTAAAAAATTTAGCACAGGTTTGGTTTGGTTATTAACCGAACCGAAAACCGAATGGTTAATAAAATAGAATAACCGATGACTTCGGTTACGGTTTCGGTTAAGGATAATAACCTAACCGAACCGTGCACACCCCGTAAGCTAAGAAAAGTCTAACATCAAGATCTCTGCACGTCGATTTATTATAAAGCTCAAAACCTGCAAACAGGCGCGGAACATTGACGTTTGTAGCAGCCAGAATGTTCTTGATATGTTCTTCGACAATCGAAAGATTTGCAGCGGGACTTGGCCAATCGGTTCCGTTCATGAATACCGGTTTCCAGACACCACGCGACACTTCAGCTGAGAAGTAACTCACGATGATAGCCAATGATGCGGGAAGAAAGTCAGCCAAATCTTTAAGCCCTACAAAACAAGAACACATCGACATCATAAAACCCTGTAATTTAAACGAATTAACCCATGAACGATCAGTTGATCGCCAAAGTTGAGTCAAACCGACCTGTACACAGTTCACGAGGAGATAATCTTCCATGCGTGCACGCAGTGAGAGCAGCATCAACAACAAAAGGAACCGCTTCAAGAATGTCCCAAGCAGGTAGTTTAGGTCGTAAAGACGCATCTTCGCTTCCGAGTGACGAGCTACTACTTTCCGATACGAAATCCGACGGATTATTTCTGTTTATCTTTCTAAACATCATGCTTAAAAGGCTATCAACAATCTGATGAACCGGTGAATGGCGCAGACCAGAAAGGGTAGAAACTAAACACGCTTGATGTTGACGGTGCCACGCTTTTAGTTTCGGGAATGAATCCAAGAATATCGGATCCGGACACGATATTTTCGCAACCGCCGATAGTCTCCGTCTGTTCCGATCCTCGTATACACTACCGGAAGAAACTAACTGAGAATTTCGCATCAACAGAATGTATTCGGGAGTGAGTTGCGATCCCACCGGAGGAACGTCTCCGACTCCGTATTCAAGCGGCGGGTGGTTAAACCTCCACAGCTTTAGAAGAAGTGCGAACGCGTTCGAAAACACGGCGTGTGCCGACATTTCTTCTCCGGTTGCGAGAGTCCATGATATATTCGGTACGCATGATCCAAATACTTCACAGATCGGCATTAACGAACCCGCAAGCTGTGGAACCTGCAAAACCCGAATGTAAATGAATTTAACTGTTCAAGTAACCGACTTTGACCCGTACAAACGTATGAACTTACGAGCCCGTGTAAAGAGAAGATCTGAACACAGTCGATAGGTGCTATACCGACAAGAAGAACATTCAACATGGGAGCGTAAGCGATAAGATGGCTGTCATTCCCGGAATAATTTGCGGGCGGTGGAGGTGATAATAATCGGGTGATGAAATAAACACTATGCTCCTGCAATCACCATGAATATTTAGTCGATCCACACCGTTCAATCTTTCTGCCGGATTATGGATCAAAAATTCATATAAACAAAGTATTATAATTAGGGGTGCAAATGAACCGAACGTTTAGCGAACAGTTTGTGAACCGTTCAGCCGGAAGTTCATTTGTGTTCATTCGTTTAATGTTTAATAAATGAACGAACATGAACAACGTGTTCGTTTATGTTCGATAGAGGCCGTGTTCATTCATGAACGTTCGGTAACGTGTTCGTTTATGTTCGATAGTTCGTTAGTGTTTTTAGTTTTTATATTTTATTTAAATACTTTAAAATTCCAACAAATAAAATATATAATAAGTATCACTGAACTATATATTCTGTTCATGACACTTGTTTGTGTTCATTTGTTTCCATTTATGTTCATGAGCATGAGTTTGTGTTCGTGAACGTTCGTTTGCGTTCGTTGCCTAATATTAACAAACGAACACAAACGCGTTCATTTCCTTAACGAACGAACATGAACATAAAATCTCGTTCGGTAAGTGTTCATGAACAGTTCGTGAACATATATATTTCCTTAACAAACGAACACATTGTTCGTGTTCGTTCGGCTCGTTTGCAGCCCAAACTATAATGGTATAATATAAGCCTGTCAAAACTCAAAACAAGCCGTTCTAAAAAAGTATCAAGTTGGTTCGGGTCAAACAGGTCAGGTTGAAAATACTCATTTAAAAAAAACGTATCGAGACAGCTACTATGATGTACCTGAACATTCCAACCTCGGATTAAAGAGGCCCCACATAGAATAGTAGCGGCTGCAACTTTCTCATCGTCTGACCCTTTAACTGCAATCTCAAACACCTTCTCAAGCTCTGGTAAGCTTCCATCAAACCGATTAGGTAAATTCAGTTGCTTTTTCATTGTTTAAATCTCGAAATAATTTGCGGAAGTTTATTTATACCTTGAAGCAGGTTCAGAAACGAGAGCGTTCACCATGACTGGAGTCAATGGTGCTCCTTTCATAAATGTTGACCAGCCCGGGACTTGAGCTGGCATGCTGTGAGGTATTTGGTTAACATGACCTGTCACGTAACCTGGCCAGAAGTATGCTGACGTGTCCAACAGATTTCTTGCGATACAAGTCTCAACGATCAAATGGTGCAAGTTTCCAGCTGCAAATCAACATAAAGTATGATTATTCACTTCTTAATTTTAAAGTACATGGATGGTCCCTGTGGTTTACCAAACTTTTGGATTTGGTCCCTAGCGTTCCAAAAGTACACAGATGGTCCCTGTGGTTTGCACTATGTAACACATTTAGTCCCTTAGCCAACAAATATAAAGGTTTCAGCATGTCCAAGTTAGGGACTACATTGCAAACCACAGGGACCATCCAGTGACTTTTGGCAAAGCTGGGGACTAAATGTGTTACAAAGTGCAAACCACAGGGACCATTAGTGTACTTTTGGAAAGCTAGGGACCAAATCCAAAATTTTTGTAAACCCCAGGGACCATCCGTGTACTTTACTCTAGACAAATTCTTTACAATTTTGTATGTTACTTACAGAAGTTATTTGTCATATCTTTCATGTTGACCAAGTCAAAGTATGCACTACTACCGACGTCAATTCCTGAAACAAACATCAATGCTTTTGCAGCCGCCTGATTGGCAGCAGCGATAACTGGCTGAGGTGGAGTCAACAAGCTATGATAATCACCCAAAATCTGTAAACTCGATACCAACTCCCTACGGCGATCTTCTTTACAATCTTGTGTCGTTTGGCAATATATATTATTTTGCGGTGCGCTGTCTTCATCCTCAAGCAAATCAGAAACCACTAGAGGTGTAATAGACAATAACATGCATAATCGAGTATCTAAACGAGGCATAGGACCCTCAATCGGATCTCTTTCCTGAAAATGAATGAGAAACTATCATAAATAAAATGAATAAATAACAAAACTAGTTTGTGGTGTAATAATAATTTAGGGTAAATTGCATTTTATGTTCTTTAAGTTTCAGCAAAATTACAGGCGTTGTCCTTTAACTAACGAAATTACAGCAGACAGTGGCGGAGCTTGAACGGAAACTCGGTGGGGGCCAGACTCTAAAAATCCAAATCGGTGGGGACCGGACTCTTAAAAATCCAATATTTTACACCAAAAAACAAATTTCGTTAAGATTAACACTACGCGCGAAAAATCGATGGGAGCCGAAGCACCCCCGGGCCTCCATTATCCTCCGCCCTTGACAGCGGATGTCCTTTAGGTTCCAATTTCTTTACAGGCGGTGTCCTTTCTCCCTAAAAAGATTACAAAAATAAAGGACATCCGCTGTAAAGACATTAAAACATAAAGGAAACCTGTTGTAAGGAAATTAAAACAGAAAGGTCATTTGTTGTAATTTCGGTAGTTAAAGGACAACGCCTGAAATTTTGCTAAAACTTAGACGTAAAATGCAATTTATTAGCTAAATTGACGAGAAATCACAACCCTTTGAACAAGACGAAGAGCTGCCATCCAAAGACCAAGAAAACAGTCATACCATCTGGTGCCATGTAAGGCTTGAAGACCTTTTACAAGACCTGTAATAGAGAAACATAAACTTTTATGTAACAAATTATAGCTTTTTATTAATAAAGCTTTAAAATTTTATATGTACAGGACGGTTACGTGTGATAATCTCAATGGCGCTTGTTGTATCAACTTGTGAACCATCCATTGCATCTTCAAGCGCAAGATCGATAGAAATCCATAGAGAAGAACCACTAACTTTATGAGAATTACCGGCAGATGAAGATATTATCGTTTGAATTTCTTGCAAATAATTTGCTTTTGTTTCTTCGGACCCGATTTTACGATCATCTGATATTGATTGAAGCAGGATTTCTGGTGTCAAAACTTTTGAATTTCTCAGTGCTGAAGAGTTAACGGCAAGGACCTCTATATCTTGAACTAACATTCGCCAGTGTGTGGGCCTAACGAATGAGATTCAAAATAATGTGAGATAAAAAATAAAATAATATGAAAAGAGGTAGTTTATTAACTGTAACACAAATTAGTTTCCAACTTGAACTACGAAGGACATGTTTATAATACTTATAGATGTAAAGAAGTTCACACATTTTGGATTTCAAATGTTATTTTTCAAATTTTCTTATATCATAAGCAATTTTACCCTAAAGACACATATGAGTAAAATGCCATTTTTGACCCTGGGGTTTGGCCAGTATTGCGACTTTCGTCCAAAGATTGGTTTTACGCATCCGGGTCCAAAAGGTTTAAAATTTTGCCATTTTAATCCAGCTCGTTAACTCCATCCATTTTTTTCCGTTAACTCAGAGGTATTTTCGTCTTTTTTATTTAGTAAGGGTATTTTGAATACCTGTACATTATGCAAAATGCTTGTACATAAAGTGAAAAAGACCAAATTGCCCTTTAAGTTAACAAAAAAACGTAAATGTCCCTGAAATAACAGAGAACAATGGATAGAGTTAACGAGTCAGATAAAAATGGCAAGATTTCAAACCTTTTGGATCCATATGAGAAAAAACAAACCTTTGGACGAAAGTCGCAAAACTAGCCAAACCTCAGGGACGAAAATGGCATTTTACTCGACACAAATATTGTGATTTGTGATGCATACATCTAACCCATTAGTTGGACATGCATGCATGTATATCAAATTTCACAGAAAACAGCACGGTGATAAGGAAGTCAGTTCTGACATGTTTCGGCGTGCCAAAAAAAGAATCCTGGAAGTTACTTTGTTTTGCAGGAAAAGCCCGATCAGCTCAACCGCCATAAGCGTATTTCCTCTTTGCAAAATCTCCTGGTATTCATTCCTCTTTCCACCGTAGCTTCCGGAACCATCTAACTCCATATCTTGAGGTACGTTCCATTTGAATTTTCGTTCTCCGGTAAGTTCTAGAAGCCCCTCATCTTCTAACGCTGCCTCTACTAACTGCCAAACGATTGAAAGTATGAACTCGAGTAATATACTACCGGGATCTTTGACTTCGATGCCGTATATCTGAGAAAGGTGGAGAACATTGTCTATTGAACTCATGATCCTGCATCAACAAGTAATTTACGAATAAGAAACAATACAAAATTCACTTAAAATTGTAACCAAAAATGTCGAAAACCATCAAAATTTCATAAAGAGTAAAATGCTATTTTCGTCCTTGAGGTTTGGACAGTTTTGCGACTTTCATCCAAAGGTTTGTTTTTTAGCATCTGGATCCAAAAGGTTTAAAATCTTGCCATTTTCATCCGGCTTGTTAACTCCATCCATTTTTCTCCATTAAGTCAAGGGTATTTCTGTCTTTTTTGTTAACTTAAAGGGCAATTCGGTCTCATGAAAATGGCATTTTATGTAAAAAGACCGAATACCCTTGAAAAAGACCAAATTACCCTTTAAGTTAACAAAAAAAGACGAAAATACCCCTGACCTAACGGGGAAAATGGAAGGAGTTAACGAGCCGGATGAAAATGGCAAGATTTCAAACCTTTTGGATCCAGGTGCGGAAAAACAAACCTTTGGACGAAAGTCGCAAAACTAGTCAAACCTCAGGGACGAAAATGGCATTTTACTCTTTCATAAATTTGATTAAAGGTAACCCCTTTCACAAATTTATATCTGATGTAAGTCCGGTTGATATGCTGACGTGGCATTAACTACCATGTTAGTGTTTTTTGTATGGTGTAATAGACGGTTTAATGGCCTAACATGAGCTCGTTAACCAAAAGAGACATCCGACGAAAATTGGTTAACTTGTTATGCAACTTTTTAAGAAGACTTACACTTCATAATTTCTGGATTCTACGTGTGATTTGAGTTTGAACCCATGTCTCTTAAGGAGTTCCATGTATAACCGAAATGCTGCAGGTTGGGTATGTCGTTTTGGAATAACCCTGTTTGACATAAATTATAACAAGTCAGGAAAAAGATCCAACTAACATTATTTTATACAAATTAGAATTCATGTTGAAGGTTTTTATGCATTGTTCTTAAGAAATGTGTTTGCAACATGTATGATTATGATTATGATCATCAACATAGTGTTGGAAGTTAGAACCTCAACTTTGCATAACAAAATTTATGTATTTTAACAACAAAATGAGAAGGTCAAACTGGTTTAGACACTTTGGTTTGGAAAGTAACAGAAAGCAAAATTGATTCGGTCTTAAATAAACACAGGAACCTACTCATTTGGTAGTGAGGTGACTTGATCTATATCTTTTTATTTTAAGTCTTTGAATTCGGTATAAAATATAATAATCAAATTTAAGAACAATTTAGCTTATATGTATGTAATTTTACAAGGGGCAAAAGTTTGTGATCAAGTGAGTCAACTGAAAAATATATTTTGACTCTAGAAAAAGATCAAGTATATGAGATTATCTGCTGCTTTCTTTTACCCGGCCCGTTTTGACCCGACCTGTTTTATCGCTAACGAAAATTCCTAAATATGAACTCAAACCAAATTAACTGAGACAAACTGCAATTATCAATGGAAATTCAAAAATCGAAAGAAACACACAGAAGATATGTGACCAGTTTCAACTTCAAAATATCTTAATAACCCATGTAAAAGGGTTCAATCAAAAATTAAAATTTGTATTCTTGAAAACTGTTTCATGAGGGACCCACATAATTCAATTCCAACAACTCCTAAACAACTTAAGAATCAAGAAACCATGGTAACAGGTCCAACTTTAAGGGTCAAACAGATAACCCATGAGAAGATCTTCAAGAAACAAAAAAAAAGGGCACAAAAGGTTCTAAAAATTAGTCACCACAACACTGAGATATCATCTTTTCAGCCCTAAACCCAATACCCCATTAATAAAAATGGCATCTTTTTATCATATAAACAATCAAGAAACACAAAACAAGAATCTTTAAAACATCAAACTAAAAACCCATGAAAGAAAAGTTGAGATATATATTATTCAACCCTAAACAGTAAACACTATACCCCATTAATAAAAATTGAATCTTTTTATCATATACACAAAACAAGAATCTTTACAAGATCAAACTTAAAAACCCATGAGAGAAAAGTTGAGATATCATATTTTCAACCCTAAAACCTAAACCCCATTAACAGAAATGGAATCTTTTTATCATATAAACAATCAAGAAACACAAAACAAGAATCTTTAAAACATCAAACTAAAAACCCATGAAAGAAAAGTTGAGATATCATATTTTCAACCCTTCCCATTAATAAAAATGGAATCTTTTTATCATAAACAATCAAGAAACACATAACAAGAATCTTTAAAACATCAAACTAAAAACCCATGAAAGGAAAGTTGAGATTAAGAAACCTGGTAGATAAAAGAGCAAGAACAAGCAAAGGGGGAACTATGTTGGAGATCAAAGCTTTTTCCAGAAACTTCCATGAAATTGGATTATTATTATCCCAACAAATGTGGGAAACCAAAAGATTTGCTAAATCTGGTGAAGGAAGAGAGACACCAGCTGAGTTTAATTGTGAAGAAAGATGAATTGCCCATAAGAGTGGATCACTGCCTTTGTCTTGTGATTTCTTTGTTAACTCAAGAACATTGTCCCATAATCTTAAGGTTCCTATGGACGCCGCCATTAAGGGGACATATGCTGTTTTGTAGAGAGAGAGAGAGAGAATGAAGAGAGAGAAAGAACTGAAGTGAGTGAAATGGTCTGAATTTTGTAGAAGTCAAATTTAAAGGCGTATATGGAGCATTGGTGGCTTAAGTGGTGGCAGACAAAAAAGGTACTTTGAATATGTTTATATTAATTAAAAAAAAAGTAGAAAATGGTCTTTTAACAGATAGAATGATGCTTCATTTAAATTTGGACAGATTACAGGGTGTACCTATCTACACACCAGATAGAATGATGCTTCATTTAAATTTGGACAGATTATATAAAAAAGGGTGTACCTATTTACACACCATTTTGCCTATTTACACATCAAAAAAGGTGTTTTTTGTCCTTATATGCACACTCTGCAATGTTGAACTGTGGCCAAAACGTGGCGTTTTGGTCCGGTTAACCAGACAAAGACTGACGGGTGTCTGACGGGTCTATTGACTGGACCAAAACGCCGAGCTTTGGCCGCGTTTTGGTCCTATCAACCAGACAAAAGACTGACACCCGGTCTGGTTGACAGGACCAAAACGCGGCCAAAGCTCAGCATTTTGGTCCGGTCAACAGACCCGTCAGACACCCGTCAGTCTTTGTCTGATTAACCGGACCAAAACGTCGCGTTTTAGACATAGTTCGACACTGCAAGATGTGCATATAAGGATAAAAAACACCTTTTAAGGGTGACTATCTACACAAGATAGTTTGGCCCATATAAAATTATACTCATCAAAAGATTTATAGATGTTTTATCTAGCTCCATATTCATCCCTCTAGAGTGGGTAAAATATGTAATGTTAATTTAAAAGGATAGTGTTTCACATCACACCTTTAGCTAAATGTGTCATTTTCTTAAAGGCTAATACATACATATATTTTTTGAACGGCCAACATAAAATTTTATTAAAAAATGCATACATGTTAATTAAACGGATTACAAAAAAGACATGTTTAGCATGATTAACTATAATCAGTTTAATAACAAAGATGACACGACTCATTTAAAACGATTGAATATAAGCAGCTCGTCAATACATATGCTATGTCATTTAATGAATGAATTGATAATCAATGTATTCTAGAAGTTCTAAGTAACTACTCTAGTATAAAATTTTCATGATATTAAAGATTAGTTGGTGGTCAAATTTGTGTTAAAGTCATGCAAATTCGTTATTGATTAGGTCATTAGTTGGATAACACAAGCCATTGAGATGTTCATTTAGTTGAAGAACCCACAAAGGTCCTACAATTTACAATGTATTTCTATATAAACTGCAACTTTTGCTTTTACTAATAGCTTTTAATCTAAAATGTTTTACATATACACATGTTGTAATGTGTTATTTATTTATTTGTATGTTTTGATTTGAACTTTATTACAAATCAAGCAATACCCCGTACGACATATTATATTCTATAACACTTAGTTTATGAAATTTATGTTGAAATGTTGATAAAAATAAATACATTTCATCATCCTTTATGTATTTATATTATAACATTGTATACTATAAGTTATAAAAGAAAAACAAATTTAAATTTAGAGTTAAAAATGAAAAATATTATAATATTAAAAGGTCAATTGATCATTAAGATATAATTAATAATTCCTAAGACTGAGGGGAGTGGGGCGACTCCCCCTCCCAAGTCGCCCTAAGTCGCCTGGAACACCGCCCCCTTGGCGTCTCGGCTGGCGTCCCAAGCCAGCCCGTCTCCAAGCGATCGCCCACTTTTTTCATTTCCCCATACATATATCCGTTGCCAACGGATAGTTTGGCCAAATTTTTTTTATTTATTTTTTAAATACACCCAACCTTTATAAATAATACCACATATCAAACAAATTTTTACCACAATCTTCTCTCAACTCATCAAAATTTATACCAATCTTCTCTCAACTCATCAAAATGTATCCCCACAACATCCCTCCTTTCAACCAAAATACACAATCTTCCAATCCACAACCCGATATGGCGGACCCAAACGTTTTAAATAACCTCGCTTTTTACGCATATTTCAATAATATGCACGTTTCTAGCCCTACACCGCAAGTATACTACAACAATACGACGATACCGCAAAATATGGGGTTCACCACTTGGAACACACAACAACCCGGTGGTTTTCAAAACGTTGGAGGATCGAGCCAACAAAATGGTATAAATTTTTTATATATTTTTTTGTAAAGAATATGTTTGAACCACCACAACGGCCGGTTGGCCGAGATAGGGGCCAAAAAAGCCGCTCAAACGTCTTCTAGCGGTGTACGAATCGACTACACCGAAACGTTCGAAAAAGTCACCAATAAGTTAGACGGCTTGTTGCAAACGAGCCAACAACGGATCAACTTAAAAAAAAGAACACGGTGACCGAAAGCTAAAGCTGAAAGAAAGTCGTCAAAAAGCACTTGATTTGCAAATATTAACATCCGACACGACAAACCTTTCTGGAGCCGAGCTCGCTTTAGCCAAACAAATGAAGCAAGAAATTCGAGAAAAATATAACCTTTGTTGATTGTATTTTTTTTTTTGTTGATGTATTTTTTTTCGGTTGATGTATTTTTTTTTCGGTTGATGTATTTTTTATTTTGTTGAAGTAATTTTTTTTGTTGAAGTATTAGTTTTTATTTACTTTGATCAATACTTTTATAAAAAAAATAGGATTTTTTTATATCTTTTACATAAAAAAGACAAAATAAATCAATGCCACGTGTCGCAAGACGCCCTAGCCAGCCAAGTTGCTCCACTCCCCTTTTTTTTGCCCAAAATCCTCTAATCTGACGTGGCGCCACGTGTCGCAAGACGCCCTCTCAAAAGGATGCCTCACTCCCTTTAGTCTAAGCGGTAAACAGATCATACTTTCAAAAATTGTAGTCTATAAAATAATAACCGTTCGCCCCTTATAAATTGATTAATTTATTCGACTTTAGTTTAGCTTTTACATAGTTTAAATTGACTTTAAGAAACCTTTAATTCACCATAATGAACTATAAACTAACCAACCTTATATATATTAAAAATATATATATTTATTTATTGATAATAAATTTAAATATAATATTTAAAAGTAAACAAAATAAAACGCTACATGAGTCCGGGTTTGGGTAGGTAGATAAGGGTGTAAGGGGCACTTCTCTAAGACCATGTGTAGTGGAAGGGAAAGATAATGCCTCCACCCTAGGGCATTTTACGCCATGTGGCGGTCCAGTCAGCAAAGGGGTATTATTGGGCATTTTCTAAAATGGGTGTAGTGGGGATGGGGCATTATTGGGCATTATTGGGGCATTAAATAAAATAAAGAAAAAACACCTAAAAATCTTATTGGATAACAAAATGTGAGATGAAATATGATTGGACAAGGAGTATTGGGCAAGGCGTGCTTCAAACCACGCCAAGAGGCTTTTTTTGAATTTTTTTTTTAAAACGCCCTATGTAATGATAAATGGGCTTTTTTTTAATTTAAAAAAAAACGTTCCACTACACAATGGTCTAAGTGGGGAGTGACCTCTCTTACCCACAACCAATCAGCACGCGCCACGTCAACTCCCCACTTAACTCCCCTCACACCCTCAATTTGATGGCGGCACTCCTCTCTTGGGGGACTTGCTTTTTTTTTTGTTTTTTTTATTTGTTTTAATAAAAAAAGGGGTCAAAAATTACAAAACTCCATCGGTGAACACAACCCACACACCACACCCCGATTTGAGTCACCGAGGGGATGGCGGCTGTGTTCCCGAGCGGGGTTCACACTCACCGCCCCCTCCCGAGGGCGCCCCGTTCACCCTAAGGAGGGTGGAATAAGAAAAATGTCAATTTCCTATTAAAGTTGGTGGATTGTTTCTTAAAAATCAACTTTTATTGCTTCAAAGGTTCCATCCTCGTTCAACTACACAAGTATTTGCTATGCTATATGAATCACACCCCACCCACCCCCACCTACCCTACTACACTAAACAAGCTAGATATTGATGGTTTAAATGTATCTATGTAATTAATTATAAAGAGTGAATTGTTAAAATTGTCCCCGATGTCCGGGCATATTTGTTAGTTTCATTTAAAACGACATCTTTTGTGTTATATTGCCCTTCACTTTTGATATTTTTTGTCATTTTCATCCAAACGTCTAACTGGGTTAAAAGTACCGTTTAATAAGGTTTTTTTTTTTTTTTTAAATTTCATATGGGGAAATTGCACTGGTTATCTTTATATGATATTTGAGTTATATGATCTAATTGCCATCATCAACAAAATATACAATTAATAACAGTTATGTATTTACCAACAAATATATTACAATTTTTTGTTTCACAAACTATGTTATATAGTTTTTTAAATCTTTTTTTTTTTACATATAAAGTTTTGTAAGGTACTTCTTTTTATCCAAAAGATTAACGGTTTAAATTCTACAATATATATTATATGTATAGGAGTATTTAGTCCACTCATTTTGGTCATGAGTGAGGGTGGCACCTCAGCCCTTTGAGTGTGGCATCCCCCCCCCCCCCCCCCCAAAAAAAAAGGACGCCTACGTGAGTGTGGTCACGAAGAAAGGGACTCCGATTTCAAATGCTTTTCATAACCAATCAAAATACACCACATTGTCTCACTTTATTTTCACATTCACAATACATTATTACACCTATCTCATAGAATGAGTATCACTAGTTCAGTAAAGTGTGGAGTAGTATAGTAAAGTGTCACTAGTTCAGTAAAGTGAGCACTAGTTCAGTAAAGTGCATGTATTAGCGAGGTGTACACTTTAGTAAAGTGCACTCTTTAGTAAATTGTTGGTAGCAGGAAACCACATACGAGCGTGATTAAGAATGAATACGTAGTTACGTACGTAGGTTTGTATGTGTAGGATTGTATGTTTGATTGTTGTGGCTAGGAATTGTATCTTGAATGTGTAAGATGTAGGTAAAAGTTGGATAGAACACTATGTATGCACATATTGGAATTTAATATATATGAATGAATGAGACTTGTAAATATGTGTACGTTGCTTATAATACGTACGAGTATTAATGGTACTAATCGTGTTACTTTTGAGAATGGAATGAAAGTGCAGGGAAGTTATTGTTGGCTTTTGAAGGCTTGTTGTCGGGGTGCAAGGATTGAATTCAGAAGAATAATCGAATGGATTACCACACGTTGGAAGAATGTGTCATGTCGTTTAAATTATATATGTTTTAGATTATGTACGTTGTCACCAATTACTAATGATGTGGATGTGTACGGTGACTGCATGTTATATGGATCATCATCATCATCATTAGGTGTAAGCGATTGAAGATCGAGCCCAAACATAGATTGTACGGAAGTATGGTCGCTTAGTTGTAAATGTATGTAACACTTGGTGTATTAAATAAGAAGTAAGGATGTAATTCATATAAAAGAGTTATATTAAATGGTTTTCAAACGTTTTTATAACATATATAAAGAAAGAAATGTTATGGTTCGTATTTCCGCTGCGTTTTTTCGATTAAAACGTGTTAGGGTCTTACACATTCTCAAAATGCCTCGACCACCACGATAACCAATAAAAAAAGTTGCAGGTCGTATGTCGTTGCCATTATGGGTGAGAGTGTAATCAGAGAAAAAAATGTTGAACCAAATGTGTTACTCGTAAGGGGCGGCCCTGGAGGTGGGCGGGGAGGACCACCGGCCAGGGCTCGATATTTCGAAGGGCACATTTTTTTTATAAAGACCTGATATGTATACGCAAAAAAGAATTAATAGGGTATACTCATACAAACACCAACATAGGTCTACATACAAAACTAATATTATGGTTTAGATTAGTTATTAGCCCATTGACATTAGGTTTAGACCTTTAGTGGGCCCAATACTTAATTTCGTTAAGGCCTACACGTTTTTTCGAGTTCGAACATAACACATGAATTCTGAGGACTGACCTTGTTACTCGTCAATGAACAATGGGTACCCAAGCTGTAATTTCTCATAACTAAAGACCAAATTAGCTACACATGTATACAAAAGGGAGTATCTATGTGATTAAATCAATAATCATTTATACTTTTAAACTTTATATTGAACCATGATTAGTTCTTTTACTAAATGAAACATGACTTGATTAATCATGCCTATTCATGTTTTTCCACTTTCGTGTTAATCGTTAAAGTTTTATTACTATTTTATGCACAAGTATATTTTTAGGTTATCCATCACATCTACCAAATAATGTTTTTCACCGAATACCTTGTGCAACCAATGTCATTTGAACCGTCAAAACCGTCAACAAAACCTTTCCCTTGAGTCCATTTGAACCTAGCAGTTAACTGACGGAATTGACAAACCAGACTAGATGCAATGGCGGATCCAGTCCTGTATTGTGGGTTCACATGAACTCACTTGGTTTGGAAAAAATGGAAAAAAAAAATAGTGAGAACCTTGTATGATTTGAAAAAAAAAATAATGAGAATCTATCAAAAGGAAACCACTGAAAATAGTTTCTGAATCCGCCACTGACTAGATGGTTGGATCATATATATTTTTTTTCCTAACAAAATCTTATTTACCTGTAAATTTACTATTCTAAACTTCATATTTTATTTATTTAGGATCTCGTATTTAGTTAACATTTCTCACATCAAAAAGTAAAACAATCTCATATATTGTTTTTGTTATTTTCTTTAAAAGTGGACTTTATTAAACAGCACACCAAAACCCGAAAACTGGACGGCCACACAAACAATCAACTACATAATCACAAATCTACACCAATTTTTCCATGAGATATTCTATAATTTCGATCTACTTTTGTACCAAAGGAACCCCACTCTCTTGACTTCGCTAATTTTGCCTTCAACATGCACTTGTTTGTTTGAGAAGATGAGCTAAGCTCTCCATAAGCTCCAACATCCTATCATGACAATCCCGTGGAAGACTTCTTTTTCCGGCTCTTTCAAACCCACATGATTCTATATTCCAACAAATTTCTAAATGAAAATAAGAACATACTAGCCACCCACACAATGAGAGAACAAATGCTCCACCGTTTCTTCACTACACCCGCAAAGGGGACATGTCGTATCCACCACATTTATGTTTATATTTTTAAGAGCAACCCTTGTGGGAGTGATGCCCAACTCTACCCTCCACACGAACACATTACACTTTAACAAGATTCACTTTAAAAATTATTCAAAACGTTAGTTATCTGGTTTTTAAAACCCAGATTAGTTAAAAAAACTACAAGTACTAATATAACCCATTATAGTAGAACCTCTATAATTTAATACTCGATAAATTAATAACCTCGATAAAATTAATAATTTATCCGGTCCCAACTTGGGACCAGTACAAAATTGGACTCCAACCGATAAAATAATAAGATAATAAATTTTTGAAATCCCAATGTAAATATATTGATCCCAACGAAACTATAAATTAGTAATTATTAAAATATTCCAAAATTCTAGGATTATCTAGTAAAAAATGAATCTATAGTCACTTGTTTTTTTATGAACTTCAAATCTATATTGTGTTCATCTTTAAATATCCCAAATGCACTTAAGAGTTGAGACATTGTATTCTCGTATTCCAACAAAAAGTTGTGAAGAGTTGTTGCCACTTGCAATGCTTCTTTCAAATGCACTTAATACTTGGCACTATATTGAGTTCATCTTTAAATCTCCCCAATGCAATTAATACTTGGCTGCTCTGTGACGCTTGGAAGATCCATCTTTGTCAAAGTAGCCGATAGGAACTCCGATGATCTCTTAAGAGTATTTGACATTGTTCCTTGACTAACTTTGAAATTGAAAGTTTTGTCAACCCACTACACCAAATCTTGTTGAGTGCCTCCAGGGCCGGCTCTGGGCCTGGCAAACCCGTGCCGACGCCCGAGGCCCAAAATTTCAAAGGGCCCGAAAAGTCTTTATAAACTTGTATATATTTATTAAATTATATATATAGTATATTTATCGGTTCATTATGTAAAAAAAAGTATTGGTATTGTAGTGGCAAAAACTATCTCAAAATAATGTAAATGTTTCAAGTTTGAGTCTTTGCTCCATCACTAAGCTTTTGTTTTTGTAATTCATTTACCCTTAACCATAATTTTGGGCCCAATTCCTTTCGTCGCCCGAGGCCTAAATTTTTTCAAGAGTTTTCGGGGACGGCTCTGAGTGCATCCTTGGTGATCTCTCTTACACTCGCATAATAGTTTTCGTTGTTGATTGGTCATCATTGATTTTTTAACACCTTTTAGTTTAGAAGCCATAGTTGATGTGATTTTAAAATTTATCATTAGACATTTTATAGCGATCAATCTAGATCTATGTACATTGAAATTGACAAGTTCATTAATGTTTGAATGTACATGAGAATTTTGAAGGTCCTTGTTTCTGTTTTATTCAAATAGATAAAGTGAACATACATGGAAATTTTGAAGGTGGATGCATTAATTTGAGAGTTACTCACGAATATAAGCTAACTCTTTAAATTAATAATTTATTAATTTATCTATATAATAATATATCGCTAAAGGTATATGTTCCTGTAAAAAAAAGGGTTTTTTTGTGAGAAATGTAAGAAAGAATCTACACCATTAGATCTTTGATCTAATGGTTGAGATCATAATTGCAAAATTGTAAATAATTTTTACTATTAAACATATTAATTTTCTAGATTAAGGGTATATAGGTAAATTTAACATTTTTAAATTAAGAAACTAACATTAATGCACATGTAACTTCCCCCCGTCTTTTTTAAACGTCAATAACTTTTTATACGTAACTTTTAAAAAAAATTACACCATAATAACGAGCGTTTTTTATCTTTAATATGAGTACCATATTGCTATACTTATATAGAGAAAAAATATGTTTCATCAGATGTTTAGTCCATGAATGGTGTTATATACTACTGAATGGTGTTATATACTTGCTGAATGGTGTTATATACTTACTGAATGGTGTTATATACTTATATACTTGCTGAATGGTGTTATATACTTGCTGAATGGTGTTATGTACTTGCTGAATGGTGTTATATACTTGCTGAATGGTGTTATATGCTTGCTGAATGGTGTTATATGCTTACTGAATGGTGTTATATACTTGCTGAATGGTGTTATATACTTGCTGAATGGTGTTTATAGAGATCTTTTAAAAAAAATCCAGATCCTATAATTAATGTGACAGTTATAGGAAGTTTTTAATTAATTGAATTAATGATAAAATTACTTGTTTACCCTTTTGAATTAATTTAGATTTAGGACACATGTCATCTCCACAATATTTCTCACATTTCTCACACTTTTAACCTTTTTTACAATAATCTTACCCTATCGCTAAATTAATAAAATATCCTGCTCCCAACATTATTAATTTATAAAAGTTTTACTGTAATTATTAAATATTTATTATTTGTTACATTATATAATAAAAGATATATTCAGAATCCATGAACCTTTGCCCAATTCATACTCAACAAAGAAGATGCAACTACAAAATAATTAAAAAGCAAAAAATCTCAACAACCATCACACTCAACTGTAAGGACCATTTCCAAAATCCAGTTTTCTAATACATTTATTTATTTTGATATGTCAAGAAAAATAATAAATTGATAGTTTGATAAAATTGAGAATGGACATAGATATTTAAATTGAAGAAGTTAACTTTTGGTTCTAAATTATACTAGCTTTTATTGGCGTCACGCGTTGCCGCGAAACAGAGCAAATGATAATGTTAAATAAATGATATTTGAAAATGAAGAATTGTTTCGAAAGCCAAACGGTAGAATCGGTTTTGTTTATTATCGTACCGTAAAACGATACCAAATAAATACTCTAGTCTAAATACAACTTCATTTTTAACAACACTTGTGTCGGAATCTCCAGAGGGGGGGGGGGTAAACACAATTGCGTACTTAGGTTTTTTTAATTAACAAACGACAGCTATTAAAAAAATATTAAATTGATTGATAAAGGTGACATCATTAAAAAAAACTATGAAAAACAAAGGGTCGTATTATTGGCACACCTTGGGGGATTAAATCGACACATTCAATACGCATCGTATAGGCCTATACGATGCGTATTGAGGTGGGTTCAAACTTCTATGTCTGCCAAAGGCTGCCATTGTCCCCTACCAAAAGGTAATACGCATTGTATAGACATATACGATGCGTATTGAGGGTGTCGATTTAATTTTTTAATTTTTGCAAGGTAGCTTCCTGTCACGCAGTAGCTTTCCGTCACGCGAACGAAAAAGCAGCACTTTGGACATTTGTTGGTCTTCCAACATCTAGGAAACATTATTTATGAATACCCCTGAATTTATCGAGGCTGTAGAATGAGATCCTCCACTGTTGTGTTATCATCTTTCAATCTTCCCTAAATTTATATATTATATTTTTCAACAGGGATGTAATGCAATGATTTCTCTCAATTGAATAGACCGACACTTGCTTCATAGGACTCACTTGAATCGTCTCGGATGTAATAACAGTACGTTTAGCATTCGTGCCTGCTTGAATTGCAGAAAGCAAAGGATAACAGCTCCGGTTTCATCAGCTGCATTTGGAACAGGAGAGTTGAAAAAACTGCAATTGGAATTGATCTTGGAACAACACACTCTTGTTACCATATGACACATGATAAACGCGCTTCTCTAGACAATCTGGGATTATGTTTCGCAAATTGGGGACCACATATTTGCTTCAAGATTTACGTCTGATGTCCAAGTTTCCCATAGTCACAAACGATTGCGGTTTGTATTTCGCATAGCCACCGTTTCGGTAGTAAAAAAAGGTTGTGGTTTGTAGATTCAATCTTCATTGCTTCATTAAAATTAACAAGGCGGTCTCTTTGCTTCGTCCACTAGAACTATTTGTGTATGCATTCTGTTGGTACTGAACAACAGAATCAGGTTCTCAAAACAAGGATCGTTCTAATAGATTAAAGAGAATAAACCCTCGTTCCAACCAATTGTGGGTTAATAGATTCCGAAGCTGTTATTTCAGTTATTTATGTTGATCCACAAATGCCAACAAATTGTATCTAATGCAAGGATCTTCGAATGCGGTGTGTACGTTAAATACCGTTCACCGCTTTTTTAGTTGCTTCTCTTGGTAAGTTTCTGAACCAACCGAAATCCACAAATTCCAACAGTTTCTCAGTCGCTAATTTCTCTACTCACTGTGAAATTGAACAGTTTCTTCGTAGATTCCGTCCGGTTTCAAAGCCGGTTGAGGATTACGAGTGTTCTAGACTCGTTCAAGGCATGCTTGTTTGGGCGATTTACAAAAATACGGATGCATTCCACGGTAAACGATGCAGCTGGTGAAACCGGACAGTCTCTTTGCTTCGTCCACTAGAACTATTTGTGTGTGCATTCTTTTGGTAGTTAACAACGCTAATTAGAAAAAAATCTGTAAAATTAATCATATCAATTGCTATAACAGCCAACAGGATGGATGTGACACACACAGATAGATAAGCTGTCACAGTTGTCAAATTCGTTGCGTGCATTCATATTGTTTAGACAACAAACGGATAATAAACGGATTGTTGGACTTCTTGTTCCAAATGCAAGTGTGAATATTGAATGTGCAAACTGAAACATCTTGACACGATATAATTGCAAGACGGTTTGTCGGGTTTCCAATGCTCACACAGGGTGATAAACAACGCTGATACGAACACATGTGTTTTGAAATAGGCTTTGTTCTTGGTTTAATGAAGTTACACATAACATCTAGTTATATTCAGATTTAAACAATGCACGCCTCAACTGAGACAACGGACATCCATCAAGCTCAAAAAGAAAACTTGTGTTTCCCATAGTCACAAACGATTGCGGTTTGTATTTCGCATAGCCACCGTTTCCGTAGTAAAAAACGGTTGTGGTTTGCCCGAATAGAGATCTTAATCAGCGTGCATTGTTTAAATCTGAATTAGGTTCTCAAACAAACACTACTAAAGATGATCTGAATCAGGTTGTTAATTTTAATAAAGCAATGAAGATTGAATATGCAAACCGCATCCGTCTTCGAAACATTCCGAATAACTAGCAGAAGAACCCGACACGTCTTCTGCTAGTTACTCTTTTCAGCAGCCATTTTTCCTTTCCTTCAATTTCGAGAACATTCTCCCTAACATGAGAAACGAAAAAGATTTCTAGCAGTTCGTCGATGACATGATAGATAAAGATCCTGACACATGTAACATCTAGTTATATTCCTACATCTATATCTTTTGTCATGACAAACTATGTGACATGTGTCTATTCCAGTGGTCCCGGTACTATTTGTGTATGCATTCTTTTGGTAGTTAATAAAACGAAAGCTATCAACGCGGGGATGGGTACAGAACCCGAAATGTCTTCCTGAATCTGAAAGTTAACTTTGACTTATAAAACCCACTAGCAAAATAAGCGCTTTTATCATGTTAGAGAAAGGAAAAATGGTTGCTGATGTTTTTCAGTATTCGGATTTTGTTGGTTTGTTTCCAGCTAGGGTTTAGAATGGTATTTTTGCTTCGTCCACTAGAACTATTTGCGTATGCATTCTTTGCTATAACAGGATGGATGTGACACACACAGATAGATAAATATCTGATTGTTTCAGATTGCTATGAATGCACACAACGAATTTGACAACTGTGATAGTTTATTAAAAGTATAAATCACCTCCAATCATTTCCTGGTCAAATCACACACTATAAAGTTTAAACTTATCATGTGTTGCAGTTTGGAAAGATGACCGAATAGAGATTTGATTAACAAACTGTGTACGTTAAAATACGCTAAATTACCCTAAAATACGTTAAAATACGCTAAAATACCCTAATATACGCTAAAATACGTAAAAATACCCTAAAATACGTTAAAATACCCTAAAATACGTTAAAATACGCTAACTTACGTTACACTACGTTAAAATACGCTAAAATACTTTAAAATACGCTAAAATACCTTAAAATAGGTTAAAATAAGCTAAAATACGTTAGAATACGCTCAAATACGTCAAATATACTATTAAATACGCAACACTATGTTAGAATACGTCAAAATACGCAAAAATATGTCAAAGTACTCGACTAACGATATTTACACACACGTATACATATAATACGACACTATGGAGTCCAAGTGGATTTCAAACAAAACTGTACGTAATCATTGAATACGATATTCGCACGCAACCAAACGGCACCGAAACGACTTATGTTGAAGGTATACGTCGTAAAACGACAAAATATGCGAAAGTTCGCCAAAAAACGAGACGTATACGCGTCGAACCGAGGGAAACACGATAAAACTAAATTTGAAATAATGCCCTATACGATGCGTATTAAACTTTGAATTTTCTCAAAAATACCCCTGAATTTATCAGAAAAACAGGGGTATTTCAGTAAATTCATCGCTCAATACGCATCGTATAGGCCTATACGATGCGTATTGAACTATGAATTTCTCAAAAATGTTTTTCAAATCAAGGGTTCCATCATTACAACCACTTGTTTTCAACTGGGATGTAATGCAATGATTCCTCTCAATTGAATAGACAGACACTTGCTTCATAGGACTCACTTGAATCATCTCGGAAGTACTGAACAACAGAAATAACAGCTTCGGTTTCATCAGCTGCATCGTTTACCGTCGAATGCATCCTTATTTTTGTAAATCGCATAAACAAGCATGCCTTGAACGAGTCTAGAACACTCGTAATCCTCAACCGGCTTTGAAACCGGATGGAATCTACGAAGAAACTGTTCGATTTCACGGTGAGTGGAGAAATTAGCGACGGAGAAACTGTTCGACACAGAAACTGTACGATTTCACGGTGAGTGGAGAAATTACAAGTTTTCAATAAAATTTCATTCTGCTGTGAACTTGTTCTCTATGAAATGTCTCACTTAACAAGAGAAGCAACAAAAAAAGCGGTGAACGATATTTAACGTACACATCGCATTTGAAGATCCTTACATTAGACACAATTAGTTGGAATTTGTGGATTTCGGTTGGTTCAGATATCTATTCGGTCATCAAACAGGCATGCTTTGAAGTACTGAATCAACAGAAATAACTGAAATAACAGCTTTGGAATATATTAACCCACAATTTGTTGGAATTTGTAGACAGACACTTGCTTCATAGGACTCACTTGAATCGTCTCGGAAGTATTGAACAACAGAAGGATGAGATATCGGCAGTTAGCTCGAAGAAGTTTCTCTCAATCAGCTGTTCAATAAGATTCTCCCTTTTAACAATGTCCTGTTAATTGTTGGAAATTTGTGGAATTCGGTTGGTTCAGACAGACACAATTTGTTTTCAACAGGGATGTAATGCAATGATTCCTCTCAATTGAATAGACAGACACTTGCTTCATAGGACTCACTTGAATCGTCTCAGAAGTACTGAACAACAGAAGGATGAGATATCGGTAGTTACGAGATTCTTCGAGAATTAGAAAAGGAGAAAATACGGAATGGCAAGGGTAGTATGAGTCTGAGTCCATTGTGGTTCGTGTTAGGTTTGTATTTCCCATAGCCACCGTTTCCGTAGTAAAAAACGGTTGCGGTTTTCCACATTTGTAGGATCGTGTCTCGACCCGAACGAGTCGTTCAGAGGAGTTTTCGTCAATTACAGGTGCGGAAAACAAGTAATTAACGTAGAAACAGCTTTCAAATCACTTTAAACACCTTTCTGTATTGATTTATAACAGTTTACATCCAAATCTCGATCCGGCAGCACTTCGGTACGAGTTACAAGGTCTTCTTATATGGTTCGCTTATGTGCACCTATTTATAGGTGATGAGGTTCCCTTCAAGGGACATGTCCGAATAAGCGAACCTGACAAATAAGCTAACCTGACAAATAAGCTAACCTGACAAATAAGCGGACCTGACACATAAGCGGACCTCCTATGTCCATATAAGCGGATCTATCAGTTTAGACCTATATGCTATCCTATTTTCTCGTAAAACGTGCCCTGATCTAACAATCTAAAACTAAGACTCGATACAAGATGAAGTCGACAGATGTAGTGCACTAACAGACTCCCCCTCAGATGTTGACGAGTCGCAGTGTCGAGTCTTTGACAATGTCATGTCTTCACATCTTCAGTCTTGATCAGTCTTTGGGCTTGTCTCTCTTTCTATCTTCATCAGACTCCCCCTCTCGATTTGCTGGCATTCCTTTGTTCTTCAGCAATATCTACATCAGGATCTTTGTCTAGCTTTCTTTGTCTTCAGAATCCAAAACCTGGCACTCTATACAGTCTTCAATTTCCAGGATCGAAACTTGGCTAATCCTGCACATTCTTAACCCAGAAATGAATTTCTAAATTTAACAATTTGTATGCACCAACACTCTGAAATAATCAGATAACTCTCTCTCATAATCATACTCATCTGATGAACCACTTGTTGATTTCCAAAAACACATTTTGACATTTTAAAACACACTCCCCCTCACAACAAATGTCATCATGTTTAGCACTCGGAATTTTGACAATCAGCTTTCCAACATCAGTTGTCGAAAAATCTCTTTGGATTTTTTAAACTTTTTGCTAAAAACACACTGAAAATCTTTTTGGATTTTGAAATTTAAATGAAATGCAGTAAAGAAATATTTACAAACAATATTTTTGTGAGTTCGTGTAAGAGGATCATATCAGTTTTTGAGACAAGTCATCAACACCGTTAAGCTTCATTTCATTTTAAGTTCTAAACAATTCACTTAGATTGTCAGTATACTGATCCACTTATATTTTCACACAAAGTTCAACTGCTTCGAGATACGAGTTTAATGTCTTAGATACTTAAACTTAATCACGTGTCCCACCTCAGAATATACTCTCGTATCCAGATCCCAATATTCAGTCTTACAGGTAATTATAACACCAATGATATCTGTAAGGGGTTAATAATTTATGAAGAATCATGAGAGCTCAGGTCAGAACTACCGTTCAGCAGAGAGATCATGACTCAACTTTTGGGTGTGTCCCCTTTAGAGGATCTTTTTTACAACAGCATTGCTAAGCAATTTTATTGTCTTATCATATATGCTGAGGGTGATGCTATGTTTCAAGCATTTGCGGAAAGTATTATTCGAGGACTAGGTCAGAACTTTCATTCAGCAGAAGTCCAAGAATAATACCCCAGACATCACTGAGTATAAAGACCTAGTATATCAGAAAAAGGAATCTTTCAAACGAGATTTCGGGGGTTACCCATATATCCGAGAGATGTTTCCCCACGATATAAACAAGTTTGAAATTTAGGTTTATATCTCGTAACAATCTACTAAATGTGCAAAAACCTACTGGCATATCATCAGTGAGACCATTTATCACTATTTAACTTTCCATTTCTTTAGCATGTCGTGACAGTCTACTGATGTACTATCATTTCCTCTATTTCACAACAAAACTCATTTTTGATTTTATCATGTTTTTGTATTTTTCAAATTTTCAAATTTTCAAATGTTTTTGGATTTTCTGAAATTTTTACTCCCCCTAAAATGCAAACACATTTTAGGAAATTTGAAAACAAACTATACAATAAAGTGACAACCGATATCAAATCACCTCAATTCGCCATCCACTAGGCATAAACAATCAGAACTCCCCCTTTCACAAAACTATTTTCTCATTATGATTTCAAAACACTTAAGTTTGTTTTAACCAAAATTATTTGTCCGGAAAATAAGTTTTGTTAATTTTCAAACCACTTGTAGGTTAGGGGAATGGTTCATCATTTTGTCCATTCAATCTCTTGTATCAGAATTACATCAAGTTCAAACTAATGACCTTGAGTAATCACTTTGTCAGAATCAACCTCTTACCACTTGTAAGTATATCCAAAACATACAACCACATGTAGGAATAAACATCTACACAAATACATTGTTACCAATCAAGATGCCGATTCCTGCTTCACACTTACCAACCTGGAAGCTCCGGCAATTCCTCAATCTGTAAATTTTAACAAACTTTAAGATTCATTTACACAATCAATTTTTAAGAAAGATGCCGATTCCTGATCCACGATTACAAACTTGGGATCTCCGGTAAGTCAGGTTCTTTAAGCAAAGAAAATGTCCACCCAAGCCTGACCAGCCTTGGGTGTTTTCAATTCAGAAGCAGTTTGTGACAACCCTCATAATTCCATGTATTCCGTACAATTTATTAATAATAATTAATGTGCTTGACGACTGTGTGGAACTACGTAATTGCTTTCTGATATATGTGTTATATTTACATGCGCCTGTTAACATACTAGTAATGTACAGAAAGGTCACTAAATAGTCCGTTATATTTTCCTAAGTGTTAGAAAGTAAAAACGTTGCAAAAATATATAAGTAGGACGCTTTATGGAATAATTAAGCACTTTAACGGAACAGTATCGAACCGAGCAACCGGACATTACCCGGAACACTAAAATATTGTTTTTATTTTTTTTTTCTGAGCTAGTTATGGTTCCCGAACACTTAAACTTTCTACATAAAACATCCTACACACTAATCACAAGTCTTACACTCAACACCCCACTAATTAACCAACTTACCACAGCATTTTACAACTTACCCCCCCCCCCCTTTATGTGACCGTCCCCTAGGGGGACCCCCACTCATCAAGATTTGATAAATCTCCACTAGATCTTCTCCATATTTTCTATGGATTCCCTTGGACTTTGTGTGATTATGTTTGTACCTAGGAAGACACATTGACCAAAGGATTTTAGAACTTGGTGGATATAAGATGAAGATCACTTAACCATCTTCATCAAACAAACTCTCCTCTCTCCCTCTTACAAGGCTACGACCAAACATACCCCTTACACCACCACCATATTTCAATCATCTTCCAACAATCCAAGACCCCCTCAAGGTGTTAGAAGGTGGTCAACGAAGCTCGGTGCTCTCGGAAGTGGAAGGACCTTCTCCATTCGCTATTAACCATCACTTTTCTACACTCGAACTCCCCTAGCCTTGTGCTAGTAGTAAGTTTCTTAAATCTTCATATTGTTCATGTATTTTATGGTTAATAGATGATTAATGGTTGAAAACTTATGAAACTCTAAAAGAACTTACATTAGTCTTGGATAAAAGATGAATAAGATGAATAAAGAGAAGATATATGTGTAAAGCATCATAAATCTGAAATATATGAGTATTAGTCTGCTGTAAATAACTTATAACCTGTTGTAAATCATTATTAGAATGAATGGTAAGCATATGTGTGCGTTTTAGTAGCCTTTAGACTGAAAACAACTTGCTGATGTGTATTTTCAGCCGCCTTTAACAGGCTGTAAACAGATCTTAAACTCAACGAAAAACCGATATTTTGAATCTAAAATATGTTATTATGAAATACGGTTCTAATGGAACCAGAATCGTAATTTTTGGACTTCGTTTACTATTTTTAAAGTGTCGATTTGTAACAACAACTTAAGCTGAATTTTGACAGCAATAAATGGGTGTTATACTTTCAGTCATAACCTGAGTTTTGTGATGAAACAGACCATGAAATTTGTACAGTAAATGAAAACCGATGCATTTGTAATTACCCCACTGGAATTTCGTAAATCGGACACTCGATGAATTTTTGATAAATTGTTCCGTGGACTGTGGTCAGAAATACATAAATCTGAGTTCAGTCCGGAATATGAATTTTTATAAAATATTGGTAATGAACCGGACCCCGATATTTTTACACAATAAAATATGGAACGTTTAAGACATCCTGTAAAAATTTGGGAATTTTTGGAATAATTTAACTATTTTATTAAAATGACCAAAAACAGCCGGTTTTGAATATTAATGCTGAAATGACATAAGTTGTGACTTGCGTGTCTAAATGTCGAGTATGCAATCTGTGAATGATCTAACATGTTATATGTGTTATATGCATTATCGTATGTTTGATTATGAGTGGGGAATGGATGGGAAACTTGGATAGGCATAAACCATTAAAGTGATGCATGTTATGTGATAGATACGTGTAGGAACTTTGTGCTCTATTTGAAAGTCACTAAATGACTAACTGGTAATCATATTAGGACGTGATTGACCGACCTTGACCGTTAGCTATATTTGAGAATCTAACCGAGCAAACCGAGGTGAGTTCACACACTTTCTAAGGCATGGGATTCCCGGTGGTTTGGGAATGGGTTAAAGAATTAAAACTAAATCTACATATCCTCCTTGGGTAGGATATGTACGGCCATTCTCCAAAGATTGGATGCCATTATTAATCCTACGAATTCTCTTGGTGCAGAATACGTACGTTGTGGTCCTCCTGGTGCAGGACAACAACCTTAAAACTAGCTAGACAAAACTCTATCATGAAGTCCCTCAATTTATATCGACTTAATCGCCGAGGCCAATGGCGAGCGGGTCATTAGTTAATAGCGCTATTAGGTTTAACAAACCTCACACCGTGCCAGTCGGACGGGCGTGTACTAATGGACTATGGCAGATTGTCAGTGATGATAGACACTGATATAGGGCACAACTTATTTGCGTAGCAGTCGATATCATACCGTCTAGTAGTTCACACGGGGAAAGCCCCCACTAATCATGGATACGGTTTGGGTAAAGAAAAAGGAAATGGTTAAACATACTTTCAACTTCGGGGTAACCCCCACGGCAAATAAGCCAACGAAAGTCAAACCACGTTTTTCAGAAACAACTTAAAACCAAACAACCAAACGTGAACTCACTCAACTTTGTTGTTGACTAGTTGTTACATGCCTTACAGGTCGCTAAATGCTTGGAGCTTGCACGAGGAAGAAGTCGTTGTGGTGTACGGACTGTTATGTTCCGTGCTCATTGTTTAAATCTTTATGAACTTATTAAACCTGTGTTTTGAATCTTAACTTATAAACTATGGACTTACACTTTTGGATTTACCTTTATGCTTCCGCTGTTTAAACTAAACATGGCCAACTAGCTTTGGTCACCAATCGTATTGTGGTTGGTCTTATTTACTTAATTACGATGTTCAATATGATTGGTGGCTCGATCCTGGTCACGTCACGCCTCCAAGCGGTGGTACTCCGCATGGTGGATTTTGGGGGTGTGACAGATTGGTATCAGAGCCATTGGTTATAGTGAACTTGGTTTTAAAAGGGAAAAGTTTTTGATAAAACCAGACTATAACCAGTACAGTGCTCAACGATCCACAACGACGCTTCGCTCCACGTGCAAGACTCGACACCATAAGTGGTATGATTTATGTTATATTATCGGTTAGATAGTTCTCACTGTGCCTTAGATAATGTGATATTTGCTATTTGAACCTTGTGTGCTTACTCTCTTCTGTCATTCCACACCTACGCACTTTGCGACACCTTTCTTACGTAAGTTCCTTCGACGTGAAGATCATGAGTGGACGTCTCGACATGACCCAGGGTCAGCTGACGACCTTGATTAACGAACGGATTGCTGAAGCCTTAGCAACCCAATCAAGGAGTCAACCCATGCACTCTCCAACACGCATGGGCACCTTCAGGGCGTTCCTGGAATGCAAACCTCCCACTTTCGACGGCACTGAAGGGGCAATCGGCCTTCTGCACTGGATCCGAAGAATCGAATACGCATTCGAAGAGAGTGAAAGCCCTGCCAGCAAACGAGTAGAGTACGCTACCAGCATGTTGCAAGGGAAAGCGTATTCTTGGTGGGACACACAAGTCCAGATGCTCGGATTGGCAGACGCGAATGCCACCCTTTGGAGCGACTTCAAGGATTTGATTAAGGAAGACTTCTGCCACCTGGACGACATCCTGGAACTTGAAACAGAGTATTATGGTTTGAAGATGGAAGGATCAGAAATTGAGGTGTACACAAAGAGGTCCAACAACTTGGCTGACTTATGTCCTAACTTGTCACGACCCATATCTAGACGGATCAAGCTATACCTCAGGGGCTTAGTTCCGGAAATCCAAGGGTCTGTAGTGGAGGCCAACCTTTCCACAATCCAGCAAGTCATTCGTTTGGCGCACCGACTCACCGATCAGGCGGTGGAAGAGGGCAAGCTGCCCAAGCGTGTTAGCACTACTGCTACTGGTGCTCCCAGCAGTGACAAGCGCAAGTGGGATGGAAATTCGGGCAGGGGTTCCACTCCAGTTCAATCCCAGCCCCAGCGACGAAAGGCAAATGAACACCGGAGCCCCAGTCAGCAGTTTTCTGGAAAACAAGGTCAGGGTGGATACAGGGGAAATCACCCTAAGTGCAAACGATTTAGTTTGCACCACAGCTGGCCGTGCAACAAGGATCATTGTCAGAAATGTAACAAGCTTGGACATAAAGCCAGAGATTGCAGGAGCTCACGTCCTGCGAATCAGAATCGGCAACGGCAGCCACAAGCCCCACAGAACCAACAGCAACAACAGGGTAACAAGGAATGCTATCAGTGTGGTGCTGAAGGTCACTTCAAGAGAAACTGTCCCCAGTTGAACCGGAAACGGAACAACAACAACAACCAGGGAGACGAAAACAATAATGGGGGAAACAATAATGGCAATGGAGCCAGGGAACGTGCGTTCGTGATTGGGCAGGATGATGCAAGGAACGATCCCAACGTTGTGATGGGTAAGTTTCCTTCTGGATGATTTCCTTGTTACTGTTTTATTTGATTCGGGTGCCGATACTAGTTACGTGTCCTTAAAAGTTAGTCAGATGCTTAAGCGTACCCAACACTTTTGAACACCAAGCACATCGTAGAGTTAGCAAACGGTAAAAGTCTTGAAGCCACACGCGTAGTAAAAGGTTGTAACCTCGTCTTAGCTGGTCAGACTTTCTCTATCGATCTTATTCCTATCACACTGGGTAGTTTCGACGTCGTTATTAGGATGGATTGGCTATCTCATCATCAAGCGGAGATTGTTTGCAAGGAGAAAATCGTCCGCATTCCTCGTTCTGATAAAGAACCCCTCGTGATTCGTGGTGACAAGAGTGGTGCTGTCGAAGGCATCATCTCTTTCCTTAAGGCCCAGAAATGTTTGCGAAAGGGCCACACTGCCATTTTGGCACTCGTTACTGACACATCCACGGAAGAGAAGAGAATTGAAGACATTCCTATAGTGCGCGACTTTCCTAAGGTATTTCCTGAGGAATTTCCTGGTCTTTCGCCTCACCGCCAAGTTGAATTTCAAATCGAGCTAGCTCCTGGAGCAGCGCCAGTAGCTCGAGCACCATATCGTCTAGCTCCATTAGAACTCGAAGAACTGTCCACGCAATTACAAGGACTCTTGGAAAAGGGTTTTATACATCCTAGATCTTCGCCCTGGGGAGCTCCAGTCTTGTTCGTGAAGAAGAAAGACGGTACCTTTAGGATGTGTATAGACTATCGCGAACTTAACAAGGTGACTGTGAAGAATCGTTATCCTCTTCCACGTATTGACGACTTATTCGACCAGCTGCAAGGGTCGAGCTATTACTCTAAGATTGATTTGAGATCGGGATACCATCAGCTGAGAGTCCGAGAGGAGGACGTCTCCAAAACAGGCATTCAGAACTCGTTACGGCCATTACGAGTTTCTGGTTATGCCGTTCGGGCTGACGAATGCACCAGCGGTCTTCATGGATCTCATGAACCGATTGTGCAAGCCTTACCTGGATAAGTTCGTTATTGTGTTCATCGACGATATCCTGATCTATTCTAAGAGTCAGGAGGAACACGAGCATCATCTACGACTTATGCTGGAACTTCTTCGAAAAGAGCAGTTGTATGCCAAGTTTTTGAAATGTGACTTCTGGCTTCACGAAGTCCACTTTCTAGGCCATGTGGTAAACAAGGATGGGATTCATGTGGATCCATCTAAGGTTGAATCGATCAAGAATTGTCCTGCACCCCGTACACCAACAGAAATCCGCCAATTCTTGGGTTTGGCCGGATATTACAGAAGGTTTATCAAGGATTTCTCAAATATTGCGCAACCTCTCACTTCACTGACTCAGAAGGGTGTCACCTATCGTTGGGGTGATGCACAGGAGTCCGCATTCCAGCACTTGAAGGATAGACTTTGTAGCGCGCCTATCCTCTCATTGCCCGAGGGCACAGATGATTTTGTGGTTTACTGCGATGCTTCCATCCAAGGACTTGGTTGTGTGTTGATGCAACGTGACAAGCTCATTACCTACGCATCACGCCAACTCAAGGTTCACGAAAGAAATTACACTACTCACGATCTGGAGCTGGGAGCAGTCATTTTCGCGCTTAAGATATGGATACATTACCTGTACGGTACCAAGTGCACCATTTACACCGATCACAGGAGTCTCGAGCACATCTTCAAGCAAAAGGAATTAAATATGCGTCAACGCCGATGGGTTGAGCTCTTGAACGATTATGAATGCGCAATCAAGTATCATCCGTGCAAAGCCAATGTTGTGGCTGACGCCCTCAGTCGAAAGGATACCATACGTAGGCGTGTACGTGCTCTACAGCTTACCATCCAGTCTAACCTTCCCGCTCAGATTCGCGATGCTCAGGTTGAAGCATTGAAAGCAGAGAACATCAGGGCTGAATCCCTACGAGGATCAAGGCAGCGGCTAGAACAAAAGGAAGACGACGCTTACTATGTAAACGGACGCATCTGGGTTCCATTTTATGGCAACTTACGCGAGCTTGTGATGGATGAAGCACATAAGTCTCGTTATTCGGTACATCCTGGTTCGGATAAAATGTACCACGACCTCAAGACTACGTATTGGTGGCCTGGCATGAAAGCCCACATAGCAACCTACGTCAGTAAGTGCTTGACTTGTGCGAGAGTCAAGACTGAATATCAGAAACCATCAGGCCTACTTCAACAACCGGAGATCCCGAAATGGAAATGGGAGCAAATTTCCATGGATTTTGTTACTGGCCTACCCAGATCTCAACGTGGAAACGATACCATTTGGGTGATCGTAGATCGACTGACCAAGTCTGCACATTTTCTGGCTATCAAAGAAACGGATAAGTTTTCTACTCTTGCAGACATTTACCTAAAGGAAGTGGTATCAAGGCACGGAGTGCCAACCTCTATTATATCTGATCGTGACGCGCGTTTTACTTCAGAACTGTGGCAAGCAATGCACAAGTCCTTTGGCTCACGTTTAGATATGAGCACCGCTTATCACCCACAGACGGATGGGCAATCTGAACGCACCATCCAAACCCTTGAAGACATGCTTAGGGCATGTGTGATCGATTTTGGTAATGGCTGGGAAAAGCACCTCCCGTTAGTGGAGTTTTCATATAACAACAGCTACCACACCAGCATCCAAGCCGCTCCATTCGAGGCATTGTACGGACACAAATGCCGATCACCTCTCTGTTGGGCAGAAGTTGGTGACAGCCAAATCACTGGCCCAGAACTTGTGGTAGATACCACCGAAAGAATTGCTCAAATACGACAGCGAATGGCGACAGCTCGTGACCGTCAGAAAAGCTATGCTGATAAGGGAAGAAAAACCACTCGAGCTCCAGGTTGGGGATCGAGTGCTACTCAAGGTCTCACCTTGGAAAGGTGTAGTCCGCTTTGGCAAACGAGGAAAACTCAATCCGCGTTATGTCGGACCATTCGAAGTCATTGAGAAAATTGGCAAGGTCGCCTACAGGTTGAACCTACCTGAAGAACTCAGCGGAGTTCACAATGTTTTCCATGCGTCGAATCTGAAGAAGTGTCTGTCAGATGAGACCCTCATAGTCCCTCTTAAGGAACTCACAATCGACGACCAGCTGCGATTCGTCGAGGAACCAGTAGAGATTACGGATCGAGATGTTAAGATCCTCAAGAGTACCAGGATACCTCTGGTCCGAGTTCGTTGGAATGCTCGTCGTGGCCCAGAGTATACCTGGGAACGAGAAGACCAAATGAAACTCAAGTATCCCCAGCTGTTTAAGAAAAACGCAACCACTACTGAGGCTGAAGCTACTGCAGAATTTCGGGACGAAATTCCAAATCAACGGGGGGAGGATGTGACACCCCAGGAAAATCAGGAAAACAACGCAACTTAACTAGCTTCCTCAGTAACCACGCCCTAAATTTCGGGACGAAATTCTCTTAACAGGGGGAGAATGTGACAACCCTCATAATTCCATGTATTCCGTACAATTTATTAATAATAATTAATGTGCTTGACGACTGTGTGGAACTACGTAACTGCTTTCTGATATCTGTGTTATATTTACATGCGCTTGTTAACACACTAGTAATGTACAAAAAGGTCACTAAATAGTCCGTTATATTTTCCTAAGTGTTAGAAAGTAAAAACGTTGCAAAAATATACAAGTAGAACGCTTTATGGAATAATTAAGCACTTTAACGGAACAGTATCGAACCGAGCAACCGGACATTACCCGGAACACTAAAATATTGTTTTTATTTTTTTTCTGAGCTAGTTATGGTTCCCGAACACTTAAACTTTCTACATAAAACATCCTACACACTAAACACAAGTCTTACACTCAATACCCCACTAATTAACCAACTTACCACAACATTTTACAACTTGCCCCCCCCCCCTTATGTGACCGTCCCCTAGGGGGACCCCCACTCATCAAGATTTGATAAATCTCCACTAGATCTTCTCCATATTTTCTATGGATTCCCTTGGACTTTGTGTGATTATGTTTGTACATAGGAAGACACATTGACCAAAGGATTTTAGAACTTGGTGGATATACGATGAAGATCACTTAACCATCTTCATCAAACAAACTTTCCTCTCTCCCTCTTACAAGGCTACGGCCAAACATACCCCTTACACCACCACCATATTTCAATCATCTTCCAACAATCCAAGACCCCCTCAAGGTGTTAGAAGGTGGTCAACGAAGCTCGGTGCTCTCGGAAGTGGAAGGACCTTCTCCATTCGCTATTAACCATCACTTTTCTACACTCGAACTCCCCTAGCCTTGTGCTAGTAGTAAGTTTCTTAAATCTTCATATTGTTCATGTATTTTATGGTTAATAGATGATTAATGGTTGAAAACTTATGAAACTCTAAAAGAACTTACATTAGTCTTGGATAAAAGATGAATAAGATGAATAAAGAGAAGATATATGTGTAAAGCATCATAAATCTGAAATATATGAGTATTAGTCTGCTGTAAATAACTTATAACCTGTTGTAAATCATTATTAGAATGAATGGTAAGCATATGTGTGCGTTTTAGTAGCCTTTAGACTGAAAACAGCTTGCTGATGTGTATTTTCAGCCGCCTTTAACAGGCTGTAAACAGATCTTAAACTCAACGAAAAACCGATATTTTGAATCTAAAATATGTTATTATGAAATACGGTTCTAATGGAACCAGAATCGTAATTTTTGGACTTCGTTTACTATTTTTAAAGGGTCGATTTGTAACAACAACTTAAGCTGAATTTTGACAGCAATAAATGGGTGTTATACTTTCAGTCATAACCTGAGTTTTGTGATGAAACGGACCATGAAATTTGTACAGTAAATGACAACCGATGCATTTGTAATTACCCCACTGGAATTTCGTAAATCGGACACTCGATGAATTTTTGATAAATTGTTCCGTGGACTGTGGTCAGAAATACATAAATCTGAGTTCAGTCCGGAATATGAATTTTTATAAAATATTGGTAATGAACCGGACCCCGATATTTTTACACAATAAAATATGGAACGTTTAAGACATCCTGTAAAAATTTGGGAATTTTTGGAATAATTTAACTATTTTATTAAAATGTCCAAAAACAGCCGGTTTTGAATATTAATGCTGAAATGACATAAGTTGTGACTTGCGTGTCTAAATGTCGAGTATGCTATCTGTGAATGATCTAACACGTTATATGTGTTATATGCATTATCGTATGTTTGATTATGAGTGGGGAATGGATGGGAAACTTGGATGGGCATAAACCATTAAAGTGATGCATGTTATGTGATAGATACGTGTAGGAACTTTGTGCTCTATTTGAAAGTCACTAAATGACTAACTGGTAATCATATTAGGACGTGATTGACCGACCTTGACCGTTAGCTATATTTGAGAATTTAACCGAGCAAACCGAGGTGAGTTCACACACTTTCTAAGGCATGGGATTCCCGGTGGTTTGGGAATGGGTTAAAGAATTAAAACTAAATCTACATATCCTCCTTGGGTAGGATATGTACGGCCATCCTCCAAAGATTGGATGCCATTATTAATCCTACGAATTCTCCTGGTGCAGAATACGTACGTTGTGGTCCTCCTGGTGCAGGACAACAACCTTAAAACTAGCTAGACAAAACTCTATCATGAAGTCCCTCAATTTATATCGACTTAATCGCCGAGGCCAATGGCGATCGGGTCATTAGTTAATAGCGCTATTAGGTTTAACAAACCTCACACCGTGCCAGTCGGACGGGCATGTACTAATGGACTATGGCAGATTGTCAGTGATGATAGACACTGATATAGGGCACAACTTATTTGCGTAGCAGTCGATATCATACCGTCTAGTAGTTCACACGGGGAAAGCCCCCACTAATCATGGATACGGTTTGGGTAAAGAAAAAGGAAATGGTTAAACATACTTTCAACTTCGGGGTAACCCCCACGGCAAATAAGCCAACGAAAGTCAAACCACGTTTTTCAGAAACAACTTAAAACCAAACAACCAAACGTGAACTCACTCAACTTTGTTGTTGACTAGTTGTTACATGCCTTACAGGTCGCTAAATGCTTGGAGCTTGCACGAGGAAGAAGTCGTTGTGGTGTACGGACTGTTATGTTCCGTGCTCATTGTTTAAATCTTTATGAACTTATTAAACTTGTGTTTTGAACCTTAACTTATAAACTATGGACTTACACTTTTGGATTTACCTTTATGCTTCCGCTGTTTAAACTAAACATGGCCAACTAGCTTTGGTCACCAATCGTATTGTGGTTGGTCTTATTTACTTAATTACGATGTTCAATATGATTGGTGGCTCGATCCTGGTCACGTCACGCCTCCAAGCGGTGGTACTCCGCATGGTGGATTTTGGGGGTGTGACACAGTTGGTGTGTAAGTTGCTTTCTTTGTAGCGTAAAAGTCTTTTACCCCTTTCACCTTCCCATCGACCATCTTTACGAAAATTTTCTTAACTTTCCCATTAAACGCTTTTTCAACATCAAAGTTATCCTTTTCAAAATAACCCTGATTTGACATTTTAGACTTTCCAGTTTTCCTTTTAAAATTTTCAGTCCTCAATGGTGGAAAGTTCTCATCATCCATTGAAGGAACTGAGTTTTCATCACTCTCATCAAACTGTGGCTCCTCTGATTTTGTGGAATCAGATTCATCGCCAGATTTTACATCAGATTTCTTAACAACCCATTTTTGGTTGTCAAGTTTCACACTTCGCCTGTAAAATCTTTTCGAACATTCACCAACTTCATATGTTGAATTTTTGAAAACTTTAAATTGTTCAGTTGGTGGTTCGATTTTATCAACAATAACTTCTTTCAGTTTTCCAGAAACTCCCTGTTTTGTGTTTGTCGCTTTCGGACAATTCCATGCAATGTGGCCAACTTCATTGCATCTGTAACAGGTTCTTGTTTCTTTCCTTTGATAAGCTCCATTCTTCATCTTTTCAGCAAGAAACTCCTGGTTTGACTGTTTCCAGAATGAGCTCTTTGCATCTTCTTCATGGCTAGTTCCTGCAACATATGTCATTTTTTATTTAAAATCTCGAACATATTTTTCATTTTTATAGTTTTCAGGTGGAATAAAACCAATTCCTTTCTTTTTGTAGCTACGATTGTGGTTTGGTTTCTTTTGAAAACCAGAACCAGAATTGTAACCCTTTTTCTTGTTCAAACGTTGTTGTACTCTTGAGGTGTAAGGTCTTGGTTTTCTTGTAAGATTTTCATCTTTTATTTCAGAAATATTAATTTCTGTTAGTTTGAAAACCTTTTTGATCATTTCTGGTTTAACACCTCTTATTGGAAACTCTTTATCAAAATATAATTTGTCAGAATCATTCAAAGTATACACAACTTCAAATGTTTCATCATTCAAATTAGATTTTGACAATAAAAACTCTTTACTATAAACCCGTTTTCCCGACGACTTTGAACTCTTTTCAGACGAACTCGAACTTCCGACAGACTGACACGAACTTTTGGACTCGGACTTTGACTCTGACTCCTCATCCTTATCCAACACCTGATCAACCACTCGTTTTATCAGTTCTGACTCATGATCTGTGTCGGACGCTGTGAACGTGACATCAATATTGTCTGGTAAAACATCGGTTATCTCGGATTCTAGCTTAATATTGACCGCCTGTTTTAGTTCTTCTTCATTAGGTTTTCTAGGCGAGTACCCTTCCCAAATCGGAGGCGGACATTTATTATAACAGACACCCTGTTTCTTACCAGTATCCTTCTTCTTCTTTGGCTTTGTTTCTTCACCTTTAAATGCTTCAAATCCTTCAACTGTTGGATAAATTCTATCAATTATGTAATCACAACCTTTGTAACTTTGCAGCAATCTTCTGATTCTTTCATTCTCAGTTGCTTCACTACCCAACTCTTTCTTCCACTTTGCACATTCTTCTATGTACAAGTTGATCTCTTTCTACTTTATCATCATGGTAGCATTCAACATCTTCAAAGCTTTCTCTCTTTCAGAGTTAGTCTTTTCCAGACTATTCACAGTTCTGTTCAATACATCATATGACTCTTTCAAATTTTTTACATCAAACAACAACTTTTCTTTCAACTTTTCTAACTCACTAAACCTCTCATCTTTCTCTATACATTGTTTACAAGACTCTAAACATGTAAGACAGGGTTTTGTGATTTCAACGATCTTCTCGACTTCAACTGTCTTTTCAACTTCCACGATCTTCTCAACCACTTTGACTTCTTTCATTTCTTTTGCAGCTTTCCTCTCTTTCAGCTTCTTCAATTTTTCTGCAAAATAAAATTCAAAAGTGTCAGAAGATAAATGTGTTTTTCCAAGATTTATCTGTTCCATCTCTTCATCATCACTTGTTTCTGATGAACTGTTTTCAGATGAAACAGATCTTTCATCTTCACTTTTCTCTTCATCAGATAACACTTCCATCCATTCCTTCAGCATTTCTGGCTTTCGAATAATATGTGCAATAAACGCTTGAACATTTGAATCAGCTAGAATGTATTTGTCCCAGCTAAATCCTCCAGCCATTTTCTCATCATCTTGATCAATGATGCCATAATAAGCTTTCCTGTTTGCATCCTCGATCATTCTTCCATGTGCCGTTTAAGGTTCCTTTTGTTGATGCGGTTGGTGAGTAATTTGCTGATAAATGGTCTTCCGATAATAATCATCTTTCCCAGCAGACTCCTTTGCTCCTCCCGGTTCCTGATTCTTGCACTCCCTTTTAAAGTGGCCTTTCTCCCTGCAACGAAAACAAACAACTTTAGATTTGTCAAATCCAAGATTAGAAAGATTTGCATCCAAGAAATCAGTTCTTCCTGTAACCAAACTAAATTTTTCTGCTCTCCTCAAAATGCTCGCTAAGGCCCATTTAATATCCATCAGTTCTAGCTCCTCTGCATCAATTTGGTCATAATCTTCCTTTGTGAGCATCGGATTACCAATTCTTCCGGCAATCAACCCTTCATAAGACTCTAATGCTGGGACCAATAATCCCATATGATGCTTTACAATTTCTTCAGAATAATTTTAACTATTTTGAAGATGTAGAGCTACATTACACTGAATCGAATGCCCATTTCCAGCAGATGCACTTTGAACACTTGGAGGATTCACCGTTGAGAACCCACTAGTGTTGACTGTTCCTTGACTGTTTGGTGTAGATTGATTTCCAACACTAAATGCAGTTTGTATCTTTGGACTTGCTTCTGCAGTTTGAACATTTCCTTTATAGTACAATTTAATATCTTGTTGATGAGTAGAACTGTTCATTCTAGCAATTTTCTGCTGCTCCAGATCCTGTGCCTCCAGCTTCTCTATAAACTGTGCAATCGATAATCTGCTAAACTGTCCGGAATTCTTTAGTATCATCAGATATGTACCCCATTCTTGTTGCGGTAATGCATCAGCAAGTTTTTCAACCCATTCTGCTGGAGTTTTAGTAATCTTCAACTGTGACATGGTGCGTACAAGATGACAGTATATTTCAATAAGAGTCTTTGTTGTTTCACCAGGCATGCACGTAAAAAGTTCAAACTCCTTTTTCAACAAAGCTACTTTACTTTGTAACATTTCAGTACTTCCCTCAAATTTCTTTTTAAGAGCTTCCCAGATAGAATAAGCATTTTCATCGTGTTGAAGCAACACAAATATATCCTCCTTAACAGCTTGTTGTAACAAATTTATCATCATCTTTTCTGCTTTATAACTCTCTCTTTCTTGCTCAGTGAACTCTGAAATGATTTTATCAACACCCATTGAATTCTTTGGCCTCTCATATTCAGTTTCAATGCTCTCCCAAGCTTTTAGACGATTCGCCTGAACCCAATTCTCAAACCGTTTCTTCCATCCGTGATAATCTTCAATTCCCATAAGTTTCGGGGGTTTTTGCATTGTTCCGGTTTCATTCTCCATGTTCATGTTCTTAGCAATGTCACCCGGAGTAGTCGGTGTTGAAGCAAACGCGTTGTAGAATTCAGAATCCATGTTTTTTCAAACAAGCTTTCAAACTAACTGGTTCACCTCGTGAAACACCTGAAATAAACAAGCAAATGATCAGTTTAAGGAATTATCAGTTAACAGAATAAGACTGGTACTCGAACTGGTGAATATTCTGTGCGGACTGAAAGTTGACACACTGTGCGGACTGCTTATGACCCGGATCAAATTCGGATGACCTTTTTCAAAGACCTCACTAAACCACACGACCTGAAACAAGTTTGAATTCAAATAAACTGAACCACCTCTTGTGAACTGTTTCTAGTGATTTGACTGAACTGCTTTGAACCGAATAACTATGATGCGATGTAAGACCCTAAGATTAATACAAACACCGCCTTTTGCAAACAAGATTAATAACCTACAACTTTTACCAATACCAATCCATTGGGCCACTGAATTAATGGACTGACAAACTTTATCTTTTCAAAACAATTTGATTTAACCTCTAACAATAGTGGGTTGACTAATATGAATTGATGGTTATCACATGGGCCGCTCAAAAATCTGACCAACTAATATGATTGGGCCAAAAATTTTGGTCAGATCACATGCTATCTTGAAAACTATCCAACAACTTTAAATGTTTACTCAAATCTGACTATTCACATGCACTATGCCTGACAAATATTATCAATCAACTTAAATCCAATTAGACCTCACAATTCACTTCTTGAATCAAACAATTTTATAATGTCTGACACTCTCTATTGTTCACATGCACTTCCTGAACAAAACCGACACACTTTATCTTTCAACACATGCTTTGATATAATGGACAGATATGCGGTTTACTTTGATTGGGCCTCAAATGATAATGAACCTGATTAATCACGTCAATTGAGTTTAAGTGGACCAGAATGTTCAAATGAGAGGACCAGAATGTTTGAATAAGCGGACCAGAATGTTCAAATGAGCGGACCTACAGACTTAGTGCACCTATGAGCGAACCAGGTGTTCAAATAAGCGAATCTACAGAGGAATTTGGAGCGAACCTATCAAAATACATGGTCACAAAAGCGGATCTACAAACTGTCCAGAAAAGCGGAACCTATTTGGATGTTGATTTGACCCATTTTTAGTACGTATTTAAGCCTCAAACTTTCAAGGATTTATCAATGATCAATTATCTACAATCTGTGAAATTTTGAGCTAATTTCGACCGTAAAATCTCGTTCTGATGAAGAAAGAAGATGTAGAAGTAAGAATTTTAGATGAAATCCAGCAAATCTCTATAGAACTCCTCCTCCTGAAGCTCTGATACCACTTGTAGGATCGTGTCTCGACCCGAACGAGTCATTCAGAGGAGTTTTCATCAATTACAGGTGCGGAAAACAAGTAATTAACGTAGAAACAGCTTTCAAATCACTTTAAACACCTTTCTGTATTGATTTATAACAGTTTACATCCAAATCTCGATCCGGCAGCACTTCGGTACGAGTTACAAGGTCTTCTTATATGGTTCGCTTATGTGCACCTATTTATAGGTGATGAGGTTCCCTTCAAGGGACATGTCCGAATAAGCGAACCTGACAAATAAGCTAACCTGACAAATAAGCTAACCTGACAAATAAGCGGACCTGACACATAAGCGGACCTCCTATGTCCATATAAGCGGATCTATCAGTTTAGACCTATATGCTATCCTATTTTCTCGTAAAACGTGCCCTGATCTAACAATCTAAAACTAAGACTCAATACAAGACGAAGTCGACAGATGTAATTACAGTCTTCATTATAATTAATAATTAATAATCTTCATTATAATCTAACAATCTTCATTGCTTCATTATAATTAATAATGCGGTCTCGATTGAAGATGTAATTACAAGACTGTTTGCCAGGCTTCCAATGCTCACACAGGGTGATAAACAACGCTGATATTGAACGGATTATTGAACCAAGAAAGTCATTGGACTGCTGCAGATGAAGTCAAATGTGATCAAACTTGGACATCAGACATAAGTCTTGAAGAAACGGAACATAATCCCAGATTGTCTAAAGAAGCGCTTTTATCATGTGTGATCCAGAGGTCGGTCTCGGGTGGGCATAAGATCTGTGGGCCCTATTGTTGGATTATTGAACCAAGATAGTCATTGGACTGCCACAAATGAAGTCAAATGTGATCAAACTTGGACATCAAACGTAAATCTTGAAGAAACGGAACATAATCCCAGATTGTCTAAAGAAGCGCTTTTATCATGTGTGATCCAGAGGTCGGTTGTCACACCCCAACCGACGGCGGAATCATCGCGGCGCGGCACTAGGGGAATCAGATTGTTCAAGAGAATCCATAACAACTAAATTGCAATAGTATTTAATGCGTTCATTATCCCATATTAATAAACAAGTACAATCACATAAGCTGCCTTGAATTTTTATGTTCTCTCAAACAATACAAATCCGACAACCTAGATTTTAGGTGTGTTTCTAGACTTCCGAGCTTGATTTGATGTAGACTGCGACTAAACCTGCAACATATGTTAAAATAACGTCAATACAAAAGTATTGGCGAGTATACAAGTTTTGATAGAGTAGCGTAAAATAGTTAAAAGTGCTGCGAATCACCAAATACATAAACGAGATACCTCAACATACATGCATATAAGACAGATACTACCAGCTAAGTCACTCGAGCTGCGATTGCGATTGCTATTCATCCTAACTAGACCCCGTCGGGTGCAATAGTACTATACTAGTTAAGGCGGGATCTCGCGAGTAAAAGTCCTAACACATATGTAACTAGCATCATGTGTAAAAATGCATAACAGTTATTCGCAAGTGGTAAATAGTTTGATTGAATAATTTTTGATAAATTTGATTTATTAGGAACGTATGTTACACCCAAAATGCGATAGAAAGGGGTTCGAGTATACTCACAGTCGGTGCTCAGCAAGCAAACACAACTTGGTTGGATTGAAGGGAGCGCGTCTGAGATTAGCCTGATTGCAGATTGATAGCGTAACCGTTGAATAGCGCGTTAAATGGTGTAAAGTGTCGATGGATCGGGCGGTAATTCGATCGGACGGCAATCCGATCGGGTGGCCGGTCGATCGGGTGACAATCCGTTCGGGTGACCATTCGATTGGATTGCTACCTCATTTGGGAAGGATGTGTTTGTGTATGATGGTTTGTCTTTTGAAGTTTTTGTTGTAGCATTTTGAAAACAGAGAAGTTTCTCTACCTTTCAGGTCGGTCGATCGAACAGCGGCTCGATCGGGCGACGATACGATTAGTAGGACACTTATGTGAGAACAAGTTCACATCAGTTTGTCACTCGATCGGATTGCAATCCGATCGGGCGGCAATCCGTTTGGAACTGGCTATGTGTTGAAAGTTGTTTAAGGGATGAAGTTCAAAACATCACAGGGTCGGGTGGTCGTTCGATCGGGTGGCAATCCGGTCGGACGGCAATCCGTTCGACGTTCAGAACTTGAAAAGTTGAATTAAATAGTTTAAGTGTGGAACCAAGTGCAAGCCTATCGGACGGCTGTCCGATCGGGTGGCAATCCGATCGGGTGGTAATCCGATCGGATGACATTCCGTTCCAACTGCCTTGATCGTCTTGACACTTGATTGTTTAGAAAGTTTGTGGTTTTGATCGAGACGATGTGATAACGTGCTAAACAACAGAACTCCATTACGAACCAAGTCTTCATTGAACCGGAATCACCCTGGTCCGATCAGTTAACTGTCCGTAACGGTTGTTCATGCTTAACCCGAAATCGGTTGACTTTTTAGACAGAATCAGATTTGGAACCAACACTTCACTTAGAATGAGTAGAAGATCGGAACGAGCTCTTATTCCATCGGTTTTGAGTGCATTGAGTATAAAAGAGTTGAAAGAAAGTTGAAAAAGTTTCTTTCAATCCTTTTATCATTGAAGTGTCTAGATTTATGCGAATTCGTAGTGAAATCATGTGGAAAATCCTTCAGATCTAAGTTATTCTTGGTGGAATGAGGCCAACATTTGAAGTTCATAAGAACTCCATGATGACCTCTTCCTAGAACACCTCAAATCCATTGATTTCATGGTTAAAAGTTAAGATTCAAAGGTGAAAAAGATGAAGAAGTGTGTGTAGATCAAAGAAGTACAAGATTTGAGTTGTAAACTTATAAGAATCGCGAGGAATCGAGAGGAAAAGCCCCAAAAGCGTGTTGGTCGAGTGAGAGCTGTCACATCACTGTTCAAGTGATGTGACAAGGGCTATTTATAGGTGAAGTGGAGTGAAGGGGAAGAAGTGCAACGGATCGGATGGCTGTCCGATCGGGTGGTAATCCGATCGGATGGCCACCCGATCGAGTGGTCACTCGATCGGTGGTCTCCGGTGAATGGCGTTTCGATGTTTCATTTTGTTCATTAAGCGTCGCGATTGTTTGGTTACACATTTTCATACCCATATTCATGTATTTATTATAATTAGTCACATAGGGTCGTATAAATATCCATATTTCAAAGTTGCGATACAATAACCGGTGTTTCGTTTCGAATATGCGTTCTCTGCGACGCATCACGGCTATTGAGGAGGGTAGAATAGGTCCTCACTCAACGTCATCGTGAGTATTAGTGCGTGCGATGCGATGTGTTATAGCGATAAAGTATGCGTAATATGCGAAAATACCGCGAAATAGCGATGTATGCGACATAGCTACATTATGATCCGAATCTCTGGTGCTAGGCGTAACGAGTATAACAAGTAGTAACAACGCACGAACGTGCGGGTTGTTACAGTCTCCCCTGCTTTTGGAAATTTCGTCCCGAAATTAATCCACAAGAAGGGTTGCGAGGATCGATGCGAGTGGGAGTAGCGATTAAAAGCTTCAAAATAAACGAGCGATCGATTGAAATTCGACGAGCGAGAATGTTGCGATGACTGGCGATGGCGGCGAGTAAGGCGATTCGTATACAAAAGATGGCAACACAAAAAGCGATCCAAAAAGTGTTTTGAATTCTCGAAAAGTTGTTTAATTCGAAAAGGTTTGAGGAAACTTGTTTATGAAAAATATTCCCATAGTGCGGCGTTAAGCTGTTTCGATGGTCACACCATAGCTATGAGTAGGGTTTTATTAGGTTACTAAAAGATTTTAGGGTGTTTAAAACTCGTTTTACGAAATTTTCTCGTCACACGGCAGTAACCTGAGTCGATTGTCACACCATCGTTACAAGAAAATCTCGTTTTTGTACAAAGGTTTTGATCAAATTTTAGAAAAAATAGTTTTGTAAGAAAAGGTTGGTTTAAACTTTGGGTAAACAAAGCCTTTTAGTAATGCCAAAAAGTTATTTTTTTAAGGTTGGCCCCGCATGGCACTTTTCCACGAAAGTTCGACAATATGGCTAAAACGCTTATATATAGGAAGTACCAGCGGCGTATCCACCACGTTTTAACCATATGGCTTCCGTCTCGTGAGGCGGTGTCATACGTGCCAACATAGTACAGACATATTTGCGATGACTCGATCCAAACGAGAGAGGGTTGGATCAAGTCTTGAAAGGCGAACCGAGTGATGAAGTCGTTTTCGAACTCAGTTTAGTGACACGAGTGAGTGCGATAAGCGATAAGCGGTACACGATAATTAATAGCACAAAACAGACATAATAAGCGAAGACGGCAGCGACAAGCGAAAAGTGAAAAGCGACGAGCGATAGCGACAAGCGATAAGTGAAAAGCGTTAAGCGGTAAGCGACGAGCGATAGCGACAACCATCGAGCGATAAGCGATGATAGTTGCGTTGCAAGCGATGGAGATATGCGCGATTAATTCGATTCGATTAGATTGATCAACACCACAAAAATTAACTAACATTATACCCCCACATGGCCTTTTTCCACGAAAGTCAGCTGTTATGGCTAAAACAGTTATATATAAGAAGTACCAGTGGCGTATCCATCGTGTTTTATCCCTATCAGTTTTGTCTCGTGAAGCGAGGTCATGTGTGCTAACATCACACATAAATAACGGTAAGCGATAGCGAAGGCGATAAACGTTAAGCGATACACAAGCGATAGAGTGATACACGAGCGATAGAGCGATACCCACGATATGCGATAGCGCGTTGCACATAGTAAGCGATTGAGCGAACACACAATTAGCGATTGAGATTGGGAGATAGATTCCAGCGATAATGCGATTACGAGCGTGTTGACTTATGAGAAGTCTTGCGATTACACGCTTTGAGTTGCGATTGAGATTGTTACGCCTTGCGATGTAGTGTAATGTGTCGAAAATAACCACAATAGTATAATAGGTCTACGTTCCAACTCCACATGGCACTTTCTTCACAAAACTTCGGTTAGTGTGGCGAAACACCGTCATGTTTCAACCATACACCTTCGTTCCGTGAATAGGTGTCACACTTCGTCATACATGGTCAAGACGCTTATATATAGGAAGTACCAACGGCGTATCCACCACTCTTAACCATGCCCTGAACGTTAAGGCATAATTGAAACTCACTACGATCTTCGTGCACTAACCAAAATAATCCCGTGTGCACCCGTGATTAATTTGATTCTTGCACGTTTATCGTACCTTATCTCAAGAATGCATAGTAGGGGTAAATACATTATATAGTACATAGTGCTAGCATATAGATTGTGCGCGAGTATAAGAGAGAAATAGAATCCACATGCGTCGAGAGATAGAATAAGTTTCCATACATAAAAGAAATTGACGGTGAAAAGTCGTATTATTACAACAACATTAGAAGCAAAATAACGTTGCTGTGGAGTACTCTTGCGGAGACTGCGTTTGTTGCTGAAATTCCTCAAGGTTGCGGTCCCGTGCGACAGTGCTGCGTAAGATGACCATACCAGCTGCAGTTCGCGCAATGGCGACAGTTAGCTTCTGGCGGGTGATGATACGTACACGTGAAACACATGGGATGAGCTCCATTGTAGGCGTATTTCACGTGAACTGGAGCTGCTTGGAAAGGTTCTGGTTGCGATAGTACAGTTGTGGAAGAGTCTGGGCTCATGGTCGTTCGTTTCCGGCTGGGCTGAGCTTCCTGAGATGATGCGGTGTCGTCGGCAGATTCGTATGATGATTCACTGGAGGTATCGTCGGAGGAATCTTCAGAAGAATCGTTGGTAGATTCGTTGGAAGAATCGTCAGAAGAATCGATGACGATTGCTTGATGAGCTTTTTTGACAAGATTCTTAGAGAAAAATCCGTCCAAGACTCATTTTCCGTTGATTTCTGCGGCCAAGCGATAGGTTTCTTTGATGGTAGCAGGTCTTGCAGCTTCGACAAAATCGCCCACGCATTCAGGCAAGCCGCGAATGTATTTCGTGATGGCTTTTTCTGAAGTGTTGACTTGACTTGGGCAGATTATGCTAAGCTGTTTAAACCTTACGGTGTTGCCAGTATTGTCACCTTCGACTTGCTTGATTTTCCAAAATTTGTCTTCTAGCTTCTGGACCTCGTGGGGAGGGCAGTACTCATTCTTCATGAGCTCTTTCAGCTCATCCCAGGAGAGGCGTAGGCTGCGGAGATCCCACGTTTGTTGCGTTCGGCTGTCCACCAGTCGAGTGCTTGCGATTGAAATACTCCGGTAGCACAAGTAGTACGAAAACTATCGGGACACCCACTCTGACGAAGGGTAACTTCGATAGAATCGAACCACTAGAGTAGTTGGGATACACCTCCTTCACCCGTGAACTCTATCGGGTCACAGTCTTTGAAGTGTTTGTAGAGGAAAACAGACTGCGACGCTTCCGTCTTAGAGTCTTCCGAGGTTCAAGAGTTGCTGAGAGAGTGCACTTGAGCGACAATTTGAGGAATGACCTTGGCCACTTCCTTGTCCACAAGCGAGGCAATCCTGTTTTCGGCGCTTCGTTTGGCTCTTCTCCTAGTTGTTTGTCTCGAGGTAGAGTCGTTGGAAGACATCTAGACAGAGAGAGATTTGGAGTGAGATTCGATCATAATGATTTTGAGTTTTGCGATGCGATTGAGCGCGATCAAAGCTTGTTGCGAGTAATATAATAGATTTCACATAGGAGCCACATAGGAGACACAAGATTCCTAAATTCTCACACAATTGGTTCATTTTGTATATATAAATAGTTGTAGTTTATACTTGTACACATACATGTTGGTATAGAATGCGCGAGGACGCGATGTAGAGAGGGAGAGCGAGAGCGAGTAATTAGACATTAGTTTTGTTGCGAACATTTAGTTTTCATTTTAAATTGCGATGGCTGTGCGAGTCGTGCGGTTGCAAAAGCAGGGAGCGAAAATCGATAAATCGAGAATTCGATAAAGCGTAAAGTTTCAAATTGTAAACACATAAGCGTAAATAGGTTCCACAAAGCGTAAAATTGGCAAGTCGTATGCTAGAAAAATAGGTAGAGTGCCTCGGGTGTTTAGGCGTCGACTGCCCAAGGTAACCCAACTATACCCAAGAAGTTCGTGCACGCATGATACACTCTAATTTACACATATTTTAGTTCCCCGTTTTACCCCTATTTTATGCGTTTTTGGCTGTAAAACCGTCATTCGGATACTTATTTATCTACATTTATGTTTACAGGCCTAAAACTGCATTCCAGACAAGATGATAACAAAAACGAGGACTTCCCGGACAAAACGACGAAGCTGCGGACATTCTGTTAAGGATTCTGAACTGGGCCTGTGGAACGACCGTTCCACCTGTGGCACGGTCGTGCATCTCCGACAAACTTGATCATCTCGGCAATGAACGAGAGGTGCGACTGGTCGTTCTAGGAAAACAAGCGGCTCGGTGAAGAACGGTCGTTCCATCTGAGGAACGACCGTGCGTCTCCGGTGAACCAACAGAGTCTCGGAACTGAACGATCGGTGCGACTCGGCGTGCAACATGTAACCCGGAGCTGAACGACCGTTCCACACAAAGAACCGTCGTGCCATTTCGAATCTGGTCAACGATCCGATGACGTATGCAGTATGGTGACCCATCCCTAATAATTGAATAAAGTGAACGGTCGTTCCATATGGAGAACGACCGTGCAACAGCAAAAAAGAGTATAAAAACACAGCAGAAACTTTCTGTTCGGGATTCTGGATTTTTGGAGAGCTTCTCTGGCGATTTTCAGGCTCCGGAGGCATTAGCTTTCACCCGGATTCAAGCCATATTATCCCGATTAGCTCGATTACTACCCGGATCCTTAGTCTAGTACTTGTTTATGGTTTGATTTTCTAATCTTTCCATGTTTTTGTTAATCTTTCAAGTGCTTAGATTATTGTTTATGTATTATTGTAGCCTTTGGGCAAAAACACAAACAATCCCTTGCTAGATTATTGCCATTAGTGTGTTAAACTTTGTTTGTAATGACACTTGAAGTATTTTCTATGATTATCTTTGATGATTAGTTTGCAACCTTGTTATTGATATTGATTTCTTGATTATAAGTAATTATGTTGGATGATTGATGCTTGGTTAGTTAAGATAGTTGAAAAATGAAGCTTAATTAATCTTGTATTAGTAAACTTTGAACTTGGTTAACTAGATTAGCTTGGTTTAAATGTGGGCATCATGATACTAGAAATGGTTAGTGATTTAATAAAATGTAATTATTGTTAATCAAGAGAGCTTGCCGTCACGGAAGGACCTAAACGGGTTAGATGGTGTCGTTATAAATTCTTGCCATGATTTGTTAGCTTAGTTAGTAGTTTAGGCCAAAATTGCTATCTTGGTGAATTATTGTGTAAGATTTGTAAAATGAACTCGGTTGTGATTTAATCTAGTTTATGCTTATCTCGGTGGTTGCATTGTGTTTATCGGTGTCGCTTTCCTTGTTTAAGTGAGGTTAGAATAATCCTAACGGCTGCCTAACTTATTTTTAAGAGATTTTCATAGACATTTATCAATTGCACGTTAAAGAACAATTTTAGGTGGTTAAAGTGTGTTTATCGTTTTAACTTTCCGAATGATTGTCATGTTAGGATTCCCGAAAGGGATACTAATTGTTTTAAATTGGAAAATTGACCGAATGCTTCTAGTGCCAAAACTGACTTAGTTAACATGCTGTGGTTGTGTATTTAGCAAGGCTTTTTATCTATATTCTATTATGTTTTTATTATGTATTTGGTTATGCTTACTTTAGTTTAGTTTAAATCAACCAAACCTATGTTTTTACCGGTAGTTTAGTGACAAAGGTCTAGTATTATTTCTCCGCCCATTTCCTTGGATCGATACTTGGTTCTTACCGATACTTTATTACATATGTGACGGGGTACACTTGCCTCTTTCGTGTGTGTTTTGATGTAAAAGTAATAATCACTTTTATAAATTTAAAACCCAATCGTGTGTAAATTCATTGCAAAATTATGTATATATACGCACACGTCAAGTTTTTTCGTGTGTAAATTCATTGCAAAATTATGTATATATACGCACACGTCAAGTTTTTGGCGCCGTTGCCGGGGAAATGGCGAGTTTTAGGAACGACCCGAGTCATTTTGTTATCGGCGTATATACTTGTTTATTTTTGTGAATAATTTCATGATTCTTTATTTGTTCATTTATTTGTGATTATTTCTTGCTTTAATTTGATTTATTCATTTTTTGCGTTATTTTTGTTTCATTTATTTATTTGATCCGGATTTATTTATTAACTTATTCTTTGGGTTTTCGGCACCCTAAAGCCATTTTTATATTAGTCGATTCATTTATTTATTGTGTTGAATTTTTATAAAATTTCGGGCCATTTTTCGGATTTTTATAAAATTTTCAGCCCATTTATAATAACTTTCTGCTTCTTTTCAGCTGAAAAAAAAAACAGCATTATTTAATCAATAAAATATTCACCGTGTCAAATTTTCGTTTGCAGGTTGATGTTCTCGACCCCCGCTCCAGAACTTGTTGAACCGTCAGACGAACCCGAACGTGATCTTCGGAGGCGTCTTCGCGCGAAAGGGCGTGCGGTTGGGCTACTGCTCGCCAGTGGTGGGCCGGAGTCGGTGGTACCTACTGAAGCCGAGGGCTCAGGAGGAAACATAATCATGGCAGACGATGAGCGACCGTTGAATGAGTCTAATCAGCCTGGAGCGACAGGCCTGGAGCCGAGTATCCTTAGACCTACTATAGATGCACCTAATTTTGAAATTAAATCTAGTATAATTAATATGGTGCAGAATTCGGTGCAGTTCGACGGACGCGAACATGAGGATCCCGGACGACATATTGCGGCTTTTCTCGAAGTGTGTTCCACGTTTAAAATGCGGGATGTTTCGGAAGATGCCGTTCAGTTAAGGTTGTTCCCTTTCTCACTGCGTGACAAAGCCAGAGCGTGGCTTATGTCACTGCCAGCTGGGTCCATCAGGACCTGGACTGGGTTGGAGGAGCTATTTATGAAAAAGTACTTTCCACCCGAGAAGACAACCAAGTTAAGGAACCGAGTGGTGACCTTTCGTCAGGATGAGGGGGAGTCGTTGCATGCAGCGTGGGAGAGATTCAAGGATCTGTTACTTGATGTTCCACATCATGGGTTCACCAAGAGACAGTTAGTCTTGACATTCTATCAGGGGCTGAGCTACAATACGCAGGAGCGATTAGATATGAATTCAGGAGGCGATTTGGGGACAAAGACGCCCAATGAGGCTTACGATATCATTGAAAAGGCTGCGTTGAAGTCGAGCTCTCGCCGCGAAGGAGATAGAAGTCGGGGTACATCATCATCATCAGGATCCCGCGCAGGAGTGCATGCTGTAGACGACTATACGGCCATTACTGCACAAATCTCGGCTCTCGCATCGAGATTCGACAGGTCCCAGATGATTGCGCATGCGGGCTCGGGTTGTGACCAGTGTGGTGTGTCACACGAGCCTGGGGCATGTTTTCAGGGAGTCGGATACGAGGGCCATGAAGAGGTAGATTTCGTGGGTAATCAAGTTAGGCCGCAGAACAACCCTTACAGTAACACCTACAATCCCGGTTGGAGAAATCACCCAAATTTTGGGTGGCGTGCGAACACAGGCAATCAAAATCCTTTGGGATTCACTCCGCGCACTCCAGCGCAGCAGCAACAGGGTCAGGGTCAGCAGTTCCAGCAGTACAACCAATCCTACCAACAGCGTTCATACCCGCATCAGAATCAGGGCTCTGGGAGTAGTTCCCAGCAGCAGGCCCCTCAGTCTAGTTCTAAGCTGGAGGAGATGATGTCCCAGCTTCTTACTAGCTCCTCGAGCGCGAATTAGTTAGCTGAAAAACGCTACCAGCAGAGCGAGGATCGTTTTCTCTCTCATGAGGGAGAAATGAGGAGCCACAAGGCCTCGATTCAGAACATAGAGAATCAGGTTGGTCAGCTGGCACAGATGATGTCAAAGAGACCCTAGGGTGGTCTCCCGGGTAATACCGAACCTAACCCGGGCCCGCACAGAGATGTGAATGCGGTGATGACCAGGAGTGGAAAACCTACCGGACCCGTCATATCGGACTCACCACCGATCACTGAAGCGGTCCCGACCGACACACCGGATGAGGTGCATGCCAGGCTCCGCCCAGCAAGTACAGCACAAGTCCAGGAGCCGGTCACAGGTTACACACCTCCAGTGCCTTATCCAGGAAGGTTGAAGAAGCAGAAGATGGATGAACAAAACGGTAAGTTTCTCGAAATGTTTAAGCAATTGCATATAAACATACCGTTTGTTGAAGCTTTGGCACAGATGCCAAAGTATGCGAAGTTTCTGAAAGACATCCTCTCAAACAAGCAAAAACTCGAGGACATGTCTTGTGTGGTTATGAATGAAAGCTGCTCTGCTATTCTCCAGAATCGCCTGCCTACAAAAATGGGAGATCCAGGCAGTTTCACGCTTCCTTGCCTCATTGGCAATCTGTCTGTCAGTAATGCGTTAGCAGATCTAGGAGCGAGTATAAACCTTATGCCCTATAAGGTTTTTACAAAGTTGGATCTAGGTGAGCCGTCACCTACGAGGATGAGTATTCGACTTGCGGATCGTTCTATCAAGTATCCACGCGGGTTTGTAGAAAATATGCTTGTTAAGATTGACAAGTTTGTGTTTCCCGTGGATTTTGTTATCCTGGACATGGATGAGGACTCGAGAGTGCCTCTGATACTCGGACGCCCGTTTTTGAATACCGCCCGGACGATTGTGGACGTAGCGGCGGGCCAGATCACACTTCGAGTAGATGATGAGCATGTGACGTTTGACATTAAACGTTCTATGCAGCATCCTCAGAGTCAGGACGACGCGCTCTATTATGTTGACATCGTCGACACTTATGTGAGCACGCATTTCCAGGGTACGATCGAGGAGATAGATTCGGACACACATCTGTTGTGTGGGGACTTAGATGGCATTACGCAGGAGGGCCACTATTTAGAGCAGCCAGTCTATCAGATTGGTGATGATGGTCCCCAGAGTCCGGATCGTTTCACAGATATTGATCGCGAGAGTGAAGTGAAGTCGAAGCCTTCAGTGGAAGATCCTCCTACCTTGGAGCTTAAAGAGCTCCCACCGCACCTAGAGTACGCATTTCTTGATGAGGAGCGTCATTTTCCTGTCATTATTTCATCTGGTTTGGCGGGAGAGGAAAAGAGCAGACTGCTTAATGTGTTGAAACTTCATAAGAAAGCAATCGCTTGGAAAATCATGGACATAAAAGGTATAAATCCCTCCTTCTGTACACATAAAATTCTTATGGAGGATCAGTTCAAGCCGTGTGCGCAACACCAGAGACGACTGAACCCGAACATGCAAGAAGTCGTTAAAAAGGAAGTGATTAAGTTGTTAGATGCTGGTATGATCTATCCCATTTCCGACTCTGTTTGGGTCAGTCATGTGCAGGTTGTGCCCAAAAAGGGGGGCATGACTGTGGTCACGAACGATAGGAATGAGCTCATTCCAACCAGGACGGTCACTGGATGGCGGGTTTGCATCGATTATCGCAAACTCAACGACGCCACTCGCAAGGACCACTTCCCGCTTCCAATCATTGATCAAATGTTGGAGCGTCTGTCAGGGAAGTTATATTATTGTTTTCTGGATGGGTTCTCTGGTTATTTTCAAATTCCTATCGCTCCTGAGGACCAGGAGAAGACCACATTTACCTGTCCCTTCGGTACATTCGCCTACCGGCGTATGCCGTTTGGGCTGTGTAATGCGCCGGCTACTTTCCAGCGATGTATGGTCGCAATTTTCCACGACATGATTGAGGATTCCATGGAGGTGTTCATGGACGATTTTTCGGTATTTGGGGATTCCTTTGATCAATGTCTGGAAAATTTGAAAAGAATGTTGAAGAGGTGTGAGGAGACCAATCTGGTCCTGAACTGGGAGAAATGCCACTTCATGGTGAAGGAGGGCATAGTTTTGGGACACAAAATCTCTCACGCGGGCATGGAAGTCGATCCAGCTAAAGTCGACGTTATATCACGACTTCCGCCCCCCACCTCTGTTCGAGCTATACGGAGCTTTCTCGGTCATGCCGGGTTCTATCGGCGATTCATCAAAGATTTTTCTAAAATCGCCAGACCCATGACTCGTTTGTTAGAGAAAGATGCTCCGTTCGTGTTTGGAGATGATTGCTTGAGGGTTTTTGACCTCCTCAAGCAAAAGTTGGTAGAGGCCCCTATTTTAGTCGCACCGGACTGGAGTTTGCCGTTTGAAATCATGTGCGACGCGAGTGATTACGCTATAGGGGTCGTTCTGGGTCAAAAGAAGGAAAAGCACTTCCATCCGATCTACTATGCGAGTAAAACTCTCCACGACGCTCAAGAGCATTATACCACGACTGAAAAAGAGCTCTTGGCGGTCGTTTTCGCATTCGATAAATTTAGATCGTATCTAGTGCTTTCGAAAACCGTTGTATACACTGATCATGCAGCCATTAGATACCTCTTCAGCAAGCAGGACGCTAAACCGCGTCTAATCAGATGGATCCTGCTGCTACAAGAGTTTGATATCGAGATACAAGACAAAAATGGTTCTTTAAATGTAGCGGCTGACCATCTGTCTCGGTTAGAACACGGAGACATCGAGGATTCGCGTTAGGATTCCATCAATGACAAGTTCCCACACGAATCTTTGATGAGTGTTGAGATATGTGATGAGTCGCCATGGTTCGCTGACTTTGCGAACTATCTTGCTTGTAGAATTCTGATAAAAGGGTTGACTCACCAGCAAAAGAGAAAATTCTTTTCAGATCTAAAGCACTACATATGGGACGACCCTTTCATGTTCAAGGTGGGTGCTGATCAGGTGATTAGGAGATGTGTATCTGGGTCTGAGGCGACCGACATTCTGCGCCAGTGTCATGAGGGACCTACCGGAGGCCACCACGGAGCCAACTTCACCGCGAAGAAGGTGTTGGATTCCGGGTTTTACTGGCCGACCATTTTCCGTGACGTGCAGGGTTGGGTGAAGGCGTGCGATGCTTGTCAGAGGGCGACGAACATATCTGCACGCGACGAAATGCCCCAGAACTAGATACAGGTTTGTGAAGTCTTTGTTGTTTGGGGGATAGACTTCATGGGACCATTCCCCCCCTCACGTGGAAACAAATACATACTCGTGGTTGTTGACTATGTATCAAAGTGGGCGGAGGCGCAAGCCTTACCCACTAACGACGCCAGAGTAGTTGTAAGGTTTCTTAAGAGTTTGTTCGCCCGATTTGGCGCTCCGAAAGCGCTCATTAGTGACCGAGGGACTCATTTTTGTAATACACAGCTTGAAAAGGCTTTGTCCCGATACGGTGTGCATCACCGTTTGTCCATGCCCTATCATCCGCAGACAAGCGGGCAGGTGGAGGTCACGAACCGTGGGCTTAAGCGCATCCTTGAGCGGTCGGTTGGAGCGAACCGCAAGGAGTGGTCGGACAAGTTTGATGAGGCATTATGGGTATTCCGTACAGCTTATAAGACCCCTATAGGGACCACTCCCTTTAGGTTGGTATACGAAAAGGCATGCCATTTACCGGTGGAGTTGGAGCACAAAGCTATGTGGGCATTGAAAACCGCGAATTTGGACCTTAAAACCGGAGGTGAAGCCCGGTTTCTCCAAATTCATGAATTGGAAGAATTGCGGCACCAAGCCTACGAAAGCTCCGTACTCTACAAAGAGCGCACGAAGAAACTTCACGACAAACGCTTGAAGGACCATAAAGAATTCCAAGCGGGTGATCTTGTTCTTCTGTACAATTCTAGGCTGCGCTTATTTCCTGGGAAGCTTCATTCACGCTGGACAGGACCATACACGGTTAAGGAAGTATTTCCGTATGGTACTGTTGCAGTAGAGAACGCGGATGGCGTTACATTTAAGGTAAATGGTCACCGGTTGAAGTTGTACGTTGTCGGGCCGATAGAATCGGCGGTGGAGGTGATTGAACTCCAAACCCCGCACACATCATAAGTGTGGGGAGGAGAGAGTCTACGCTACTGACTCGCGGATCAAAAATGCAGCAGGAGCGTTTTTGGCGTTATAAGGGCAAAATTGTCCTTTTAATTGTTTTTGTAGTTTTAGCGTAATTTAGATTAGTTAGGTAGTTTACGTTTGTTTGTTTAGTTTCCGTACGTGCCGGGCGAAGGTTCTGTATTGAAATATTGTTAGAACAGTTGGTGTGTCGAAAAAACGGCGAAAAACGGCCGAAACGGTTGCTGGAAATAGCTTCTGCAGAAAATTCTGCATCTGCAGCTGATGCACGACCGTTCCACCTGTGGAACGACCGTGCGATTGCGAGCAATCCGGCACGGTAGATCGCACCCTCGGTGCATTTCCGAGAACACGCTGCTGGGTTTGAACGATCTCGGTGACGCACGACCGTTCCATACCCGGAACGACCGTGCCACAGGCTGAGGGCAATTTGGTCATTTTGCACACTATATATACCAACTTCTGCTGCAAAATCCCTCATTCGCGAACCCTAGCAGCTGCAGACCGTTCCAGGGCGATTTTTCACCATATCGCACGGTTTTTCGCACGATCTAACACCCTTCTTCGCACGGTACGTTCGTTGTTGTAGATTTTTTTGTTTTCTAGCTTTCTAGGTTAGATTTCTCCCCATTTTTCAAGGAATTTTTAGGGTTCTCTTCATAAACAAATCGAAACCCTAACCCTTGTTAAATCGAAGTATCGTGAACACCCGGTTGACTTTCAGACCCCTGTTGGCCCAATACTTGTTGAAATTTTGTAAAGTTCAGATTGTTCTAAGTTCAGGGGTCGAAGTCTGCAGATTCGGAGTTGCACGGTCGTTCCTCGTGTGGAACGGTCGTGCCTCACCGGCTTGTTCTCGATATCGCTGGGCTTGGCCTGTTAGTTCTCGGTGACGCACGACCGTGCGTCCCGAAGAACGACCGTGCCATTCGCCCAGTTCAGTTAGACAGTTTCTTCATAATTGGCTGCTCGCTTGTTTTCAACTCATTTCTCTCCTGTTTCTGTCTTTCTAACAATGTTCCTCATTACAGATGGATCACCCTTTCCTGCAGTTTGACCCCAACATTGAGAAAGAAGCTTTATGCATAGCGAAGCGCGATGCATTGTGGGCGAGGCGGGATCAGTTTGGCGAACCCCGATGGTTGGACTGGGAGGTCATGCGAGAACTAAATCAATATGACCGACTTGATGAAATGATGACTCCCGCGCTAGCAAACCTGGTCGGTTGCAACCGACCCGTTTATCAGGAGTTGACTATTGAATTCTTCGCATCGTATCAGTATGAAAGGCCGGTTGCACATACAGAGCCCGATTTCCGCTACAGAAATCGGGTAACCTTCAGGTTATGTAGGCGATGGCATACATGGTCGGTGGGTCGTTTGGGACGGAGGCTTGGGATTTATACTCGGGAGGACATGGATGATCCCGACGTCTTCAACGATCGGTTTAACTTCCCTAATGATGCAGCGCGGGATGCATTATGGGCACGAAACGCTATTGGGGGCCCCTACAACCCACGGATGTCAAAGGCTTCGCGACTCCGAGACCCTCTGGTGCGAGTGATGCACCATGTTTTCAGCCATTCTATATGCGGACGCATGGACAGTCAAGGTAACTGTCCAACACCTGACTTGCTTTTTCTATATGCGTTGGTTGATAAAGCACCAATCAACCTTGCTGCTCGAATGGCTGAGTACTTTGTCAAGAGCTCGGGGCGAACCCCGAATAGTGAGATCCATGGCGGTCAGTACGTGACCGAAATAGCGTACAATGAGCGCTATATGACGCCGGGGGTGATTAGGGGTCTCACTTTGATCACTGAGGGGGTGCATGTTGATATCCGGTCTCTGAAGTTCATGGGGGTGATTGCTGAGTTGGATAGGGGAGATAGGTTGAGGGGATTGAATGGCGAAGTCTGGGACCCGTTACCTCCAGCTGAGGAGGAACATGAGGAGGAAGAGGAAGATGTTGAGATGGGTGAGCAGCACCAGCCACAGACACCACCACACTCGCCGCAGCACCATGCATTTCATCAGCATGAGGATTGGCCCACTTTCTACCAGCAGTTCCAGGATATGCGTGTTACGCAGGAGCAGCATGGTACCTACTTCAGCGAGATCAGATCTAGCCAGGACCAGATCCGGGCTAGACAGGACGAGATTAGGGCCAGCCAGGTAGAGATTAGGGCCGCACATGACCAGCTTCAGCATCGCCAGGATACTTTATACCAGGGGGTGTCTGCGGGGTTTTCTTATCTTTTTGGGGAGATGCATCACGCATACCCCGACTATTTTCAGCACCCGCCGGAGTTCCCACCGTGGAACCCTCTTGGCTATGGCGATCAGGGCCCATCTGGCACGAGGCATGATGATGATGATGATGATGATGATGATGATGATGATGATGATGATGATGATGAGTAGTTGGCGGTGATGATTGCATTTGGTGGTGTTTTATGTTTCAGTACTTTACTTTTATTTGGGTGTTTATTTTGACTATTATTTAAAACACCCCGGATATGTATTTTCAGACAATTTCCTTTGTGTTTTGTTTGGATGTTAGTATTTATGTACATTATGGTTGTTATTTGATTTTTCTGTTTCTGTTATATTTTGGGTGCACATGACATACTCGCAGGTTTCATCTATCGGATCTTGGACCGGAGCACGTACCAGTTAGAGCTTCGGAAGTCTCGTGGCACCAACATCATCTTGAGGGGAGTATTTTTTATCCCTTTCTCTATATTTCGGGTCTCGCATTGGGGACAATGCGAAGTTCAAGTGTGGGGAGGGGGTTAACTTTGTTAACTTAGCTTTGTTTGTCCTCTTATTATTATTATAAAAAAAACAGAAAATCAGAAAAATCATTTAAAAATACGTGTGTTTTGTATATATGTTGGTAAATAAACCGGTTGGGTGTGTTTTAGAAAGCATCGGACTTGATGAAAACTAGACAAGCAAAATATTTTTGAAAAAGGAAACCGGAAAGCATGACAAACAAAGAAAGACTTACATGATAGTTTTCACACTTTTACCTATTCCTTCCGTTACGTGAGCATATTTGAGCCTAGATTGTTATATATTTGTTCATTACGGATATAGGAGTGAGCCGGATGTTTTGTGCAATTTAGAACTTGTCACTAGTATGCTTGTTAAGACCATGAACGTGCGGATTTGTGTAAAAGTGATAGAGGCACTTAGATTACCCCTTTGTTGTGTACCTTGTTCTTTGTGTTGTGTTTCCCGTTCACCTTATATTACCCTTTAGGATTAACCATGTCGAGCCTTCCCGTTCACCTTTGTTTACCCACATTATCGCCCACTTAACCAAATTTAGCCTTTTTATGTTTTTAAACCTTTTTAGTGTTGAAACTCGGTTAAAATAATAGTTTAACTAGCTTGTTTTTTTTTTTTTCATTGTATAGTTTGCAAAAAAAAAAAAAAACAGAAAATAAAACACCCTAAAATAGGGTGAAGTTGATAGAAATCGAGCAATTTTGAATGCTTAAATGTTAAAAATTTTGTTGATAAGCTCGATTGCGCTTTAGTCGCCTTTTTAAGGCGTTTGTTTGTATAGTTGTTTATGTTATTGCTAGTTAAACGCTAAAACCGAGTTTTAACCATTTTCGCCATTTTATATGTCCACTTCCATACCCTTCGCCCAAGCCTAACGTTATAACCCGTAAAGACCTCTTGATTTACACTTATTTGCATGTTAGTTGGTGGAGACGAGATCTTATGACAAGCTTATGATATTGCACATTTCATTGACTAGGCGTTGAGTGTTTACGCATACACATTTTATGTATGTTTCATAAATAAAACCGAGTGTATGTGAACATTGTGAGTTGTGTGAAGATTAACATGTGAGTCAATTAAATGTTTTGTCACGGCTTTTTGGTTGTCGCTTTTTAAATTGCATATGCTTGTTGGGTTTGAATCTTTTGATGTTGTCTTTCGAAAAACCGGCTAACAGTTTATATTAGTTTTCAATAAAATAGTGTGTAAATTATCGTTCTTGTTTGTTTATGTCTTTTATTGCTTTTTAGTTTAGCTTGCTTGAGGACAAGCAAGGTTCAAGTGTGGGGAGATTTGATACACTCTAATTTACACATATTTTAGTTCCCCGTTTTACCCCTATTTTATGCGTTTTTGGCTGTAAAACCGTCATTCGGATACTTATTTATCTACATTTATGTTTACAGGCCTAAAACTGCATTCCAGACAAGATGATAGCAAAAACGAGGACTTCCCGGACAAAACGACGAAGCTGCGGACATTCTGTTAAGGATTCTGAACTGGGCCTGTGGAACGACCGTTCCACCTGTGGCACGGTCGTGCATCTCTGACAAACTTGATCATCTCGGCAATGAACGAGAGGTGCGACTGGTCATTCTAGGAAAACAAGCGGCTCGGTGAAGAACGGTCGTTCCATCTGAGGAACGACCGTGCGTCTCCGGTGAACCAACAGAGTCTCGGAACTGAACGATCGGTGCGACTCGGCGTGCAACATGTAACCCGGAACTGAACGACCGTTCCACACAAAGAACGGTCGTGCCATTTCGAATCTGGTCAACGATCCGATGACGTATGCAGTATGGTGACCCATCCCTAATAATTGAATAAAGTGAACGGTCGTTCCATATGGAGAACGACCGTGCAACAGCAAAAAAAAGTATAAAAACACAGCAGAAACTTTTTGTTCGGGATTCTGGATTTTTGGAGAGCTTCTCTGGCGATTTTCAGGCTCCGGAGGCATTAGCTTTCACCCGGATTCAAGCCATATTATCCCGATTAGCTCGATTACTACCCAGATCCTTAGTCTAGTACTTGTTTATGGTTTGATTTTCTAATCTTTCCATGTTTTTGTTAATCTTTCAAGTGCTTAGATTATTGTTTATGTATTATTGTAGCCTTTGGGCAAAAACACAAACAATCCCTTGCTAGATTATTGCCATTAGTGTGTTAAACTTTGTTTGTAATGACACTTGAAGTATTTTCTATGATTATCTTTGATGATTAGTTTGCAACCTTGTTATTGATATTGATTTCTTGATTATAAGTAATTATGTTGGATGATTGATGCTTGGTTAGTTAAGATAGTTGAAAAATGAAGCTTAATTAATCTTGTATTAGTAAACTTTGAACTTGGTTAACTAGATTAGCTTGGTTTAAATGTGGGCATCATGATACTAGAAATGGTTAGTGATTTAATAAAATGTAATTATTGTTAATCAAGAGAGCTTGCCGTCACGGAAGGACCTAAACGGGTTAGATGGTGTCGTTATAAATTCTTGCCATGATTTGTTAGCTTAGTTAGTAGTTTAGGCCAAAATTGCTATCTTGGTGAATTATTGTGTAAGATTTGTAAAATGAACTCGGTTGTGATTTAATCTAGTTTATGCTTATCTCGGTGGTTGCATTGTGTTTATCGGTGTCGCTTTCCTTGTTTAAGTGAGGTTAGAATAATCCTAACGGCTGCCTAACTTATTTTTAAGAGATTTTCATAGACATTTATCAATTGCACGTTAAAGAACAATTTTAGGTGGTTAAAGTGTGTTTATCGTTTTAACTTTCTGAATGATTGTCATGTTAGGATTCCCGAAAGGGATACTAATTGTTTTAAATTGGAAAATTGACCGAATGCTTCTAGTGCCAAAACTGACTTAGTTGACATGCTGTGGTTGTGTATTTAGCAAGGCTTTTTATCTATATTCTATTATGTTTTTATTATGTATTTGGTTATGCTTACTTTAGTTTAGTTTAAATCAACCAAACCTATGTTTTTACCGGTAGTTTAGTGACAAAGGTCTAGTATTATTTCTCCGCCCATTTCCTTGGATCGATACTTGGTTCTTACCGATACTTTATTACATATGTGACGGGGTACACTTGCCTCTTTCGTGTGTGTTTTGATGTAAAAGTAATAATCACTTTTATAAATTTAAAACCCAATCGTGTGTAAATTCATTGCAAAATTATGTATATATACGCACACGTCAAGTTTTTGCGTGTGTAAATTCATTGCAAAATTATGTATATATACGCACACGTCAACGCACGTTGCCCTGGAAGACTTATGCTTCCACTAGGATGCAGCTCATGGCATTCGTCTTCCTAGTCATCGCGTGGCTTGAGTTATTGTTATAGCCGAGTCCTTGGTGAGAGCTTTTGAAAACCATTTTATAGAGAGCGGAACGGTTTATTAAGATACGGGTTTCACCCCTGACTTAATAACTTCGCTCCTAACTGTGGTTGTGCTCTTCAAATAAATTCGAAAGTTCCACTGGATTTTGAAATAGAGACTTTCGTTGAGATATGGATGTCACTCCTAGCTCAACGGAAAGTTCTCGTGCTAGAAAAGTGCACTGAGTGAGCGATCTTGTCGGGAGTTCTTGGTTTTCACGCCTGATCTCGACTGGACCACTCGGTTATGTTGCGCGAATATTTTCGAAAACGTGTGTATTGTGTTGGCCTTAGGAAAGGCTAAGTAGCATTCCAGCCTTAGGAAAGGCTCTTCGCATGAAATTGTAGTTTGCGGTGTTCACACAAAGTTGTAGTTTTTAGCGGATTCGAATGAGAGTATCAAGTAGGCCCGTGCAAATCCTATTGGGTTCGCACGAGTCGGCCCATTGGTACCTAGACTATAGACTAGGTCGTTTCTAAGACATTGACCTGGACGAGGTCAAGTCTGGCCTAATTCCCTATAGTTATGGCTCTGATACCAATCTGTCACACCCCAACCGATGGCGGAATCATTGGGGAGCGCACTAGGCGAATCAGATTGCTCAAGAGAATCCATAACAACTAAATTGCGATACTATTTAATGCGTTCATTATCCCATATTAATAAACAAGTACAATCACATAAGCTGCCATGAATTTTCATGTTCTCTCAAATAATACAAATCCGACAACCTAGATTTTAGGTGTGTTTCTAGACTTCCTAGCTTGATTTGATGTAGATTGCGACTAAACCTGCAACATACGTTAAAACAACGTCAATACAAAAGTATTGGCTAGTATACAAGTTTTGATAGAGTAGCGTAAAATAGTTAAAAGTGATGCGAATCACCAAATACATAAACGAGATACCTCAACATACATGCATATAAGACAGATACTACCAGCTAAGTCACTCGAGCTGCGATTGCGATTGCTTTTTTTTTTGAACGGCCAACAAACTCAATCCCGAGTACTCTCGGGGCACCCACTAGACAAACGGAGTACTCCGAGAGTAACCCGAGTCCACCACCAATTCCGGGAAAAACCTGGTAACCCACCCGCCCGTAGACACGACGGTGAAATTATCGGTAAAACCCGTTTGGCTCAAGGATCCAACCCAGGTTTCCCTGGGTCTCCTATTATTGCCCACCAATGCCTCACTCTGCACCAACTGGGAGATGAACCTGCATCTCTCAAGAGAAATACAAGCCCTCCACCACTTGATCTAGAGATTATTGGCTGCGATTGCGATTGCTATTCATCCTAACTAGACCCCGTCGGGTGCTATAGTACTATACTAGTTAAGGCGGGACCTCACGAGTAAAAGTCCTAACACATATGTAACTAGCATCACGTGTAAATATGCATAACAGTTATTCGCAAGTGGTAAATAGTTTGATTGAATAATTCGTTTTGATAAATTTGATTTATTAGGAACGTATGTTACACCCAAAATGCGATAGAAAGGGGTTTTAGTATACTCACAGTCGGTGCTCAGCAAGCAAACACAACTTGGTTGGATTGAAGGGAACGCGTCTGAGATTGGCCTGATTGCAGATTGATAGCGTAAGCGTTAAACGGTGTAAAGTGTCGATGGATCAGACGGTAATTCGATCGAACGGGGAATCCGATCGGGTGGCCGGTCGATCGGGTGACAATCCGTTCGGATGGTCATCCGATCGGGTGACCATTCGATTGGATTGCTACCTCATTTGGGAAGGATGTGTTTGTGTATGATGGTTTGTCTTTTGAAGTTTTCGTTGTAGCATTTTGAAAACAGAGAAGTTTCTCTACCTTTCAGGTCGGTCGATCGAACGGCGGCTCGATCGGGCGACGATCCGATTAGTAGGACACTTAGTGAGAACAAGTTCACATCAGTTTGTCACTCGATCGGATTGCAATCCGATCGGGCGGCAATCCGTTCTGTTCGTTAAGCGTCGCGATTGTTTGGTTACACATTTTCATACCCATATTCATATATTTATTATAATTTGTCACATAGGGTCGTATAAATATCCATATTTCAAAGTTGCGATACAATAACTGGGGTTTCGTTTCGAATATGCGTTCTCTGCAATGCATCACGGCTATTGAGGAGGGTAGAATAGGTCCTCACTCAACGTCATCGTGAGCGTTAGTGTGTGCGATGCGATGTGTTATAGGGATAAAGTATGCGTAATATGCGAAAATACTGCGAAATAGTGATGTATGCGATATAGCTACATTATGATCCGAATCTCTGGTGCTAGGCGTAACGAGTATAACAAGTAGTAACAACGCACGAACGTGCGGGTTGTTACATCGGTCTCGGGTGGGCATAAGATCTGTGGGCCCTATTGTCGGATCTGTGACTCCATGGAAGATGTGATTAAGGTAAGCGTGCCGTATCATGTGTCATAATCCTAGATTATCTAAAGAAGCGCTTTTACCGTGAATGTTTCGAATCATCATAGAAGACGTATCGGGTGAGTTGTGATTGATTTATAGGAGGAGGTTATGAAACGAATATATGTTTATGCGAATTTAAAGGACAATACTGACAGAGGTGCTGGTCTTTTCTCCCACTGTGCAAACTTGAAAAATCTCACCATAACACATCTAATATGACACGTGATAAAAGCGCTTCTTTAGACAATCTGGGATTATGTTCCGCAAATTGGGAACCACATATTCGTGTGTAAAAGCTTGGAAAGATGAACGAATAGAGATCTGTATATGCACCCTTGTTATTTGTTTACCACATGACACATGATAAAAACGCTTCTTTAGACAATCTGGGATATGTTCCGCAAATTGGGAACCACATTGTAGACTGGTGGGCTTGAATGGTTTTAATAATACTTGAAAATGGAAATAATCGTGTCAAGATCTTTATCTATCATATCATCGACCAACTGCTCGAAATCCCTTTCGTTTTCGGGTTCGCCTTCAACACAACACAACAAAACAAAAAATAAATTCAAAAAAACTGTGGGCTGATACGCATCGTATAGGCCTATACGATGCGTATAAAGCCCGCCGCCAGACATAATCTGCACCTGTCATTCTGCCATGTCTTTTACTTTATTTCAATACGCATCGTATAGGCCTATACGATGCATATTGAATTGAAAAAGTGTATAGATAGACAGGGGGTGTGCCATTAGAAAACCCCAAAACAAAAAGTAAATGAAAAAAGGGAATATGGTTTAAAAAATAAAAAAAGGAAATATGTTGAAAGTAAATATAATAATAAGGTATTATAATATTAAAATAATAAAATATTAAAAAGTTATATATTATTTTAAATTACTATTCATCGTCCTTCAACGATAAGGTATTATAATATTAAAATAATAAAATATTAAAAAACTATATATTATTTTAAATTTAAAATTACTATTCATCGTCCTTCAACGACAATATATAATTATACTAGCATAAATTCCCTGTACGATGCAGTGGGAATTCATTCGATTCGTTATGTAGGGGAATTAGGTCTGTATCGGTTTGTTACGGTATCTGTATTGTACTGGCACTCGGTTTAAAGTCATGGTATGCCCAAAAAAAGTGTTTTACATTTAAAACCATAAAAAAGAAATCGATACCGATTCCGATAATAACAATACGGGCACCGTTGTTGGTATCGATTCGGTTCGTCACAAAGTTGAAAGTTACCTGATGATTAGTCGAACCATCTTTTTCAATAACCGAATTGACTTTGCTATTTCTTTTTAAACTGAGAGGTTATAAAACCTACAAAACAAAAATCAAATCAAACCAACTAATTAACTCAAAATTTTAGAAAGAAATGTAAAACAAGAATCTACGAAAGATGAAAAGTATAGGGAACTAATATGAAAGTAAAAAAGTTGTGAGGTTAAATTACAAATAATAAAAAAGTTTTGTGTTAAAAAATTAAAAACAAATTTTGTGAAGTAAAAATAAACAAAAGATGAAATTGATGAAAAATTTTGAGTTAAAAATAAAAAATCTATTTTTTTCTTTTCAAATCACCCACAACAATAAAGCACGAGGCATGATACCATCATGTATAAAAAAAGCTAAAAGCTGCTAATTAATTCTATGTAAATATAATTTCGAATACGATAAAAAAAGAACTTATCTGAAAATCATACAAAACAACAGTAACCTGATTTAATTAAAAAAACTATTAACAAAACTTTAACCAATGTTATAGACATAACATTTGCCTTTTCATATCTTTATTAACCTTTTGTAACTAGGGGTTGTGTTGATCAGTTCTGATTAGACATAATGGAAAGCATGAAAACATACCTTTGATTGCAACAGTACAGGCCAGCAGAGAATCCAGATGGAGACACAGCAACAGTGTTTGACATGATTATCAGCTTGATCTGGTTCCTCCTTAGGGTGCAATCTAATAATGGTGATGAAGAAACCGATAAAGGGTAATCAGTTGAGGAGAGGAGGTCGATTGATGTTATGAGAGTAATTAGGTTATCTGTCTAACCCTAGAACTTCTACATAAGTCTCCTTATATATGCACTCAAGAGGAAACCCTAATTAGTTAATAAGGGTAATAAGGCCCATCAACAATTACCAACTAATTATTTAATAGGTTGTTATATATTTTGATCTATATAATGTAAATGATTATAATGGCTACTAGATTAAATATAAAATAATATATATTTAATCTTACATTCTCCCACTTAGCCGAGTAATCATTTACTATGAGTATTAGATAAGCCTGATCAAGAGTTAACACTCATTTTAGCCTTAAACAAGAACTATAGCAGAGAAATACAACCGTTGAATCATTATGCGACTCAGGACCCCCATTAGTCATACTATAGCCTTAATTTAAAACCTAATTGTTATGATCAAAATACGCATAAGCCCTTTGTTTGATTTGTAACCTTATTTGTCTATATGCCATTATTCCGGCTTGACATATTCTTAGAGACATACAAAATCGAACTGATGAGGAAAAATTAACTAATACTTAGTCATTCATAGTACGATATGCGGTTGCGCACGGCCATCAATTAATACCCGTCTATGAGCTCTCTTAATAAGACTTATGGGTAATAGCCCTTCAGTTATAGGATCCTTAAGCATATCATGAATGTATTCGATACAAAACTTAGTTTCCTCAATTCGTTCATAAACGAACAATTAATTGTGTATCGAAATTTAATGCAGCACCTCTCGAATTGTTACTGTTCAAGGAGTCATGGTAGCTGACTTTATCACACTAAGTCTTCAAATCATTAATTATATGGAGTTGATAAAATTATGAGTCCACTGATAAATTTCCAACAACATTTAGTGACTATATTATGTCGTTATAACTTAGGTTGTTGATATCAGTCCATTATGACTCCTCCATGAGATAGGTTTTGTCTGCTGACATAAAGATATACCCGAAATTACAATTTGTCATCTTTGAATATTACAAAGTTAGAGTAATCAACCGGTTTGAGTTCTCACTTCTTCTTTAAAATATAGTCTCTCGTTTCTTTTAAAGATATTGTAATACTAAATTAAATGCTTCACGTTAATCTAGACATATCTAGTGTGCTGCAATGTGAGTAATATCTAAACGAGTATAGACTTAAACTTACATAATGCTTCTAATTAATGAAGCGTAAGGAAATAATCTCATTTATCCTATTGTCCTCTAAAGGAGAGCAATATTTTTGTTACATATGTAAGGACTCATTTAATGTTAAACTTATGGAACGAAACTAATATCCCATTGGGTCTACCTCGGTATGTTATGATATCTATCACTTAAGAGATATCTCTGAGATCTATTATATCAAAGTTTGTGTTAACAATGCTTTGACTTATGTAACATATACTTGTCAAAAGAATATCATCTATATAGACAAGTTTAGCTTATTTTCTCCCACTCATTTTGAGGTAGGTACATTAATCCACTTGATTCTTGATGAAAATAATTGCGTTAAGATTTCATCACATTATGATGTTTGCATTAACCCATACATGGATTTTATTGGCTTACAAATAAAGTGTTCTTTAATCTTCAGTTTGGAACTTTCAGGTTGTTTTATGAACATGTAAATATGTCAGCCAATTGTTAGGGAAATTTGTTTTTAATGTTCATCTAATGTAGCTTTAAACTATTATAAGCTACTAGAACAGTGATGATCCTCAAAGAAATCTTTGATAATTTATCTCTTCCTAAGTATAACCTTTGACAATTAATCATGCCTCTTCGTGTCTTAACGCTTATTTCAGGATTTGGTTTAGTTATGAACACTCTTAGGTAATTCAATCAAATCCCAAACGTTATACGAACACATAAAATCAGTTTTACTAGAAAACTGTTTTATTCTATTTAGAAGATTAATTGACACTAATGGCTTAATTTGAAGAGATAGGATCAGTAAACTTTTTCCAAAATCCGTTTAAACTTTAGTTAGGGAGGTTATGTAATCATCAAAGTTAGTAGGTTTTTAAACCTAGATGACCTCCTGAGTTGATTATTGGGTTTATTAGAAGTTTTAGTTTTATGGATTAGCTCTTGGTTAGGTTGCTATCGTTTTCAGGATTCTAAGTTTGTAAGAGTTGGTGTAGTATAGTGTACAAAAGGTGTAATCAGAGTTAAATTCGGAGTGAAATTTAATGACACTCTTCCCCCCGCCTCTTGTATTCCTTGCAAGTCATGATAAGGACTTTGACTGCTCCCATTGACCTTAGAAAACTTTAGGAACTCAGCATGCTTAGGGTCAATATTTAACGACCAACAAATTCTAATAGAGAAAAACAAATTAATGACGTTAGTCGTTGTAGTTTCTCTTGTTGAGGATTATGTTAGTTTAGGTAAGAAATCTAAATGTGCCCACAATTAAGCAACAATTAAATTTTTTTAAGAGTAGCATTAGATTTTAAGGAGACAACTTTTAATAGAACAATGTCGTGATAGAGCAGCGTGATGGAGTAGTGTCTTGTACAAGAGGTGTAAATTGAAGTATTATGAAGTTTTCACTCCCCACCTCTTGCAACTATTGCAAGTTATTATTAAGACACTTAATGCTCCCACTGATCTTTAATATCTCTAGAAATGCTACAAGAGAAGTTTCAATGAGGTACGTGACGTGGGAACCTATCATATATATGTTAAACTTTATTTGATTTCTTTAATGTCCAGATATCATAAGAAACTTAGGGACATATTTAATATAAACTTATTAAGTGTATATATATGAATAAATTTCTTCTAAGACCGTGGGCAACATGCGACAAAATTTAGATACAAGTTGATAGTCTTTAAATAATAAATGAATTATGTTTGAATATTCCATTTAGAATGAGTTCCATGAATGTCAATGAGTGACTTATGATGGACCCATACTTATTCCTTAAGCCAAGTAATATTTAGGGCTTTAACGTCATGATTTAAAATCACTTAGAATGAGATTAGATGAAAAAATCATTCTCATTAACCATGTCATGATTTCTCATGAATTTCGGTTATAATGGATGAAATTTATAAGTCTCATTTTCCTTTTGTCAAATTCTCATTTGCATGATGACAAAAGTTGTGAAAGTGTAAGGTATCATCTAGTTTTATCTTAGTAATGTTTCAATCCAGATATTTAGAACAAATAAGATGAGAGATTAAGGTAAGTGTGACTTTATGTTGACTATGCAAACCTCACAACCTTCATAACATAGCCTAAGTAATGATACTATATTCTGATTAATCTTCAGAATATGTAAGGTATCGAAAAGTTGTGTTAGAAGACTGCTTATTATGGTTCTTATAGCCTTAACAATTAATTTTGTCACTAACTCTCATGTTAGTTATTTGTCGAGTTCTGATAAGAAACATTTAGAACTAGAGTCAACTAATCATGTGTTAATTGGAATATTAAAATTAGCAGACTGAAATATCTTTAGTAAGTGACTACCTAGTTAACTTATCCAACTGTTCTTCTGAATAATGGATAGTCTCGTTGCTTATGCCTAGTCTAATGGCATAATTATGCTGTGAGATTCCCCCTTGAAGAACCTTAGAGTTGGAATTTTGTACTTGTATTTTGACTATGAACCTTAGAACAATCCTCTTTTAAAGTTTAAGTGGTTGTAAGGTGAGTAACAACTTATTTTCCAGCTTCAAACATTTATTTCTTTGTACATATATTGCTTATCAACACACTCATTATACTTTGGTACTTTTGAGTGTTATAGTTGATTTATAAGGCATCAAATTGTACAAGTGAAAATCTTAGTATGTAATGTACTGGAAAAATGTACTTATTTCCATGCGTAAGCCCTTAACTTTATGGGTCATGGTATTGTACATTATTATGTATTCACATATACCACTTAGCTTTATAGTTTATAATTTTAAATGAAGGCATGCATCTTAGGAATTCTTGTAATTATTCCACAATAATAGATTAGTCTTAGGAAAGACTTAATCTGGAATAACTTTAGTGATAGCAATTATGTTAGAGAGTTCTTGATTATCATAAGAGACATCATGTTCGATTTATCCTATTCATCATGCTCTAATTTTCTTCTGTAGTATCTTTATCAGAAGAAAGCAGTAGGATCATCATGTCTTAAGGGATAATCAAAGATTTAATTTAAGAGCTAATTCTTATAGAAACTTTAAATAAAGCAAAACATTTTAGGTTTAAGAATTAGAGTGGATGAGATATTGATTTATAGAAGAAAATTACAGTGAGTAAAATTTATGGGTACTAAAAAATAAGGCAGACGAAATGATCATAAAAATTAATGAAGGATCATTAATATAAGGATCATTATGTGAAGAGGTTGTGATATGTCTATTACTAACATCAAAATAATAGACTTATTTAAAGTTCTACTTAAACGAAGACAAATCAGCTTTGGCCAGAAGTGTAATCATTTAAGCATGTGTGCAAAGTAATCGTGACAAATCAGCTTTGGCCAGAAATGAGACAATCACTTTAGTTATGCACTTGTTAAGTATGCTATACATGAAAGAATTAAATCAGCTTTGGCCAGATATTAAGACATTCACGTTTGTAATGCACACTTAACATAGCTTCCGTAATACTTGAACGATAAGTAGATGTATCAAATCAGCTTTGGCCAGAAATGATACATCAGAAGCTCATTCAAGTAAAACCATTTTGGTTTTGTAAAACATTATTTGATCCTGATTAATTAACTAATTACAAAACCAATTATTTAATAGCAAACCACCTGTTAGCGCGGATCGAACTCCGCGGTGAGTTCGCTGGGGGGTGCTAAATTTTAGTTCACATTAACAGCCTAATAAAGTAATGAGGTGGAGACTTCGAGTTAATCTTAGGTTTCGAGTGAGATCTCGACTCAGTTATGAGATCTCGACTCAGTTATGAGGTCTTGAGTGAGATCTCGAGTCAAGTCTCGACTCATCTTGTGGTCTCGACTCGGAACCATGGTCTCGAGTACTGAATTTTATGAGATCTCAACTCCATAATGAGGTCTCGAGTCGCAACCATGGTCTCGAGTTGTGAAGATTAAAACCCTTAGTCGAAACCTCAGTGGTCTCGAGTCGAAACCTTATGGTCTCGAGTAGAAACCGTTGTCTCGAGTCGAAACCGTTGTCTCGAGTTATAAAGATTTGAGAACCCTTATGATTTCGAGTCGAGACCTTGTGGTCTCAAGTCGAGACCTTGTGGTCTCGAGTCGAGATCTTGGTCTCGAGTCGTTAAAAGTGATCTCTAAACTCCTATTAACAACTGTTGTTGTGAAAGCATAACTGAAAATTCGAATTCTTATGAATTTTGAGATATGGTTTCCTGTTTTAGTGGTGATCTAATTTTATCAAATATTTCGAAAATTTTATCTGTTGATCTAATAACAGTTTTTTTGAAAATTTTTAATAGTTAAAACAGATCAAAACATGGAAAAACACTCAATAATCCAAATCATATTCCAAAACATAAAGGAATTTCTAATTTTCCTAAGAACACATGATGAACCCTAAAAAAATAAAATAATAATTCTGGAACCCGAAACCTGAAAATTAAGGCTTCTAAAACAGATTTCGGATTTGTTGATTTTAACTATTATGACTTCGTGTCATTGATTTAACATTCTTTTCCGAAAACAATGATTTCGGGTCATGACTCGAAACCGGCGGTTATGATTATGAAGTTATTCAAAATTTATGTTTTCATGATTTCAATCCCAGAATTAATGGATACGAAAACAGAACTGATTAATCAACATATGCTCTGATACCACATGTGTTGATCAGTTCTGATTAGACATAATGGAAAACATGAAAACATACCTTTGATTGCATCAGTACAGGCCAGCAGAGAATCCAGATGGAGACGCAACAACAGTGTTTGACATGATTGTCAGCTTGATCTGGTTCCTCCTTAGGGTGCAATCTAATGATGGTGATGAAGAAACCGATAAAGGGTAATCGGTTGAGGAGAGGAGGTCGATTGATGTTATGAGAGTAATTAGGTTATCTGTCTAACCCTAGAACCTCTACATAAGTCTCCTTATATATGCACCCAAGAGAAAACCCTAGTTAGTTAATAAGGGTAATAAGGCCCATCAACAATTACCAACTAATTATTTAATAGGTTGTTATATATTTTGATCTATATAATGTAAATGATTATAATAGCTACTAGATTAAATATAAAATAATATATATTTAATCTTACAGGGGTGTAAACGAGTCGGGCCAAGCCTGAGCTCAATTGGGCTCAAGCTTGGCTCGTCATGTTTTTATGAAGCTCGAACTATTTTAAGAACAACTTCAGACGAGCTAAAAGCTCGAGCTTGAACGAGCCAAAGCTCGGCTCGAGCTCGGCTCCCCAATGTTATCATCATTACTATTATATTATATACAAAATAAATAAATTTTTGTTTGGGCTCGTTTAGGCTCGCAAGCCTAAACGAGCTTTGTATTTCAGACTCGAGCTCGTGCTTGATAACTATACGAGCTCTTTTTGAGGCTCAAGCTCAGGCTCAGGCTCGTTAAAGCTCGGCTCATTCGAACTTTAACCGAGCCAATAACGAGTAGCTCTCGAGCCTGTTTACACCTCTATTTGTAACCCAATAAGGTCTAATTTAACATCAAATTAACCGACATTTTTTTTTGCCACTTGGGCTGTGGCCCAGTGCTAAGTAGTCAAAGACAAGATAATGGTTACAAGACAAGATAATAATACCACGTTTTAAATAGAATTCCATGATAGGTCCATGAATTAGGATCCATATGAAATTGATCAATTAGTATTGACCCACTTTTCCTCTATAAAACGGAACTACATAAAGAGCTCTACGGTGTTGCAGTTTCTTGTTGGTCCGTTTTCAGTTTTTATCGAAATTACGCCATTAAAAAAACGTAAAGAGATGTCATAACCTGAAGTGCTCTCTCCCTTACACCGCTACAAATCTCATGCACACCCTACACAACTCTCGTATCAACATCATCGATAACTTATAACGACAAGATTTATTTATGATAAAAGTCAGAAACTTAAGATACATATATAATCTATCCATATGGTACAACCAACTTATGCATAGACGTAGTAATGTTTATTTATTTAATCAAACCATATATCAAATGTTACAATCCCCTGTAAATTTCAATATTTATAAAGATCATAAAAATATTTTGGCTAAAAATCTGCATCCAATTTGAAGACAAAATTCTGGGCAGAGTCTTGAAGGTTTGACATAACAGAAGCCTTTTGATAATCACCCACTCTTCTCTCAAAGAAGTTTGCTTTTCCTCTGCTCAACAAATGCAAATAAATATAAAAATAAAATATAAAAAATAAAAAAATAAAAATTTTTAAAAAGAAAGACAGATTCATTAGAGATTGATGATATGATACTTACTGAAGTGAAATGAACTCCATCCAATCGAACGGGTTTTCTACATTGTATTTCTTTCGACAGCCCAATGAAACCTGTTAATTATAGAGACTATTATGTAAAATGTCCTTTTAATGCATTCTAATAATGTTATTAATAATACTAGACTATCATGTACAAATATATAAATCATACCAAGAGGCGGTCAGCAACAAACTTTATGTATTGGCTCATGAGGGTTGCGTTCATGCCAATAAGTGCGCATGGAAGCGACTCACAAACGAATTCGGTCTCTATTTCAACTGCTTCGTGCACTATTTCATCGACCTTTTCCGAAGGAAGCTGCTTTTGTAATAAACTGTAAATCAAGATCAGGTTTCTTCAATATTATCTTAACATTTTTTTTTCTACTAAATGGGCGAACGGAAATTACCTGTAAAGCAGACAAGCAAAGTCACAATGGAGACCCTCATCTCTTGATATGAGTTCATTTGAGAAAGTCAACCCTGGCATTAATCCTCTCTTCTTTAGCCAAAAAATTGAGCAAAAGCTGAAAAAAAAAAACAAAGAAAGTGAATTTACACATATAAATCATATATTATATAGTGAAAGTTTTAAATACAAATTTGTTTTAACATGCAGAGGTACGAAGTCAGAAAATAATGTGCGTAATTATGTTTGCAACGTGTAATTAGGGTTACCCCAACCCATGCGTACTTTTCATGTTTGATAGCATATGGGAGTTGAATTTTGTATTTAAAAATGAACATGCATAATTACTTCGTACCTTCGCACGTTAAGGGGCTATTGTACAATAACCTTCCCCATATTATATATATACAGAACCCTGTTCCATACATAACCAATTTTAAGTGGAAATTTGCAAGAACCACATAAACACATGCACCTATTGTTTTTAGCTGTGTCAATGCAGTTTTCAAAAGTTTTCTATTTAAAGTGGTTATGTATGAAACAGGCCTATACAAAATTTGGTAAACAAATACCAAAATGGTTTTTAAGTTGGATGTATATTCTGAAAGTAAATACCGTACCTTCCTGAGAAAAATATTCCTTCGACACATGCAAAGGCGACGAGTCTTTCGGCAAATGAATTGGAGCTGCACGAAAATGCAAGCACAGACAGTACAGACAGTAAGGAAAAGTTTTAATCTAATTAAGTGAGTCAGGTAAAAAATAATTACCTTTTAATCCAGTTTAAAGCCCATTGGGCCTTTCTTGCAATACAAGGAATGTTTTCAATTGCATTAAACAATCTGTACTTTTCCTTTGAATCCTTAACGAATGTTTCCAGAAGCAAGCTATACATTTCTACACACACACATACACACACAAAATTAGTTAAAAGAAAACTCTAAATGAACATATACAAACTGAACAGCTAAGTGTAAAAAGCTCTACCGGAGTGTACATTCTCCATTGCAATTTGAAACCCGTAAAATGCCCGAGCCTATTAACACAACATCTCAAATTAGTCACAGATTCAAACAATCTCAGAACTGATAACCTGAACCAATGCATAAAAAATTAAAATAAAAAGAAACCTCGGGTATTTGAATGTCGTTTAGAAATCTTGCAGCGAGATTTTCCAAAACAATTCCATCTGAAGCAGCAAAAAAGGCTAAAATATGGCTTATAAATTGCTTCTCGGATTCAGTCAAATTTTGCCATTGTTGTACATCCAAAGAGAGATCAACCTCCTCAGCTGAACCAAAAAAAAAGTAATACTACATTTTGTTAGAATAGAAAAAGTATTTCTAGCATTCATATTGACATATTGTATTCAGTTGACAGCAAAATTAAAATCTTTTATTCAAGACTCGTGTTTGTATGATCTACTACACAAGAGAGTGAATACCCGAGTTACAAGCTGAAAAACAAGAAAAAAACATATATAGATGGATAACCATATAGAACAAGAAAACATCATATACAATCATAAAAAAATGTAATCTTTTTAAACAAGAAAACACCCAAATGATGAAACTGTACAATCAAGAAATAAAAAAAACATACTTTTATGGTAAAATACAAAAACAACTAACAGAACAACAAGAACATAATCATATAAAGATTATCAGCAAGAACTCAGATTGTTACATAAAACAAAAAGAACACAACATCATCATCATCATCATCATCATCATCATCATACTCAGTAAATCCCACCGATAGCAAAGCAAAGGTAGGGTCTGAGGAGGGTAGGATGGAGACAACATTACCTCTACCCCGTAGGAATAAGGCACATAACACTCAACAATCGGGACAACGACCGATTAGTGCATGTACCCTTTTGTCTTTCAGCTATCAACGCCACCACATGATGCCTGATTAACCGTCCTCAACTTTTAACGTTATTTTCACGAAATTAGTAAAATAACGTTAAAATTAGTGCACTTTCACTTTTGCCCCCCGATGGCCCACACATATATACATTACATGCGCATACCGCAAGCGGGGAGAGAAAAAAAAAGAACACAACAAAAAGCACAATAATTTGAGGCAAGAATGAACATCCAATTTGTCAAATTTCTTGAATTACAGAAAAAGAGCAAGAAATTGATTGAACTGAAACTAATAAACACCATATACAATTATATAAAATGTAATCTTTTAAAGCAAGAAAAACACCCAACTGATGAAACAGTACAATCAAAATACAAAAAACCATATACTATTATTGTAATATACAAAAAACCAACAGAACAACAAGAACATAATCATATAAAGATTATCAGCAAGAACTCAGATTATCACACCAACAACAAGAACATAACAGAAATCACAATAACTTGAAGCAAGCATAAACACCTAATTTGTTAAATTTCTTGAATTACAGATAAAAAGAGCAAAACATCATATACAATTATGAAAACTGTAATCTTTTGAAGCAAGAAAAATACCCAACTGATGAAACTATACAATCAAGAAACAAAAACACCTACTTTATGGTATAAAAAAAAAAAAAAAACCAAGAACATAATCATATAAAGATTATCAGCAAGAACTCAAGTTATCACATACAATATGAAGCAAGAATAAATACCCAATTTGTAAACTTTCTTGAAATACATAAAAATAGGATAACAAACTGATTGAAATAATAATATTAATAAACATTACCAGTCCAGAAACTGGCTTGTGCTTTCTTATACATCTCCCAAAGTTGATTGTATCTAACAGGAAACATACAAAACCTCTGGTTTTGCTCCAATAAAATTGGTTCTTCTTCTTCTCCATTTAGATGCTCTGTTTCGTTCTTCAAAGAACCCATTATTCTGTATGAGTTATGGAGGATAAGTGTGTGTAACTTCGGCACAAAACCCTACAAAAACCCTTCAGATAACTCCCACAATTCGACGGTTTTTTGGGATTTTTTTGCGGGTAGTTTTTGGTGTATCGACAAACCGTTTTACGTGACATTTTTAACTTTTGTGCTTTTAAGTTGAAGAAAGAGTCCCTCGTGTTTTATTGACTTTGTGTTTTTGATCCCTAAAAATTAAAGATATGTTGCATAAATACCTAAATATGGCATATTGCTAAAGATACTAGTTACAAACTCTAATTTAGTATATAAACACCAAGAGGGTAAGGTTCCAGCGTGAACAACCTCCCAAGAGTGAACTGCGTGAACAAATCTTGACCGCTGATTAATATGATCTTGATTATTTAAAGGGGTGGCATGATTGTAATTAATAGGTTAGATTTTATTGTTTTATTAAAATTAAAAGGGTAGAAGTGTAATTATATTGTTTTGCTTATTTAAAACTAGGAAAGAAAATTATTTCCAATAATAAGAGAGTAAATCCCGTAAATATACCATGTATTATACACATGTGTACTATCGTGTTGGAATGTATAGAACAATTAAACACATCAGTACACATGTGTACTACGGAGATAGGACAACAATGTTGCGGGTCACATGTGTACTATACCATGTATTATACACATGTGTACTATCGTGTTGGAATGTATAGAACACAACAGTACACATGTGTACTACGGAGCTAAGAGTTATACACAATAAAAAATGACTGAAAACTCTAGTTCAACCAAAAAAAGACAAACTATAATTCGAATCTTGCTACTATGACCAAAAACAATGACAATATTAAAATAAGTTAAGATTATCCTAACATATTTAAAATAAGTAATTGTTTTGTAAATGTCGAAAATTTTGGTAACTGATGATGATTTAAATATGTTAGGATTTTGAAATTAATAAGACAATAATTTAAATTCAATATTTATATAAAGTTACAATCTTACCCTTGTTAAATGTATATGGAATCAATGGTTCAGATCAGTTCACGCAGTTCACTCTTGGAAATTTGTTCACGTTTGAACCTAATCCAACACCAAGATATATAGGGCTGCAAATGAACACGAAAAAGGTTTTGTTCGTGTTCGTTTGTTAAGAAATATATGTGTTTACAAATTGTTCATGAACACTTACCGAACGAGATCTTATGTTCGTGTTTGTTTCATTATTCTTCAAATACGACAATCGGTACTTCAAAATAAAAAAGTAATCGAAGAATTTACATCGAGATAATTGGTAAACGGGCAACAAGTTGCACCGCTACCCCTTTTTGAATAGCAAAACTAAGCCTTTTAAAAACTACGTTCATAGATCTCGGGGTCATAACATTACTATGTTAAGGAAATAAACTTGTTCGTGTTTGTTTGTTAATTTTAGGCAACTAACGAAAACGGAGGTTGATGAACATAAATGAGAACAAACTAATGTTAATGAACACAAAGGGAAACAAACGAATGCTAACAAGCGTTCATGAACACTGTCACTTATTAAGTATTTTATTTGTTGGAATTTTGAAGTATTTAAATAAAATATAAAAACAAAAAACACTATGAAGTATCGAACACGTTCCCAGACGTTCACGAACATAAATAAATGAATGTGGCCTCTGTTTATGTTCGTTTGTCTAATAAACGAACGAACACAAACGAACTTCCCGTCAAACGGTTACGAGCTGTTCGTTGAAAGTTTGGTTTGTTTTGTTTTGCAGCCCTATATGAGGCCCTAGATATCAAATAGTAAATCTCAAAAATTAAGTTTGAGAAAGAGAAGATGACAAAGAAGAAGAATGAGGTGGAAGAGGAAGAAGAGTGCCAAAGTGGCAAGGGGAGAGAAGTCATAATGAAGGATTGATAGTGATGTGGTACACTAACGAGAGAAAGGCGAGTGAAGAAGAGCCGATAAAGAGGGAGTTTCGATTTATACTCACTTTAATCATTATTATTGTTATAACTGTATTTTTTGAAAATTCCCCATCAATTGGATTTAAATGGATACTTCTTTGGGTTTGGTATCTTAATACTTATGGCTTGAACTAATCCATTGCTCCTACAATATAGACTACCGTTGTCATCACCACAAAGGAAATCTCCATATTGTCACCCTCTAATGTAAGCATAAGCATCGAAATAAAGAAAAGAGTAAACTGCAATTTTACCCCCTGGGGTTTAGGCCAATTGGCACTCTGACCCCCTCTAACGAAATAATTGCAATCCCCCCCTCCAACGTTGGTGTTATGTCGCACATTTACCCCCTGCCGTCAAATAAGTTAACAGATCTGTTAAATGGATTGTGAAATGACTATGTTACCCTTTCATATTACCCCCTATGGTTTGTTTTACTCTGCAATATTACCCCCAATGGTTTCTCTCTCTAGCTTCTTTCTCTAAAACTTTCTCTCTAACCGTCTGGCATGAACTAGCACCGAATTCCTCTCTTCTCTGCCCTTAATTCGTTGTTTGGATCCTGCTGTGTTCAAATGTCACCTTCAAAAGGTGGAATCAATCCATCGCCCTCACTCCCTGACCCAGGTTTGCAGCCTACTCCACCATGTTCATTGTCATAAACGAACATAAAAAGTTACCTTCATTACACAAGCAATTAGAGTTCACAGCAATTAGAGTTCCATCTAGTAGTGTACCCTACAGTTAATGGATCATGGTTACATCATCAACTACACCTTAAACTTCTTAATATACTTTCATATTTTATGATTTGCATTTAAAAAATAATTAATACAAATGAAACTTTGTAGATTCCACAAAGGAACGCCAAAGGAAAAATCACTGTTTTTTCAATTATGACCTTGTAAACTGATCCAAAACCGCCCTCCCCAAGTTTATTTGAATCCGCAAAGTTGTTGGTAGCAGCTTTGATCTGTCGATATGTAAATATGCCGGTATTCAAATCCAACCCCCTTAAATCTGTAAGTAAACAATGTATTATCAATGCAATAAAGGTGTACTTAACAATGGCAAAGAAGTAGCCACAACCCAAACCTCAATTTCCTGGAGGGGATAGAGGATTAGAGCCTAAAACTAACTGAAAATTTAGCCTTTTTGTGATATAAAACAGAATTTAATGCTTAGCACTTCAAGAAAAATGGGCAATAGAAGCGACGGCGAATCATCGCTATTGTAGCGCCTCGTATGGTCTCCATTGATGGTAGGCCTGTCAAGCTTCAGATTTGGGATACTTGTAAGTGCTTTTTTTACATGATGAATCACTTTATCATCCAAAAAAATGAACAAATGCAAGTAAATGAACACATTATGGATTTAAATAATGATTGAACAGAAAAAATGCTACGTATCGGAGAAAAAAGTATGTGTAAAATAGAGATGTAACCGGTCAACATCGCCGTCGTGGCGACGACGACGACCGCCGTATTCAGCCATACAACGCCACCTGATCGTCTCATTGTCATTGAAGCTTCAAATGGAATACAGAAAAACATCGCAGTTGATGTCGCAGGAGAAGAAACAAAGGAGAGCTTAATAGGTGGGGGGTAAGATTGCAGCGAGTGTGATGTATTAGGGTGTTATGTTGAGTAAGATATAAAACTAGTGTGGAAAAGACGATTATACCCTTTGACCGTTAATAACTTATGTTCACTTTAAACATAATTAGACAGCAGGGGGTAATATTGCGACATAACATCAACGTTGGGGGGGGGGGGGGGGTAAATTGCAATTATTTCGTTAGAGGGGGTCAGAGTGCCAATTGGCTTAAACCCCAGGGGGTAAAATTGCAGTTTACTCTAAAGAAAATAACCAAGAGAGAGAGACAGAGAATGACCTGAATCCTCTAATGTCACTAGTCAAGTGGTGGCGGACCCTATGTGAGTGTAACCATATTGATGGTGACAGTCGAAGACTCTATGGGCCAAGCATCGTAGTTGAACTCGACACAATCTTGACCCACCGGATCAAGATATTGTGCGATAAATTTACCTGATATACATGATCCGGTATTATATCTCTTCAGACATTACGAATATCAAAATAATTCAATTATACTAAGATATTAAGGAAAGCAAGTTAATCTTAATCAGTTAATCCTAATAATAAAATTCCAACCACTTCCAGAAAAAAAACCATAAACTATGAGTAAGGGGTGCAAACGAGCCGAGCCGAGCCCGAGCTCGACCAGGCTCGAGCTCGAGCTCGTTTAACATATGAAAGCTCGAGCTTGAGCTCGGCTCGATTCGAGCTTTATTTCTAAAGCTCGAGCTCGGCTCGAAGGTAATTTTCCAAGCTCGAGCTCGGCTCGGGCTCGACTCGTTTAGTATTTATTAATTAATTTATATTAATTATAATTATTATTATACATATAATTTAGTTATTTTTTTATATGTATATAAATGGTAATTATTATTATATAAATATACGTTTAATATATTAATAAAAAAATATATAAACAGAAAGCTCGATTAGGCTCGCGAGTCGGCTCGAGCTCGATAAGCGAAGCTTGGGCTCGGGCTCGTTTACTAAACGAGCTTGTTTTTAGGCTCGGGCTCGAGCTCGTTTAAACTCGGCTCGTTCGAGCTTTTTTTCGAGCCGAGCTCGAGTAGCTCGCGATTAGCTCGGCTCGTTTGCACCCCAACTATGAGTGAGTAACAATATGCAAAGTCTTAAGTCTCAATAACATATGTACCTAACATCAAATCATTTATAAACCCAATCCCATAAAGCCTCTGTTGTGTCGAGTCTTTGACACCAACACCTGCTCCCCAACCCCAAGCTACCATTGCAGTATTGCACCCCAAATGTCTGGTCCGGCGTGCTGCGACAACCCTCCGGGAGTCTCCTCCGTCGAAGAATCCGGCCAAATCAAGAAAATAGCATCCCTTAACTCTTATGTTTCCGGCAACCCTGATTCAAAACTTGCAGTTCTTCTAATTTCTGATATTTATGGTACTCAAGTTGCAATCTTTTTCAATACCCAGTTCAATTTACATGTGAAATGGATGTGATTATTATTAGTTTGGTCTAAAGTTTGTGTCTTTTTCAGGTTATGAAGCTCCAAAGTTGAGGTATGTGTTGTGGGAAGAATGATTTATTGAAGTCAACTTGTGGGTCAACTGTGGTTTTTTTGCTTTGAGATTGCAGGATTATTGCAGATAAAGTTGCAGCTGCTGGATATTATGTGGTGGTTCCTGATATGTTCTTTGGGGATCCATTTATTCCTAAAAGCAATCTGCAAGATTGGATAAAGATCCATCCAGCGGTTTGTTGTCTTCCAAGTTCATATCTTGTTCTCAGTTGACTTTTGTTATTGCATTAATATTTTAATGAAGAGGTGCATAATGACTTTTATGATTAGATATTCTCAACTTCAAACATATATCAAGAGGGATGAGATAGGTACCGTATCGAAAAACTACTGATAGCAAAAACCGAAAACGACTAAAAATACAAACTGGATACTGTACCGGTTATGGCGGTACATTACAGGTTTGGTACCAACAGTGCAAAATTACTGAAACCAAAAACCCAAAAAATAATACTAGTACCAATACCAATTTTGTTTTGCCGTCGGTACATTACCAGTATGGCATCAGACGGTACCGGTATGACGTCGATACGGTACCGGTACTCGGTAAAAAATGCCCATCACACACATATATTTAGAGAGGGGGAGGGGGGCTACCAAGTCAATTTTAAGTAGAAAACTACAAGAACTTTTTTAAGCTTAGATCCGACAGAACTACTCTGTAAAAGAATCCCCATCCATACGTATTTGCACGCGCGCGCGCGCGCACACACACACACATATATATAGAGAGAGAGAGGTCTACCAAGTCAATTTTTAAGTAGAAAACTGCAACCCTTTTAAGCTTAGATCCGACGGAACTGCATAAACATTTGTACATGTTGCTTTAAGTCTTTAACTTTTTTTATACATAAGGTGGTTATATAACCGCCTAACAGCCTCTTCTTCTCTCTACCACTATATCTGGCCATCACCACATACAACTGCTTATACGGTTCCCGCAGTTCTATACATAAAATCGGTCCATGTATATACCATGAATAGGTGATAGGTAATTGTTTTGATTTGGATATTCAAAATTCACTACCATTCTTTCTTTCTTTCTATAGAAGCCAGCAGTTGAATTTGCTAAACCAGTTATTGGTGCTCTCAAAGAAAAGGGTATATCTAAAATTGGGGCTGCAGGATTCTGTTGGGGCGGTAAGACTAGCTTCTAAACAATTTATTAAAATTTAAATTTCTCGGTCTATAATAATATTATCTTGGATAGCCAAGGTCGTTGTGGAGCTTGCAAAGGATGCAAGTATACAAGCTGCTGCACTCTTGCATCCTACGTTTGTCACTTTAGATGATATAAAGGGTACGTTTCCGTTCAAAAATGTTAATCATAATCCCTCTGTTCTTGAAAAAGATTCATGTTTGACTTTTCAACAGCCAGATGTAAACAAAAAGGTCAAACTTTTTGTATCAGAAATTTCTAAGCAATCCTGTGTTTTTTGTATGGTTGATATGATGTTCTCAGAGGTTAAGGTTCCGGTGGCAATACTAGGGGCTGAATTTGACAAAGAATCTCCTCCAGAAGTAGTTAAACAGTTTGAGGCTGCATTGCAAGCCAAACCCGAGGTAAGTGTTTGCAAGTCAACCTAACCCAACCCAACCCGGCCCAACCCGTTTTAACTGGAACTTGTTTTGACCCGTTACTTAAACTACCCGTTTTCATGTACTGGTTTATGGGTATGCAGGTTGATCACTTTGTGAAGATATATCCTGGTGTATCACATGGTTGGACCGTTCGATATAGAGATGAAGACATAACAGCTGGGAAACGTGCACAGGAGGCCCATCAGGATCTTTTGGATTGGTTTGGTAAGCGTCTTCAGAAGGTCCATTCGGCCCTGTAAAACCCGAATCACAAAACATCTTTAATTCTTTGTACAAGTGTGATGTGTTTTCTTTGATTCGGTTAAAAGGGTGAGAGTGGTAGTAGTTTATTGTAGTTTTACACCGAAGTTGCAGTCACTTTGGAATTGCTGATCACGGGGGACAAAACAATGTGAGTTTATTTTAGAAGTAATTCATATTGCTTTTAGTATAGTGTGTATATCGATTGATAGGAACAATAAACAAGCATAGATTCACACTAAAGATACAAGTTACAATCTATATCTTGGTATACAAACACCAAGATCTAAGGCCCTAAATAATAATTACGCGGCGGAGAAGAAGGCTGAAACAAAATATAAAAAAAAGATACGAGGGATGAATAGTTAGAAACAAATTTTGCGGATTGGTCTGTTTTCCCTTAAAAACGAGAGATCGGACGTAGAGGTGTTTTCTATGTTTTTCTTTTTTACCATTTTCCTTAATTTAAAAATGAGATTGGGGATGAGATGTGAATGCTATTATGGCTTGAACTAAATGATCAATAATACAAAACATACAATCATTACCATCGCTATAAGAACGTAAATCTCCATGTGACCACCTTCGACCATGAGAAAACTTATTGAAGTAGAGAAAATAACCAAGTATGTATGAGAGAGAAAGAGAGAGAGAATTAGAAAGTGAATGACAATAATTCTCTTATGTCAGACTGAGTGCAGTGGGGCAACCTGTTGAGTGGGCGTCTTGCGACACGTGGCGCCACGTCACATAAGAGGATTCTGACCAAAAAAGGGGTAGTGGGGCAACCTTGCTGGGTGGGGCGTCTTGCGACACGTGGCACCCATTTATTTTGTCTTTTTTTATGTAAAAGATATAAAAAAAATCATATTTTTTATAAAAGTCTTTTTTTACTTCAACCAAAATAAAAAAATACATCAACTAAAAAAAAAATACTTCAACCAAAATAAAAAAATACATCAATTAAAAAAAAAATACTTCAACCAAAATAAAAAAATACATCAACTAAAAAAACATACATCAATACACATCTACTACTCATCGTCACTAACGTACTCGTTTAGGTCGAGGTCGACTACATTGTTATTATCTTCATCCTCGTTATCTCCTTCATCCTCGTTAACGAGTTCCGCCTCGTATCCTGGTTGTTTGTTGTCCCATAGGTGATCGATCAAGTCATACATAAGCATGGTGTGTTTCTGTCTATTCTTTATATCCATTATGTTCTCGAGTCGTGTCTCCGATGATACTTCTTGCGTCCAATACTCCGGGAACAATGAAGGGTCATTCTCATTGTAATCTTGGCAAATGGCTTTGCCTTCGTCTTCCAATATCATGTTATGCAAAATAATGCATGTGTAAATGACGTCATGCATTTTTTCCTTTGTCCAGTATCTTGCTGGATAATTGATGACGTGCCATCGCTTTCGAAGAACTCCAAACGCTCGCTCGATATCTTTTCTTGCTGATTCTTGTTTTCTCGTGAAATATTTTCTTTTAAGATCAATAGGCTCGGTGAACGTCTTTACGAACATTGCGTACTCCGGATAGATACCGTCAGTTAAATAATATCCGCGTTTGTAGTAATTATCGCTCGCATAAAACGCTGAAGTTGGTGCCAATCCGTTTATAATCTCTTCGAGAACCGGCGAAGACTCAAACACGTTGATGTCGTTGTGAGAACCTTGTTGACCAAAGTATGCATTCCATATCCAAAGATCATAAGATGCAACCGCCTGCAATATTAACGACGGTTTGCGAATGTCGCCTCTAGTATGTGTACCACGCCAAGCGGTAGGGCATTGTTCCCACTTCCAGTGCATGCAGTCCATGCTACCGATCATACCGGGGAAACCGTGAACGTGCTCATGCACTTCGTACATCCTTTGGAGATCACTCCAAGTCGGACGTCGTAAATAAGCCGGCCCATACAACTCAATCACACCTATATAAATTTAATTTAAATATGCATACGAACATTGACAGTAACATATAAAAAAATTGACGCTAAAGTTAAATATATAAAAAATTTGAAAACAAAATTTACTAAATATACCTTTACAAAAGTGTATGAGTGTGTCTCGCGCAGTCTTGGAAGCCATTCTCAGGTACTCGTCAAATGAATCAACGCTTGTGCCATATGCAAGTTGTCGGATGGCCGCAGTACACTTTTGTAACGAAGTAAAGCCAAGATACCCACGAGCGTCATACTTTTGTTTGAAATAATCATAATCTTCCTCCATGTCGTTTGTAATACGGGTAAATAGACGTTTACTCATGCGAAAGCGACGTCTAAATATCTTCGCGTCATATACCGGCTCCTCCCCGAAATAGTCTTGCATCAGCCGTTGTTGTCCTGCGGCACGATCCCGCATAATATAATTTCTTCTTCTAATCAGTGGGTCATCCGTTTCATTGTCCTCGCTAGCAACGTGAACCATTAAATTGATCGTTGTCATTACCGCCTCGTTGATGGCTTCTTCAAATTCATAAGAACTAGATGAAGTTGTATCGTCGTCGGACGAGGATGACGAAGGGACGTTGAACTCCATTTGTGGTTCCAAAAAAACAAAATGGTTTATGTTGAAAGAATGTAGTTTTAGAGTGTGTTGTGTTGTATTTTTTTAGAGTGGGTTGTGTTGTATAATAGATGTATATATATATATATAGTAATTTGGTTTAAAAAAAAAACATAAAATTTACTCAATATATCCGTTGGATAACGGCTATATGTTTGGATGTGTGTGTTGAATGGGCGACGAGAATGAGACGGGCAAGAGGGGGTCGCCCCCCAAGTCGCCCCCGGGGGCGGTGTTCCAGGCGACTTGGGGCGACTTGGGGTGGGGAGTCGCCCCACTACACTCAGTCTCACCGACATATATATACTATTGAAGAAACACGGAACTAATTTTAGAGATGGATTAGTTTGTTTTATGTTTCTACCATAAGGGTTAATCTTCTTATAACTTTCTGAGCTCCTTAATGAACCGTTAACCCTGCAAAACAGAACACCGTTACTCGTTAAGAGGGGAATATGGAGGTTTCCCTCTTAACCGGGCTCCGGTGAGAATAAGCGACTGTTTTGAGGAGATAAGTATGTATTAAGAGTGAGAATAGAGGGAGTAGAATGTTTAACCTGTGAACTGAGGTCTCTATTTATAGCCGGAGAGGTGTAAGAGGAAGGCGACAACATAGAGGATATGCTCTTTGTCTCACTGGTGTCGACCGTTAGTGGCTTCTAGAAGTCCTCTGGTGCTGGCGCACCGTGATTCGAGCCACGTGTCACAGTTGTCGGCCTGGCCGTCCTTCTGCCATCAGCGGGTAAGTGGAGATCGTGGGGCAGGTGTCTCTGCCTTGTGATTGGTGCCACGTAGGCGTCCTTAGGTACTTTCTGTCTCCTGCACGTCAGACGATCGTGGAGCACGATTGAGCAGAACCTGGAGGACGCGGATTGGCCCTTTTCTTCTGCCACTTGTACTTTATGTGCCTTCTGAGGTAACCCTGCGCCATAGACCTGCGCGACTCTTGCTAAGCACGTAACTAGCCAGCGCAGGGTGTGGGTGGTTGAAGACTCCTATTCGGAATGCTAAGTGTTGAATGTGGTGTTTTCTCTTGTTGAGACCTCGCGCTAGACCTCGCCCGAGGTTGACAGTAAACAAGTTGATGAATAGAGAGTATGGTCCTGCGCGCGACGTGAATGAGGTCTGCGCGTCTTTTTGGGACCATACCCCTTCAACTATGTACAGATACCCGTTATTATCAAGGGGTAGCAGACCTCATGCGAATGCAATCATATTAATGGTGACAATCGAAGATCTGATTAGTGATCATCTAACATGCATTTTTCATACATATCAGTATTGTGGGTGAACCCGACATTGATAGGATACTATGAGCTAAAAGCCTAAAATTACCTAACATACCGGGTTTGATATCATATCTCTCTCTACTGTATAAATAATCAAAATAAATTACTTTTACTTACCCCTAATAAAATTCCCAACCATTTTCACAAAAACCATAATTCTATAGGTACCAATATGCAAAGTCTCAACAACATATGTACACAACTAGTTGATGCCCCGCCCACGTTGCGGGGCGATGGTCGAATAATGAGCGAGTGTTAGGCATCTTATTGACAGGAAAAAACAATTAAATCGAGTTAACCAATTAAAACAATACACTTTTATAGTTTTGATAAAAAAAACTAAAACAATGGCAATATTGTAATTTTTAACCGAGGGAAAGTTGTATTTTTTGACTGAGGTAAAATCGTAATTTGCTAAAAGCTAAAGTGATGGCAGTACTGTAAATTTTCACAGGGGCAAAATTGTAAATTTTCACCGGGGTAAATTCGTAATTTTGAACTTGAGGTAACAGCGTAATATAAATTTGATCTAAGGGCACAATCGTAAATTTAAGCTGGAGGCAAAACCATAATTTTATTTTGAACCAAGGGAATAATCGTAATTTTGCGTTGGGGGCAAAAGCATAAATTTATTTTGAACCTGGGAAAAAACGTAATTTCATAATTTTTTAAACGGGGAAAAATCACATTTTTGAATAGAGGGCAAAATCGTAATTTTTAGCTGGGGGCAAAAACAGATTTTTATTTTGAACTGGGGGCGAAAAGGTAATTCTGAGCTGAGAGCAAAACCACAATTTTATTTTGAATCGAGGGGAAATCGTAATTTGAGCTGGGGACAGAAGCGTAATTTTATTTTTAGCTGGGGGCAAAACCATAATTTTAAAGATGGACAAAAACATAATTTTAAAATGGATATAAAATAATAAACTGGTTGATCCAATGCGGGAGTGCCAGGCAAAATCATAATTTTGAATTGAGGGTGAAATCGTAATTTTGAGATGGGGAAAAAACGTAATTTTATTTTGAGCTGGGGGCAAAACGGTAATAAAACGTAATTTTAAAATGAATATAAAATAATAAACTGGTTGGTCGAACAGGGAGTGCCTGGCAGCTGCGTGGCACTATTCCCCCGTTTGGTAATTGTGTATGTAGGAAATGACCAACAATCAAGAAACCCAAGGGTACCAAAGTGCACCAAGCTACCATTCCACCCCCAATGTTTGGTCCGGCGTGCTGCGACAACCCTCCGGGCATCTCCTCCGGCGAAGAATCCGGCCAAATCAAGAAACTTGCATCCCTCAACTCTTATGTTTCCGGCAACCCTGATTCAAAACTTGCAGTTCTTCTAATTTCTGATGCTTATGGTAAACTCCACTTGCAATCTTTTTCAATACCCAGTTCAATTTATCTGTGAAATGGGCGTGATCATCACCAGTTTGGTCTAAAGTTTGTGTCTTTTTCAGGTTATGAAGCTCCAAAGTTGAGGTATGTGTTGTGGTAAGATTGATTTATTAAAGTCAACTTGTGGGTCAACTGTGGTTTTTTGTTTTGTTTTGAGGTTGCAGGAAAATTGCAGATAAAGTTGCAGCTGCTGGATATTATGTGGTTGTTCCTGATATGTTCTTTGGGGATCCCTTTATTCCTAAAACTAATCTTCATGACTGGGGTGATCTCCATCCAGCGGTTTGTTGTCTTCCAAGTTCATATCTTGTTATCAGTTGACTTTTGTTATTGCATTAGTATTTGAATGAAGAGGTGCATTATATAAGTGGGATGAGATAGGTACTGTATCAAAAAGTACTGACTTGACTGGGCCGCCCTGAGATTTCAGGTGCCCTGTCCGAGCTCGGAAAAATATGCCTCAAATAATCGACAATTAACGCCAAATAACCCCTAACTAATCGACAGTTAACGCCAAATGACACCCAAATAATCGACAATCATATGCCAAATAACAGTACCAAATTAACGCCAAATAACACCTAACTAAAAATGAATAACAGTACCAATTTTGTTTGGTCGGTATCGGTACGGTAGGGTAGAAATAATAACAATGCCCATTCGATATCGTTGGTATGGTACAAAATTCCTACATATATATGCACGCGCACACACAATAGAGAGAGAGAGAAGTATAACAGGTCAATTTTAAGTAAAAAACTACAAGAACCCTTTTAAGCTTAGATCCGACGGAACTGCATAAACATGTGTGCATGTCGCGTTAAGTTTTTAACTTTGATACATAAGGTGGTTATGTAACTGCCTAACAACCTCTTCTTCTTTCTCCCGCTATATCTGGCCGTCACCCCATACAACTGCTGATACCGTCCCCCACAGTTCTCTACGTAAAATTGGTCCTTGTAGATACCATGAATAGGTAACTGATTTGATTTGGATATCTAAAATTCAATACCATTTATACTTTTCTTTCTATAGAAGCCAGCAGTGGAATTTGTTAAACCGCTTATTCACGCTCTCAAAGAAAGGGGTGTAACTAAAATTGGGGCTGCAGGATTCTGTTGGGGTGGTAAGACTAGCTTCTGAACAATTTATTAAAATTTAAATTTCTTGGTCTATAATGTTATTACTCGAATAGTCGAATTATAACAGACTACTTTAATTGCATCAATTATCTTTGATAGCCAAGGTCGTTGTAGAGCTAGCAAAGGATGCAGATATACAAGCTGCTGCACTCTTGCATCCTACATTTGTCACTTTAAATGATATCAGGGGTACGTTTCCGTTCAAGAAAAGGTTCATGTTTGACTTTTCAACAGTCACACGTAAACAAAAAAGTCAAATGTTTTGGATCAGAAATTTCTTAGCAATCTTGTGTTTTTTGCATGGTTGATATGATGTTTTCAGAGAGTAAGGTTCCGGTTGCAATACTTGCGGCTGAATTTGATAAAATATCTCCTCCAGAATTAGTTAAACAGTTTGAGGCTGCATTGCAAGGCAAACCCGAGGTACGTGTTTGCAAGTCAACCTAACGCAGCCTGGCCCAACCCGTTTCAACTGGAACTTGTTTTGACCCGTTACCTGAAACACCCATTTTCATGTACTGGTTTATGGGTATGCAGGTTGATCACTTTGTGAAGATATATCCTGGTGTATCACATGGTTGGACCGTTCGATACAGAGATGAAGACATAACATCTTGGAAACGGGCTCAGGAGGCCCATCAGGATCTTTTGGATTGGTTTGGTAAGTGTCTTCAGAAGGCCCATTCGGCCCTGTAAAACCCGAATCGCCAGACATCCTTAATTCTGTGTACATCAAAGGGATTAGGTTAATGCAAAACTAAAGTTATGTTCATGATCTTGAGCTTGTTATATGATAATTTGACTCTTATATTAAGTTGGATCAAGTCTTTAGCTAATATAATTAATTTTTAACAACCTTCAGATTCACTTACTACAATATAGGTTACTTTAATCTCTAACAGGGTTTCATGGGTAAAACGATGCTATAAAGGAAACGGGTTGTTTTGCCAAAAAGTTAATAATTATAATTCGTTAATGGAAAACAAACATGGAAGAAAATCTCACTTGTGGCGTGTTCTAGGGTGTTCAGAATTCAATTCGAAAAATTCGAAATCCACCTCAATTCGATTTGATTATCAAGAACTCGAATTCGAGTCCAGCAAAAATTCGAGCAACCTGTTTATGAAGTAATGCACTCAGGTAGAGTCACAGGGGTGTTCAGAATTCGATACGGATTAAAAAAAAATTCGAAATTCGACTCGATTCGAATTCGATTAATAAGGTTCAAATTTGAGTTGATTCGTATTCGTGTCCAGTAATAGAATTCGAATCGAATACGAATTTATGATTTTCAATTCTCGAAATTCGAATTCATTTTATATATAATTTTGTAATATATTTACACACACACACAAACATATACACACACACATATAACTTCTAAACTTGGCTAAAGTATGAACTACACTCATAAATGATTTGTTTATTTCTAAATTTTTACCCAACTTAAATCGCTATCAGTAACGAACATATCTTCTAAATTTAAATTCAATTCGTAATTATTGTCTAACATGAATTCGTAATGCTGGGTTCAATGGAATTGACTTCAGTATTCAAAAGAAATGAGTTCACAACAACTGTTGGAATTTGAAGAGTCTTCTTTTGATCACACAGTATTCAAACCACACCACAGACTCGAACAACATCAGTCCACAATAGGTCAAACATGGTAAAGGAGACTCTCAAACAACTCGCCATGATGCGAGCGTGCAAAGTGCGCCATCAAAATGCGACACTACGCCCATTCCCCTTATCTCGGGCACCGGGGGGCGGGGTATATAGGAATCAATTCCTGTAAATTTTTCGCTTATAAACCAACCTGGTATATCTTTCAACCAACGTGAGGCAAACTCGATTTCCACAGTTTTAAAGTTCTAACTTCCAACCACACAACTTAGAGCTTCGATATCACATCATAAAGTCTTCATTTTTGGACACGGTTTGATTCATTGTGATCCTCTCACGTAATAGAACATAGACGCCCATAAAAATTATTATATTAATCTTAAATATAAATAATTATTTGTGTTTAAAATTAAGTGGAAAACCACATTTTTCAGACAAATTTCCAACAATATTATAGATTTTAAGCAAATTCTTATCAACTTTTAATTATAGTTGCATCTTAAACATTTTGAAAAATTATTTATTTATGTGATTATAAATAACCTTTATATAATTAGCCTTCAAAATTTCCGAATTGATAAGAGCCGTCATTTGTAAATACACAAGAGATTAATTACCGGAAAGTAATTTCAACTGGATAGGCTACAAAATATGAAATACTAATTCTGGGTATCGTAGTTTGTTTATTTTAGCTCTTAACGAGGTCTTAATAGTTCATACATTTTACTGGTTTAACACTTAATGGTTCAGACTGTTTGTTTCGCGAGCAGATGTCTGAATGGTTCAGACATATGCCTCTGAATAGTTAAACATTACAATGAGTCTGAATGATCAAGACCTCTTATGTGAACTGGTCAGACATTTGCCTCGGAACAGTTAATCATTATACTGACCCTTAATGGTTCAGCACTTAGCCATTCAGAAGCTGCCGAACAACCCGTAAAAAGATAAGTTTAATAAATTAAATAATACAGAAATTCTCTTGTTCTACACCATTCTTAGTTATTCCGCACTTAGAATTGTGCTTGTGATATCCAATTGATTGTTCCTGGACTTACATTTGCATTTGAGTGAAATGTTCTTGGGAAGAATGGTACATTTGGTGGGATGATGGGCACCTAGGTTTGTTGTGTATTTAATTTATTTTGATATTTATAAATAAGTTGTACACTATAACCTTTAGTGACTTGTATATCCTTTTTTTTCATTTCAAATATAGTAATTGGACAAAATAAAAAAAATGTAATGTTTTTATTTTAAAACATAAGTTTTATTAATGCTACTTTAATAAAAAAATAATACAAAAGTATAAGATACGTATATATTAATGTTCATGTTTAGACCACCCGTAGTGGGGTGGGGGGGGGGGGGTGGCGGTTTTTCCCCAAAAAAAGCCTAACACGCCCTTCAACCGCCCTCATGGGCGTTTTTCTTGAAAAATTGGGTTGGGGCGTTCCTAATCAAACGCCGGGTTGAAATATATTTGGCCAATCAGATCGTTCCAAATCAAATATCATTAGTTTTAAATTAAAAACAAAAAAATAAATAAAAAATAATTGGGTAATCATTGGTTGGGGCATTATACCATTACACCCGTTTTAAGATAATGCCCCATAATGCTCACATGCTGACTGGACCGCCGCATGACGCAAAACGCCCAAGGGTGGGGGCATTATCTTCCCCTCCCACCACACATGGTCTTAGAAGTTTAGGGTATGTTTGGTATGGGGTAATAGAATGGACGGGGAAATGGAATGAACGAGGTAATGGAATTGATCATTACCATTCCATGTCTTGTTTGGTTACCATGTGTGAATGGAATGAACAATTACTTTTTGTTGTTTGGTATACGAAAAAGACGAAGGAATAAAATCAGATGACGGTGGTCAGTGATGGGCGATGATGGGGCGTGGTGCTAGCTGTCAGTTGTAGCGACGGCGGTGGTGGTGGGTGGAGACGACGGCGGATGGTGGATGGTTGTCACACCCCAACCGATGGCGGAATCATCGGGGTGCGGCACTGAGCGAAACAGATTGTCCAGAAGTTTCCATAACAACTATCATTACCATTCAATTTAAGTTAACATGTCCCATACCATGTCTCAAATAGTAAAACAAGTTATTACAGACAAAAACTAAACAAATATTCTGTTCCGACAACTCAGATTTAAACATAACTAATTTATTCGTTGGTTTCTAGGACTCCAGCTCCTAGCTTCGATTTCATCACAACCCAAGAAGCATATAAACAACCTAGGCACCTGTCACATACGTTAAAATAAAGTCAATACATAAAATGTAAAGGTGAGCATACAAGTTTGATAATAGCATATAGAATTCGAATTCGTTTACGCATAACCAGCACGTACACATAGTGAAATGAAGCACGTTAGTTATCGACATAGATCCATCGATACCAATGACTGCGGGTTGACTGCCAGAGGCAGTTCGCAATACATGATTACCACTGTAATCCATGCAAGTAAAAGATCCTTAACAACCCCCGTGTGAACGGGTGCTGAGTCCAAACTATAGTACTATCGTTGCTAAGGCAGGTAGACAGCATTCCATGTGTAAACATAACAAACAAGCATTCATAAGCCACGTATAACATGCATTAATGGTTAAGCGTTAAAATAGCTTGAGTAGTGTGATAGTTGCAGTTTGAATAGTTGTAACGTATGTAACACCCAAAAGTGCTAAAAGCAAAAAGGGTTCGAGTATACTCACAGCGATATGGATTGAAGGGAGCGCTTTTACAGCGAGTACGGTTAGCCTGAATAGATTCGATAACGTAACGATAAGTGACGTGTAAAACAGTACAAGTGTGAGTGGTTAGGATGGCTGATCGTGCGGATCGGCTATCCGTGAGTAGATGTCATCCGTGCGCATGACCTATCCGTGCAGATGGTGATGCGTGCGGATGGTGATCCATCCGGATAAGCTATCCGTGCGTACGACCTGACCGTGCGGATGAACATTGTTTGATTTTTCATTCGGAGGCCTTAGTATCTCATGATCCGAAGAGTAATCCATTCAGAGGTCGTCCGTCCGGATTGCTCATTCGTCGATACCCAAACCTTGTTTGAAAAGTGGGTCCCAAGGGTAGCTCGTCCGGGTGACAACCCGTCCGGATGTCCGGTGCGTGCGGATGGTAATCCGTGCGCACAGCCTGTCCGTGCGGACAGCTTGTCCGTGCGGACCTGTCCGTGCGGACAACTGGTCTGGTTGTTCCTTTCGTCTACACTTGGTTTCTATTGTCGTTTATCGATACGTTCTGATTATGTGGCAACCACTTGGAGTTGTGTTCTCACCCGCGTGACTAGACCGGTCAGGAACCACCCTAACTCGGCCTGTCGGTTTGTGGCAACCACTTGTACGAGAATTCGACCAACCACTTGTACGAGAATTCGACCAACCGAAGGTGTCTATCCCAATTACCACCGAAGTCTAGAACACACGAACGGAGCATGTCTTCAAGTGTACGAATCGTTCTTTCAGTCTGACCGTCGGTTTGTGGGTGGAACGCGGTACTTAGATTGAGCGTCGTACCGAGTGCCGCTTGGAATGTTTCCCACAATCATGAAGTAAACCGAGCATCACGATCAGAGATGATGTCACGAGGCGTTCCATGTCGACAAATGATCTCGTCGGTGTAGATTCGGGCTAATCGTTCTACCTTGTAGTCTTCTCGTATGGGCAGAAAGTGAGCTGATTTAGTCAATCGGTCAACAACAACCCAAATACTGTCGTGACCTGACGACGTGGTTGGAAGCTTGGTTACGAAATCCATAGCTATGCTCTCCCACTTCCACATGGGGATCGGAGGTTGTTCGAGCAAGCCAGAGGGTCTTTGATGTTCAGCCTTGATTCTAGCACAGGTTAGGCATTTTCCAACGTAGAGAGCGATATCCCGTTTCATGCCCGGCCACCAGTACCTATAGCGAAGATCATGGTACATCTTGTCGGCACCGGGATGAATGGAGTACCGAGATTTATGGGCTTCGTCCATGATAATTTGTCGTAAATCAGTTCGCTTGGGAATCCAAATCTTGTCTAGAAAGTGGAAAATCCCATTTGATTTGCTCATAAGTTGGGCTCCATCATGGTAGATCCTTTCTTTCTTCAAGGTGCGTTCGTTGAAACATGCATGCTGGGCGTCGCGAATAAGAGTTTCGAGATTGTACTGGGCTTGAACATTTCGAGTGCTAAGCAGATAGCTCCGTCTGCTAAGTGCGTCGGCAACAACATTTGCTTTGACCGGGTGATAACGAATCTCACAGTCGTAATCGTTGAGAAGTTCTACCCATCGGCGTTGACGCATGTTTAGTTCCCTCTGATTAAAGATGTGCTGCAGGCTCTTATGATCGGTGAAGATCGTACACTTGGTACCATACAGGTAGTGTCGCCAAATCTTTAATGCAAAAACAACTGCGCCTAGCTCGAGATCGTGGGTTGTATAGTTCTTCTCGTGGATTTTGAGCTGACGAGATGCGTAAGCTATAACCTTGTCTCGTTGCATTAAGACACAACCGAGACCAAGGTTAGAAGCATCACAGTAGACAATGAAATTATCGTTTCCGTCGGGTAGTGTGAGAACAGGAGCATTGCAAAGCATGTACTTGAGGGTTCGAAAGGCAGACTCTTGTTTGGTTCCCCAGACAAAAGGCTGGTCCTTATGAGTGAGAGAAGTGAGTGGTACAACAATCTTCGAGAACCCTTCGATGAATCGTCGATAATAGCCCGCTAGCCCGAGAAAGGAGCGGACTTCAGTCGGGTTCTTAGGCGTAACCCAGCTCTTGACAGCTTCAATCTTCGCAGGATCGACATGAATACCCTGACTATTTACGATGTGACCCAGAAACTGAACCTCCCCCAACCAAAACTCACACTTGGAGAATTTGGCATAGAGTTGGTTCACCTGGAGTAACTCGAGGACCAAACGTAGATGTTGCGCGTGTTCGGCTCTCGTTTTGGAATAGATCAAGACATCGTCGATGAACACGATGTCGAAACGGTCAAGGTACGGTTTACACACTCGATTCATCAGATCCATGAAAACTGCTGGTGCATTGGTTAGGCCAAAAGGCATGACAACGAATTCGTAATGGCCGTAACGAGTGCGAAACGCGGTTTTGGGTATGTCCTCCTCTTGTATACGCAACTGATGGTATCCTGAACGCAGATCAATCTTTGAGAAACACGTAGCGCCTTGTAGCTGATCAAACAAATCGTCAATTCGTGGCAGAGGATAGCGGTTCTTGATAGTCAACTTATTCAATTCCCGATAGTCGATGCACATCCGGAACGACCCGTCCTTCTTTTTGACGAAAAGGACTGGTGCGCCCCAAGGAGAGGTGCTCGGGCGAATGAAGCTTTTTTCAAGTAATTCCTGGAGTTGGGTTGAGAGTTCGCGCATTTCGGACGGCGCGAGTCGATAAGGAGCTCTGGCGATAGGATTAGCTCCAGGAATGAGGTCGATGCGAAAATCAATATCACGCTTCGGAGGTAGTCCGGGAAGATCCTCTGGAAAAACTTGAGGAAATTCTCGAACCACTGGAACGTCTTTTACTTTCTTCTTCTCTTTCTTTTCCTTCTCCGCTGCTACGACATGAGCCAAGAAAGACCTGTATTCCTTACGGAGATACTTGCTAGCTTGTAAGCATGACATAAGCTTGAGACCCTTCGAAGTAGTATCACCATAAACGCACAATGAATCACCGTTGGCGAGCGAAAAACGAATCATTTTATCGAAGCACACAACTTCGGCATGGTTTTCGCGAAGAAAGTCCATGCCTACTATGACATCAAAGCTCCCTAGTTGCATAGGAATGAGATCGATTGAGAAGATGTGATTGTTGAGCTCGAGAGTGCAATCACGAATAACAGAGTTTACAGCGACGGTTCTTCCGGTAGCGACTTCAACATCGAATGCAGAGGAGAGTCGGGAACGTTTACGATTAAGAAGTTTCTCAAATTCGATCGACACAAAGCAATTATCGGCTCCAGTATCAAACAAACATGAAGCATAAATACCATTCACAAGGAACGTACCATTGACCATGTTGTTGTCGGCCTGGGCTTGACGCACGTTGAGATTGAAAGTTCTGGCACGCGCGGCCTGTTGCTGCTGCTGTTGTTGTTGCTGTGGTTGCTACTGTTGCTGCTGGGGTTCTTGTTTCACCACCCGGTTCGGGCACATGTTGGCGAAATGATTCGGGTCGCCACATGTGAAGCATGCTCTGGCTTTGACTGCGGGTGCCGGAGGAGCTTGTTGACCCTGTGGGGCAGCGAGTAGGGCTTGATTGGCAGGAGCTTGACGAATACGGCAGTTGGCAGTAAAATGGTCGTAGACGTTGCAATGAGCACAGAAGCGGCATTGAATAGCAGTCGGATGATGATAGGTGAAAGTAGGGCAGAGTGGGTGTGGTCCAGTATATGCACGCTTTGCAGGCGGTGCATTGGCCACAGGCGCCGCTACTTGACGCTGTTGGGCAGGTACAGCTTGGATCGGTGCAGCAGTAATCGCACAGTTCTTGTTGGAGGAGTTGCTTTTCCTCTTGTTCTTTCTCTTGTTGCTTGACGAAGTGGGTTCAGCAGTTGGTGCAGTAGTAGTGGCTTGATGCAGATGCTTGGAGGTCTTATCCCACACCCCAGCTTTAACCCTTTTGTCATTGATTTCAGCGGCTAGTAGATAGGTTTCTTCGATCGTGGTAGTCTTAGCCGCTTGCACGAAATCAGCAACGCAGTCGGGCAAAGCTCGGATGTACTTCTTGATGGTGATCTCCGGGGTCTTGACTTGATCAGGACAGATAATGCTGAGCTGTTTAAAATGAGCCGTAAGACCAGCATTGTCTCCATCCTTCTGATGTATGTGCCAGAATTCATCTTCAAGCTTCTGTCGTTCGTGAGGAGGGTAGAATTCCTCCAGCATGACTTCCTTGAGCTCATCCCACGACAATCCGTAAGCTGCATCATTCCCTCTCTTGTTCCTCTCGGCCGTCCACCAGTCCAAAGCACGGGACTGAAAGACGCCGGTAGCGTTCAGAGTTCGAAGGTCATCAGGGCAACCACTTTGTCGCAGAGTAACCTCGATAGAGTCAAACCAGTGGAATAGTGCGGTAGGACCTCCTTCGCCTGTGAATTCTTTCGGCCCACACGATTTGAACTGTTTGAAGCTGAAAGGCCTTGCGACAGCTTTAGGACCTTCAGTTCTCGATTCCTCGGATGATTTGCTGGCGTTCTCGTAAGCATCACTCACAGCTTTGTCCACACTCTACGCGATAATAGAGGCAAGACGTCTGTCTCTCCTTTCTCGACGAGAAAGAGTCGTATGGCGTGATCCTGACGACATTGTTTGCAATAGACATCGCCATGGAACTCAACACATGTATTCGAATCTCACCTCACACGTTTATTACTACTAAAGCTCAGTAACACGTATCAAGTAAACATATATATAGTCACAAATCACATAACTGCACAAAATCATATAACACATAGAGCACATAGTCACGTAGGGCACAGAATCACAGAAGCACAGAAGCACATACGCATCTAGTCACTAGAGGCAATCAGAAAACAGAAATTTATCATTCAAAGTCTGCGATTGCTGGCTTTAGTAGTCGTGTTTAGCATACCGAGTAGTGTAGTATAAGCGTACAGTTATCCTAAGACCGTTTATGTTCAGTGATTTGTCTGCAAGAGGTAGTGCGTTTGTGTAGATAGCAGAAGCAAAAGGGTATTAGATCGAAACCAGTAGTGTCTCAGAATGCTAACAGAAAACACATAAATCACGAAAATTGACGAATTATCAAACTCGTAAAAATCAAGAAGTAGATTGTCTGCGGCTAGTAGACTTTGACTAACCAAAGTAGCTCGACTATTCGGAAGGATCCTGCACAACGACCTCCAGGACTATGCCTTTGCCTCGATTCTCGGGCGTTGGCGCAATTCCCTTTAGTTAGGTTGTGCCTTTAGACCGTTGGAGTTCGTCGAACTTTGGTGGAGTTTTGTATAAAAGCGGGACGAGTCGTCAAGGTTAGGGTTTCACCCCTATCTTGCAACTTCCGTCCTTGTTTTGATAAAAATTGAGGAGATTATTCATCAAAATATGGATTTCACTCCTGATTTGGTATAATTCTCCTCGTTTGTAGCTAAAAACGCAAGCTGATTAGGCAACTTTAGTCGAGAGTTTGCGGTTTTCACACCTATTCTCGGCCTTATTGCCTGTTCACAACTTGAAAATTTGAGTGCAATGATAGAAAAGAGTGAGTGATAGCAACGAGTTTACGCATACGCGTGAGTTGGTCTGTTGGTTCTTAACTATAGTCTAGGTCTCTAAGACTTCGACCCGGACTAGGTCGAGTCTTGCCTAATTCCCTATAGTTATGGCTCTGATACCAATCTGTCACACCCCAACCGATGGCGGAATCATCGGGGCGCGGCACTGAGCGAAACAGATTGTCCAGAAGTTTCCATAACAACTATCATTACCATTCAATTTAAGTTAACATGTCCCATACCATGTCTCAAATAGTAAAACAAGTTATTACAGACAAAAACTAAACAAATATTCTGTTCCGACAACTCAGATTTAAACATAACTAATTTATTCGTTGGTTTCTAGGACTCCAGCTCCTAGCTTCGATTTCATCACAACCCAAGAAGCATATAAACAACCTAGGCACCTGTCACATACGTTAAAATAAAGTCAATACATAAAATGTAAAGGTGAGCATACAAGTTTGATAATAGCATATAGAATTCGAATTCGTTTACGCATAACCAACACGTACACATAGTGAAATGAAGCACGTTAGTTATCGACATAGATCCATCGATACCAATGACTGCGGGTTGACTGCCAGAGGCAGTTCGCAATACATGATTACCACTGTAATCCATGCAAGTAAAAGATCCTTAACAACCCCCGTGTGAACGGGTGCTGAGTCCAAACTATAGTACTATCGTTGCTAAGGCAGGTAGACATCATTCCATGTGTAAACATAACAAACAAGCATTCATAAGCCACGTATAACATGCATTAATGGTTAAGCGTTAAAATAGATTGAGTAGTGTGATAGTTGCAGTTTGAATAGTTGTAACGTATGTAACACCCAAAAGTGCTAAAAGCAAAAAGGGTTCGAGTATACTCACAGCGATATGGATTGAAGGGAGCGCTCTTACAGCGAGTACGGTTAGCCTGAATAGATTCGATAACGTAACGATAAGTGACGTGTAAAACAGTACAAGTGTGAGTGGTTAGGATGGCTGATCGTGCGGATCGGCTATCCGTGAGTAGATGTCATCCGTGCGCATGACCTATCCGTGCGGATGGTGATGCGTGCGGATGGTGATCCATCCGGATAAGCTATCCGTGCGTACGACCTGACCGTGCTGATGAACATTGTTTGATTTTTCATTCGGAGGCCTTAGTATCTCATGATCCGAAGAGTAATCCATTCAGAGGTCGTCCGTCCGGATTGCTCATTCGTCGATACCCAAACCTTGTTTGAAAAGTGGGTCCCAAGGGTAGCTCGTCCGGGTGACAACCCGTCCGGATGTCCGGTGCATGCGGATGGTAATCCGTGCGCACAGCCTGTCCGTGCGGACAGCCTGTCCGTGCGGACAACTGGTCTGGTTGTTCCTTTCGTCTACACTTGGTTTCTATTGTCGTTTATCGAGACGTTCTGATTACATGGCAACCACTTGGAGTTGTGTTCTCACCCGCGTGACTAGACCGGTCAGGAACCACCCTAACTCGGCCTGTCGGCGACTTAGAACAGTCATCCCGGTTATCCCCGAAATCAGTTTTCTGTAGGCCGGATTCCAGATCTAGAACTAGTGAGTCACTATCGACGAGTAGAACACTAGAACTGATCGGGTTCGTACCGATTTTTAAGGGAAAAAGGAGGAGAGAACTTAGGTTTATTTCTTTCAACTCTTTCATCCTTAGAAAAGTTTAGATCTAGGTGAAATTATTGTGAAATCTTGTAGAAATCGTTTAGATCTGAGTTATTCTTGGTGGAATGAGGTCAAGCTTGAAGTTCATAAGAACTTCATGATGACGTCACCCGAGGATACCTCAAATCCGGATGATTTCATGGTTAAAAGTGAAGATTTGAAAGATGGAAATGTGTAGTATTGTGTAGTGATCAAAGATGTACAAGAATTAGTGCAAGATCTTACCTGGATTGAGAGAAATCTGAGAAAAGGTGAAGAATGCGTGTGGTTCGGACGTCACTTGCCAAAAGTGGAAAAAGTGGAGAGTGACCCGTGTATTTATAGGATGCCAAAAAGGGAAAGGGTGAGCCGTGCGCATGGCACGCACCCGGGTAGGTTATCCGCGCGGACTGGTCATCCGTGCGGATTGGCAATCCGTGCGGATTGACCATCCGTGCGGATGCCACCTCCTTTGGTGAGTTCGGTGCGATGCTGATTCGGTTTCGATTTGCGAGCGATTCGATAGGGTTCCTAATCAAATTACTTTCAGTCCCAACTACTTCTTATAGGGTTCGACTCGGAATTCGGGTTCGGGTTCGGGTTCGTTTATATTCGAGTTAGACTTCGAGTTCGATTGAGTTCGCTTGATTATCACAACATAAAATAACATAAAATAAACATGCACAGGTAGCACGTAAGGCACACACACACACGTATAACGGCAAGTAAAAATACACAGCTCGAGTTACGATTTGATGTCGATTTGATTAGCATAGCTTGATTAACTTTATCGCATTGTTACTTCCTATCCTTCACGGTCGTAGGTCGATTGAAATACGGTTAGTAGGACTTGATTATTGTCATGTACGACACTTACTCCACATAATCTAAATATCATACAAACAATTCTACGAGTCGCGTCGCGCGAAATCGGTCGTTGACTTTGACCTTGACTTTGACTTTCACTCGTGAAAACACGGGGTGTTACAATGGTGGTGGATGACGGTGGAGGTAGGTGGCGGCGGTGGCGATGGTGGTGGCAGGGGTGGTCGAAGGTGGTAGCAGCGGCGATGGTGGTCGGAGGTGGCGGTGGCTAGTGGCGGTTGATAGTGGTGGCGACGGTGGGTGGTGACGGTGATCGGAGGTGGCAGTGGCAATGGTGGCGGCGATGATCGAAGGTGGGTGGTGGCGATGATTGGAGGTGGTAGTGGCGACGGTGGGTGGTGGCGGCGACGACGGTGGCGAGGACGGAGGTGGGTGGCGGCGGTAGGTGGTGGCAGCGGCGGTGGTGGGTGGCGGGGGAGGTGGGTGACGGCGACGAATGACGGTGGTTGTGGTGGTGGTGTGTGGTAGCAACGGTGGTAGGTTGTGGTGTTGTTAATGAAGGGTGAAAGGGGAATGGAATGAAAAAAAAACTGGGGGGGACATATAGAATGATTTTGAGGGAATGGAATGCATTTTGAAATGGACGATTCCATTCCATCGACCAACCAAACACTCTTTTCTTCATTCCCTCACAATGGTCCATTCTATTCCACCTCTCATTCCTTCATACCAATCGCTACCTTAATGTTTTGTTTTTTTATAACTTTGCATATAAATAATGTGAAAGAGTTAATTACATAGTTAGTCCCCGTGGTTTGCACAAAATAACATGCTTAGGTACTAATAGTTTAAAATCACCTTCTAGGGTATTAACTTTTCATTTTGTAACGTTTGGAGGTATTAACTTCTAGGGTATTAACCTAGTTAGTCCCTATGGTTTGCACAAAATAACATACTTAGGTACTAATAGAATGTTATTTTAAACCTACAAATAACGTTAATACCTCCAAACGTTACAAAATGAAAAGTTAATACCCTAGAATGTGATTTTAAACTATTAGTACCTAAGTATGTTACTTTGGACAAACCACAGGGACTAACTATGTAATTAACTCTAATGTGAAAATAAAAAAAATGTATATTGATAGAAATAACTGAATTATTAAAAATAAATGTAAAAATGATGATGATGTTGAAATATAAGTATTAGTAAAAATGTTTGTAGAATTCGAAAAAAATGTGTATTTTTTAGTCAGCTGATGGTCTCTAACTGATTAGGCTACAAAATATGAAATACTAATCCTGGTATGGTACTCTAAAAAAGATAAAGCTTAATAATTAAATAATCCAGAAATTCTAGAAGATAAACATAAAAAAAATTACTTGATAAATTTTGAAAACCATGATCATCGACAAAGATAAGCTTAATAATTAAATAATCCAGAAACTCTAGAAGATAAACATAAAAAATATTAGTTGATAAATTTTGAAAACCATAATCATCGACGTAAATCATATCCCTCACAAATTAACATAAATCATATCCTTGACATTAGACGTAGAGGAGCCATGGGTACCGAGCTTTTACCAGACATAGTATTGTTGCGCATACTACCAAGGCTTCCAGCCAAATCTGCGGTCCGGTTTACGTGTGTTTCCAAAGAATGGTACTCGTTCTTAACCACCCCTATGTTTGCCAACATGCACCTCCATCATCAAACCCGCCACAAACTACTCTTCAAATCCTATACAACATTATCATGCACCTTCCGCACCATAGACTGTGAAGCACCTGAAGATGGTTTAACCCCTCCTCGTTACCTGCCATTCAAATTAGCTCGAAACATGTCGGTCATAACATCTTTCAATGGAATGGTGTGCGTAGGCATACCCCGCATCGGTATGGAGAGCGAATACTCTGATCTAATCTTATGGAATCCATTGACATGCGACTATAAAACCTTGTCTAAAACAAATTCTTGTAAAGAATGCTACCAGACCAACACTAGAGCATCCGTGTTGTATTACATTTCTTCTGAAGACGACTACAAGCGTTTACTTGTAACCCACTCTTGCAATATTTATATATACTCGTTGAAATTTGACTTGTGGAGAAAGACTGAGGACATCCATCGTCTATCCTGTTGGTTTTCGAATCATAGTGCATCGCTGAACGAAAAACTCTATTTCCTAAAAGAAGACAAGGCAGATGATGTATATTCAATTATAAGTCTGGATCTAAAGACCACCGAAAAGTTCATAGATGTAGCAACTCCTATCTTAAAAAACTCACACACATCATGTTTGGGTTTCACTATTCTAAGAGGCTGTATTCACATATGGATGCGCAATTATCTTCAGATTGACTTGTGGAGGATGGACGCGGATGGTGACTGGACGAAAGTGGTAGCTTATTGGGGAACTATTGATTTTCCACATATTTTGTATCAGCAGCCACTGCATTTGATGGCTGATGGAAATTGGCTCCTGCTTTACCAATATTGCCTTTACAAAACATATCCAGAGAAGGTATACAACTGCGTGTGTACATATACCACTACGAGATACAAGTATCGATATTTGGATTTGGGTATCACTCCACTGGGGAAATACCTCGAGACTTTGGTATCGCCCAATCAATATATGAAATAACAAACTTGGTTGTTAGTTTCCTTCTTTTTTATTTGGTTGTTAGTTTCCTTCTTTTTTATTTCCTATTAGAACTCTTATTATGTGTTGCTGCATTGTAGTTTTTCCTTTCAGTTACTTGACTTAAATTTACTTCATAAACAGGTAGAGATAAGGTAGAGTTCATGCGAGAACCACCTTTATTGCGAGAACCGCGAGAACCAATGTGAACACAACAAAATAAACCCACTACACCACAAAAAACCTAAAAAAACCTACCCCCCCCCCCCCCCCCAAAAAAAAAAAAAAAAAAAAAAACCTAAACACCCCGCTTGCAGTGTGCGCATATAAGGTATATATGTGTGTGCCCTCGGGGGGAAAAAGTGAAATTGCATTAATTTTAATGTTATTTCCAATCTCATGAAAGTGAAAATAACGTTAAAAAAGGGGGAACGGTTAATCATGTATCATGTGGTGGCGTTGATAGCCGAAAGACATGGGGTACATGCAATCGGGCTTTGTCCTGATTACTGAGTGTTATGTGTCTTATGCCCAAGGCTTGATGCAAAACTAATATCAAGTTGCAACCTCTCTATTCCTACGGGTAGAGGTAAGGCTGTCTACATCTTACCCTCCTCAGACCTTACTTTAGCTTTGCTATGGTGTAATTTACTGAGTACGCTGATGATGATGATGATGATGATGATGCTTAGTCTTGAAGAACAAAACATTTTGATGAATAAGTTTGATTGTCAAAAACTAACCACCACATGCAATTTTTCTAAGGGATGTTTGGTAGCCTCTTAATGACTATTCAGATGTTGCCTCTTAATGGTTTAAAACCTCTGAATGAATAAGAGGTAACCTCAAGTCTGAATGGTTAAGAGGTAACCTCTGAATGGTAAATCATCACATGTCACATTCTTCTACCTTCTCATTGGTAAAATTCTTAATTGTTCCATTAAGAGGTAGCCTCTTAATGACCATTCAGAGGCTACCTAACAGCCCCTAAGCATAAGTGAGAATTTTGTATATATACCTCTACTACATCTTGGTTTGATAATCAACATGCTCATCAAAAGCCTTTATTTCCTGCAAAAACCAAGGACCAATTGCATGATTTCTTATTAACAAACCAAACAATCAAGTAAATAACCATAATGAACATTGCCTCCATTCAACCCTTTTTGGTTTGTTGCATAAAACTTCATCAGTGTGATGTAATTTCCATCTTTTTTAAATCCCTTTTCATAAGTTCTACTTAAAATCCTCTCAGCTTTTTAATATCCTTAGCATAACCAAAATATGTTATTGTAACTTCAAAAGGCATTTCCTCGATGGTCATTTCTGTTTCATCTAAACACACCGCTCCCGCCCAGAATTTCATTGTAGTGTTTAATCGTTGGAGTAGTCTCAAATTCTTGCATCGACTTGAATCATCTTTTACTTTCCTCCACTATGGTTGCAAGCGGTTAAAACAGCTGTAACGACTCACACAAAAACATTCTAAAAACGTTCCGTAAAGTATAAACCCGGACCCCTGATATAACAACTCTCATTAAAAATACTATTTCTTATTTTAATTTAACCAAAAGGAAACCCTAATTGAGAAACCCAAGTAATTCTACGCAAACCCTAAAATTATCAGAACCATCAGAATCAGGATCAGGGCCCCTAAAACTCAGGGGGGGGTGTTTCCTACTCAACGATTATCTTTATAAGTTATTATAAAAATCAAATTTAATCGAAACGTCGACTCACCTGCACTCCAAACACACGTGGCAAGAAAATAAGAAAAGTTTATCCCTTACGGACCGTAAGGAATATTTGTTACGGTCCGTAACAAATGGCAAAATTGGTGTATAAATAGCAGGCTTTGGGACTGGCTTCTGGGCGTTCGTTCGACAAAGAAATTCTCTTCAGGCACCGAGAAATCGTCCAATTACTCTTCCAAAAACACACAAAACACTAATTAGTAGGGGGTGCTGCTACGAAACAGGGTATTAACTCAATCGCTGCTACGATTCAATGTCCGATCGATTAAACTATCCAATGGATGTTTAAGTGCCGCTCAAATTGAGTTTATGCTTTGTCATTAATCGTGATTTCGACTTGAATGTTTGAGTGCTGTTCGAACTCGGACTATACTCTGTCATTCGTTGTGAATCCGATGGATGTTTAAGTATTGCACTTTGTCATTCGTTGTGAGGGTTTTATCTCGTGAGTTATCGTAAATGTTGTATTAAGTTATCTACCTAGTTCGTATGCACTAGGTTACAAGGTTAATTAATAGGCTAAGCTCTGCCTGTAGGAATCTGCAAAAGCTTATCTGTAGACTAAACTTTGCCTGTATAAATCTGCAATATATCGAGGCTTATCTATAACTTTGGCCGTATGAATCTGCATGCTCATAATGTGAGTCATTCTCCTTTTCTCACAGTTTGTGAGTCATTCTCTTTTTTATCAAAATTGTTTACAAAAAGTATGTTTATTTCCAAAGATTATAATTACAGTGATTAAGTATATGTAGTCACCAATTTACAGCCGGTATGTGGGGTATTGTGCACATTACTGTTTTTATCAATTTAGGTGGGCGTACCTAATTAATGATACTCGTTACTATTGGGTGAACGGACTCAATGGTAATATGACCACAGTCACTGAAACAAGTCGATGACAAGTACTGTGGGTATTTGGTTGAAATAAACATTGTAATCTCTCTTAATACTGTGAATTATAATAAAAGAGTCATTTTAGTAAAACGAATGATTCACTCAGTATTTCCCGCTGACAAAACCTTTTTAAAATACTTTTCAGGTAATTACAATAGATGGAAGTAAACGTTGGATACGGCACTGAAAGGCATCAAGAAGTGGCTTATTTTATTAATTAAAATCAAATTAAGAAATATTGTTTTATATAATAAAATTTATCTTTATTAAAGCTACCGTTGTAAAACATGGATTTATTCCATCTATTTAATAAATAAAATCCGGTGTTTCTAAACTCTGATATTTTTCCTAACTCACGGTCCTGATAAAATTTCCGCTGCAACATTTTCAAAATAATCACCGGTACCGCTGGGCTGTTCGCGACTCCCGATTCCGTCCAGGGTGGGTCGGGGGCCGTGACAGAAGGTGGTATCAGAGCCAACTCAAAGAGCCACTACTTTACGCCTTTAGGTGTTGTAATAATAATACCTAAATTTATATAAAAGAGTTAGGAGATTGCTGTTAACTAGCATTTACACTTGAACTTAAGAAAAAGATGCCTTAGTATTAGCTTCACGATAAGCTAAGTACTAGTGTAAATAAATATGATGGATTTTGGTATGCCATAAGTAATTGATGAAGTAATGTCACGGGACCACTAAGTCCAGAGTCACTAGTTGAAAGAATGATCAACAGTGACATGACCAAAAGCACTAGTTGAGAGAATGATCAACAATGTTATGATTAGAATCACTAGTTGAAAGAATGATCAACAGTGATATGACCGCAATTACTAGTTGAGAGAATGATCAACAGTAATATGACATGAGTCACTATTTGAAAGAATGATCAATAGTAAATTGACACTGTCACAGGAATAGTCTAGTGATCAATATAATAATAAGATATGTTCTGGAAATATAAATTTCCTTAATTCTGAATAAAAGCCCTAATAAGATAGGCACTTTTGAAAGAAAAAAAATATACTATTTATGGGAAATAGAAAATTTTCTTTGGCAAGACTGGGTATGGTATGGTAGACTCTCCAGTTTGTCCAGATATACTGAGGTTACCGCTCCGGCGCAAATCGGATAAGACGGGATATATATTATGTCAAACAAGTGACAAGATTCCCTAAATAGTATTATAATCAGATATTTGACTGGTTTTTGGAAATATGAATCTATTAAATACATTGACCTGATAGATGGTATGTTTAATTCAGTATGTGAAATATATGATTTAATAGATATGTTTATCTATAAGGAAATCCAAAAACCATAAGGATTGACAATTTGGAATAAAGCACAAGTATCTGTGTCTAGATTTCTTTATTAGGAATCTCTTTTCCGACATCAAACATTATTTCGTTTGATTATCTGCCTAGTAAATCGAGCGACAATAATAAACAATAAAAACCCATTAAGTTGGGATATCATCAAAAGTGTAAAGAATTTCTAACTCATTACCATAAATTATTAACGCAAGTAAGAAGCATGTAAAGTTGTGATAATATACAAAGAAATACATGAAAATTTAAATTATAAGTCCACAGAAATTAAAGTATATCACACACAAATTTCGAGGCAAGATCTTTGGAAAATATAAATTAGACACGATGAGACCAATGTTAAATTATGTCAGTAGAAGAACTAAAAGCAGCACTTTGCCACATGATCCTACAAAATAAATATCTCTAAAGTACGCTAGAACAGGATTTCATAAACATCCGTGCACAGTCTAATCAGAGTCATAATTATTATCACTGCCAAAGGGAGTCATGTACCTTTGCAAATTCCCTATTTCATTTTAGTTGACATTCCCTAGTAATGTCATTTAATAACAGTTATCACTCGAAATTCCAGATAGAAGTTCTTATATTTCTTTTGTTGAAAATTATGACTTCTGCATATAATAAGTTGACTTTCGCATTTTTACGGGCATCATACCAGGAGGATTTATTTCATAAATATCGAATATTGATTCATTTCATTTCTTGGTAAATCCACACGTTACACATGCCCCGTTTGTTGTGCATATGGTTCGTTAAATTTCTGAATTCCACTGAAGGGCTTCATTCTAATTTATCGTTTTATCCAAACTCAAATATCCTTTAGTTAGACTTGATTTTGATACTGTAATCCGCATTATTACAAAACAATAACTCTTTGATATCGAGTCAATGAAGTTCTTGAAAAAAAAAAACTCAAATTTCTTTACATGATTTTTGTTGTAATCATGTCCAGCCTTATTAAAACTCAATCTGTTTAAACCGAGTTCAATTGTTTGAACTTGCTCGTATTACATATTCAATTCAAGGTTCCATATGATGAATTAAAACCATCATATTCGGAATAATCTTAACAAGCATTTCAATTCTCTTGAACTATAACATGCTTGTGTGATCCTCGACTTCACTAAATCATTTCTATGACCACAATCACTTTGAGGTAACATTTTCACAAAATCTGAAGATTTCGCTAATCTCGGATTTAATTATTTATTATTTATATTAAATCCACTTTTTATACAAGCAAATCTTAAAACAATCATGTGCTCAGATAATGATACCCAAATTCATATTTCGGTATATCTCTTAATAGTTATTACAATATCAATCAAGCCTTTCGTAATATTTTAGTGCTCTATCATCGTTGATCGAAAAACATTATATATGGAATTACCTAATTTACAAATATAATATTACTATATTTTAAACCATTGCGGTAAAGAAATTATATTTTTATGTATAAAAACTATGTTTGAGGTATACTCTTATTTAAAAGTTATTGTTTAGTTATTTATTATTAATAATTTTATTATTAATAATAATATATTAATAGTAGTAGTGTTAATATTAAAGTATTATCAGGGGCATGTATTGGATAGCCTAGCCTTAGTTAGGCATGGACTGATCACCTATGATTAAACAAGGCAGTACTAACCAATATTCAACCATGATAATGACTAGTTAATATATATATAAATTAAGTCGTCATACGTATTTAGTAAATTTTAATTATATATGAAAATATATATATACATTGGAGAAAGATATATTTTCATAAAACAATATATAAGAATAGTCTCCGTTTTTACTTATTTACAACATTTGTAAATACATTCACAAACGTTATATGGTTTCCAAATAAAAATAAGTAATCCCATAGAATCGACCCATTAAGTATAATATATATATACAAAAGTATTTGTACGAATATTTTGTATAATAAATATTTTTACACCTTTATTTACAAATCTCATTTAACGTTATAATAATGATTTCTTTTACAAAATAATAATTTGTAAACGTAATAACTTCATTACGGTATTTTATAATATATCTTATATAATTATTTTACCTAGTATGGTAAAATACTAAAATAATATTTATTTAAAAGTGGTGACCATTTACATATAGTCAAAATGCGTAACAAATAATATATATATTACATAATATATATATATATATATGATATATAAGATACGGTTCAGATAAGAACACAAATAATATATATATTACAATTGCTTTACAAAAGTATAATATAATGATTGGTCAAGCCAAAATAATTTGTTCTTATTATATTTCAATTTCTAGGAGATAGTATGAAAAATATAGTCACTAATAGTGTGCTATTATATTATTTCAACAAATAAAATAAACTTGAAACTCTAAAAGGATACACTAACTCTATTGTCTTTTGGTGTATCTTTGCAATTCACTCATCTCAACACTTTGATTCCTCATATCATAAAATCATTTTTCATGCTTTTATTTCATTTGGAACCTGTACATTCTAAGTCTTCCTCAGTTGCCAATTAAAGTAAGCTTCCTTTTAAAAGTCCTTCACATTCATTTTAAATATCTATCTTGTGGCTTGAACCTAGTCACTTTGGAAATTTATATCATTTCATCTCATTCGTTTGACAATCAATTTCTTGAACCATTTCAGTTGAACCACTGAATTCTACTTATTATACAACTCTTATTCACAAAATTTGATATTTAATCTGTGTCATTTTGTTGACTCAAAATATAAAATAAATCTAAAAGAAATATCATAACCCAAATATACTTGGGAGCCGGAATCTGAGATAAAGAAAAAGTATTCCAGTAAATCTCGAGGACGAGATTTTTATTAAGGTGGGGAGAATGTAACGACTCACACAAAAACATTCTAAAAACGTTCCGTAAAGTATAAACCCGGACCCCTGATATAACAACTCTCATTAAAAATACTATTTCTTATTTTAATTTAACCAAAAGGAAACCCTAATTGAGAAACCCAAGTAATTCTACGCAAACCCTAAAATTATCAGAACCATCATAATCAGGATCAGGGCCCCTAAAACTCAGGGGGGGTGTTTCCTACTCAACGATTATCTTTATAAGTTATTATAAAAATCAAATTTAATCGAAACGTCGACTCACCTGCACTCCAAACACACGTGGCAAGAAAATAAGAAAAGTTTATCCCTTACGGACCGTAAGGAATATTTTTTACGGTCCGTAACAAATGGCAAAATTGGTGTATAAATAGCAGGCTTTGGGACTGGCTTCTGGGCGTTCGTTCGACAAAGAAATTCTCTTCAGGCACCGAGAAATCGTCCAATTACTCTTCCAAAAACACACAAAACACTAATTAGTAGGGGGTGCTGCTACGAAACAGGGTATTAACTCAATCGCTGCTACGATTCAATGTCCGATCGATTAAACTATCCAATGGATGTTTAAGTGCCGCTCAAATTGAGTTTATGCTTTGTCATTAATCGTGATTTCGACTTGAATGTTTGAGTGCTGTTCGAACTCGGACTATACTCTGTCATTCGTTGTGAATCCGATGGATGTTTAAGTATTGCACTTTGTCATTCGTTGTGAGGGTTTTATCTCGTGAGTTATCGTAAATGCTGTATTAAGTTATCTACCTAGTTCGTATGCACTAGGTTACAAGGTTAATTAATAGGCTAAGCTCTGCCTGTAGGAATCTGCAAAAGCTTATCTGTAGACTAAACTTTGCCTGTATAAATCTGCAATATATCGAGGCTTATCTATAACTTTGGCCGTATGAATCTGCATGCTCATAATGTGAGTCATTCTCCTTTTCTCACAGTTTGTGAGTCATTCTCTTTTTATCAAAATTGTTTACAAAAAGTATGTTTATTTCCAAAGATTATAATTACAGTGATTAAGTATATGTAGTCACCAATTTACAGCCGGTATGTGGGGTATTGTGCACATTACTGTTTTTATCAATTTAGGTGGGCGTACCTAATTAATGATACTCGTTACTATTGGGTGAACGGACTCAATGGTAATATGACCACAGTCACCGAAACAAGTCGATGACAAGTACTGTGGGTATTTGGTTGAAATAAACATTGTAATCTCTCTTAATACTGTGAATTATAATAAAAGAGTCATTTTAGTAAAACGAATGATTCACTCAGTATTTCCCGCTGACAAAACCTTTTTAAAATACTTTTCAGGTAATTACAATAGATGGAAGTAAACGTTGGATACGGCACTGAAAGGCATCAAGAAGTGGCTTATTTTATTAATTAAAATCAAATTAAGAAATATTGTTTTATATAATAAAATTTATCTTTATTAAAGCTACCGTTGTAAAACATGGATTTATTCCATCTATTTAATAAATAAAATCCGGTGTTTCTAAACTCTGATATTTTTCCTAACTCACGGTCCTGATAAAATTTCCGCTGCAACATTTTCAAAATAATCACCGGTACCGCTGGGCTGTTCGCGACTCCCGATTCCGTCCAGGGTGGGTCGGGGGCCGTGAGAACAGCCATCGAGATCATACATATATAGGATACTTAATCGGTCGTGTGTTTGTGTCGGATAACTTGTATCTAACATGATTCTGTTTAATTCTATTAGCAAGCATAATTATTGGCGTGCGTTTCTATTGTAATTGATTGGTCAATATGTATTTATGTCCTATAATTAATTTGTAATTACAACCTCCCAAAATAGAGGAGGTCAATTGTACTATTTAATGTGACGAATCAATGGAAAGGGCAAGGATCATACTTTACATGGTATCAAGAGTATTCTTTTGATCCCTTCCTTCTTCCTCCACCCAAATTCCTTTTCCTGTCCACCAACATTCTGCCGCTGCATACTCTGCAGTCCCTCACCATGCCTGATTCTATCACTACTCCAATCACTTTTGAATCAAAAATCCATCCCGCCACCACAATATCAAACATCAAAACCCACATCCCTATAACCCTTGAAATCGAGTCAAGCCAATATATAACTTGGTCCACCCTATTCAAAATCCACTGCAAAACTTGCCTCGTTTATGACCACCTTCTGCCCCAACCCGCGTCTTCTTCTACCACCACCTCCAATGAATGGGAGCGTCTCGACGCTATCGTTCTTCAATGGTTATATAGTACCGTATCTACCGATCTTCTAAACACTATCATAACCAAAACTAGTACCGCACACGAAGCCTGGGTGGCTATCGAGGATCTCTTCCAAGATAATAAAGCGGCCCGTGCGATACACCTCATGAATAAGTTCTCGAATACCCGTATCGACAACTTCTCTTCAATGTCAACTTACTGTCAAGAATTAAAGGTATTGGCGGATCAACTCGCCAATGTCGATGCTCCGGTCGACAATGATCGCCTCGTGCTACAATTGATCTCGGGCCTCAATGAACAGTATGAAGGAATCGGCACAATTCTGACCCAAACTGAACCGTTACCATCGTTCTACAAAGTCCGTTCAAAGCTTATTGAAGTCGAAAGCCGGAAAGCCGAACAAGCCGTTCACGCCTCGAAGTCTGCAGCAACCGCGTTAGCGACCTCCACCAAACAATCGTCATCCGACTCCACAGCTCGTTCAGATGACCGGTCATATTCTTACTCGCGTGGTCGTGGTGGTCGTTCGCGCGGAAGAGGACGAGGCAGGAACACATATGGCAGGGGACGATATACAGGTAATAACATTTGGTCTCCTCAAAACATGTGGAGTTTCTTTCAGTGGGCCCAACAACAACAAGCCTCATCACAACCGGCCCACTCACAAATTTTTAGCCCATGGCCTAATCCACCCTGCCCATACCCCACTGTCCCTGCCCGGCCCAATAACCCTACCTCGGCTGGTTTACTTGGTTCTCGGCCTGCTTCGGCTAATTATGCTTATTCGCCCACTGACATAGAGCAAGCGTTATACACCATGTCTCTTAATCAACCAGATCCGACTCAATATTTTGACACCGGTGCAACATCTACCATGTCCTATGATTCAGGTGATTATCATACCTTTTCTACTAATTGCATGTCTAATAATATTGTTGTAGGTAATGGCGACACCATCCCGGTATTAGGACAGGGCACCAAATACCTACCCAAACCATTCCCACCTTTTGTCCTCAAAAACGTCCTTTACTCTCCCAAACTTTTAAAAAATCTCATTTCTGTCCGCAAATTTACTAGAGAAAATTCTGTTTCTATTGAATTTGACGAATTTGGTTTTCTTGTGAAGGACTACAAGACCAAGACCCCTCTGCTCAGATGCAACAGCAGCGGTGATTTGTACCCCCTGGCACTGGGCCCCACTTCCACATCACCGTCCGCATTTGCTGCTATTTCCTCCTCACTCTGGCATCAACGTCTTGGACACACGGGACATCCCACTTTGAACTCTTTAAAACATTCTAGTTCTATTTCTTTCAATAAACTCAATAATAATGTATGTCAGTCGTGTGTTTATGGAAAAAGTACTCGTTTGCCTTTTCGTTCATCGCTTAATATTACTTCTCACCCTTTTGATATAATTCATAGTGACCTATGGACATCCCCGATCATCAGTTCGGGGGGACACAAGTATTATGTTATATTTCTTGATGACTACACCAATTTTCTTTGGGTGTATCCAATGTCACATAAATCACAAACATTCACCATTTTTTCTCAATTTGCAAAACAAATAAAAACACAATTTAACCGAACCATCAAAACTTTTCAATGTGACAATGGAGGCGAATATGTCAATTCTGCCTTCCAAACATTTTTCAAAACCAACGGTATTCTCTATCGTTTATCGTGCCCACACACATCCTCTCAGAATGGCAAAGCTGAGAGGAAAATCCGCACAATCAACAACATGGTCCGCACCCTTTTGGCCCATGCCTCCCTACCCACAAATTTCTGGCACCACGCCGTTGACACGGCTACCTATCTTCTCAACATTCTACCATCTCCCATCACCAAACATAAGACCCCCACCGAACTACTATACCAACAAACCCCCACCTACGATCACCTTCGGGTGTTCGGTTGCCTTTGCTACCCACTCACCCCATCCACCACTATACACAAACTTGACCATCGCTCTCACCCGTGTGTTTTCCTTGGCTATCCCTCAACTCATCGAGGTTATAAATGCCTTCACATCCAATCCAAACAGGTCATTATCTCACGTCATGTCGCCTTTGACGAAACAACCTTCCCCTTCACCCTCACCCATGCTCCTAAACCATCATATACCTGCCTCCAGGACCCACTACCGCCCCACATATGGCCCCACGTCACCATTCCAGAATCCTCCAAACCACCCACCTCTACGTCAGACCCACACGTTGACCTCAACTCACCCTCTCATGGCCCAATACCTCCCACCCCTACTACACCTCACGACCCATCTCCAATTCCCACATCCCACACCTCTGCCAACCCCTCACAGGCCCAACCAACACATTCCACACCCTCGCCCACTTCAGCCAATTCAACGGCCCAACCCAACCAACCCGCCCAACCCAACAGCACCGCACCAAACCTCGCCAATCCCACTGCCGCTCCACAACGAATAATTCACACCCGTTCGATGAGCGGAATTCACAAGCCCAAACACCCATTTAACCTTAATACATCCACCACCCCTCCAAACATTAAACCAATCCCAAAGAACCCCACCGATGCCCTTAATATACCGGAATGGCACGACGCCATGACTACGGAATATCATGCACTTCTTAGAAATGGTACTTGGGACTTGGTGCCACGTCAACCCCACATGAATGTCATTCGTAGCATGTGGTTGTTCAAACATAAATTCAAATCTGACGGTTCTTTAGAGCGTTATAAGGCGCGTCTTGTTTGTGATGGCAGGTTACAACAGGTTGGCGTGGATTGTGGGGAAACATTTAGTCCAGTGGTCAAGCCAGCGACCATACGTACTGTATTATCCATTGCACTATCTAAAGGTTGGGACGTCCATCAATTAGACGTTACTAACGCTTTTTTGCACGGTCATCTCCATGAGACAGTATATATGTACCAGCCAATGGGTTTTCGTGACAAGAACTATCCGGACTATGTATGCTCCCTTAAGAAGTCACTCTACAGACTAAAACAGGCACCACGGGCATGGTACCAAAGATTTACTGATTACGTGTTAACATTGGGGTTTAATCATAGCCGCTGTGACGCCTCCTTATTCACTCTCCATCAGGGCCGTGACACTGCCTATCTCCTACTCTATGTGGACGACATCTTGCTCGTCACATCTTCTGCTCTTCTACGTCAACAACTCATGGCAAAACTTGCAACTGAATTCGCCATGAAGGACCTTGGTCCTCTCAACTATTTTCTCGGCATCTCTGTCAAACGAATCACCAACACCATGTTTCTTTCACAACAGGCCTATGCCGAAGATATTATCAACAGAGCAGGCATGCAGTCATGTAATCCAGTCGCTACCCCGGTAGACACCAACACCCAACTGGGCGCGACCTCAGGTACTCCATTCCATGATCCCACTCTGTATCGTAGCCTGGATGGAGCTCTTCAGTACCTCACCTTCACACGGCCCGACATCACTTACGCTGTCCAGCAAGTCTGCATGCATATGCACTCCCCACACACTGATCACCGGAACGCTTTGAAACGTATAATAAGATATGTAAAGGGCACGGCCTGCCTTGGCCTCACCATCAACTCCTCCGGTTCTTCTCTCATTGCCTATACTGATGCAGATTGGGCTGGGTGCCCTGACACGCGCAGGTCAACTAGTGGATACTGCATTTATTTTGGAGACAATCTTATTTCCTGGTCATCCAAGTGACAAAGCACAGTTTCCAGATCAAGTGCTGAAGCAGAATACAGAGGGGTTGCTAACGTTGTGGCGGAAATTTGTTGGCTCCGCAACCTATTGCTTGAACTTAATCGCCCCTATCTCGTGCAACGCTCGTCTACTGTGACAACGTAAGTGCCATTTACCTCTCTGGCAACCCGGTGCAACACCAACGCACCAAACACATTGAACTAGATATTCATTTCGTCAGGGAACAAGTTCAAAGAGGCAATGTTCGCATTTTACATGTCCCATCTTGATTCCAAATTGCAGACATTTTCACAAAAGGTCTTCCTCGGGTACTATTTGAGGATTTCAGGGACAGTCTCAGCATCCGGTCTCCTCCCGCTAAGACTGCGGGGGTATATTAGCAAGCATAATTATTGGCGTGCATTTCTATTGTAATTGATTGGTCAATATGTATTTATGTCCTATAATTAATTTGTAATTACAACCTCCCAAAATAGAGGAGGTCAATTGTACTATTTAATGTGATGAATCAATGGAAAGGGCAAGGATCATACTTTACAAATTCTTAAAACATCATCGGTCCTTGTTAACGGCTCCTCAACCTCGGAATTTAAGCTTTTAGGGGCCATAGACAAGGTGACCCCATCTCCCCTTTTCTTTTTGTTCTCATGTTGGAAGCGTTGGAAGTTATCATGAAGAAAGCGGTGGAAATAGGATGCTATAAAGGGGTGAATCTACCCACCCAATGGAGGCCTAATTTTACTCATCTTTGCTATGCCGACGATGTTGTGTTTATTGGAGAGTGGTCGGAAGAGAACATCTTGAATCTAAACAGGATTTTAAGATGTTTTTTTCTTTGTTCGGCCTTAAGGTGAACCTTAAAAGAAGTTGTGTTCTTGGGTCGGGTTAGGTCGGGCGTGGGTGAGGAGGAGGTGGATTATATGGAAAATTTAATCTATTGTAAAGCCGGTTCATTCCCTTTCACATACCTTGTCTTCCTCTAGGGGCGAATATGAAAAGGGTTAAATATTGGAAACCGATCGTGGATAAGTTCAATGCCAAACTTTCCGGGTGGAAGGCTAAATACCTTTCTTTGGCGGGGAAGGGTTACCCTTGCTAAAGCGGTCCTTGGAATGTTTCCTAACTACTACTTTTCTCTTTTCAAAGCTCTAGTTAGTGTTCTTTGGTGGGAAGGGTTGCCCTTGCTGGGCGAGAATCCTTGTTTGTGGCATTTTTAAGAGCAAAGATTCATGATTCAATCTACTCCACCAACAACTAGACTTAGAGGCTTGTATGGAACAACTTGGTGACTCCTAAAATTAATATTTTTTTGTTGGAGGGCTACAATGAACCGGATACCCTCAAAAATGGGGTTGTTAAATAGAGGAGTTGCTCTAGATAATGTTTTATGTTGGAGATGTGGCATAAGGGACAAAACCGTTTTCCATATCTTGTGGGATTGCTTATTTGTTAAATCGGTTTGGTGGACCATTTTCGTTTGGTTAAAGATTCCATTCCCGGACCAAGCTTCAACTGTATATCAGATTTTGGGAGCGGCCTCGGAGATGAACGGCTCAAGGTTATGGAAGAAAACTATCGGGGCAGTATTGCAAGTAGCGATTTGGGAAATTGGGAAGGCGAGAAACGAAAAGATTTTTATTGATCGGGACCTCAATTTTAAGAGAATGGCGGATATCATAAAAGAAAACTCAATTCTTTTCATTATTGAGCCAATGATCTCTAGATCAAATGGTGGAAGACTTGTATTTCTCTTGAGAGATGCAGATTCAACTCCCACTTGGTGCAGAGTGACACACTAGGAGACCCAGGGAAACCTGTGTTCGATCCTTGAGCCAAACATGTTTTACTGGTAATTTCACCGTCGTGCCTATGGGCGGATGGGTTACCGGGTTTTCTCTGAAATCGGTGGTCGACTCGGATTACTCTCATAGTACTACATTGGGTCCAGTGAATTCCCCGAAAGTGCTCAGTATTAATTCTGTTGGCAGTTAAAAAAATAGAGCTAAATTCTATATTTTACGGAAGTTTCGCCTTTAAAAGAAATGAAAAAAAATACAATCATTTAATGGGTAAAGTTAATGTACAAAAGTGTCTTATCGTATAAAACGTACGAAAGGCATGAAAAAGCCAAAAAACACGGTGACATTTTCGTAATTATTTACTCGTAGAGTAGTTATCAAAATTACTCTACAAATGATCTTGTAGAGTAATTTTGATCTTGTAGAGTAATTTTGTAGAATTGTTCTTGTAGGGTAATTTTTGTAGAGTATCATAATTACTCTACAAGTGATCTTGTATGGTAATTTTGATCTTTTAAGGTAATTTTGTAGAGTATCATAATTACTCTACAAATGATTTTGTAGAGTAATTTGAATTGTATGTTGTTTGATAAACTTGCAGAGTAATTTTGATACACTTGTAGAGTAATTTTGATAATTACCCTACAAGAACATTTTACAAAATTACTCTACAAGATCATTTGTAGAGTAATTTAGAAAATTACTAATAATGATGAAAATGCCACCGTGTTTTTTCAGCAAAATTTTGAGTTCGTACGTTTTGTACGTTAAAGTTATTTATATTTAATCTTTGCTGATAATTTAATATCATTAATATTATTTAATTTTATCCTTAAATAGCTAAATGATTGCAAACAAGTAGTGAGGTAGGGCCGTTCAAACCGCTCGACGCTCGTTCGGGAATTGCTTGAAAAATGCTCATTCAATTTGACGCTCGGTTGTAAACGAGCCGCTCTGCTCGGTTCGGTTTGTAAACGAGCCAAGCATGAGCAAAGGTCCGCTCGGCTCGGTTCGACTCGAATTATTATTTATAATTAGTATACATATACATATACATATACACATGCATATATAAACTTGTATATTCACATATATATACACATGAACAGGATCAGGAGAGAACCCCTCAAAGTGTGAGAACGGTGAGAACGATTCTCAATCACAAGATCTTAGTAGTTTGTGGCTGAGATTGATGCGGTGACATTTTTGTAAATAATAGGGGCCTTGGAACTACCAGGAGGGGTAAAATAGGAAGATGCAAACAAAGGTGCATATGTTAATCACATGTCATTTCCCCCTATCATATTTAAACGACAATAACTTTTTTATACGTGATTATTTTTTGGAAAAAAAAATACACCATAAAACTCAGCGTTTTTTTATCTTTTCAACGAGTATACTATTGATATACTTTTCGAAAAAAAATAACTGGGTTTTATGACGTTTTTCTGAACTGAGTGTTTTATGGCGTTTTAGACTAGGTATTTTCATGGCGTTTTTCTAAACTATGTGTTTTTATGGCGTTTTAACTAGGTATTTTCATGACGTTTCTCTGAACTGAGTGTTTTATGGCGTTTTCAACTGAGTTTTTTCATGGCGTTGTTTTTCTGAACTGGGTGTTTTATGGCGTTTTTACAGTACAAATTATGATTTTTCTGAGCTCAAAAAATATTAATTTAGGCGGTTAGACACATTTTTTTGAGCTATATGGCTAAAAAAAATGGTTTTTTGAGCTGTTGTAAATTATAGCTAAAAAAATAGCTTTTTTTGTTATGGCGTTTTAACTGGGAGCTGCAAAAAAATGGTTTTTTTGAGCTGTTGTAAATTATAGCTCAAAAATAATTTTTTTTGTTATGGCGTTTTAACTGGGAGCTATATGGCTCAAAAAAATAGTTTTTTTGAACTGTTGTAAATTATAGTTCAAAAAAATATTTTTTTTGTTATGGCGTTTTAACTGGGAGCTATATGGCTAAAAAAATGGTTTTTTTGAGCTGTTGTAAATTATAGCTAAAAAATAGCTTTTTTTGGTATGGCGTTTTAACTGGGAGCTATATGGCTCAAAAAAATGGTTTTTTGAGTTGTTGTAAATTATAACTCAAAAAAATAGCTTATGACGTTTTATTTAAACACCCAGTTCATGTGAGTGGGTTTTTTTGATAATATTACCCCTTAGTGTAATTTAACATCAATGCCACATGTCACCACCAGAATCGTTCTCACACTTTTCACCGCTATCTAAATCCTGACCCTATGTACACAAATATAAATTTTACATACACACACCTATATATACACAGATACATATATACTTAAATATAAATTAAATTCATAGTTTTATATATACCACTCTATTAGATTTTGGTCCACTATATACAAATTTATAACTATATATATACGTATTAGCTCAATCACGCCAATAAAAAAATTAATATTAAATCTAAAAGTTAGACCTTAAATCGATAAATAATAGTCTGCCCATCGTCTCAATGTTTCATGTCGTTACCCTAAGTCGATCGTTTCCTGCTCCCAACGTCATTGTTCGTGTAATATGATCATCTCCATGTCGGCCACAATATTGTTATCTATAAGAAAAATATTATGTCATAAAATGTGCCAATTTTTAAGACATAAAAACTTGAGACACAACATTGTCAGTATCTCTCTCAGCAAATTTAAATCGGGCGACACGATTGTCCAAATCGCTCGAACTTCGCTCGACGCTCACTCGGAATATTTACTGTTCGGAAAATGTTTGCTTGATTTGAGGCTCGATTTTAAATGAGCCGCTCCGCTCGGTTCGATTTGTAAACGAGCCAAACACGAGCAAAGGTCCGCTCGGTTCGGCTCGGCTCGGCTCGTGAACACCCTTACACACAAGTACTCAACGGATAACAAGGGATTAATCTCAGGAGACAAAATTCTAGGGTTTTCAAGATCTCGAATCGTTCCGACTTTCAAATCCTTTGATCTTCGAATTCGTCTGAAAACATGCCTCAGAGACACTCAAAGAACAACAACGATCTAGCATACTTCACGTACGACGAGAAGAAAAAGCTAGGTTACGGCACCCAAAAGGAGAGGCTAGGTAAAGACTCCATCAAACCCTTCGATGCTTGCTCTCTCTGCTTGAAACCCTTCATCGATCCGTTGTGCTGTCAAAAAGGTCACATCTTTTGTAAAGAATGCATCCTCGAGTGCCTGTTGTCCCAAAAGAAAGATATACAAAGGTAATTAACTAATTATGCAGTTAATTGGTTGAATTGTGTTAGGGGTTTTGTTTGGGAGATTGAATTAGGGATGTAGGATGAGAATAAGAGTTTGTTTGGTTAAAAAGTCTGTACTGGTTTGTAAATTTATTCATTGACGCATTTCATCGAACACCTGGTGTGCATGATAAACCTTTGGTTGAATCATGTTAGGGGTAGTGTTTGGGAGGTTGAACTAGAGATGTGGGATGAGAATAAGGGTTTGTTTGATTTGGGTTTGAATTGATTTGTAAGTTTATTCGTTAACGCATTTCATCGAACACCTGGTGTGCGTGAGCGTGACATAACTTAGAACACATAGTTTATTATCTTGTCATTTTAATACATTTTAACCACTCCAGTTTTATAATAATAGAATTAGTTAAACTAAATACACATGTTATCGATCCATTGTGCTGTCATAAAGGGCACATCTTTTGTAAAGAATGCATCCTTGAGTGCTTATTGTCACAAAAGAAAGATATCTAAAGGTAATAGTGTGCTTAATTGGTTAATATGTGTTATGGGTATTCTTTGGGAGGGTAAATTAGAGATGTGAGATGAGAATAAGGGTTTGTTTGGTTTGGGTTTGAAGTGATTTATGCGATACTTCATTGACGCATTTCATCGAACACCTGGTGTGCGTGATATAACTTAGAAAGCATAGTTTATTATTTTGTCATTCTAACTCATCTTAACTACTACAATTTTATCATAATAGAATAACTTCAACTAAATACACATGTTATGGATGACTTTTTTTTATCAGTTTTAGTTAAAAGCCCCGTGGACAAAAATGCGTGTTTCGGGTAGTTCTGTAGGCAGTTAATATATGTAAAAAACCCAATGGGATGAAGAAGTTATGGAAGTTATACTTGATGAATAGGTTGATATGTAAAACAGATGAGGGATACACAATCTGTAGTTGTAAATAAAGATATTTTTGGTTGTATATAGATGTGCGCTTTTCCAACTGTTTCTTGATTGTTATCTTAAGAGTATATGTCATATCTTCGTTAACAGGAAACTAGCGGCCCACACTTCTCAACTAAAACAAGAACAAGACGAAGAAGCCGAGAAGTTCGCTCTACAAAAAGCCAGAGAACTCGATGCGTTCGATCAACAAAACCACGGCGCCCTCCCGCAATACAGCGACAAAAACATCAACCACGACCGAAATGGCTTTCACGGAGCAAACAGTGTCAAAACCACATCTTATGAAGCAGAAGCACTAAGAACCATGAAAGCATTCTGGCTACCATCCGCTACACCCGACGCTCCTGTCAAAGTCAACGCCCCATCCACCTCCACAACCTGCCCCGAAGGTAAAGAAAACCTTAAAATGAAATCCCTTTTCTCTATTCACTTTACCGAAGACACAAATGAGGAAAAGAAAGGTTCGGCTTTGGATAAAACATATATCTGCCCTAGCTGTAAGGTGACGTTAACTAATACGTTGTCGCTTGTGGGTTTAAGTTCTTGTGGGCATGTGTTTTGTAAGAAGTGTGCGGATAAGTTTGTGGCGGTTGATAAGGTTTGTTTAGTGTGTAACAAGGGGTGTAAGGAGAGGCATTTGATTAATTTGGTGAAAGGTGGAACTGGGTTCGCGGGTCATGGGGATAATCTTGAAGCGAAAGATTTTAAGCATTTGGGAAGTGGTTCTGGACTAGGGTTGGTGAGGCCTGCACAGAAAACATGATTTTTGGCGTGTTCGGTGTATAATGGTTACCGGAGCTATTGTCTTGTTCGCTCGGACTATCTTTTTTCTTGCATAAGGATCTTATACTTAATACATTGTACTTGTTTCGGTATGTTTTCCCTATGAAATTCGTTTTTGTTACAGCTTACCTAACGGTTGATTTTGGTGGGTTTTTTTTCTTTCTCGCGTAACTTGTATGAATGTTTAAACAAATTAACACAAAGATGTTACTTGTGCAACTGTGATTAAGGTGTAATGCTGTTTCTTTAGGGGCAAGCTAGTAGAGAACACTACGGAATATTGCATTTTTTATGTATAATCAGATTAGTTTAAAACAACAAAGTTACAGTCTGGTTTTCGATAAAAAATATTATTAAAAATGCATACCTACTCTTTTAAATATCGAACATTAAAGCTTAAACTAAGCTGTATGTTAAATAAAACAAGCGATGCTGGGTGGTTTATAGTAGCCATGGTGCAGACATATCCAGTAACCCTGTAGCATGATTGCAGCCTTATTATTTTTTCAAAGTATTCTAATTGGTTACCATCAGCTGAAGCTTCAATACCGTCTCCCTGTGTTACAGGTAATCTAATAGTGTTAGGATCAAGGTTGGAGAACTCGCTAGTCGCTAGTCAGCAGGTGAGGTGGGGATTAGCGACTACTCGGGATTAATCGGATCGGGTTTTTTATATGTAATTTTCAGTTTTATGTATATATACACATTTTTATAGGTCAATATTTTAAGTAGCTAGGTGTTAACTCTTACTCAACTCATATTTTCAAGTATACAAGATTAATTGTTGGAATTCACATGTATTGGTTGCAAACTGGCCAGAATTTAGAGGATTTGGCCTGAATATACAGGTTTTTTTGCCGGAATCACCGATTTTTGGCTGCCCGACTAGGCCGACTAGCGATTAATGGACTGATTAACGAAAAATTACTCAGTTACTGGCCGACTAGCTATTAATCGCCGACGAGTCGCGATTTTTACAACACTGGTTAGGATGTCACATGCCTTTGGGAAAAAACATAAACTATAAACCCGAAACACTTACCAACATATAATATCATACGTTTTCTAATATCACAACCAGTGTTGTAAAAATCGCGATTAATCGCTAGTCGGCCAGTAACTGAGTAATTTTTCGTTAATCAGTCTATTAATCGCTAGTCGGCCAGCAAAAAATTGGTGATTCCGGCAAAAAACCTGTATATTCCGGCCAAATCCTCTAAATTTCGGCCAGTTTCCAACCAATACATGTGAATTCCAACAATTAATCTTGTATACTTAAAAATATGAGTAAGAGTTAAAACCTAGCTACTTAAAATATTGACCTATAAAAATGTGTATATGTATACATAAAACTGAAAATTACATATAAAAACCCGATCCGATTAATCCCGAGTGGTCGCTAGTCCCCACCTCACCGGCCGACTAGCGAGTTCTCCAACCTTGATCACAACAGGAATTGATAAGGATGGAATAATGATTTACATTTCTATCAACAAACTGATAGCACAGGTCGTTTTTCTTAATGCTCGGGACTTTGCTTGTAGAAATCCATTTTTTAATCACTCTATACCTGTTGCTTTTTCTCTTGCTCTTATGTCATTGATAGCCCTGGAGGACATATTCGCTTGTTACCTTATAAAGACCAAAAGAAAGAGTAAGCTATTGTATCGTAGTTAATATTTATGATGATATTATTTCGAATGTTACTCATTTATTATGTTTGTTTAACAAAAATATATAACCTTTTGCATCGGTAAAATCAAATTAGTAACTTTGAGGAAAAATGTAAAGATAATATGAATATTCAACATGTACATAATTTTTTGAGTATCAATTTAGATTCAGAAAGAAAAGACGTCAAATCCTAAATATATTAAATTTCAATCTATATAATAATAAACCTAATGGTTTCTATTGTTAATCAAGTAATAATAGATAATTAGTTACTGCAAATCTTTAAAAACTCAAAAGTAAAGCCTATAGAAAGAAGTGTCATCTCCACCAACAAATCATCAACACAAAGATGTGTTATCTCTACCACAGATGCTCTACACCTAAAAATAACCAACTTTCCTCACATATGTAAACCAAACCTCAGACTAAACGTTAAATTTGGTAACCTTAAAAAACTATGAAAACCCTAGAACAAAAATTACTTCATCCTATACAACAATTTCCACAAATTATAACTAAACAACGAACATTGGTGAAAATTTTACCTACTTAAGAGTAGGAAAACCCGTTTAGAAATAAGATTAACATAAATCAGAAGGACCTACCTTCGCTCAACAACTGTGTGCGCAGAAGAAATGAACCAGAGAGATTAGGGCTTGATTATGTTTTGAGGAAAGAGTAAATGGCATGTCTGGGGGGTTTAAACCCTAAATCGTGATGGAGAAAGACACGTATCAGGGCACTTGGCACTTTGTAATCAGGTTTATAACTAAACCATCATCAAATAGACACGCTATAGAACAACGGAAGATCTACATACAACAGCTGGCAATCCTACTCTATTTACAACAACTTATACAACTGGTACTACATATATATATGCACAAATTAACAATACAACAGACGGTACAACCACATAATCCAGTACAATGTTTTAAATTAATAATATATAAATTTCAAAAAAGTTAAATTTTAGGGTTAGACTATGTATGGTGACAATGATTGGTGAATGAAAAAGTGAGTGTTAGGTCACTCTCACTAACTAATCTATTGAAGTGTAGTAGTGTAACTAATCTATTGTAGTAGTGTAGCGAGTGTTAGGTCACTCTCGCTCGTGTCACGCCCAAATGTGTGATGTGACAGTGAGGTAGCGCTCACTACACATGGTCTTACCACATTTAAAATACAAAATAAAAGGCGACTGCATAAGCAACTTATATGTAAAAATACAAACATGGATTGAACCTTATGTACAACAAATTACACCAATCTCCCATATTTCTATCACATGCCCAATTCCATTTTCATTTTTCAGTATCAAATCAATTAATCACCACACCACCTCCAAAACCAAAAAACAAAAATAAAAATTTATAACCATCAATATAGAAGACTTCCTATAACCAAGAGCTCTTGAAACCATCATCTACTCTTAAAAAAGTTAAGATCCCATCTTTTTAACAACCCGTCCATTATGTTACTAGACGGGCTTCTTTCAACCGTTACCGTTGCTTTGGTCCGGTCTGCCACGTCAGCATCAGAGGAACCAACAACAGACGGGGTCATATTCGACGGTTGTTGTTCAGCTGATGATGTGCTATTACATGGAGAAACAAACTGAGAAGGTGAATCACTGCTGCTTTCTGTTGAAGCCCGTATAGGATCGGTTTTTATTGGCGGACTGTGACTGGCATTGGTCACTGAAGACTTGCCGTTATCAGCAGGTTGTTTCGGTTCGAAATCTTGTAAAGACAGAAGTACAGCTTCCATGAACATCTGAAACAATTTACCAACAGGAAGTAAAATATAATCAGATTTACGTACACCCTAAAATGTTTACGGGTCAAATCCAACATGACTCGACCCACCCATTCAACGAAAAGCTTACCCTTTCTTCTTCCTCGATATCACATGGCAAACCTTCGATGTTTTGAAGTGGGTACTCGACATATTCATGATCATCTGGTGATGATGGTTTGTAAGAATGACCATTGGAAAACTCAAAATTGATTGTTTTAGAAGATGACGGAATAGGTTCGGTTGTAGCTCCTTCATCCTGAAGCAACAATAATATTATTTAAGTCAACCTATTTTTTCTTTAGTTCTACAAAACTAAAGCAGAAGTCTTGAAATAACAATCTTCTTGTTTCAAAAGTTAATACAAATCGAATATCAGAAAATGATTATTAGATTAAATCCTAATGACGTATTACTACTATAAAGAAATATACCTCGGAATTACATTGTTTATCCGTTGACGGGATATCAGAAGGGACCTAATCGTCGATAGAATATAATAAAGTTCCATTACCACCAATGTAAAAAAATTAACTAAAATACAGAAAAAGAAAAAAAAATATGGAAATGCATAAAACCAATTACCAACCTCTGTCCTACTCATTGGCCTTTTAGAACGGAGTTGACTGATCGCATCCTCGGTACTACTTGATGCTGAATTTCAATTCAACAGAAATAAAAAAGCACCAAAATGTTAATAACATATGACGTCAAACGAACTCAAGATAAAAATGTTATAAACAGAATACCTTGTGGTGTAACCAAAAGATCGTCTTCATATCCAACCCCATGGATTTCCTAAAATGATACAATCAGTTAAAAGATTAAATTATTGCAAATTTAGTTACGGATATACCATCAATACCTACTATATCAAGTAACACCACATAATGCAAGTCTTAACAGTCATTGTAACACTTAATATGGAAACTATATATAATACAAGCAAGATTAAAATGCCATTTTCGTCCCCGAGGTTTGGCCAGTTTTACGACTTTCGTCCAAAGGTTTGTTTTTCCGCATCTGGATCCAAAAGGTTTGAAATCTTGCCATCTTCATCCCGGCTTGTTAACTCCATTTATTTTTCTCCGCAATCCGGTCTTTTCACTTTATGTACAGCATTAAGCATAATGTACAAGTATTCAAAAGACCGGATTACCCTTTAAGTTAACAAAAAAGACGGAAATACCCCTGACTTAACGAAGAAAAACGGATGGAGTTAACAAGCCCGGATGAAAATAGCAAGATTTCAAACCTTTTGGACCCAGATGCAAAAAAACAAACCTTTGGACGAAAGTTACAAAACTGGCCAAACCTCAGGGACGAAAATGGCATTTTACTCTAAAAGCAATATGTGTGTGTAACGAAAAGGGAGAGAGAGAAATATATACATGGCCAATGTAATCAACAGACGAATCAAGGAAGCTCTCCATGACTTCATCTTCCGGAGGATGCAAGACATTGTGAAAAAAGATATTTATAGAATCGAAATAAAATTGAGGACGTGGAGAGTTATGATCGCCCTCAAATTTGATGATATTTTTGTCACCCTGTGAAGATATAATATTATTAAATAAAACTTTAAACACAATGAAATAAGTCGCACGCAGAAAGCTACTAAAGTACCATGTAAGCTTCATAGATACGATCAGAGTGATGCGGTTGTATAAAATCATCATCAGTAGCATGGCCAAACAGAACTGGAACAAAAGAAGATTTTGCAACCTTTATGGTATTCAGCTCGACAATATCGAATTTTGCCTTTTTAAGAATGGCTCTTCGCATGTACTGAATAGCAAACTTAACCTGAAAGTATTTGACATCATTACTTTCTGAGATAAATCACTATGATTTTTAAAAATTAGAGATATTAATAATCAACTGACAGTAAACTTGGGCAGACGTATTTTGTACGTATCCACGAGTTCCATCATTAAATCAACCAAATCTGAAAAAGGACTGTCGAGAACCATTCCCGCAATTGACGGATCCTCGGCTCCATACATCAGGCTGATATCATCAATATTTTAAGTTAAATATTGATTACTATAAAGTATAAATATTGATTACCTTGACTTGCAAATTACCTTGTTACAGCACCCATTGATCGTCCCCAAAGGGCGATTAGTGAAACATTTCCATCAGCCCGCAAATAATCTACCACGGATTTCAAATCATCTTTCTGGGAATAAAACAATCCTTATCAACTTACCGAGTTAAATTAATCCAACAAAAATAATAATGCATGTGTAACTAGCAAACAAGAAAACAAGATATAAATGGAAGTAGTCATGTGTTTAATCATGAAGATTATGATGCTATTAGAAAGATAAAATTACTGATGCACTTACTTCATACCACCCGAGACTGACATGCTCTCCACCGGATAGTCCAGACCCAGAGAAATCAAGAGTAAATACGGTAATATTTGACGGCAATAATAATATAGCTGCTTCACTAGCGTCTGCTCGGCACCCACTGCCACATCATCACATTATGCACCTCGTAAGTACACAGATTAGCTATTTTACAGTGAAACAAAATCCTAGTGATACAGACAGGCAAGACAACTTCTTGCTTAAAACAAAAAAAAATAAAACAAATTTCTACTGATGTTTATACTGAATTCTTGCAAACTAATAAAAGTCTTAAGAAACAATTGAGTTATTTAAACGTAACACGTATGACGTATCTCACTAACCTGTTTCCATGACAGTATATTACACATGGCAGAGGCTTTCCTTCAGGACTCACAATAGGCACGTAATGACTACACTTAAGAACATCTCCTCGGCTATTTTTAATCTGAAAATACAATAAAACCCTCAAAACACAAACAGAATCACTAGGATTCATTAACAATAAACATCTGCATTATAATTTTTAGGGCGCGAATTAAAAAAAATAGTTTTACATCTCAAATAAAAAACTTCCCACCATAAAAACCTTTAATACAGCAGTATAAAGTATAAACAAATCATACCTCTATATCTTTCCTTTGAAACCACTTTCTTTTAAGCATGAATTCTTGATCTAGTAAATCATTATTCGGATCATACTCGGCTCTGCCATCAAAGAAGAGATTTTTCGTCATACGCTTCCATAAAACGAGTCGATAGTCAACGAAAGGAGTTGAAAACAATATATATTTAGCATAAACACACTGCATAGACTGCCTTCATTTCAAGAAACATCAATCGGGGCCAAAACGAAATGAATATCAAATCATCAACATAATCTTAACAAAACCCTCTATTGAAAATCCACCAAAAAATTCCCTTAGTGCTAATTATTCAACCAATTATCCACTTAATTATCACAAACCCTAGAAAAACCTATTAATACAAACATCATAAGTTCATAACTCTGATCACTGCAACTACCAACACCAAAATGAAAACTTTCTCAATTAAAGTTCCTCTTTTTACAATCTTTAAACAAAAACTACACAACACCAAGGTTCAAATCACCAACAAACATAACCCTAAAAACCAAAATTCACAAAACCATCAAATTAACAACTACTGAATCCAACCAGTAAAACCCAGATCCAAAATTGAGGTAAAAGCATATACACATCATGTATCTAACATAACATAACACAGATGTAAAGTAAAGATTAATGTAAATGACCTTGGAGGACGAATGATGAAGTTGATAAGTTGTTCCATAAAGATTCAAAAAGCACAGATCTTTGGATGAATTTCAAGATCCTAAGATGATTATGATGTGGGTTCTTCTTGTTGTTGTTCAAGTTGTAAACAAGTGTTTGAAATTTGCAAATTTTTTTTTTGCAAATTTCAAGACAAAATTGAAGTCTTTTTGATTGGGAAAAAAGGGGAATTTTGGGTTGGTGTTGTAATTGTTGTCAGCGTTGTGGTCGGTCTCCCGGTTTGTGTTTTGTGTAACAAGGTTTTCTTTTCCCAGATCGAAGACCAAAATGTATTCTCTCTGTCTACCACCATGTCTTGCTGTGGGCTGTGTCACGTGCATGGCACATCCTAAAATGTCTTTTTTATCCTTTTGCTACATATGGCAACTTGTTTGGTAATCTAAAGTTTCAATAGTAAGTTTTCTCCTTTATTTATATACCAAATTTTAGACGGTATTTTTTTATTTAAAATTGACGAGTTTTGTACTTATTGTTTCCAAATCTTGCACAATGTGTCATTTGACACTAACTCAGTTGTTGTTCTGGGCCTAGGCAGCGATGATGAGAAAAGCTCGTCCACGAGGGGCTTGCTGTTGCGCTTGATTGTTGCGTTGCAGACAGGCGTTGCTAAGATGGTTCGGGTCGCCACACTTGTAACAAGTGCAACCATTGTTTGCTGGCGGTTGGGTTTGGTTGCCTTGCGGCTTTTGGCCGCTTCAGCATTGGGTGTTGAAGTTCCTAAACCTATTGCACGTAGTGCAAAGGCGACAGGCTGCGGTGGTTGGGTGATGATAGATGCAAGTCACACACTTGGGACGAGTCCTAGTGTAAGCTCGTTTAGCCGGTTTGGGGTTTTGGGTTATGGCGAGTTGTTGTTGTTGTGAAGGGTTTTGCGGAGTAACAACCACACAGTTTCGGTTCGAAGCCTTCCGCTTCTTACCGTTGGTGTTGGGTTTGGGTGAAGGTTTGGACGGTTCGGCGATTGGTTCGGTGGTGGCTTGGTGAACCGTTTTGGTAGAACCCTTTGTTTCGTAGGTTCCATCCAAAATTCGGTTATGGATGAATTTGGCGGCGAGTAGGAAGGTGTCTTCAAGGGTTTTGGGTTGAGCGGACTCAACAAAGTTTGAAATGGAGGAGGGTAAGGCTCGGATGTACTTGGCGATGGCTTTTTCGGTGGAATTGACTTGGCTAGGGCAAAGGGCACTAAGTTGTTTGAACCTAGCGGTAAGGGCGGTGTTGTTGCTCCCGACTTGCTTAATGTTCCAAAACTCATTCTCTAGTTGTTGGAGCTCGTGCGGAGGACAAAACTCGTCTTTCATGAGCTTCTTGAGCTTAGTCCAAGTCAACGCGTAAGCAGCGTCGTTACCACGCGCGCTACGTTCGACCGTCCACCAATCGAGTGCCCTCGATCGGTAAACGCCAGTGACTGATGTGTGCTAAACAGACTATAAAAATTAACTAAATTAGACTCGCTAGACTAGACACTCTAAGTTTTAAATTCTAGACTCGACCTAAACCACACAATCGGCAAGTGTACCGATCAATGTAGTATAACCTAGGAAGTCCGGATATCGAACCACGAGACTCTATTTATCACGTATACTAGACTCTGACTAGACGCTGACAGACACGACTAAAACTTGTTTAATTGTTTTGGGGGGGGGGGGGGGGTTACTGAAAACTAAGGAAATCTATATTAAACTACTAAATTAACTAAAACTAGACTAAAACGAATGATGACTGTGAACTTTTCTTATGAGAGAACTAGACCACCTAGACAAGAATCCTGGATTGTTTTTAAGAGATTACCAATTAAGTTAAATGCACGAGTTATGGAACCGGGATCGTATGATACTAAACCTATTAAGAACCAACGAGGCCCCTCGACCCTTCTCAAGGAGAAACCTGTGGCACTACCTAGGCCGTTAATTCTACCGGTTATTAGATTTCTTCCCAGTCGTCTAATTATTGTGTAAGTACCCTAATGTTGACCTATTCTTTCCCAATCCTAGATCTAGGGTAGTCTAAAGTAATAGATTTGACTTGATAGACTAATAAGACCGACAGGTAAACCAAGACATAACCTTTCCCAAGGCCTATCTAAAGCAATTCGCCGGGTAAGACCTACCAATAGCCCCTCACTTCCCAGTTATTAGGACTAGTAGAACACTAAGACCTAGCAAATTATTACCACTTACTTCTAGAGGTTATCGCGCGATTCTCCCTAAAGAGTGAAGGTTTTCTTATGTGATATAGACACTCACCGAAACCCTAAACCCTAATATGACTCTACGTTGTGATATAGACCGTCACTAAGAATCATATGAAGCAAATAACAATAACAAACCAAATCAAAGCACGCATACACATCAAATCATTAAATCAAACCTTTTACTAAACACAATCAATCCATAAACATCGTGCAAATAACGAAAAAGGTAAAATCTTTATATTAATCCATTCATCATAGTCTAGGTGGTTTAAAAGAACTAGCCAAGCATGTTGGTTTCAAAAATAATAAAACAAGGTTTAAATTCAGAATTCATTGGATAAAACGAAGAATAAAAGAAAACTAGAAGAATCGGATAATTAAACCCGGTAATTCCTTGTTCTCCCAGCCTCCCGCTCTATCCCGATGATTCCGTAGCCTTGAATCTTTGCTAAAGAAGCTTCACAATTCCCAACTGATGTCTTCGTCCGTAGGGTTCCTTCTGTTCGATGTTGCACCGTCCAACTTTTATTTCGTCTGATATCGAATTATATCCCCCCGATATTGCTTCCCTTCTTTGATATTGTTTATTTTTTTCGATGCCCACAAAAGCCCAAGACTTGAGCCACTTTCTTAGTCCATGCGTTGGTTGGCCTGGCTTTAAGAAATCATAACATTATTTAAAATCATATTTGAAAGGCCCAATACAATCTTTTATACGAAAATAGCTGGACTTCAATTCTTGCAAAGATGCTCCCTAAATTTGGCCCAATACGCTTTTGATCATGTCCCTTTTATTCGTATGTAATTAATAGTTGTAGCTGCCGTTGACTCACAAGCCCAAGACCCCCATGTGCATTTGTACATATATTTAGATGATGGATGATGTTGCTTTAGCCTCTGGTCACGTGATGATGATGTCTCAGAAAATAGCTGCAAATTTCATTCGGTTACTAGCGGCCTACTCTACTCAGCTGGCTGGTTATTTAAATATTACTCTTTTTCGCTCCATTTGCACCAGTACCTGCCAAAATACAAAATAATATAATACAATACTAAAACTAAATAAAAACAAATAAAAACAAATAATAACTATACAATAATTATACAATCTACACGGGACAAATATGTATATTTTACCCTACATCAAATATCCCCACACTTAACATTTTTTCGTCCCTGAAAAAGAATTATGCAACGGAATCAGAAATAAATAAACACTCGGGTCAAAGACATAGGTATACTTTATTAAAAACCAAAACTTGCGTTAGTCGCGATTGCGAATATATTTGTCCCCTTAAACCCAAGTCCAATCCTAAGCCCTTATCATGTGAATTGAATTTAAGTGCGGTCAATCTACCTAGGGTCTCACACCAGAATCTACAGTCCACCTACTCCCACCTCAAGCTTATAGGACTAAAAGAACAACCACTGGGTTATTTCCTAACCGTTTTATACCAAGATAAAGAGAGTTTGAAATCAAATCTATTTTTTTCATTTTTTTTTTCTTGCTTGTTTTTTTTTTTTTTTTTTTGTGTTTTTTTCATTCTTTTTTTTTTCATTCGTGAGACTAGACGATGCTTTCCCTAACCCAGCGGTATTCCGACTGTAGAGTCGCTATCCCCAATCACAGATTACATAGGTTTCGGTACTTTTATTCGGCAAGTCGATTTCACACATCCCAGAGGCATTCCGGCTGTAGAGTCGCTATCCCCAACTCGGATTACATAGGCCTGTGTTACTTTCATTTAGTTTCTAGCTCACTTTTATTCTATTTTTTTTTCTTTTTCAGCGAGATATGATAAAAAACTCTAACTATCTTAGCTTATAACGGCATCCCTTATACTATTTTTGGCGGTTTTAGTTTCCCATATTTCCCAGGCGAAAACCCACTAGCAGACCGACAATTAAGGTATATTAACTCAAAGGGACTTAAAACCAAACCCGGGCCTATCCACATATCCCAAACTAGACGCAAACTCGGTTTATTATAATCTCATATTATTATTATTTGAACCCGAGCAAAAATTCATTTTTTCTATCATTTTCCGTTTAAATTGCAAACTTCTTTTTTTATTCGAAAGACATTTTCTATTTTTTCAATTTTTTTTGGATTTTTGAATTTTTTTAAATTTTTTTTTCTTCATATTTTATGACTCAAATATTTACAAGTATCCCATCCCCACACTTAGAGATTGCATTGTCCCTAATGCAAGAACGAAAATACGACTCAATACTACCTAAAAATAAAAACTGCAAACGAAAAAAAAAAAAATATATACAACAACAACAAAAAGGGAAACGACTTAGCTGGTTAGGACAAAAGTCAGTGCCAGCCGTACGAATCTTGAATCCCCCGAACGATCGTATAGCATTCCATTCGCGATCGTTGCCTAATCTGCTTGGGTTTATCAAAAATGGCAAGTCCAGAATCACCCGAATGGCAATTGGGTACGGGTGGTACAATCCAAACCTGCACAATCAAAGCAAAACAGAACCCAACGCAGTACCGATTCTAAAAAAAAACAAATCACTAATTTAGACTCAAAATACAAGATAATGGACTCAAAATACAAAATAAAGGCCAATAAACAAGTTTGAACCGGTTCAATGAGTCCTCGCGCGACGCGAGGCGTCCAGGTGAGGGCTACGCGTGACGCGGCGCCTTCGAAGTTAATTGTTTTTGGCCCTAGACCCCTAGCGCGACGCGACGGCCCTTGGCGTCACGCCAGGGGTCGTTTTTCACAGACGGTTGCGTGGAAAATCGTTTTTCATGCCTTATAATTTTTTTCTCGAAATTTTTCAACCATCCATCACTTCCAAAAATTTTTCTAAGTATCAAACGTACCTGGAAGCTTATTTTTCTCACGATTTCCTGCAAATCCTCGGTAAAACACTCCTGCAAATGACTCAAACCACAACCAAAGACCCGAAAAACTAACAAAAACAATCGTTAACTACTCTAAATTACGAAAAATAAACGGCGAAACAAACTATACAAACTCTACAAACGAGTTGCAACTTCTTATACGCTTACGGAGGATCATGGAGATGCAACTCACCTCCAAACATACTCTCACGGGCTGTAGCACCACTATATGTATCGCCCAAATCAACCCGAAAACCTTTATCTCTTCCAAAACCTCTCAACTCTCCATCTAGCGTTTTGAATCTATATTCTTCGTACCGAAAGCTATCCCCACACTGAGGTTTTCTCAGTGTCTCTATTGTAGATTCTAAACGCTCCACTCTCTCCTCTAATTCCTCTAATTTTCTATCCGGTGGGTCCCCACACTTAAATCCTGTCACTTTCTCTAAACTCGCATCCCTCGCATCCTTCTCCTCATCTCTCTCTTCATTCTCACACTCCCCCACTAGCGAAACCGACTGCACTCTGTCACTATGCCCTTTCGAATTCGTGACGTTAAAAACTACCGCTTCTTCGCCTGCTCTAAGTGTGATGGTGCCTAAAAAGACATCTATGAGAGCCTTAGCGGTATTTAAGAATGGCCGACCTAAAATTAGCGGTATGTTTTCATCGGCTTCCATGTCTAGAATAACGAAATCGGCCGGAAAAACAAACTTATCCACCTTAACAAGCAAGTTCTCAACTATTCCCCTCGGGTGTTTCACGGACTTATCAGCTAAAGACAATGTCATTCGGGTAGGTGAAAGCTCGCCTAAGTCTAGCTTCTCGTAAAGCGAAAAGGGCATCAAATTGATACTAGCACCTAGGTCGGCTAAAGCTCTAGTGTTGGTGTTACTACCGAATAGACAAGGAATAGTGAACACACCGGGATCGGTAAGCTTTTCAGGAAGCTTATTTGAGACAATGGCCGAACACCCTCCATGCAATGGGACATTCGACAACTCACCTAATTTCTCCTTATTCCTAAGAAGGTCCTTCAAGAATTTTGCATACTTCGGCATGGACTGGAGCGCCTCTATAAACGGAAGATTAATCTTCAATTGCTTGAAGATATCTAAGAACTGCCCGTATTCTCGTGAGTATTTTTGATTCTTAAGACACGAGGGAAACGGGACATACGCATGATTCACATAGGGTGACGGTCTAACGTCTATGGGCTTTTTCTCAACTTTCTTCTCACCCTGAGACTCACCGGGCTGTGCGGTACTTGCTGGGACTAGCCTCTTTTGCACTTTGCCGGGAGCCTCCATCTCAATCACTTCATCTATTATATCCCCATCCTCATCAACCTCTCTCTCTTCGACACTAGGGTTCCCTACGGTTCTGCCACTACGAGTGGTAATGGCTTTTACATGAGCATTCGGGTTAGGTTGGGTGTTAGCTGCAAACTGACCGGGTAATCTTTCATCTAACTTCCTAGACATATCACTTACAACCCTAGAAAGGTCTTGGACCGCAGCTTGGTGATTCTTAAGCATGAGATCATGTTCACTAAGTTTCTTTTGGGTACTTTGATCCCTAACAATTAGTTGACTCATCATGGACTCCATTCTTTCCATGCTACCCCCTAAATCGAAACTTGAACCTTGACCTGTTTGAACCTGACTATTCGACCCTCCATCCTTAACCTGCCCATTCGAACCCCCACCAAAGAGTGAACCTAGACCTCTATTTGGATTTTGAGCTATTTGAAAACCAGGAGGTCCATTTGAGCGAAAATTGTTATTATTATTAAAATTATTATTATTATTTCGCCAACCCGAACCAACATTATTATTACCAAACCCACTAGACTGACCTCTACCAAAACCTCCTCCCAAGTAGTCAACCTGCTCCTCTCCTACAAGCAATGGGCACGCACTAGTATCGTGACCACCTCGACAAAACTCACACTTATCAACCTTAGCTCTAATCTCCTTAAGCTCTCGAGTGATGTTTTCCAAAACAGAGGCTAAACTAGGGTCCATGGTGACATGGTTCACCCCTCGGGCGGGTGCACTAGTAGTGGTATTTGAATTACCACTTTGATACCTCTGATCGGAACGTGATTGGGATTGAGACTGAGCAAATGCCTCAAACCTCTCTAAACACTCAGCTACTGTAAGAATACCCATCATATGCCCCCCCGCGTTAGTATCAAACCTATCACGAGTCTCTTGCGTGAGACCGTTGTAGAATTTCTCACATAAGGCCCAATCAGATAGACCATGCTGGGAGCAACGAGCACAAAGGTTTTGGAAATGCTCCCAAGCAAGGTAATAGGGCTCGTCGGGCCCCATGCGGAAAGAGTGGATTTCGTCTCTAAGCCGTGAGGCCTTAGCGGGCGGGAAATACTTATTCAGAAAGGCTTGACGAAGCCCCGCCCAAGTGGTAAAAGTACCGGTTGGTTGAGAGTCCAACCAAGTAGCCGCACGGCCAGCTAGTGAAAACGGGAAAAGCTGTAAGTAGGTAGCATCGTTGGGTGCACCGCTAAGGCTAAAGGTAGCTAGCATCCTAGAGAAACGGTTAATGTGGGCCGGGGCGTCCTCATCGTCTCGGCCATGGAATTGGATACTATTGGTGATGGCCTGCATGGCATAAGATGGAATCTGCCATGAATTGTCATTAACTATGGGTGGGACGGTGATGGGTGAAGCTAGGCCGGTGAAATTCTGAGTGGCCTGCTGATGGACGGTTTGCCTAGGGTTAGCCATGTGTTCTAAGTTTTCTAGATTACTAGAGGTACTAGAAGTAGGGCTATCGGGTGGGGAAACCTTAGGTGAATGGTTAGGCGAAGGTGGTGGTGTGGGCGGTGGGGTGGTTAACGGGGTGGAATCGAACTTGGGGAAACGAGATGAAGATGTAGAAGTAACCTGTGGGCCTTCGCCCAGTTGAGATGATGACTGCTTGACTGGTGGTGGTGGTCCGTGCGAGTGCAGATGTGGCATCCACTACAAGCAAAAACCTGAACACAAGAAAAGCAAAGACTAGTTACTACGACTCAAGATAAAAAGAAAAGACACAAAACAAAGTAAACACGTAGCACGTATTTGTCAAGTAAATCTATCAAAGCTAATGAACGCAATTACCAAGAGTCCCCGGCAACGGCGCCAAAAACTTGATGTCTGCTAAACAGACTATAAAAATTAACTAAATTAGACTCGCTAGACTAGACACTCTAAGTTTTAAATTCTAGACTCGACCTAAACCACACAATCGGCAAGTGTACCGATCAATGTAGTATAACCTAGGAAGTCCGGATATCGAACCACGAGACTCTATTTATCACGTATACTAGACTCTGACTAGACGCTGACAGACACGACTAAAACTTGTTTAATTGTTTTGGGGGGGGGGGTTACTGAAAACTAAGGAAATCTATATTAAACTACTAAATTAACTAAAACTAGACTAAAACGAATGATGACTGTGAACTTTTCTTATGAGAGAACTAGACCACCTAGACAAGAATCCTGGATTGTTTTTAAGAGATTACCAATTAAGTTAAATGCACGAGTTATGGAACCGGGATCGTATGATACTAAACCTATTAAGAACCAACGAGGCCCCTCGACCCTTCTCAAGGAGAAACCTGTGGCACTACCTAGGCCGTTAATTCTACCGGTTATTAGATTTCTTCCCAGTCGTCTAATTATTGTGTAAGTACCCTAATGTTGACCTATTCTTTCCCAATCCTAGATCTAGGGTAGTCTAAAGTAATAGATTTGACTTGATAGACTAATAAGACCGACAGGTAAACCAAGACATAACCTTTCCCAAGGCCTATCTAAAGCAATTCGCCGGGTAAGACCTACCAATAGCCCCTCACTTCCCAGTTATTAGGACTAGTAGAACACTAAGACCTAGCAAATTATTACCACTTACTTCTAGAGGTTATCGCGCGATTCTCCCTAAAGAGTGAAGGTTTTCTTATGTGATATAGACACTCACCGAAACCCTAAACCCTAATATGACTCTACGTTGTGATATAGACCGTCACTAAGAATCATATGAAGCAAATAACAATAACAAACCAAATCAAAGCACGCATACACATCAAATCATTAAATCAAACCTTTTACTAAACACAATCAATCCATAAACATCGTGCAAATAACGAAAAAGGTAAAATCTTTATATTAATCCATTCATCATAGTCTAGGTGGTTTAAAAGAACTAGCCAAGCATGTTGGTTTCAAAAATAATAAAACAAGGTTTAAATTCAGAATTCATTGGATAAAACGAAGAATAAAAGAAAACTAGAAGAATCGGATAATTAAACCCGGTAATTCCTTGTTCTCCCAGCCTCCCGCTCTATCCCGATGATTCCGTAGCCTTGAATCTTTGCTAAAGAAGCTTCACAATTCCCAACTGATGTCTTCGTCCGTAGGGTTCCTTCTGTTCGATGTTGCACCGTCCAACTTTTATTTCGTCTGATATCGAATTATATCCCCCCGATATTGCTTCCCTTCTTTGATATTGTTTATTTTTTTCGATGCCCACAAAAGCCCAAGACTTGAGCCACTTTCTTAGTCCATGCGTTGGTTGGCCTGGCTTTAAGAAATCATAACATTATTTAAAATCATATTTGAAAGGCCCAATACAATCTTTTATACGAAAATAGCTGGACTTCAATTCTTGCAAAGATGCTCCCTAAATTTGGCCCAATACGCTTTTGATCATGTCCCTTTTATTCGTATGTAATTAATAGTTGTAGCTGCCGTTGACTCACAAGCCCAAGACCCCCATGTGCATTTGTACATATATTTAGATGATGGATGATGTTGCTTTAGCCTCTGGTCACGTGATGATGATGTCTCAGAAAATAGCTGCAAATTTCATTCGGTTACTAGCGGCCTACTCTACTCAGCTGGCTGGTTATTTAAATATTACTCTTTTTCGCTCCATTTGCACCAGTACCTGCCAAAATACAAAATAATATAATACAATACTAAAACTAAATAAAAACAAATAATAACTATACAATAATTATACAATCTACACGGGACAAATATGTATATTTTACCCTACATCAGTGACATTGGTGGTGCGAAGGTGTTCGGGACACCCACTGTGACGAAAGGTGACCTCGATGGCATCGAACCACTGGAACATCTTCGTCGCACCTACTTCGCCCGTAAACGACATTGGGCTACACGAGTTGAATTGTTTGAAGGTGAAGGTTGATTTGGGTGGGTCGACTTTGGATTCGACCGAGGCATGAGGGGAATCGGTGTTGTTGGGGGTTTGGATTCTACTAACAATATCCGGAATAACCTTGGCCATTTACTTGGCCATGAACTTCATCATTCCTTTCTTGGACCTTGCGTCGGAGTTGGACTTGGAGCTTCTCTTGGAGTTCGAGAGACGGTTGGTAGACATCTAAAAGATCGAAATAGGGGAAAGGATGAGACTTGATCATAATATGTTTTTAGAAAATCATGTTTGTTTTGCATGGATGAGCATAGTAGTATTTCACATAACACGTAGATTTCACATAGTTTGCACAAGTATAACACATATTCTCATTGTATAATCACGTATAAGGACGAAAGGAATGTAAGTATAGTTTGTTATTGAGTGTTAATATTGTTTTAGATTGCGGGTAACGTGCGATTCGTGCTTTGATTTTGAAACAAATGAAGTATCAAGTATAAAAAAAACAGTAAAATGGATATGACATAAAAGAGATGCAATGTAAAACTTGGAGTGTCTCGGAACGAAACTAAGGCTATTCCAAAGTGATCGAAAGTTCTCTCGAGTGAGGGAAACATGCTTTGGCCTAATAAGTAGAATACTCTCACCGAGGAGCGGTTAACGGTAGTTACCCTTCCGGTTACTACATGTCCCTAGTCGATCGAAAATTCGAGACTTTGGTGGAATTGAAAATCGAGGAGTGGGACTAGTTGTCAAGATGCGGGTTTCACCCCTAACTTGGAAACAACATACCCTAAGGGTAGTTAGTACTCACCGAACGGGTCAAGGAAATAAATTCCGACTCATTGGTAAGGGTCCATTAGAGTATGAATGGGAAATTTTCCATCAAGATGTGGATTTCACTCCTAACTTGATGACGTAATTTCGTGAAAAATCGAATATGCGGATTGAGTGATTTTACCAAAAATTGTGGGGTTTCACGCCTATTTTTGGTGAGATCGTCTCGTTTGTGAATTACGAGTGTCTTCACGTCTTCATGTGTGTATTGTAAATCGTCTTAGGAAAGACATATGTATTTTTAAGACAAAAGATGAGGTAGAAACAAATAGGGAGAATTTGAGTATTTTAAGCATGAAATCAAGAATGGTATGGGTACTTAAAATATAGACTAGGTCAAATCATGGCAATTTTCCTAATTCCTTACAGTTATGACTCTAATACCAATCTGTCACACCTCAACCGATGGCAGAAACATCGGAGTGAGACAAAAACGAGATTGCAAGAGACTTCATAACACTATATGTGACAAGTATTTAAATAACGATATTTCATTTTATTGCTAAATCATAGTAAATTGTTTGGAATAAATACAACAAAGGAACATGAAGCAAAATACAACAACAATACAAAAATTAAGATGAGTTTCTAGTCAATCCTACTAGATTCCGTTCATCATCATCATCAAATTCCTGCAATGCGTATTAAAGTATAGTTCAATACAAAAGTATTAGCGGGTATACAAGTTTGATTACTAGCATAAGTATAAAAGTTTAAACGAATCCATATGGCATAATTGTTAACTTAAAACTAACATACAATACTAGCATGCAACTATACATGTCAACCCAAAGATTCCCGCTAGCGTAATCTAATCATTGCAATGAATAGAACGTTTTGTTTACTTAACATGACCTCAAGAATACGGGCGATGCGTTAATCCTATAGCACTATACATGTTAAAGGAGGCTCATAGGAAGTTAATGACAAGTATAAAACATAAAGAATTCTAGCATATATGAGTTCAATATAACGTATTAAGCATGTATGTTGGATGGTTTGTTTGTGATTTAAGCATAAAGTATGTGATTGCGTGAGTTTAATAGCATATACATATTGCACCCAAAAGTTTTAAAAGTAAAAAAAGGGAGTCATGTATACTCACAGTTTTGCTAGCTTTCCGATTAATCCGTGAGTTTGACGAACGTGGGAGTTGGAACACCGATGTTACCCTACAATGGGGAAACGAAGGTGTGTGAGTATTCGGATTTTGGCGAAGGATTCAAAATTCGAATTCAAGTTCAAAAGGTATGTATACACGAAAATATATCTCGTCTGAGTACTCATTTTGACACTAAGTTTTTATGTGATTTTCATGGGTTCTAACTTGCCCATTAGAATCATAAACGAGAAACTTAGAACAAAGATAAAATAACCTAAGTTTATAACACCTAACCATAAACCGGTTAGTATCATGAACACGACTAAAATATATATATATATATATTTATATCTTATATTATATAGTATTATTGTATTTGGTCCATCATGTATTATCATAGATATCATGCAAGTCAAGCATGGAGGTATGTATACCTCTTTGTATGAATTTACCAAGGCACAAAGTTTATCAACATAGTTGACAAACTCGATTGGTCATGAATAAGATTAACATAAACTAACTAATTTTGCCAAGTAGCCAAGTAAGATCAACCCGGGTGTTCCATACCCATCATGGTAAATGTTGGAGGTATAGCGGGGTTGTGTTACTTTTGAGTCTTGGAAGCTACTTGGATGTTCTTACACAAGTTCATAAGTGAGGTAGTTGTAAGGACCTTCAAAAATGTCCCTATACGACCCGTAAGTGAAAACCCGGACCCCAGAAACCCTAATCCATATCAAAAATCAAGAAAATCACATTTTTGTCTTCTGGCGGGCCGCGTAAAGGATAAGCAGACCCTTACGCGGGCCGCGTCACCTTATGTTTGACCGGATAAGCGTTCCCAGGCCACGTGGCGTACACGTGTCAGCACTACTGAAGACACGCTAGCCCTAGTCTACGACTAGGGTTCCTCGCGGGCCGCGTAAAGATCAAGAGGGGGCTTACGCGGGCCGCGTAAACCCCAAATTTCTGCTATAAATAGATTCGACCATGAGCTTTCATTCTGTGTCGAAAACTTTTCTCAAAAACGAAGATACACTGCTCAAAAGTCAAAATTACAATTCACAGTAGTGAAGCGCTGCTACGATACAGGGTATTAACTCGATCGCTGCTACGATTCAATGTCCGATCGATTGAAACTATCCGATGGATGTTTAAGTGCTGCCCACATTAGGGCCATACTTTGTCATTCGTCGTAAATTCGATGGATGTTTAAGTATAGCACTTTGTCATTCGTTGTGAGGGTTTTAATCTCGTGAGTTATCGTAAATGCTGTATTAGTTACTGACCTAGTTCGTGTGCATTGTTATTTAAATTAGGTTACAAGGCTAATCAGTAGGCTAAACTCTGCCAGTTTAAATCTGCAATATGAGTCATTCTCTTTTTATCAATAATGTTTTACAATACTCCAATCATTTTCAAAGGTTATAATTACAGGGATTAAGTCGTGGTTATCTTGAATCACTGGCTAGTGGGGTATTGTGCACATTACTAATTTCTCACGGTTAGGCTAATAAATCCTAACAGTGATAATCATCACTACTTGGGTGAAAGGACCCAATAGTGGTATGACCATCGTCACCAGGAGGTGACACGGGGCCAGATAAAAATAAGATAGAAGCCATTGTAATCGCTCTTATGCTGTAATTAATAACTAATGTGTCGTTTTATATACTTGAATGACTCGCTAGTATTTCCCCGCTGATAAAATATTTTTAAAACATGTTTCAGGCGACCTGCTGTAAATCAAGGAAAACGTGCTACGGAGCACTAACAAGCTTGAAGAGGTGGCTCAGTTAAATAAATAAACATGTTTTGTAAACCAGGGAATTTCCTTGTGAAATTCCTCTATTGTAAATTAAAGGGCTTGTCCCAGATTATATAATAAACTAATCGGGCATTTTCAAGTTTAAAAGATCCTGTAAATCTTCCGCTGTCAACTCAATTAATAAATACCACGGGATTTCTGTCCCGCGGCTCCTGGACCGGGTAAAACCGGGACGGGGGCCGTGACAGAAAAAGGTGGTATCAGAGCCACTGATTTAAGCCAATTAAGTATTTAGAAATACATAATTTTCCTGATTGCCATCCTGTGATTATGTGTTTCTATCTTGACTATCTGTTAAATTACAGTATGGGTAAGCAAAGAATTTCGGACATCTATCATAAATTAGATAGTTCACCAAAAGATAAGGGAACTTCATTCCAATCAAATTCCTCAAGATACTCAGCAGATACTGAGTAAGGAATATTTGTTCGTAAGGCACAGTTTGAGAAACCACTTACCCCTAATAAAAGAAGTTGGATTATTAGAAAAAGTCAAGAGAAAATAAAGAAGTCACAACCAAAAGAAGTGATGATTGATAAGGAAACTCAGGAAATAGACACTAACCCACCATGGGAAGATGAATTAGACAAACAATGGGAAAATCTCTACATGTTAGCCATTACAACAGTAAATGCTAACTTATAATTAAATCACCAAACCAGTACCAGCACCTATGCTACCTACGAGCCAGAAACTTTAAAAGAACTTCATCCATTAGATAACCACGAGTATATTTCGAATTTCAGTTGTAATTGATATATCACAATATTTGGTTTCAATAAAATGATTTGTATAAATTAGATATTTGTAATTAATATTAAATTTTTCTGATTACCATTCTGTGATTATGTGGAAGTTCAAGTTACAAAATTTTAACCTAGAATTTTGTGTGTTCTTCATATCTGCTAAACAACATGAATGAGTTATCTGAAGCCCTTCAGAATCTCAATCTCTATTCTGTTAATGTGGAAGTTTCCAGAGACTTTACCGGTTATTGTGCCGACGTTGAGGAACCTATGGAATTTCAAGCCCAGCCTCCGGAGAAACCCAAGCCAAAGAAGAGAAGAAGAATTGTGGGCTGGAGACGTGTGCGTATGAAAAAACCAGTGACACGGAAAGTTATAAAGACAGAAGATCCCAAAGATAAAGGCAAGGGAATAGAGATCGGAGAAAGTTCCAGGCAAGACCAGGAAATGCCACCCTGGGAAGAGCTGGATCATAAACTGGCACTTAGTGACCTCATCGGACCTGCCGGTGAAAACCTTTTTAATTACCCAGCGGAAGCACAACTTCCAGTTGATCTAGAGCCTGAGATCCCCAATCCTATTACCCACACCCAACCTCTACCAGCAGAGCTAGAAGAATGGTGGACCACCGACTGGCAGTTTCAGAATCTCCTAAATAACCCTAATACCTTTTTCCCTCAGTTTGACCCCGAGCCTCCACTACACCCACCAATGAGCAATGAGAACTTGGCTGAACTCTGCCATTTTGGCGAGGAGCTGGTGGATGCAGGGAACAGAATCCGAGAGGTAGGGGAGAGGATCTCCTGGAAGTACGACAAGAGGGAACGTCGTTTCTGAGATACCAGCTGACTAGAGTTGTGGGGTTGTAGGAGTATGTGTGTTTAATAATAAATAATATAATCATAAAAATATAATTATGTGAAATAACTTAAAAATAAAACTTTTGTAAGATAACCAGTGTGTACGGATGCCTATTATAATATATAAAATATCGAACGTCAAAAAATCGACAATTTTGGCTATACGTGTTGACATGATTATGTGCAATTGTTTTGTTATGTTTGGTTATTAATTATCTTATGCTAATCACTTATATAAATTAATTACCAGATGGCAAACGCTGGTAATGAACCCGTTAATGAAGTGAATCAATCTGAGCAAAACCATGAAGATCAATTTCTGAATAGGCAAGATATCAAAAATATCGTTGCTCAGGGAATAGCTAATGCTATTCCAGCAATACTTGCTGCTGCTCGAAATCCAGTTGAACCTCAAATTATTCCTAGCAAACGTACTCATGAAGACAACTTCAGTAATAGCATAAATGGAGGCGGTAACATTAATAATAATGATAATGATGTACTGCAAGCCCCAATTCTCAAAAGAATGAAAGCTGCAACGCCTGGTTTCACTTACAAGGAATTTCTTGCCTGTAAACCAATCGAGTTTACAGGTAACGAAGGGGCGACTGCTGCACTGCGTTGGTTAGAGAAAACCGAAGCAGTAATTAAAATAAGTAAATGTGCCGAGGAAGACAAGGTCATGTATGCGTCAAATCTTTTTAAAGAAGGGGCATTAGAGTGGTGGAACACAATATTGCAAGCTAAGGGAAGTAATGTGGCCTATGCCATGAATTGGGAAGAATTTAAAAGTCTGGTAGAAAGAAAATTCTGTCCCGAATATGAAAAGGAACAAATGACAAATAAGTTCCTGAACCATCGGATGGTGGATATAGACTGTCGAGGGTATACTTCGACATTCTTCGAATATGCTAGAGTTGTACCTACCCTGGCTTCGCCAGAACCAGTGCTTATTTCTCGCTATATTTGGGGTTTGATTGGCGAAATCCATGATATCGTCAAAGCTGTGAGACCCCGCACTATTGACGATGCTGTAGAATTAGCTAACACCTTAACTGACGGGCTGGTTCGCACAATAGAAGAAAACCGGAAAAAGGAAGTGGCCCAGAAGATTACCCAAGGATTCCGTATGGGTAACAGAAGTAATTTCAAGAAAAAGGGAACTGGGCAATCTTCCACTGTTCCATTTTGCAATACCTGTAAAAGAAAGCATTTTGGTAGATGCAAAGGGTATTGCAATTTCTGCAAAATTCCGGGGCATCAAGAGGAAGACTGCAGGAGGAAGAAATCAACAATCTGCTACAACTGTGGAGAAGCTGGACATTTTAGGCCAGACTGTCCAAAATTGGTCAAACCAGTTGACAACAAAGCTAAACCTGCAGAAGGAACTACCAAGAAAAACACAAGAGCCTTCCAGTTGACTACTCAGGAAGCAGAGCTAATCCCTGACGTGATAGCTGGTACGTTCCTAGTTCACGACGTTTATGCAAAAGTATTATTTGACTCTGGTGCAAACCAAAGTTTTATAAATACTTCATTCTGCCAAGCCCTTAATCTACCCTTAACCAACCTTAGGCAGATTTTTACAGTCGAAACGGCAGATGGGAATTCTGTTAACATAGATAAGGTTTTGCAAGAAAGAAAAATAGAACTTTTAGGCCATAAATTTTCTGCAAACCTGTTACCTATGAATTTAGCCGGATTCGATGTGGTGTTAGGAATGGATTGGTTAGTAGCCAACCATGCTCGAATCCTATGTGATAAGAATTCCATAGAAATTCATACACCCACAGGAGAAACAGTAATGGTTAAAGGAGATAAGCCACGTAAGCCAATGAAATTCATTTCTGTTATGAAAGTGGCCAATTATTCAAGAAAAGAAGGGATAGTGTATATGATTTCGGTAATCATTAACGCTAAAGGTAAGGAACTTAAGGAAATTCCAGTAGTATCAGAATACCCAGAGGTATTCCCAGAAGAACTACCTGTATTACCACCTGATAGGGAAGTAGAATTTAGAATTCATCTAATTCCTGGAACTACACCAATAGCCAAGGCACCTTATCGGTTAGCACCCACCGAAATGCTAGAATTGAAAAAGCAGTTAGATGAATTACTAAGCAAATGATTTATACAACCTAGTTCATCCCCGTGGGGAGCGCCAGTGTTGTTTGTGAAAAAGAAAGATGGTTTGATGCGAATGTGTATCGATTATAGGGAATTGAATAAGGTTACCATTAAGAATCATTACCCATTACCTAGGATTGATGATCTTTTTTATCAACTCCAAGGAGCTAGATACTTTTCTAAGATAGACTTACGTTCCGGATATCATCAGTTAAAGGTATAAGAAGAAGACATACCTAAAACTGCTTTCAGAACTAGGTATGGTCACTACGAGTTTACAGTCATGCCCTTCGGACTAACAAATGCTCTAGCAGCATTTATGGACATGATGAATAGGATCTGTAAACCGTACTTGGATAAATTTATAATTGTCTTTATCGACGATATACTCATTTATTCCAAAAGTCAGGAAGAACATTGTCAGCACCTGCATGTACTCTTAACCTTGTTAAGAAAGGAAAAGCTTTATGCCAAATGCTCGAAGTGTGAATTTTGGCTACAGGAGGTGCAATTTTTAGGACACATGGTGAATCACGAAGGTATTCACGTAGATCCTGCTAAGATAGAAGCGATCACCAAATGGAAGGTCCCGCAGCCAGCTATGGAAATTAGAAGTTTTATAGGACTAGCTGGATACTATAGACGGTGTATTAAGGATTTTTCCAAAATAGCTGTGCCATTAACTAAGCTAACATGTAAAGCAGTTACGTTTGAATGGGGACCTAGGCAAGAAGAGGCCTTTAGGATTTTGAAGCAAAAGCTAACAAACGCCCCAATTCTAGCCTTGCCAGAAGGAACAAAGGATTTTGAAGTATACTGTGATGCTTCAAAACTAGGATTCGGGTGGGTACTAATGCAACGCAAGAAGGTAATTGCGTATGCATCAAGGCAATTGAAAAAGCACGAGGAAAATTATACGACTCATGATTTAGAATTAGGAGCTATAATTTTTGCCCTTAAGATTTGGAGACACTATCTGTATGGAAGTAAGTTTGTTGTATATACAGACCATAAAAGCTTAAGATACATATTTGGGCAAAAATAATTAAACATGAGACAAAGAAGATGGATGGAGATCTTAAGTGACTACGACTGTGATATTCAATATCACGAAGGAAAAGCAAACGTAGTTGCTGATGCCTTAAGTCGTAAGTATCATGAGAAACAACGACGAGTTCGTGCTCTTAGATTAAGTTTATAATTAGCCTTAATGGAACAACTGAAAAACCTTCAAGAAACAGCAATCAAGGATGATGCTGAAGAATGAAAGGACGAATAAAGGAGTTAGAGCAAGGAAGTGATGGAATTTGGAGATTTCACAAAAGAAGGATTTGGGTACCTAAGCAGGGAGAATTAAGAAATAAGATTTTAGAGGAAACCCATAAATCTAGGTATACCATGCATCCTGGTAACAATAAGATGTACCAAGATTTAAGGAATAACTTCTGGTGGATAGGAATGAAAAAGGACATAGCTAGATATGTTTCTAAATGTCTTACTTGTTCACAAGTTAAGGTAGAACACCAAAAACCCTCATGTCTACTACAACAATTAGAAATGCCGGTATGGAAATGGGAACTCATAACAATGGACTTTGTTACTAAGTTGCCCAAAACCAGAAAAGGTAATGACGCAATTTGGGTAATTGTGGATCGATTAACCAAATCAGCTCATTTTCTACCCATAAAAGAAACCTTTAATATGGAAAAGTTGGCAAAGCTGTATGTAGATGAGATAGTATCCTTACATGGAGTTCCACTCTCCATTGTATCGGATAGGAATAGTCGTTTCACTTCCCATTTCTGGACAAGTTTCCAAGAAGCAATGGGAACTCGATTAAATTTAAGCACTGCATACCATCCTCAAACAGACGGACAGAGTGAAAGGACGATCCAAACTCTGGAAGACATGCTTAGGGCATGTGTGATAGATTTTGGTGGAAACTGGGATGACCACCTACCCTTAATTGAATTTTCCTATAACAATAGTTATCATTCAAGCATTGAAGCTGCCCCGTTCGAAGCACTATACGGACGTAAATGCAGAACTCCAGTCTGTTGGGCAGAAATAGGAGAAAGTCAATTATCAGGTCCCGAGATTGTGCAAGAAACTACCGATAAAATCACCCAAATCAAGGAAAGACTAAAGACGGCTCGAGATCGCCAGAAAAGTTATGCAGATAATCGACGCAAGCCACTAGAATTTCAAGTCGGAAACAAGGTACTATTGAAAGTTTCTCCTTGGAAAGGAGTAGTTCGGTTCGGTAAGAAAGGAAAACTGAGTCCAAGGTACGTGGGACCATTCCCAGTAATATAGCGAATAGGACCAGTCGCCTATCGCCTATAACTACCAGAGGAGCTAGCCGGGGTACATGATGTATTTCATGTATCCAACCTCAAGAAATGTCTATCTGACGAATCCCTGGTAGTACCTCTTCAAGATATAGAGGTAAATGAAAAGTTAAAATTTGTTGAGAAATGTCACACCCCCAAAATCCACACGCGGAGTATCACCGCTTGGAGGCGTGACATGACCAGGATCCAGCCACCAATCATATTGAACAATGTATTTAAAATAGATAAACTCCAACCACGCAATATAATTGGTGTTCAAAAACTAGTTAACCAAGTTCAAATTAAACAGCGGAAACATAAGACATAAAACCAAAACATAAGTTTAATAAGTTCATAAAGTTTAAATGTTTAGAACGGGACATAACAGTCCATATCCCACAACGACCTCCTCCTCGTGCAAGCTCCATAAGCATCTAACGACCTGCAAAGCATGTAGTAACGAGTCAACAACAAAGTTGAGTGAGTTCACAGTTGGTTGTCCATTTTAGAGTTGTTTCCAAAATCGTAGTTTAATCTTAACCAGCTATCCAGCCGTGGGGGTTACCCCATAGTTCGAAAGCGTTTATTAGTTAACCCATTTTTACTAACGAAAATAAGTTGTGCCCTAGCGTCGGTGTCTATCATCACCGACGTGCCATAGTCCATTAGTACATGCCCGTCCAAACGGCACGGTGTGAGGTTTGTTAAACCTAATAGCGCTATTAACTAATGACCCGCTCGCCATTGGCCTCGGCGATTAAGTCGATATAAAATGAGGGACTTCGTTGATAGAGTTCTAGTCTAGTAAATCTAAATCCATCCCAACAGGACGAGGAATTTACATTCCTGAACACGTCCCAACAGGACGAGGAATCCCTATTCCTTAACCCATTCCCATTCCCATTCCCACCGGGAATTACCATGCTTTGTAGAAAAGTGTGAACTCACCTTGGTTTGCTCGGTTAGATTAGTTACTCTAATAATCAGGAATTAAGCACGTCCTAACATGGTACATATAACCATCAGTTTCACGTGCATGCATAATACGTATCCTACATATGGTTTATCTACTCATTACTTCTATCACATAGCACGCACTCACGTTAACATTTCACGCCTATATAAACATCCCATCTATACCCATTCAAAAGAAAACATACGATATTGCACATAACACTTTCATTGACATATAACACGTTAGATCATTCTCAGATAACCTACCCGACATTTAGACACGCAAATTGCTACTTGTGTCGTTTCAGCTTTAACATTCAAAACTGGGCTGTTTTCGGGAATTTTGATAAAATAGTTAACTTGCTCCAAAAATTCCCAAACTTTTACAGGATGTTTAAACAATCCAAATATTACTGTGTAAAAATATTGGGATCCAATTCATTACCAATATTTTATAAAAAATCATTTACCGGACTTCAATCAGATTCGTCACTTTTTGACTGCAGTCTACGGAAAAATTCATCGTAAGTCCGATTGACGAAATTCCAGTTGGAACATTACAACGACATCAGTGGTCATCTACAGTACAAATTTCATGAGCTAATTCTACACAGATTTCAAGTTATGATGAAAAACATAACACATATTTTCTACAGTAAAAAAACAGCTTTTGCTGCTGTGAAAAACGACCCTTTTAAAAAATAGCAAACGAAGTCCAAAAATTATGATTCCAGTGCCATTAGAACCGTATTTCGAAATAACACGTTATAGACTCAAGAAAATCATTTTTTCATTAGGTTATGACCTGGTTACAGCCGACTGAAGGCGGCTGTAACAGTTTGACAACTTCCTGTTTTCAGCTCTAATCGTTACCCGAACTCCCCAACCGAATAACTAATGCACCCACGACCCATATCGATTATTTACAGCAGGTTATAAGTCAATTACCCCAGAATTAACATGCAAATCCCTAATTACCCCGTAATGGTGTAATTAACCCCTAATCTCCATACTTTATATAATGACCAAAATATCTTCATTTTAATAACCTTTTTTTTTATAAAAAATGTTACACTTACCCCCCCTAGTCAATCTCGGTCAACAAGTGGGTCCCACCCACTTGATCTTGGTTGAATTCTTGCAAGATTTTGAGCATGGTGTGATGGTAGTTGTTGTTGAAAATTATAACATACACCATTCCTTATACCACATTAAAAGACCTCATCAATATCATTAAATTCCAACACTAAATCAAAACTTCAAAAACCTTTCTTGGTGCTTCTTTGTTCACGGCAACCTTATACCACACAAACCCCACTTTAAATCTCCATTAAACACCATAATCAAAACTTCAAACCCCCGCCCCATACCCCACGGCCTTACTCACTTTCAAGCCATTTTAAAGTCATTAATGCAAGAGTTAAGCATGGAGCTTCATTAAGGACTTTCTTTGGAGCTTAAATTATTCTCTAAATCTTCTTAATCACCTTGTGCAAAGTTGTAAGCTTTTTCTAACCATATTTAAGCTTCTTATTATGCATAGATTTAAGAAGTACAAGTTGATTATCTTGAAAATAATGAAAAACCTAATCAAAAACCCTAATCTCAAACTTAATAATCTACTAATCATGATTATTTATGTGATTATTTGAGTAGATTAGTGTAGTTAGTTGATGTAATCTTGATGATTATGTTAGTTTTGTTAAGATTAGTGGTTTAAAGTTTATATTTATGATGATCTTGTGATTAGCTTCATGTAGTATCTTAGATTAGTGTTAATCTAGCCATGATATACTTAAAAATGTGATTTAAACATATATATGTTTAAATCACACAAGATCATCAACTTCAAAGATTATAAGCATTTGTATAAGTGATTCTTGAAAGATTAAACCAAGAATAATCATGTGACAAAGATTTTAAAATACTAATGAACTTGATTTTTACATAAAGCAAGTTTATGGAAATTTTATTTTACAAAGTGTACCATAAAAAGGTCTTGAGAATTTTTACAAAAATATGAGAATTTTTAAGACTGAAAAATAAATAGAATCAAGTATATATAAAAGGTGAACTTGAAAAGTTGTTATTTTAAAGTCTTGGGAAAACTTGTATAAGTAATATGCTCATAAGAATTTGAAGGTGAAAGTATATGATTTTTGCTTATAAAATGATTTTTGGAGAAACTTGATGAATTGATTATGATTTGGAAAAATTGATTGATGATTTAAACGCATTTTGAAAACGTGAGAAACGTCATAGTTTAGGGGAAATTATGGCGAAATTTTCTAAAATCATAATCATGATTAATCAGGGGTTAAAGTGTGAGTAAAATGGCTAATCACACGTACGGATTTTAATCATGGTTAAACAAACTTTGTGGGAAAAGTTTAAGCACTAAACATTCAAGTAAGTTCCTAAATTATTAATAATGTTTTTTATAAGAAAAAAATGAAACTTATAAATATATATATATATTTATGGAAAATATATATATTTAGAGAATCCAACAAAGTGTATATATTATGTGTTATGTGTATGTATTTAGATGTGTTAGGATACTCTAAATAATACACAAAGGATACCAAGAAAATACTTGCAAGATAACAAGTATAAATACACGTAAAAACATATACCCGATATCCTCAATCTACCAATAAATGCTAAATTAAACGAATCAAACCGGATGAGCAGACAATACGGACGACTGAACCAGATTACAAGAAAATATCCCTAAGAAATAAATGTATTTCAATCGACCCAAAATAATGACATATAAACAAAACGGTATTCGACGACGACAATTGGGCGTATCGCCATCGCTAGGAAACTGCTACGACGACGAGTCTAAAAATAACATATTTTTTTAGACGCTCAACGAATACATATATATATAGCCGATAACCAATACCCGGAAAGTTGAAAAATATAAAAATTACTAAGTATATTTTATAAGGAAAATAACATATTAGAAATCATATACTTGGTGAATTTTTTTATAAAAGTGCAAGATTATTAAACTTATGGACTCATAAATCTTATGTTGGGCAAGGCCCAATAACAATAATACATGGGCAAAGGCCCATTGGCATTAAAACGTGGGCAAAAGCCCAATGACGTAAAAACATGGGCAAAGGCCCAATAACATTAGAACATGGGCATGGCCCAAAAACATTAATACGTGGGTTAAGCCCAATGACATGGGCAAAGGCCCAATGACATAAAAACGTGATAACATTAATACGTGGGCAAAGGCCCAATGACATAAAAGACATGGGCTCGGCCCAATAACCTTAAAACATGGGTTAGGCCCAATAACATAAAAGACATGGGCTCGGCCCAATAACCTTAAAACATGGGTTAGGCCCAATAACATAAAAGACATGGGCTCGGCCCAATAACATTAAAACATGGGTTAGGCCCAATAACATGAAAGACATGGGCTCGGACCAATAACATTAAAACATGGGTTAGGCCCAATAACATAGATGACATGGGCTCGGCCCAATGACATGAGCAAAGGCTCAATGACATGCGTACGCGGCACGAGGACATGTGAAGGGCGAAGCCCGTTCAAACATAATTCAATACACATAGAATACATGTATACACTTATGAATTCAATATATATAACAATCGAGCGAGTAAACTACCAACGCTCCAAAAATACAAAGTTGTTCCAAAGATGACAAGCGATAACATAATAAAGAATTCAAGATGAACAACTTGTACGAGGTCCGATAAGACCTAGTGTCTAATCAAGTTAGTGCACATGTAGGCTATTCACGCGTTCGGACGCTCACCTACGGTATTACATAATACGGAACGCAAACTTGTGAGTTCATGTCCCTCCTTTCAATGATTTCAATGTTTTGTTTTTAAAACAGTCGAGGGGAAATTCATGTTAAACTATGGGTATGTTAGCTATGGGTTTAGATGATAACACGATCAATGTACATAAGTAAGATGATAACATAGTAACCATTAATCACTTAGTGACCAAGGTGTAAAAGGTGTAGATCTATTGAGCTTGAGACACGCTCCACTCCTGGTTGGTATACCCTGGAGTGCTTTTGTGATCCCAAAAATGTCAAAGTTGTCTCGGGTTGGTTGCGTACTTATGGTACATAATGTCAGGGGCTCGTTACCCACTGATAGATCCTTAAACTCCATATATGCTTTTAACATACCGGGATTTCATTACAAGAATGCAAAGATTTCATATGATAACAATAACTGCATGAACTCGCTTAGCTTTTTGTTGACTTTTTAAAACTACATGTATTTCAGAAAACAAGTCTTGAGCCGGTGATACACTACGGGAAACGGGAAGGTCAATAACAATGATAGCCGCTTTTGGAGGGTTTGTCTTTTATATCCTAACTTCGTATGGGTATATAGGGGACAAAACCTCACTATGTTTTATGTCAAAAACTATCTTTTGTGTTGTGTAATATAACTATGTTTTGGTTAACGTTTGTGAACGTTGTGGAAACTAGAAAACTATGTTGGAAACTTGTAAACTTGGTTTGAAAACAATATATCTATGGCATCGTTGTGGTTTATTACGTTCACATTTGGATGCAATGATTACCTTTCTTACGTTACACACAATACGCTTCCGTTACTAGCAGGGTGTGACAGATTGGTATCAGAGCTCCGATTGTAGTGAACCGGGTAAAAATTTTTATTAAAGTTTGGTCTACAATCACCAAAGGGCTCTCACATGAAAACAAATTGATAACATTACGAAAGTGATTACAAAAGTATGACAAAAATGACAAAGGTTTTCATTGTGTCGCGATAACATGAGGATCTATCACGCGGACTCAATCATAAGTAACAAAGAAGGATCAAATACATGGTTAGTATATGAGGAATAGACTTTAAAACATTAGGAAGTACATGTGAAGCACAAGAACAAAAATAGCATGAGATTTAGTGATTATATATGTAATGTATTTATATATGTGTTGTACGGAATATTTTGCCATGAACGAAAATACCTTCGACTACGAATTCTGTTATTTCAAATGACCCACGCGATGAGAATGACGACCTCACGTCTATCACGAAGCTTATGGCGAACGTGGTCCCTAAGCGAGACCCTAAAGAATTGATCCTGTTGAAGATGGTTGCTTTCCCTTGGATGGTATATGTCCGGCTTCGGTAGTGACGACGAGGCAGAGGCGACGGCCTTGGACAATAACTCTACTAGTGGGACGAGGTCCCTGAGACTCATATTGGTCATGATCGACTACATTTCTATCAAGACAAGGAAGATGAATTACTCATCTTAAAGGTGCCCCTCCAGTTGCTATTGTTGCAGATTCTATCTACTTCTATTTCGGCTAACGTTGTGCCTTTTCACGAATAATGACAACGTGCGTTAGCACGTGGACCATCACGAAGGTCCCTCCTATGTTGAAGGTATATAGACAATAATGTCCTCTCTTTGACTGATCGGCTGCTTGAACGAGAGAATGTTAGGGTGACCATGCAAGACAATTTGTTATTACGGGGGCCCACGTAATAACGACTTGTAGTGCATGGGAATCCTGGTGGGCTCTGCTGGTCAAGCTAACAATCACTATCCATACGAAATTCCTAAGTTGTTAAAGTTTCTATCTAGTAGAACGCTAACCGGAATGGTTACTATAACACTCAACGATACAGGAAGACCACACGTATTGTTCGAACCTAACATTCGATCTATAACACGAATCGTTCGAGACTAGTCATCGAAAGCAAACAAAACTGGTTACCACTCATGGAGGATTTTCCTCAACATTCTTGGAAGTCTTGTACATGGGCTGGTTCTTTGGTGTCTATGACACCTTACCTTATCTTAGTTATTCGAAATTACTACATTAAGCTCCGTCGTTTGACATTTGTCTTATTCTAAAAGATGGTATGGCATGAGCTGTACCATAATCCTTTCATTGCATTTTGTTCGATATCTATGGAAAATCATAACAATTTTGTTGGAGCTCAAGGAATATCAATGTATTCGTCACACAGTTTAGTGCAGCGAAGGATCTTCCTACTTTGGACAATCAAAGTCCATGAGGTAGGGAATACATGCTGTAAGGAAGGAGACGACCGTTTGGTTTCTCCTAATCAACGAATGATCTCTTTTCCCACTTAGGCATTTGGCCAATACACGCAGGTGGTACTACGCATTTTGGATTGAGATTATTCATATTATCATGGTTTCAAACATGTATGAACAATGAGATGTTGAGGTTTCCATGACCAATTATATTCTTGATTCTTAGGCGCATGGTAGGATATATCTGTATGAATATAAGTCTAGACCCTTTGATACAATGTATCAAAAATAACATGGCGCCGAAAAGAAAATCTACGCGTAAAAAGGGTCTGTTAATCAGCATCCTACTATTAAAGTTGAACTCAAGTTTTTGTGAAACGACATGAGGTCGCGAAAATTGCACAACATGAGGTTGCTGAGTCGACACTAGTGATGGTACCGGTAGTTCAAATTCCGATGGGACGAGAATGAGTAGCAATGCCACACTTGGAGATGCAATCACACCAGATTTTAATTCTAAGGCATCTCCGGATTACAAGCGGCGAGACCTCATCGATACGAGAGGTGCGGTAAGTTATGTCCGCTAAATAAAGACAATGGAGTTAGTTAACCGTGCTAGTAAATGTACTCCTAAGTAAACGATTTGGTAAACAAATAGTCATCTGTTGAGGGAGACGTTAACTTGATGGAATCTCCAAGTACAAACTATAGAGAGTAAGACAACAAAGAGGATGTCGTGGGAAGAACTCAAGGATCTTACGCGAGAAGAGTATTGCTCGCTAGCGGAAAATTTCCAAGGTCTGGAACCGAACTCTAGAACTCGATCATGATTAGAGCTAATGTTGTTAGTTACCCCCGACGCCTCTACGATCTCTCAAGGATTGTTGCATACTGGATAACACCCGAATTCAAACACACTGAGCGCTACATTTGGGGTTTAGCCCTGAGATACAAAGCTGACATCAAGAAGTACGCTAATAACTTATCAAAATTCTGAATGAGATAAGTGAAACTTTCACCATGAGGGCACTTGTAAAAGTGACAAGAGTAGTAGTGTGGTGAGACTGGGCACAAAACGGAAACTAATGAGTTAGTTATATTCAAGAAAGAACAAGGAGGTTTTATCTGTGGCAAAGAGATCACTACGAGGATGGATGTCTGGGGACGAATCAAGCAAATGAATAAGTGTATGTATGGTTAGAACTATGAATATTCCACAAAATCCCAAAGTTGCCATGGGTACGTTTTACTCTGCAACCAGCATGTATCAATCCTTTGGATACCAACGTCAGCTTAACTTAGTGTCTTTAGATACTAAGCATATACACGAGTTAGAGTCACTTAAGTTAGACATGTCTTGCTCTATCAAATTAGCTAATGGGGAATTAGCGTGGTCATGTGAAGTCATTAAGGGTCACTGGTACGTTCCTATTAACCGACCCATTGCATCCATTGCGTTCTATACCGGAGTCGGTATTAGTTTCACCCCCCTAGAATTCAAAATATACTTGGCCTAGAGTCAAGTAAGCTAGACATCCCCTCATTCCATAGTATTGGCCAACGGTAAATTAGTTGATTCAGGAGAAGACAGTAAAGGACACTCAAACTTGGAGCACAGAAATTTAACATTGATCATTTACCCGTTCAATTGGGTTGTTATGACGTAGTTTATGACATAGAATAATTATCCGGTAACTGAGCCGAAGTCATATGACACGAGAAGATCATTTGCATCCCCCTGTCTGATGAGAGAACATCTTCTAGTGCACGGGGAGAATCAAGAAACGTCACTACGAATTATTAAGTGCATGAAGGCTCGGAAGAATCTGAGAAAAGGATGCATCGCCTTTCTTGCTCATGTGGTTGACAAGAAGACCGAGGAGCGCAAAGTGGAGGACATCCCTGTGGTATCGGAATACCCCGAAGTCTTTCCAGAAGACTTGCCGGGACTGCCTCAACAACGACAAGTGGAATTCTGCATCGATCTAGTGTCAGGAGCGGCACCAGTGGCAAAAGCTCCATATAGACTGGCACCCTCGGAGATGCAAGAATTATCCACTCAGCTGCAAGAATTGCTTGACAAAGAATTCATTAGACCGAGTTTCTCACCTTGGGGAGCTCCGATGCTATTTGTCAAAAAGGACGGAACCTTTCGAATGTGCATCGACTACAGGAAACTAAACAAGCTAACTATCAAGAATCGGTATCCTTTACCGAGGATCGACGACTTGTTCGATCAGTTGCAAGGTTCCAGCTTTTATTCCAAGTTTGATCTAAGATCCGGATATCATCAGCTGAGGATTCAAGAGGAAAGCATACCTAAGACAGCCTTTAGGACTCGCTATGGGCATTATGAGTTCCTTGCTATGCCTTTCGGTTTAACAAATGATCTCGCCGTGTTCATGGATTTAATGAACCGGGTATATAAGCCATACCTCGACAAGTTCGTGATCGTATTCATTAAGGACATATTAATATATTCACGAACCGAGGCAGAACATGAACAACATTTGAGAACTATTATGGAGATGCTTAAGAAAGAACAATTGTAAGCCAAATTCTCGAAATGCGAATTTTGGATTTGCGAGGTACAATTTCTCGGTCACGTGGTGAACGAGAATGGAATACATGTCGATCCAGCTAAGATAGAAGCCATAAGGAATTGGAACGCCCCAAAGACCTCAACGGAAGTAAGACAAATTCTGGGCTTAGCGGGATATTACCGTAGACAATGAGAATTTTTCTAAAATTTCTCAACCGCTAACCTCACTTATTCAAAAGGATAGAAAGTTCGAGTGGGGTGAAAAACAAGAAATGGCTTTCCAGCTACTTAAAGATAAACTATGCCAAGCGCCAATCTTATCACTCCCAGACGGAACCGATGACTTTGTGGTGTATTGTGATGCATCGCACCAAGGCTTGGTTTGCGTGTTAATGCAACATAAAAAAGTCATCGCATACACGTCACGCCAGCTAAAGGATCATGAGAAAAACTATACCACTCACGACCTAGAATTAGGCGCGGTGGTATTCGCTGTAAAGATTTGGCGTCATTATCTTTATGGTACTAAGTGTACCATGATCACCGATCATAAAAGTCTTCAACATATATGCGATCAAAAGGAATTAAACATGCGCCAATGACGATGGGTAGAATTGTCGAACGATTACGACTGCGAAATCAAGTACCACCCAGGCAAAGCAAACGTTGTGGTTGATGCTTTGAACCGGAAAGAACGAGTCAAAACATTTCGAGTACGAGCTTTAGAGTCGACAATTCAAATGAACTTCACTACTCGAATGCACGATGCACAACAAGAAGCTCTAAAGCCGGAAAACATTCAAGTAGAATCCTTATAAGGATTGGAAAAACAAATGGAAACAAACAAAGATGACACCTATTTTTTTCATGGGAAGGATCTGGATTCCATACTTTGGCGGTCTACGAGACTTGGTGCTGGATGAAGCACACAAGTCTAGATATTCAATACATCCAGGATCCGATAAGATGTATCAGGATTTAAAAGAACGCTATAGGTGGCCTAAACTCAAGGGAGATATTGCGACCTACGTTGGGAAATGCCTAACTTGTGCAAAGGTCAAGGCCGAATATCAGAAGCCATCTGGCTTATTACAACAACCTGAGATTCCCGTTTGGAAATGGGAACATATATCAATGGATTTCATCACAAAACTACCACAGACCTCTCGAGGTCATGACATGATTTGGGTTATCGTTGGTTGATTTACCAAGTCAGCTCACTTCTTACCGATTCGCGAGAAAGACAATACCGAGGAGTTAGCTGAACTCTACCTTAGAGAGATTGTGGCACGTCATGGAGTGCATGTTTCAATAATCTCTGACCGAGATGGTCGTTTTGTGACAAGGAATTGACAATCAATTCAAGCATCGTTTAGATCTCATTTGGATCTAAGCACAACATTTCATCCACAAATCGATGGACAAAGCGAACGAACCATCCAAACCTTGGAAGACATGCTTCGTGTCTGTGTGATGGATTTAGGCGAAAACTGGGATACTCATTTACCTCTGGTAGAGTTTTCCTATAATAATAGTTATCACACAAGCATTAAAGCCACCCCATACGAAGCACTATACGGACAAAAGTGCCGATCACCGCTGTGCTGGGCGGAAGTCGGAGACAAACAACTCATTGGCCCCGAACTAGTCCAAGAAACTACTGATGAGATATCAAAAATACGAGACCGTGTTAAAGCAGCCCGTGAGAGAAAAAAAGAGCTACGCGGATAGAAGGCGCAAACCATTATCCTTCGAGGTCAGAGAAAAAGTTTTTCTAAGAGTCTCGCCTTGGGAAGGCGTAGCTAGATTCAGGAAACGCAGAAAAACTAAACGCGAGATACGTTGGGACTTTTGAAATTCTAGCAAGGGTTGGTATAGTTACTTACAAGCTAAAGTTGCCAGAAGAACTCAATAGCATACACGACTCATTTCAGGGGTCGGACCTCAAGAAAAGTCCAACCAACGAAAACAGTTATCATCCCAGCGGATGAAATTCACGTAGACGACAAACTCCAGTTTAATAAAGAACCCGTGGTGGTTATGGACTGGAAATTCCACAATACAAGGAGAAGTCGTATTAAACTAGTAAAGATCCGCTGGAACTACGTCACGGACCCGAGTATACGTGGGAACGTGAAGATCAGATCAAGACAAAGTATCCCCAGTGACGTGGCATCTGATATGGCATATTTTGATGACGTGGCAGCAGACATGTTAGCTGACGTGTCATTTGAGGTGGTTATTTTGATGACGTGGCGTCTGACGTGGCTTATTTTGATGACATGACAACTGATGTGGCACTAGTTTTGTTGGTGCATTCATCTGTCGTCTTCGTCTTATATCGAGTCTGGGTTGAATTGCGGTTCTGAGCAAGTGTGATAGCTTGAACATGTCTGATAGCTTGAGATGTCTGTTAGCTTGAAATGTCTGTTAGCTTGAGATGTCTGATAGCTTGAGATGTCTGTTAGCTTGAAATGTCTGTTAGCTTGAGATGTCTGATAGCTTGAACTGTGTATGTGTCATTTCAAGCTGTCTAGCATGTAGTATATATATAGGTCATGTGTTGTCATTTGAAGGAAACAGACCAGAGAGCCTTGTGACTTGCACCGAAGTGTTGCCGGTATATTTTGTGCCTGTAATCGTTGTTAAATCAATACACAAGGTGTTTAAAGTGATATTCAAGCTGTTTCGAAGTCGGTTTCTTATTTTCCGCATCTGAAACTGATAAAATCTCTTCTGAACGACTCGTTTGGGTCACAAACCGATCCTACAAGTGGTATCAGAGCTCAGGAGGAAGAGATCTTGCCAAAACAGCTTATTTTCGTCACTTTTTCTGATTTCTACACCATTCTTTTCAAATTTGAAAATTTTTCACGGTTAAAAACGGCTCAAACTTTCACATATTGTGTGTAATCATGTATTAACAAATCCTGGAAAGTTTCAGCATTAAAATCGAACTAAAACTTGATAAAATCGGTCTGCTCGCTTGAAATTGGTTCGTGTTTGCTGACATCATCAACTGTTCAAGCTAACATAACGCCGTGTGTCAGCTTGAAACTGGTATCTAGCTTGAAAATTCACCGTGGTCGCTTGAAAAAATCAACCTTGTTCGCTTGAAACTGGCAGCTAGCTTAAAATCATTGACCGCTTGAAAACATGTATCATGTATTATGATACCGAGTCTAATCGGAGTGATCAGCATATTGGGAAAAGAAATCACATGTATTGTGTCAGTCGAGGTGATCAGAAACATGTGTGATTACATGTGAATTTCACATTTTATATTACATCAACTTTGAAGGAATCATAGTTCACGTGATCACATCTTAGCGGCCCAATAGATTTCTCGAATTGTTGAATTATTGTCGGCTGCATGTGAATTAATTGAGAAATGTGATAATTAGAGGCCCAGATTTGCATGTGATTTTGGTTTTTTTGTCATCGGCCCAAGTTTCCATATACATCGACAAAAGACCAAGCGGCCCAATCAGATTTAATGCAAATTTAAAGTTGTCGGTTTGCAAGTGAATTCATGTGATTGTGTGTCAGGAGCATGTGAATTGGGGTCACAAATTTGATAAATTGTCTCGGTTCAATTGAAGGTATTGTTTACAAATTTGATAAAGTGATCGTTTGGAGACCAGTATTTTTGAAACAAGAAAGTTTGTGTTTTTTGTGAACTCTCGAAATCGAAACATGGATTTTGAAGAAGTATTGGCATATGTGCATCATGAATCTCATCAGTATTTTCCGATAAAGAAAGAAGAAGAAACAGTCTCAGCAAAAGAAGTTTTGGAAAAAGTTCCGGTTTTTGATCACTCGTCTGATGAAGAGAGTGACAATTATGAAGAGGAAATCCGGGAACTTGAAAATCATAAACAACAACTTCCATCTGATCAATGTAGTGGAAAGTTATTTTATGCCGATAAAATTGAAAAATTGAAAGAAAAACAAGATGCAAAAAGAAAAAATCAAAAGGCAGTTATTGTTAAAGAAGAGATTAGAGCTGAGAAAGAAGTAAAAGCAACAACAACAGAAAAGCAAATCAAACCTAGTGTGAAAAGGCAGGTTGAACAAATTTCATCTGTCAAGATTGAGAAAGAAGAATCTGAAAAACCTGTATCTGTGATTCCTGAACCAGAGTTAAAGAAAGAGGTTGCAGAAGACGCACCTATCTTTGATCATTCATCAGAAGAAGAGAGTAAGGATGAAAGTGTTCATGAGGAGAAGAAACAGGTTGAAAATATTTCAGCTTTGAAGGTTGAGACGAAAGCTGAAGAGAAACAGATTCCTGGGAAATACTTAAACTGTGAAAAATCTGAGACAGACAATGCCAAACTCTTGAAGAATGTAGAGAGTTTGTCATTAGAAAACAAAAATCTTAAAAAATCAGAAAATGTTTTGAAAATCAAATATACAATTTGGAAAATGAAAAAGTAAAAATTGAGAAAGATTTTCAAAGTCAAATAAAAATTTTAGAAGATGAGAGAGATTTGTTTGGTAAAAACAATCTTGAAAAACAAATTGCAATTAATTCTCATCTTGAAAAGATTATTCGACTTGAAAAGGAAGCAGAGTGTGCTCAAAAGAAAATCAAAGAATGGGAAGAAAAGTTGAAGGTGTTTGTGAATACTTCAACTATTCCTTGTCCAAAACCTATTAATTCAGTTCCAATAAGTGACGATGTCACAGACTATGATAAAGTTATAGTTGAAGATTGCGATGAGAAATCTGATGATGAAAATGAAAAAATGAAGAAAAAGAATTTATTTTTGAAGTTAAAAGAAAAGTTTCAAGAAACTGTTCCACAATCAACTGAAAATGGAGAATGCTCTAAGCAAAAACCTTTGAAGAAGAAAGTGGAACAAAGACAAAAAGAAAAATTTTTGAAAAATGTTCAAAAAGAAAATAAAAGTTTATCAGATCAATCATCCAATCGCAATCAAAAATTACAAAAAGTAAAAAATGAAAATTCAAAAATTGTTGGTAATGAGTGGTGCAGGTCGGACCACAGAGCTCAAAGGCCAAATCCAGCAAACAAGAGGAGGAAAGATTATCACCAAGCCAAACAGTGCTTTGATCTAAATGTTTGGACTGAAAATGGTGATTGGTACGATAACAGAGTGTGTTACAGATGCGGCTATCAAGGACACATTGCTGTTAACTGCCAGAGTTGGAGATTTGAGACGAGGAGATGCTTTAACTGCAACATCATTGGCCATATTGCTAGAGATTGCTCAATGAGATCAATGAGACGATCAAGGGCTGAATCTCAGAAGCAGGTGAAGAAACCAGTCAATGTTAAGCCCAAAGAACAGAAGGTTCAAGAATCTAAAGTTCAAGAAAAGAAAGTGAAGCTTTCACAGGGGCAAAAAGACAGACTGAGGAAGAAGAGGAAGAAAGCGAGAGAGTGTCTTGAAAGGATTTTGTCCTCGGGTACAATTGGTAATTCAGATAAAAGTTCTGATGAATCGATTTGCTCAAATGATCAGTCAAGCAAAATGAATTCATCAGATACAAATCTGAGGACAAAAAAGAGAGTAACGAAAGAAAAATTGACTAATCAAACTGATAAACAATCAAAGAAAGTTAATTTTTCAGACAAAACTTTTATCAAAGTTTTTGAATATAAAAGAAACTGTGAAAAGTCATTTATGTCACAAGTTGATGAATTTGGAAAACCTAAATCTAGAGTGGATTGGGTTCCAATAAAAGTCGGCGATGAATTTGTTTCTTTGAAAACAAAGGAGCCACTTTCTGGCAATGAATCTGTTTCTTCGGAAACAAAGGAGCCACATGTCGGCGATGAATCTGACTCATCAAAGTCAGATAAGCCACGATCAGGCGATGAATCTGGTGTGGTAAAGCTAGAAGAGCCGTGTGTTGAGGTAAAAGTTGAGAATTCTAGTCTAACAATGGATGATGTAAATTTTCCACCATTGTTGAACAAGAATTCAAAATCACCCAAGGACACTCAGGCTTGGGTGAATCTGTTTAAATGAAAAACCTGACTTGCCGGAGCTCCCAAGTATGTAATTGTGGAGCAGGAATCGGCATCTTTCTTGAGAAATTCACTTCGGTGATATTTCGACTTACAAGTGGTAAATCAGGGACATTAAGTTGTACTTGATTTTCTACAAGTGATGTTTGTGGATTGATCTTACAAATGTTAGTTTTTACAAATGGTTGAAAGAACAAGGTGATGAAACCCCATGTTTGAGAAATGACTCACAAAACTAATTTTCCGGAAAAACCATTTTGATTAAAACAAACTTAAGTGTTTTGAAATCACTATGGGAAAATGTTTTGTTGTCAGGGGGAGTTCTGATTGTTCAAGCCAAGTGAATGGAGAATTGAAGTGATTCTCATCATGTTGTCACATTTCTTGTACAGTTTGTTTTCAAATTTTCCCAGAAAATCAAAATTGAGACATATTTTGATTTTAGGGGGAGTAAAAATTTTAAAAAAAATTAGAAAATTAGAAAATGTCAAAAATATTGAAAAAATCAAAATGAGTTTTGTTGTGAAAAAGAGGAAATGATAGTAGATCAGTTGGACTGTCACAGCATGCTAAAGAAATGGAGAGATAAAATGTGATAAGCGATCTCACTAAAGATGTGACGGTAGGCTCAGCTAGACTAGTAGATTTGCGAGAACGATACAAACCTAAAATGAAAAAGCCTAGTTCTAGTGGGAAACGCGGTAGAAAGCATAGTACTTAGTTTTGTCCTTCTTGATTGTGTGCCTACTCAGTAATCGCTGATTGTCGAAAGACATAAAAACTGGTCAAGTTTGTGAACTTTCACAACTTTGCCGAAAAGTCGCTGTGATTGTGCATTTCATTTTGCAAAGATTTAAACTTGTTTTATTTCTTTATTTTGTTTAAGCATTGGACATCCTCTGCGTATACGTGAGTATCGACCTGGATGTTAGTGCCTAAACGTTCTGCTTTATTTTCTTTGGTGTTTCGTTTAAGCTTTGGATCACCTCTGCGTATACGTGAGTATCGACCTGGTGGTTAAAGCCTAAACAACTTCAACTTGTTTTATTTTTCTTATTTTGTTTAAACATTGGACTTTCTCTACGTATACAGAAGTATCGACCTGATTGTTAATGTTTAAACATTCTGCTTTGTTTTCGCACAAATCACAGTTGATAAAAGTTTAAAGGCATTACTTGAGTCAGTGTATTGCATGATGAGGGGATATGCTGAGATCGTGGGGTCCATAAGGACTTAGTGCATATTAATATACATTAAACGTATCGGTAAGCATTTCGAAAGTTTTTAGATTGAGTTTAAGTGGACAACAATATCGTCAATCTATGTGAATTGTTTAGAACTGAAAATGTTTAAAGCTTAACGGTGCTAGTGATTGCTCACGTAAACTGACATGATCCTCTTGCACAAACTCACAAAAATAGTGTCTGTAAATATTTCTTTACTGCATTCCTTTGTTATCAAAAATTCAAAAAGATTTTTGGTGTGTTTTAGCATAAATTTTGAAAAATACAAAAAGATTTTCGACAACTGATGTTGAAGAACTGATTTTCAAAATTCCAAGTGCTGAACATGATGAACAGGGTTGGGTTTGAATGCTGAATTGAGAAATTTGTTTTGAGAAAGAAAAGTTTGATTAGTTAATCGAGATCATTAATTTGAACTTGATGTAACTATTACTAGTAAGTTTTTCTTATTGATTTAAGTAAAAACTTATGTGGTGGTGAGAAATTTTGTGCAGGAAATGAGCTTAAACAGAGATAAAGCCAGGAATTGATCTCAAGGTGATAGCTAATTCCAGACGGCGATCCCATCATGATGAGAGGGGGAGTCTGATGAGGTTAGAGCCAAAGAGAAGATCCTGGTATATGCTAAGAAAGAAAAGAGACTGATAAAGACTGAAGATGCGAAGACTCAACACTTAAGACTCGTCAACATCTGAGGGGGAGTCTGTTGGTGCATTCATCTGTCGTCTTCGTCTTATATCGAGTCTGGGTTGAATTGCGGTTCTGAGCAAGTGTGATAGCTTGAACATGTCTGATAGCTTGAGATGTCTGTTAGCTTGAAATGTCTGTTAGCTTGAGATGTCTGATAGCTTGAGATGTCTGTTAGCTTGAAATGTCTGTTAGCTTGAGATGTCTGATAGCTTGAACTGTGTATGTGTCATTTCAAGCTGTCTAGCATGTAGTATATATATAGGTCATGTGTTGTCATTTGAAGGAAACAGACCAGAGAGCCTTGTGACTTGTACCGAAGTGTTGCCGGTATATTTTGTGCCTGTAATCGTTGTTAAATCAATACACAAGGTGTTTAAAGTGATATTCAAGCTGTTTCGAAGTCGGTTTCTTATTTTCCGCATCTGAAACTGATAAAATCTCTTCTGAACGACTCGTTTGGGTCACAAACCGATCCTACAAGTTTGGTGACGTGGCAACTTATGTGAGCAAATTGGGTTAGTGTTGGGTTAGTTTAGAAGTGTTGTAGGGAAATAAGTTTAAAGTTGGGAGTGGTGTGGAACAAATCGAAAATTAGGAGTGTTACCGGTCAATTGGTGAAAGTTGAGGTTATTTAAATCCAATATCACTATTTTAACACACATGCCACACCAAGGATTGGGATCAAATACAAAGACTCCTAAAAATAAGAAGTGTACAAAGGCTCCTAAAAATAAAGCTACTTCACAAAAAAAAAAACAACACCCACCACCACCCAAAAACCTAAACCTAAACTCCACCCCTCCCCCCAATTTTATTATTTTTTTTTGCAGGGGGGGGGGTGGGTGTTTAGGTTTTGGGTGGTGGTGTAGTGGGTTTAGATTTTAGGATTTTAGACACTTGTCACTCTTTAAAATCTTCTTACACTTCTTACAATTAGAAGCCTTTGTAGAATAACTTAACCCGCCACACCAAATATCTTCCGGTCAATATCTTCATCTTCATTATTCATTAAAACAAAACAACTCACACTCCCTCTCCACTCTCCTAAAACCTACGGCCAAGGAACCCCACCCCAAAGCTTCCATTTTAAACCAATTAAACGTTAGATTAATGGCTTGTTCTTGCTAGTTTTTGAGATTCAAAGAAGAACCTTTGGAGCATAACTTGGACTGAATCTCAAAACTCAACTTCTTGCACACCTTTGAAAGACTTGTTCACCCCTAGTTTTGAACTAGTAGTAAATTTCTTTTCTTTTCTTGTCTTGTAGTTTTATATAAAAGTCTATATTGTGCAAGTTGTGTTTCACCAAATAAAATGATTTTGGATTTTTTTTTTAATCAAAGTAGGCTAGGCTAATCCAGTGATAAAATCGAAATCTTAAAATGTTTGGATGTTGGATTTTGGGTTATGAATATGGTGTTGGTGATTGATGTTGATGTTGTTAGAATAAAGTGTGATGATGTGCTTAAATGGTGATTATTTGGATGATGATTTTAGTGAGGCGATGAACATGATTATATAGTGTTTTTAGGCTAAAAATGGGTCTTGTAAATGTATAGTGATAGCCGTGAGTTGATTATGGATTTGGTAGTCTTGATGTTTTTGATGTCTAAACACAAGACTTTGGTCATTTCTTATGAAAATGTTGTTTCTGACAAACTATGAGCTTCAAAACATACATACACACGTATTTATCTACTATAATAAAAGAAACCAAGTTTTGGACACGTGTCATTCATTGAATGTATCCTCAAATCTATATTTATCTTATATTAATTAATCAAATAAATAATAAATTAATATTAAATCTTATCGTACTTTAAAAATATTATCTTCAAATCTAAATTGTTAATTTAATATATTTTTAAAATAAATACCTCTCTTTCCTACTTATCTTATATTAAATATATAAATAATAAATTAATATTAAATGTTATCCTAATTTATTAAAAAAATTTTTATTATTTGGTATACAAAATTATATTTATTCAACTTTTGTAAAACGCGAGGTTTTTAAAAATATAAATTTTTGTATTATTTACTATAAATATAATTTTTTTTTATTATTTACTATACAAAGTTACATTTATATAAACCGGGTAATACACGAAGTTTTTAAAGATATAATTTAGTTTTTATCATTTGCTATGTAAAATTAGATTTATTCAACACTTGTAATACACAAGATTTTTTAAGGATATAATTTTTTTATTATTTGGTAGATTTTCAACCCGACTATACATGAGTTTTTTAAAGATATGATTTTTTTAGTATTTAATATAGAAAATTACATTTATTTAATATGTGTATAGACATGGTTTTTAAAGATATAACTCTTTTTTAGATCTATTCAACACGTGTAATATACGGGGTTTTTAAGGATGTAATTTTTTATTATTTGGTAGATTTGTTCAACCCGATTATACACGGGTTTTTTAAAGATACAACGTTTTTAGTATTTAGTATACAAAATTACATTTATTTAATCTGTGTAATACACATTGTTTTCAAAGATATAATTTTTTTATTATTTGATATATAAAATTACATTTATTTAACCCATACAATATACGAGGTTTATAAAGATATAACTTTTTATTATTTAATATATAAAATTACATTTATTCAACCCGTGTAATACACGGGGTTCTAACCTAGTATAATATTTATATAAAAACTAGCATTTTATGTAAAATGGAATCTTAACATAAATATCCAAGTCTTGGAAATTTTGGGAAATTGTATATATAATTATAGTTGGAAGTATTTTGAATAATATATATATATATATATATATATATATATATATATATATATATATATATATAGGGTTTGGCTCTATAGGAAACTCTATCTTTTTTAGAAAACTATGCAAACCCATTGTCATCCATTGATTAACAACCATCCAACTTGATCAATGGCTCTCATCATTTTGGATAGAATTATCTTTAAAAGAAATAGTATAATACACAAACAGACAAGTGGAAGGGCATTTTTGGAAGTACATTCCTTCTCTCTCCAGTGTCCAATCCTATCATCTCTCTTTAATGCATTGATCTTTCTCTCTCTTCATATCCAATTCAAAATCACAATCTCATCTCAGCTCTCTCAATTCCCTCTCTCTAAAATCACAGATCTCATTTCTCTCCTCCCTAAATCAAAACCCTAGCCCCCATGACTTTCCCTTCTCTCTACACAACACTTACAACCTGCAAAGCTTAGAGAGAGAGAGAGAGAGAGTTCTATAACGGCAATGGCGGTGGTTAACCAACCGGTGTTCCGATGTTCGCTTCTGTTGCTGCTTATAGCCGTCGTCGCCACCACCGGTGCCGGTGAGGAAGAGATGGAATCTAATCTCAGGTGATGATTTTTTCCCTCATTGAATGATATGTTCTTTTGCCTGTTGATTTCTTAATTTTAGTTTTTTTCCCTCATTGAATGATATGTTCTTTTGCCTGTTGATTTCCCTCATTGAATGATATGTTCGTCGCCACCACCGGTGCCGGTCAGGAAGAGCCTTGAATGAGAGTGCAGTTCAAGACCCTGAAGAGTGTGATATCCATGGTAGAAATGTAAGATTCTAATTAATTCACTTGTATCTAGATACATTATTGGAATTGATATATTAACAATGTCTTTATGATATTCCTGACAAAATTACTTAAGATATTTCAATAGCAAATTGTATTTTAAAAATAATAATAATAATAATAATAATTCATATCCACAATTGACCAATGACACTTCTAAATGTCACTTTCGGTGCTAACAGTCTGTCCATAACTTTCATTTATGTCGTTTCAAAACCATTTACAATATGTTGATTATGATAACAATTAGTCATTTTGTTCATTAGAGGCAAAGTTACTTTTTCGGTAAACTGGGATTGCATATTCATCATATTAGTTTGTTGTGATGAGCAGGAGCATGAGAAACAGCACTGAAAGAAGGAAACTAGGATTCTTCTCATGTGGAACTGGTAATCCCATTGATGACTGCTGGAGGTGTAACCCGAACTGGCAAAAGAACCGCAAGCGCCTTGCAGACTGTGGTATCGGTTTTGGGCGGAATGCCATTGGAGGCCGTGATGGCCGGTTTTACATGGTCACGGATTCTGGAGACGAGCCATTTATGGTAACACATGTACCGGTAATGTGGATAGTATGTAACGTGTAATATGAAACGAGCCATTTATGGTAACACATGTACCGGTAATTTTGGAATATATAATATGAAACGGGTCATTTGTTTTGCACATTTTGGAACGTATAACATGTGTTAAGCCTCTGTTATAATCTTTTTGTAACCTGACATGTATTCATGTATAAGCTAGTGGTTTACAAAACACCATGATGTGTATATACTGATCTAACATGTGTTACAATTTGTCTGTTTGGAACATGTAATTGCTTAACATGTGACAAGGGTGAAAACAGTCGACGGGGGTGATGAGTTTAATGGTGAGCTTAGTTAATATCGTAATCTTGTTGTAACCCCACTTGTTGTAACCCTATATAACGTGTGTTAAGCTTTTGTTAATTAAAAAAAAAAACAAGTAATATCTATTTTATTTTTGTTGATGTTTAAAATATCCGATAATGTGGATACTGAGCGTAAAACTTGTACAAGTAATAAATGTACAAGTTAGTATGTAATGTGTAATATGAAACGAGCCATTTATGGTAACACATGTACCGGTAATTTTGGAATATATAATATGAAACGAGTCATTTGTTTTGCACATTTTGGAACGTATAACATGTGTTAAGCCTCTGTTATAATCTTTTTGTAACCTGACATGTATTCATGTATAAGCTAGTGGTTTACAAAACACCATGATGTGTATATACTGATCTAACATGTGTTACAATTTGTCTATTTGGAACATGTAATTGCTTAACATGTGACAAGTGTGAAAACAGTCGACGGGGGTGATGAGTTTAATGGTGAGCTTAGTTAATATCGTAATCTTGTTGTACCCCACTTGTATACATATGATAACGTGTAAGCATCCATTATAACCCGACTTGTATTCATGTATATGAAAGTGGTTTACAAAACACCATGATGTGCATATACTGATCGTAACACGTGTACAAGCCAATATGGAATTATAATCTTGGTTTAACCCAACATGGTGTCATGTATAAGCTAGTGGTTTCCAAAACACCATGATTTGTATATACATACTGTAACATGTGTTACGCGCCTGACATGTATAACGTGTGTTAAGCCTCTATTATAACGTGTGTTAAGACTTCCAGAATGGATGCATAAACTACAATAGTAACTTAATAACAACATAGTATACCTGATATAACGTGTGTTAAGCCTCTTTTATAACGTGTGTTAAGACTTCCAGAATGTGTTAAGTCCATACCGTTTTAACATCATGTACTAGACAAAACAAAATAAGAGTCTCACATTACATATTACTAGTAAACAAAAATACATAGCACTAAGAAAATGGTGGAGCTTCCTTTTACAGTCTGCCTTAGCTTTTCAGCGGCTACCTTTGCTGCCTTAGCTTTTCAGCGGCTACCCTTGCTTTATTGTTTGGGTCGGTCTTGAAACGGATTGTAAACATGTGGGTGTGCGTATGCCAGGGAAGTTATAAAAATGTGTTTTCATGTCACACGTAACACGTGTTACGTTGTACATGGGTTTCATGTCACATGTAACACATGCATGTCCGAGAAGTTCAACCTATAACACGTGTTAGTTGTGTTGTGCTGTAACATAAACATGGTCATGATCCTTGAGCATCTGATCCATGTTTGACGAAACCAACGGTCCCGACAATTGGATCTTATTTCCCTTGAATCCATCACCGTCCTAATAAACAAAAAGATAAGATAACCGTTAAGTCGTTAACCAGACATAAATATTAACACATTCATAGCCAGATGTTCAGACTATAACACGTGTTACGTTGGTTGTGCTGTAAGACAAACTTGGCTTAGCTGTGAAACAGGAGTTCAGACTATAACACGTGTTACGTTGGTTGTGCTGTAAGACAAACTTGGCTTTTCGTTTCTAAAAACAGATGTGCCGATTATTAGACGTCTTAAAATAAAAAAACCGGGCATGTGTTAAACACGTCATAACTATAATAATTTAAATTGTATGGCCATGTCTAATAGGATAAAGTGTAACATGTATTAGGGTATGACGATGTTTAAAATTGCAATCAGATCCACATTGCAATCTATCTTCTTCTTCTCAAATATGTTCAAAATTTCTAATTTGGTCTAAAAATTGTATTTTATTACCTTGTTTCTTATTTTCTTTCTTATACATTATATTGGAAGCAAAATGAAATAACCAATGTTGTTGGTCCAAAACATGCCAAGATTATAGGCAAAGGACTACTGGTGTATGTAGAAGCAAAAATAAAACAAACTGACGTTAATAAACCAAACATCAAACAAATTCATCTTCATCTATGTATGAATTTCAAGTTAGGCTTTCTAAGATGATATAAAATAATCATATTGAACTAATCCACATAATAAATAAAGAAAACATCAAACAAAAATCTTGATGAGAGTATGGATACAATACACAAAGAAATCAAACCCTACAGTTGAACTTCAAAGCAAATTGTTTGCTTGATATCAAAATCAAATATAGAAAAATAAGGGTAATAACTTGATTAAAATAAATCCAACCTTCACATAAGAAGCCGGGTACGCACATCATCTTCATCCATCGCTTCCTGCAAATCGATTTCCCAAATCTTCATCAACACAACCTGCAATTTGACACTTCTTCAATTAAAAACTTGAACCTCAAATCTCCACCTGTATCGTTTTATCCTTTTCCTCTTCTTCAATTTGACACTTCAAGAACCGGGGAATGACGATTTTTGGGGAGCGAAGAAATTGATGGAACCAGGCTCTCTCTCTCTCTCTCCAAATGAAAAGAAAAATCAGTAATACCTGTTGGTTCTATCACCAAACCCTAGAGCTGGACTCACCATTCACCATCAGCATTTGTCTCTATTTGGGAAATCGTTTTGCAGGATTAAAGATGTGATGAGAGCAACACCTTACTTTCTTTTCTTGAAGAGCTTCGATAATTGCTTCGATCCTCAGATTTGGTGGCTTCAATAGAAATGAATGAGTATAAGATCTACATCTAGGTCTTTGAGAAATGGTTTGTTCAAATCTGATAAAATTGAAAAAAAAAAAGTGTTCTTGATGTTTTTTAGAGAGAGAAAGATGAAGGAGTTGGTAAGAGGTGAATGAAATGACTTACAGTGTATTAGGGTGTGTGTATGAAATGATGCAACATGTGTAAAAAGACAATCCTACCCTCCAAAGCTCTAAAATCATATGTTGATGTGGATAAATGTAGGCCACATGTTGAGTTTGCATAGTTTTCTAAAAATTAAGGGTTATATATATATATATATATATATATATTCGAACCTTATTATATATAATTAATGGAATGTATTTCCGGGAAATGCGACTAGTTCTTTGGGAAATTGTTTTAATGTTTATGGCTTGCATGGCTTGTGTGTATATATAAAATGCATGGTATGTATTTGGTGGAAATGTGTTCATATATTTATATATACTTATACGTATGATAATGTTCGTGCCAATGGATGGTTTTAGAAAAAAAAAATATAAAATAACATATACTTTATTATTTTCCTGGAATTTATCGTGTTTCGAACAATATATATTTATTTTTAGATTGAATATAATAACTTATTCGTGTTCATTTTCATGGTTTTCAAAATGGTATTTCATAATATAAATGTGTTCATATATTTATGTATACTTATACGTATGATAATGGTCGTGCCAATGGACGGTTTTAGAAAAAAATATAAAATAATATCTACTTTATTATTTTCCTTGTATTTATCGTGTTTCGAACAATATATATTTATTTTTAGATTGAATATAATAACTTGTTCGTGTTCATTTTCATGGTTTTCGAAATTGTATTTCATAATATAAATACATATTATTTTTGGATGAACTACATATATTCAGTGTTGTAAAAGTCGCTAGGCGGTCCCTAGTCGGCCGACTGGGGAGTTGGGAGTAATCGGAGTACTCGGGGAGTACGCGGACATGGTAAATATAAAGAAAATTAATTGTTATATATTATTTATGTGTTAAAATAAGCATAATTCATGTCAACTGGGTATAATTTAAAATGAAACATGTTTAAAGTTCAAATATTCTGAATACAAGTCCGACTAGTCTGAGTACAGGGCCGAGTAGTCCGAGTACAAGGCCGAGTAGGCCGATTTTGACCGAGTTTGACCGATTAAAAGTCAACAAACCACGTTGACCGCCTAGACCGACTAGGCCGACTAGGCTGACTAGGCTCCGACTAGGCCGACTAGGCGCCGACTAGGACCGAGTACTCCTGAGGCCGACTAGTTGAGACCGCCTAGGAGGAAGTCGCCAAGGTGGAGGTCCGAGGACCGAGTACTCGCCGAGTACTCGGTCGAGGAATCCGACTTTTGCAACACTGCATATATTTATATTTTCATGGTTTTCGAAATGGTATTTCATAATATAAATACATATTATTTTTGGATGAACTACATATATTTATATGCCAGTTTGGTCGTGTGTAGACATGGCGGGCTAGCTAAACGTGTTTTTTGGATGGAATCCTAGTAGTATGTTGACTTATGTGTTAATATATATAAATATACACACAGGGGTAGGATCATATACAAACTATGTATTTTATAAAAACCATGAGAACCAATATAATTATGCCATATGGATTGATTATCTGAGTAGACATGAGGGTAAAATGGTCATAGCAAATTATGGGTTGTTTTGATAATTCCTAAATTCATGCTACTCATTTATGTCTTGATTTGCACGTTCCTTATGAATCATTGAAACAATTATTTGAAGAACAAAACACACACAAAAGATGATGAAGAAAACACAAACAAAAGATGATGCCATGAGATCTGCAGCATACTCAAGAGAATGCCGTGAGACCTGAAGAAGCCATCGACACCATCTATTTCTGGATTAGAAGAAGCCATCGATACCTCCAATGTCTTCGCAAGAAGCATCGACCCAAAGAAGCCATTGACATCTCTGATTCATGAATAAATTGTATGGTTACTTATAATCATGAGAAGGAAGGCGTTGTTTTGGGGTTGTTTATCAACGAAAAACAGAAACAAATATATGGGATTTTTGTTGTTTTTTCATCACAAGAAGCCTAGCCATGTATGAAGGTTTGAGTTTCAGACCAAATGACGTAGATGGACTCTCAAAAACAAGAAGACGTAGAGCTTTTAATTTTCTTTTGTTTTTGGAATTGAAAAATAGCAATGTGTTCTTTAGGTTTATGTGCTATTATTCAAAATAGAAGTTAACACTTTTTGTATGTGCTAATGTGCTGATAGCATTGCTAATGTGTTCTTTAGGTTTATGTGCTATTATTCAAAATAGCACTTAACACTTTTTGTATGTGCTAATGTGCTAATTTAGTATTGTGCTATTTTTAATTTTTTTAAACATTTTTTGTATGTGCTATTATTCAAAATAGCACTTAACACTTGTATGTGCTAATAGCATTGTTTTGATGGTCAGATCAGAATACCATTGTTTTTTAATCATTTTTTTACGTCCTAATTTACTATGTGGTATTTTTAACCTTTTAAACATTTTTTATGTGCTATTATTTAAATTAGCACTATTTTGCATGTGCTACTATTCAAAAAAACACAATTTTTTATGTGCTACTACTGTGCTAGTAATGGTAAATTTAAAATCCGGTATTATAGTAAATTTAAAATCTGTTTTATAATTTTTATCACAGTGTTAATTGGAATAACTGATTTTGAGATATTCAAGGGATTTGGAAAGTGATTTCATTTAATAAAAACACACAAATACCGAAAATACCCTTAAATCTAATTAGTCAAACACACTAATTGCAATTGATGAGGTGTCATCAATCTTAGCCATATATATAATTATTTAAAGGTCAAGATCTATTCTTACAGTTTTTAGGATAAATTTAGTTTGTATGGGATCACACCCCTATACACACACGGGGTAACACTTGGATAATCACAACTGGTCGTTAAGTTTAATATTTAATTAAAAACTAGTATGGATTCACCCGCGCTACGCGGCGGGAATCTAGTCGGTATCGATTCGTTTCATTACAACACCGACACTCGTTATAACAACGGAAAGCCAAAACCACGAAAAACAAAGTCGTTATATGTTAAAGGATATTAACATGTGTTTTAAATCGATCTTTTACAGATGAAACCGATATCACGTTCAGTTGGTATTGAGTTGGTTTTTTCGTTACCGTTACTTTAATCAGAGTTATAAATGTTAAATACTACAATTTTTTCAACTTTCAGCACTTACAAACAGAAATCATTTTTAATCAAAAACGGCATAATACACACATGAATATTCTATAGGATATAAAAGAGTAGAGTTAATTACATAGTTAGTCCCTGTGGTTTGCACAAAATAACAAACTTAGGTACTAATAGTTTCTGATAACATTCTAGGGTATTAACTTTTCATTTTGTAACGTTTGAGGGTATTAAGCTTTTTTTTAGGCTTAAAATCACATTTTGTTAGTACCTAAGTCTGTTATTTTGTGCAAACCACAGGGACTACCTATGTTATTACCTTAGAAGTTAATACCTTCAAACGTTACAAAATGAAAAGTTAATACCCTAGAAGGTGATTTTAAACTATTAGTACCTAAGTTTGTTATTTTGTGCAAACTACAGGGACTAACTATGTAATTAACTCGGATATAAAATAAGTAAATTTCGAGGAGTCAATAGTCACAAAAAATCACATGGTAAACAATTTACCCAAAACACAAGCTTCTGTCTTCCTCGTTCATCGCCCCTGCCCACACCGCCGTAGCCACCTCGCCGCCACAGCCACTTCAAACAACCAGCAAAACGCCGCCGTGAGCAGAGCGGATCTGGTTTCGTATTGTCTGCTTCATCAACGCAAACCCGGCTGTGGTGCTTAGCCGTAGCGGTGGCGGCGGCGACTTTAAAGGGTATTCCGATTACCAGAAAAATCACTAAATCCCAGTTCTTTAGCTGACCCGGATTCGTGCACTCCGGTAATTATTGGTTTCTCGCCGGCAAGATTGCGTTTTGCTCTGGTCGTTTTTGGGTAGCCATCGTCAATATCTTTGAAGGACAATATTGTACTTCTTTTTCAGACGAAGAACGTTCTTACCAATATTGTTTTTATAGGCGCCCGAAGTGAACTAACAAAAATTCAGTGGCCAAAGTCAAAAAGCGAAGACTATCACTGGCGCAAACCAGTGATGTCAATTGATATATATAATAATATTAACATCTCATTTAGTCTAAGCAAGTTTGGTGAACAACTTGTCGGGTAGACTCATGTTATGCCTAGTGTCTTATATAGTTTAGGACACGTGTAGACCAGTTTGCTTGTTTGGAGTTTTTTTCATTTGCTAGCATTGCAGAGTAGCGCTCCAGGCGAGTTCACAACCTTTTTTACTGTTTTCATATTTTGGGGGAACGACATGCTTGTTTTATGCTACCTCGCATGGTTGTAAAAGTCTCGCCTAGGCTCCGAGTACTCCCCGAGTACTCGCTACAAGGTAGGTTGTCGAGGCCCGAGTACTGTTCTCCCAGGCCAATTACTCCCCGAGTAATCTCCGCCTAGGCCGAGTACCTCCCGAGTTCTCCCGAATCCGACTAGGGAGCGCCTAGCGACTTTTGCAACCATGCTACCTCGTATGGTTTTCGAGAATTGCATAAAGGGTTTACAAAGACATGCTTGTTTTATGCTACCTCATATAGTTTTTGAGAATTGCATAAAGGGTTTACAAAGACATGCTTGTTTTATGCTAAATCATATGGTTTTCATGAATTGCATTGAAGGTTTACAAAAACATGCATAGTATTAGGCAACTCCATAATATAATATTTGCCTCCAATCAATCTATAGAATTTCCATATTAAAATGTATTTAATTGTAAATCTGTTTCCTATGTAAATTAGAGAATTAGTCTCCTTTAGTTTAGCTCATTCCTTGTATCGATTCTTGTATTTATAAGTGTACTCAATCAAATGAAATATTCATTGGGATTTTAGATTAACTCATGGTATCAGCCAAACCTTGAGATCCCCACCCAATTTCTTTCCTTTGACCGTAACCTACTCTCTCTTCATCTTTCTTCTTTCTTTTCTCTTTCCCATTCTTTCTGTTCATCTATTTCTCCATATTATCTATTATGGCCACCGATTTATCTTCACTTCCTCTTCATTCAGTAAGCCATCTCATCAATATTAAACTTACTTCAACAAATTACCTTTCATGGGAGAAGCAAATAACTCCTGTACTCGCCTATCTTGGTCTTATCGGACATATCGATGGCTCCACGCCACCACCACCGGAAACCATTAATTCCGGTGACAAACCCACTGCCAACCCAGCTTTCACAGCCTGGAAAGCCACTGACCAGAAAGTCCTTCTTCTGCTGAACTCAACCCTGACCGAAGAATCAATGTCTGAAACCATCGGACATCACACAGCCCACTCGGTTTGGAAGGCCTTGGCAAATGCGTACAGTCATTGCTCGATTGAATGTATTCATAACCTGAAAGACACCCTTCGAAATCTTCAAAAAGGCACCTCCACTGTCTCCGAGTTTGGTCGAAAATTTAAAAATATTTCTGATCAACTCGCCGCTATCGGACACCCGGTTAGCGACGAGGACAAGCGACACTGGTTTCTATGTGGTTTAGGGGCTGCTTTCGAAAATTTTTCTACTTCTCAACGCACCATTCGCCCAGCACCCTCCTTCCGTGACCTTCTAGCCAACGCCGAAAACCAAGGGCTTTTTGTTCAAAAACTTCATGGTTCTCAGCAACCTGAGGCTGCTTTCTATGCAAACAACCACAAACAAAATCGCTCGTCTTCTCGAGGATGGGGACGCTCCACCTCTTCTAGAGGTCGAGGAGGAACCTATCCTAAGAGAACCCCTCATTGCCAATTATGTCGAACAGATGGACACTATGCCCCTGCTTGTCCAAATCTCGGTTCTTTTGCCAAAAAGGCGACTTCTATTGATGCAAATCTTGCACAAGCATTCCACGCTCAATGCAATATCCAACCGGAAACTTCGGATTGGACAGCCGACTCAGGTGCCACAACGCATATGATCCAACACAATAACGGTTTAAATATGTCTAAAATTAATACCGGTAACATACGCGTCACCTTTGGTAATGGTGCTTCATTACCAGTCACTCATATAGGCAACAAACTTTTAAATGATTCTATTTCATTACAAAATGTTCTTGTGGTTCCTGATCTCACAAAGAATCTACTCTCTATAAGTAGACTCACCAATGATTCACCAGTTGATGTGTTATTTTCTAACAATTATTTTCACATACAGGACCGAAAAACGAAGGAAGTTCTTGCTAGAGGCATTTGCGAGAATGGATTCTATGTTCTTACCCAAAGTCACAAGTCTCTTGTTGTCGCGCTCACTGCTTCTCATCTTCGTGCTTCTTTTGATAAATGGCATAGCCGTCTAGGACATGTTTCCTTTAAAACCATAACTTTGTTAAACAAATTTGGTCACGTTTTTGTTACATCTTTATTACCCAAACCGGGTTTGTGTAACTCTTGTGAACTATCAAAGGCTAAACACTTGCCCTTTATTAAAAATAATAAACGCGCGAAACGTGTTTTGGATCTCATCCATTGTGATCTTTGGGGACCCGCACCCATAGCCGCAACCGATGGCTACTTATATTATGTCATATTTGTAGATGACCACTCCCGGTTTACTTGGTTTTATCCTCTAAAAGCCAAATCTGATTTTTTCAATGTCCTAACCACTTTCTCGACACTTGTCCAAAATCAATTTTCAAAAACCATTAAAATCTTTCAAAGTGACGGTGGAACCGAGTTCACTAACACACGGGTACAAACTTATTTTCAACAACATGGCATCCAACATCGGCTCTCTTGTCCTTATACACCGGAACAAAATGGAAGAGCCGAACGAAAACATCGTCACATCACCGAAACAGGATTGGCCATGATGTTTAATGCCCATGCTCCTTCTACTCTATGGGTCGATGCTTTCGCCTCCGCCACTTACATCATAAATCGTCTTCCAACCAAAATTCTCGAAAACAAGTCTCCTTTTGAAATTCTTTTTAACCATCCTCCCACTTACTCAAACTTGCGGGTTTTTGGATGTCTTGTTTATCCATATCTTCGTGACTATACCAAAAACAAACTTTTACCAAGAAGTGCACCTTGTATTTCATCGGTTATAGTCCAAGATATAAGGGTTTTCGATGTTTAGAATCTTCAACTGGCCGCGTCTATACCACACGACACGCAAAATTTGATGAGGACATCTTACCTTTTCAATCATCTTCCACGTCTTCTAACATCTCTCTTCTACCGTTTACTAATTTTGAAGACATTCTACCTTCACCAAACCAAAACACACTTTCCCATACCCCACCCAAACCACCCACTGGTAACACCAAAACCTCCCACCCATGTATTTTTGGTCAAACCGAAACTCCACCTTTTGGCCCAACAACCGGCCCACCTTCAACTCCCACCTCAACACCTCCTAGCCCACATTTCGGTTCCCATCCCTCTCTTAATTCTTCACCAGAAATCAGCTCTCAACCAATTCCCGATCCTCCCTCACCTACAAATCAATGCAACACTCCCGAGACTACCCAAGCCTCAAACCAAACGACATCTCCTTTCGCTTCACCCTCTCCCATAACCGACCCCTCACCCGCTTCAAACCAACCCACTCCTCACAACACTCAAACAATAAACAACCACCCCATGACAACACGATCCAAAGCCGGCATTTTTAAACCAAAACACTTCGCCAACTTGGCTCAATTTTCCACTCATTCTCTTCATCATGCTCTCCTATCCAATCATGTTCCAAAAGGAGTTAAAACCGCCTCAAAAGATCCCAAATGGGTTCATGCTATGCACGAGGAACTTGATGCTCTAAAAAGAAATCACACTTGGCACCTTGTTCCTCGTTCATCTTCTCCACACACCATTAGATCCAAATGGATATATCGGATTAAATACAAAGCCGACGGATCCATTGACCGCTACAAAGCACGTCTTGTTGCTCAAGGTTTCAATCAAGTACCAGGTCTAGATTTTTCTCATACCTTTAGTCCCGTTGTTAAGTCTTCCACCATTCGTGTAGTTCTTAGCCTTGCTACCATTAACAAATGGGAACTTCGACAACTTGATGTCAACAATGCCTTCCTAAACGGACATCTCTCCGAAACCGTATTTATGGAGCAACCACCGGGTTTTGAGGACCCGAATCATCCCACCTATGTGTGCAAACTAAATCGCGCCATTTATGGTTTGAAACAAGCACCACGGGCTTGGTTTCAACGATTGAGTTCTTTTCTTCAAACCGTTGGCTTCAAATGTAGTCGAGCCGACCCCTCTTTGTTTGTATTTAATCGAGATGGTTTGTTAATCTATCTCCTCGTTTATGTGGATGACATAATTATCACGGGCAACAATGCAAAATTGATCTCCACTTTTACATCCAAATTAAACAAAGAGTTCAAAATTAAGGACCTTGGCCTTCTAAGCTTTTTTCTCGGCTTGGAAGTCACACATACCAAAACCGGTCTATTCCTCAATCAATCCAAGTATGCTTATGACATACTATCTCGAGCTGGTCTACTTGATTCAAAACCAGTTGCCACGCCTCTCACTCCCAAAGATATATTCAACTCCACCGGTAAAGCCTTCCATGATCCCACTCTTTATCGTTCTCTCGTTGGTGCTCTCCAATACCTCACCATCACCCGACCGGATCTCTCGTATGCTGTTAACCAAGCGAGTCAATATCTACAAAATCCCACCACCACTCACTTTCAATTAGTCAAACGAATCCTTCTTTATGTCAAGGGTACTATATCACATGGACTAACGTTTGACAGACCTCCTAACACTGTTTTATTAGGTTTTTCTGATGCAGATTGGGCTCGCTGTATTGACACACGAAGATCCACCTATGGCTATTGCATTTATCTAGGTGGCAACTTGGTCTCTTGGAGTGCAAAGAAGCAACCGACGGTATCACGCTCTAGCTGCGAATCTGAATATCGAGCAATGGCTAACACGTCTTCTGAAATCATTTGGGTAACTCATCTCCTTCGTGAGCTTCAAGCTTTACCACCGGGATCTCCTACACTGTTTTGTGACAACAAAAGTGCCTTGTTTTTTTAGCCAAAATCCAATTTCTCACAAAAGGGCCAAACATATCGATCTTGACTACCACTTTGTTCGTGAATTGGTAGCCGCGGGGCGACTTCATACTAGATTCATCTCCACCGATCAACAGGTCGCTGACATCTTCACAAAGAGCCTTCCACGACCATTGTTTGAAAAATTTAGAGCAATGCTTCTGCTAGATCCTCCGCCTCACATTGACCGGGGGTATTAGGCAACTCCATAATATTTGCCTCCAATCAATCTATAGAATTTCCATATTAAAATGTATTTAATTGTAAATCTGTTTCCTATGTAAATTAGAGAATTAGTCTCCTTTAGTTTAGCTCATTCCTTGTATCGATTCTTGTATTTATAGGTGTACTCAATCAAATGAAATATTCATTGGGATTTTAGATTAACTCACATAGTATGCAGTATATGTGTTTTCATTTTCACGGTACAGTAGTTACAAATGGGATCCACCAGATCTATTATGTGCCCATAAGTTAGGTGGATTTTGAGCTCTCGAAGCCCACATATTGTTATTATTGAGTAACCATTAGTATGTCAAGACCGCAAAACAGTCAAATAGATCTAATGCGTTTGACAAACCCCGCTCTTGGTCAGTCGTGACCCTGTGGGAGTGCAATTGTGTCCTAACTTGTCATACGTCGCTTTGATTGGCGATGTGGCAAGACAATATTTGATTTGGTTTGGTTACGGGCTTATGTCGGCACATACGTCAGTGTCATAGCTAGGCTTGATCATCGTGATACTCATTGGCTATACATACTATTTATTACCATATACATCATTGAAATTACATGGGAGTCCAGGGAAGTATTTGTGCTGCCACATATTTCATGGGAACGGGATTTCATGTATTATGGGCAATGGTACTGGTGTTTCGGGAGCCTGTGATCGGGCTTACTAGCGGAGCCGTTTGTTGTATCCATAGTGTGGTTTCTTGGTATTCGTCGAAGGTATATTTCTAAACACACCATGGTTGATTTATATAATTGTTTAAATAACTTGTAGTTGGAGCACTGGCGGGAATATTGTTTATCCGTTTATGTGTTTGTACACGCTTTTGCTTCTGAGTAATAATAAGTGTTATTAAACTTATAAAATTAGATTTTATTAAACAATTAAATTTAAATGGATACCCGGATTCCTATTAGTGCTATCAGAGGTAGGTTTACAGTTATTCAGATGTTATTGTTTAATTAATCTTTAGTTTTATTTGTCAAAACTTTTGTTTGACAAAAAGATCAAGTCTTTTTCGTATGGATGTGATTGTCACGAATCGAGCTCTAGAGACTTATGGTTGTGTTGTGTTTTGTTTGTTAATTTGGCTGGTTTTAATGTATGTATTTATTCGAGTTATTGGGAATCCTTGTAAGTTAGGTTTTTATTTTATGTAAAAGTTGTTTTATTGTAAAATTGTAAAAGCTGACGAGACAAGACACTGAAGACAAATGATAGAAACGAACAAGACCCAGAAGATGGAGTTGTTTGTCCGTTTTAGACCCGTTCAGTTTATCGTTCATTGGCTCGAATGAAACTGAACAAATTACCAGTAGCAATTCTATTTTATTGTTTTGTGTGGTTGTGATTGTTTAGCGTAGATAATCTTTACCAACAAAGTTATTTTTCGCAATCATAAAACAACTAGATAAATTAAAAGGAGTTTCAATTTAACTTGCAAAGGTAAGTAATAAAAAGGAGTTTTTATTTTAAGATAAAACTTTTGGTTTTAAAGTTAAAGTTGTTAATTTGGCAACATTGTAAATTAATAAAAGGTTTATTAATTTAAAATCAAGTTCGCGGTTAACAACCGACATAGTTTTAAATAGGGTATTTAAAATTTGATCGTGTCGAGAGTTGAAAGGAGTTTTAGTTAATCATGAACAGTAAGTAAAATTAGACTTTTACTAAAAGTTGCATGACTTGCCTCATGCTACAAGTCGTCCAATCTATTTTTGACCCTTCTTGGTTATTAAATGTAAAAGCTAAATCCCAAACTAAATCGATATTGCTATTTCACTCTAAGATAGAAATACTTGATCCAATTTATCCGAACCCCCTTTGTTAGTGACTACCCTGCAATGGGCCTACGGTTTTGGAGAGAGGTTGAATTGCGATTCCTATGTCACATGGGTCGGTTCTACATTTCCATTAGATGACCAATATCACTTGAGGCGGAGGTTCATTTGAGAAGAAAAATTAATTCAGAAGAAAAAGAACAAAGGGTAAAATTGTAAAACATCAAATACTTGTTTCCATCTTATTCATTATTGTCTTTGACTAATTAATTAGTCATAAAGACTATCATCCTCCACAATAAAAAATTTTCCCTGCACACATCAAAATTTATCCTACACATATTGAAATGTATCCTACGCATATCGAAATTTATTATACACAACTCGTAGTTTATCCTACACATCTCGTAACTTATCCTACATTCTAAATTATTATTTTTTTTAAATATACTTTTTTTTTGAAAATAAGTTACAAATTTAATGTAGTTAATTAAAGAGGAAGACTACTAATTAGTGATCTATTTAAGTTTATCAATATGCCCTTACAATAATATTAAATACAAATATTAATTAAAGCAAAATAAAGCATTCTTATTGGTTAAAAATTCTTCTTTCTTCTTCTTACAAAAAAATTCTTCTCATTTGAACTCTCCACTGTCACTTGAAGTGTCTCAAGTGGGCATAGTTGGGGTTAAACGTACCATGTCTTGACACGTCGTGTCATGCGATCCAAGCCTAAGAGTTGTGTGTAACGCAATTGGTAATCATTACATACCCACGTTGTGAATGTCGAGTAGACAATGCTTAGCCATTCACTTGGTATTTGTGAAATGGGATCTCACATCCTAGTAAAATGTAACACCCCACCCATAACCCGGGTGATTATGTACAATTGATACACATACAGCGAAAGCAACCTAAACTTTCATTAAAACTTATAATAGTCTGAGTACAACACTTTATTTGTTTACAAACTTTTAGAAACTAAGAACTCCTTGATCTTCTAAACTCCACAACGGTCAAGTAGTTCCTATAGTTTTCCTCACGGCTCACCTGAGATAAGTATACAGAAAACGACGTCAGCTATATACTGGTGAGCTCATACTATACAATTTTACAAAGACAGACTACAGTTTACATTATATGCATACACAATATGGGCATGTGACCACATTATAGTCAGGTTGCGCCTCATTGAACCTTATAGGCCATATTTGACTTGTCACAAACCACCGTACAAGGGACATACTAGTCCTCCAGTTGTGCCCCCTTATGCCCGTCACATAGGTATGCTTGTGTGTTGCTGGACCTTATAAGCACGAAGTGCCTGTGGGTACAACACGTTATTACCCTTCCCAGAGTGACACACCCTATTAAGCATAATAAGATCCCACTACTGACACATGCATACTGCAACATTCTCATTATTACCAGTTAAGGACGAGTATACTATCATAGTTTAAAAGACGAGTATGATGACTCACCTGATTAACAATTGCTTAACAGCCGCTAGTCCGTTTGGTTTATGTCTCAAGGTCCTGACCCAATTACATAATCCTATGTTAGTTAATGATATACCTAACTAGTCATTATCGTGGTTGGATATTGGTTAACGCTGCCTTGTTTGAGCATGGTTGATCAGTCCATGCCTAACTAAGGCTAGGCTACCCAATACCCGCCCTTGACAATAACCCTATTACCTAAAAATAATACTAACACTACTACTAATAATGATATTACTACTAATAATAATACTAATATTAACTACTAAAAATAAATAATAAATAACTAAACATAAACTTAAACAAGGACATACCTTAAAACTATCTACGACACGTTGATGTAGAGTTTCCCTACTCTTGCTCCCACCCGTGCTCAAAAAACGACTACTAACAACACCCAGCGGGTATCGTATATTCAGGATTCTTTTTATACTAGAGCGTTCCCGTTAAAAATTGATACTCTAAATAACAACTGGGGTTTCTATTTACAAGGAAGCAAACAAGCACCTCAAAACATATCTGGGTCGATGTGGATCAATTGCCATGCTTGCCTGCTTGACCTGCCTGCTTGCTTATATATATTTATTCAGCTGTTTCATTCATTTTTCTCGTATAATTTTCAAACTGTAATGTTTTATAAAACGATGAATATGCCACTAGAACAAGCTCATTTTTATCTACATTTTAACCTAAGTTTCGTTAAAAATGGAGTAGGGTCAAAATATAATATATTTTATTATTATACGATCTATTATACTACTAAGCACTCGTCTAACCACTACATATTTTAGATGACCATTCTATTCATTACTTACTAGTTTGACAATATAAGAAATATAAATTTTATATAATTTTGTTTTTGTCTAGAAAACGGGGTGTTACAACTCTACCCCTTTAAATTAGGTTTCGTCCTCGAAACCTGCAAACTGTGAATAACCGAGGAAAGGTTCCTTCATCTCAGTTTTACTTTCCTTTATTATTATTTGATCATATTGTTACTTTCAAAGGTGATATCTTTTGTATCACCTTATTACCTACTTGAAATTCTAAAAGCTTACACCATTGATTTTCATAACTCTTTTGTCAGATATGAGCACTTCTCATGCTTTCCTTAATATGCTTTGTATTGTCAGTTGTTGGTTAAATGTCTAGATAACTGACTTTTTGCCTACTTCAGTCTAACAGTTAGAAGCCCTACATTTTCTTTAGCATAACGCTTCATAGGGTGCTCTTTTTATGCTGATGTAGTAATTATTATCATATGAGGATTCGTTCAATGATAGATGGACGTCCCAACTACTATCAAAGTCGATTACGCATGTATGGAGCAATCTACTAATGTTCAAATAGTTTGTTCACTTTCCTGTCAGTATAAGGGTGATATGTAGTTCTCAAATTTATTCAAGTTCCTAAATTTTATTGGAAACTTTGCCAAAATCTCAAGGTGAGATGACTATTCTTATTAGATATGATCGAGATATGCACACTATGCCATGAGACTAATCTCGTTAATATAGACTTTGGCAAAACCTTTCTATTTTGTTGTTGTAGGTAGTAACATGGCTTCTAATGTTCCACAATAACTCTTATGCAGGTAAGGTATTTTTGTACATGTCTCGCTGTAAGGGCATGTACTTGTAGGTTTACGTTTGTCTTGGGTTTACTAGTTTTGGGTTAGTTATGTATAAGATATGGGCTTGGTCGACATGTTTGGTATGCGTATAAGGGTTGGGCTTGGCTCATTTGTATTAGATCATCCTATGATCTATAAATAGAATGCACCTAGGTCTTGTTTTGGTTGTTGATTGTTCGCAATACAAAGTTTTTGTGTACCAGACGATACTTGATATCGTGTGCACTTTTCAATCAATACAATCGACTTGTTCTTCATCTTCTACACCTTTTCTTGTTATTCCGTGACTTGTTTAGGTGTTTGTGATCTCCGATTATAGTTTTCTGGACTTACATAAGTAATACATCGAATGTTAAATAATTTGGTTACTAAATGATATTATAATTTGAGAAATCTCGACAAAGTTTGTCTTGTTTTGTGAATTCTATCTATAATTAACTAAGTATGTATACTAGAAAATCTCTAATTTATGGGTTTCATATATTTCACAATGATGAGTTTTGATTATTATCAGTTTCAACCTCACAAATAATGCTCTTAGTTGCTTGTAATATATATGTTTGTAAATTTGAACTACTGATTCTCCGGTGCCTGCTTATCGCTCTTTCTAATAGACACCAATGATTGCTTTGCCCAACGCTTGAGATTCATAGGCTTTTTCCCTCTCGTGTGTCTTATGGTAGTGATTGCGATAGCCAGATCGTTAGGGAACAACGTCTGCCATACAAAGGCGTGGAGTAGGGTAGACACGAATAACACAAACACCATGGTTGACGAGAGGAATGACAGAGTCAGCGCGATGCCCTTGCTTATAACTCCAGGCGTATATTCTGCATACTTGATTGCTGTTACTGAAATCGTAGTCATTGAGAAGGTGTAAGACCACCATGCGACTGAGAACCTGCATTAGTTCGTTAGTTGGTTAGTTAGTTAGTTGAACGAATCATCAGGGGAGGTCCAGGTCACCCTATTATACCCTTCGTGTCAAACTGGTAGGTTGGGCCAAGAACCGACTGTGGGACCGGAAACCAGGGGTTGAACCAGATTTTGATTAAAAAATTTCAATTTTACCGTATTTATTTATATAATAATTATGACATCACCAGGTTCTTGCATCCAGCCCGACCAATGGACCGGTAAGGAGACTGGTTCGACGTCTGATCTGGTCCTGAAAACATTGGTATCAATTACTTACTTGAATCCTATGAAGAAATTGAGGCGCACAACAAGTAATATATAGAGGAAGAGTGCAATGAAGTAGCAAGTCCTTGCAGAGCCATCAAATTCACCATAGATAGCCTCCCAAGCGAGACTAGCAGAAGACGGAGCTGCAATAAACATTGAATAAACAGGGTGTAGCTCTTTAGGCAACGCTACACTAGTCGGCAGTCTCTGATACAAAGTCACAAACAACACAAGATAATGCGCAAACCCAACCGCCCAAAGAAACTTCCCCGCTTCCTTCCATCCAACTTTCGCAGCCAAAAGCGCCCCAACAAAGTTCCCCACAATTGACAAGTGAGAAGAGGGGTTAGCCACTTTGGAAAGCCTTCTCTTCCCTCCAGATAACCACTGCCCATAGATTTTCAGTTCCAGAAGGAAATACGGAGTCATGAAAGCGCACCATAGCCCTGGATGAAGAGGCTTTTCGGCTAGCATAGGCGGAGCCCCTATGACCAAGAACATGCATACCACCCATGGCGCGAAAAAGAAGTTGATTCGCACAGGGTGGAAGTATTCTCTTCTGATTGCCTCGAAATAGAAGATGCATTTCAGTAGGTAAGTAATGGTGACACATACAAGCACCATTAGTGCTAAGATCCAAAGAACAAGGTTGATGTAAGGTGGGATGTTTAAGAACTTGGTGGCTGGACTAATGGCCAGATTGTGCCATAGTATTGCTTGGCTGCTCAACCCAAGGCACATCCCAAAACAACCAATCGGGAACCGAAGAAGAAACGGCCATGTTTCGTCTTTAGGTAGAAGAATGTCTTCAGTATCCTACAAAGTCGATATCTATTTTGGTTCAGTATAACAACCCAAAGAAATATGTTCAAAAGAATATCGGCAAATGTTTTACATCGACTGACAACCATAAAATTAAATTTAAATTGGACAGCGGGACGGACTGATTTTAAATTAATTGGAAATATAACTTTAACGGAAAAGGAACGTAACACTAAAATATTAAACATAAAGAAAAGTAAAATAAATAAAAATAATAAAGTCCATGAAAAAAAACTCAATAAAGAAACAAAAATGCCAATAGGATGAAAACACTATTCACACAACTTGCTAATTGTAATTTACGTCAAAACGTGGACAAATTGAAAACGCACATAAAAATAAGCATGGAACTTATTATATTTGACCCGACATATTTCCAAAGAAAATTTACGTCGAAACGTAAACTAACTGAAAATCTACATAACAATACACATAAGAACACAATATATTTGATCCAACGTCATTTCCGGGAAAAATTTATGTCGAAACGTAAGTTAACTTGAATTTATACCTACACTTATATATATAAAAATAAACACGTAAAACTTGATTACAAAGGCTTGTTAAAGGGTTGTAACTGTCAATGCTTGAAAGTTAAGAGACAAAAGTATAAAAAACAATAACTTAAAAAAGAGAAAAAAATGCAAAAGGTTAAGTCACTATTCACAAACTTTGATAATTGTATGACAGGGGCGCAGCTTTTAGTGGGCCGGGGGGGCGACGGACCCCCCGAACTTTTCGCTTAGTGGTGGAGAGTATGTAGTTTTCGTATAGAACTTTTTGGGTATATATGTTTTCCACCCCCATGTTTTATAGAAATTTTTGGGTATATACGTTTTTGACCTCCCGGTCGGAAATCTCAAGCTTCGCCACTGATTAAAGAGTTAGCGAATAGCGAGTAAACAACTGGTACGTACCTTGACTTGATCAAGCTCCGGTCCGGTAAGAGCAGCAAAATACCTACCAGCCGGAACACTCTTATTAACAGATTCATCAAGAAGCCCAACTCCTTCCTCACCCTTATCAACCCCACTTTCTTTTCTAAGTGGCAACATGAAAGAGTTTTGTTTTCCAAGTGTGGATTTGGTTCTAAATTTATTAAAATCACCTTTCTTGCCATTTATCTCCACCCCGTGAGACGAAGAAAAACCGCCAAAACTATTGCCGCTTCTTGGAAGCGTTTTGATCTCGTTATTTTGTGCTTTGTTAAGCTTTGAGACGCCAGTTTCTAACGAGACCTGCCTGCTGAAACTAGCATTTCTTTTGCCTTGTCGAAAATTCGTCACATGTGGGCGTGACATTTTGTTGTTGTGATGATTCGCTTGTGGTTTCTTTTCCACCTCATGTTCTTCTTCTTCTTCTTCCTCTTCTTCAGGAACTGATTCATGGATGTCAACAAAATGGTTTTGTATATTTCGCTCCTTAACCATTTTAACTGGTGGGTTTTGTAGTGTTTTATTTGATTTAGGTTGTTAAGTTATATATTGTAACAATGTAACGTATCACATGCATGTGACTTTTGGGAGATCACGAGAGAGAAGTGATTAATCTTGTGGTCTATGTTTGCATTGTTGTAAAAGATTGGAAGGGATATCTCGTGAGAGAAGTGAAGTAATTTGCTTTTTGTTCCAACTCAACTTTTCTTTTTTCACTTTTAGTTGTCAAAATGATCATGCATGTACAAAGTTCTGAATATAGAAAACAAATAGTTTTCATAACACAATGACTCTTTTATCATTTACGGGTAGGTTTGGGCAACCGGTAATTGATAAAACAGTCATTGTGTTATGAAAACTATTTGTTTTCTATATTCAGAACTTTGTACATGCATGATCATTTTGACAACCCAAGCGCCAATGATCTCTAGATCAAGTGGTGTAAAGTTCACATTTCTCTTGAGAGATGCAGGTTCAACTCCCACTTGGTGCAGAGTGAGGCACTGGTGGGCAATGATAAGAGACCTAGGGAAACCTAGGTTCAATCCTTAAGCCAAACGAGTTTTTTTTTTCCGGTAATTTCCCCATCATGCCTATGGGCGGGTGGGCTACCGGGTTTTCCCCGGAATTGGTGGTGGACTGGGGTTACTCTCGGAGTACTCTGTTTGGTCCAGTGGGTGCCCCGAGAGTGCTCGTTTCTATTGGCCGTTAAAAAAATTGGAGAACCCAAGTCTCTCTACCACATTAGCACTTAATTAAAAAAATTATAATAAACTATAACAGAAAAATATTAAAAAAATAAATGATAAAACAATATTTAATTGTTTAAACGGTTTCTTTCAAGTGACTATTTTTTCCGGCGCTTACAATTTAATTCGTTTTTCAACTCACACTTGTAGTTCTCAATTCACAATTCACCCCGGACTTCGTTATTGATAGGATGGTCGTGATAGCGATCATGATGTGTCATCTCCTGAGTCCTTCCTAGGTTATTGGGACTGAAGTAATTAGGGTTTATGAGTGTTTAACTATGACTTATTATGTTTAATTAGGTTTAAGTAATGTTTTCATTAAGTTTATTTAATATTTTAATTATGTTTGTGTAATATTTTAATCTAGTATTGATGACCCACGCTTTGCAGCAGAAGCGTTATGCCGACAAAAACGTAAACGTAAAAATGATGAATCACGCACGCAATGGCATGGTAACTCATAAAAATTAGGCCGAAAAAGTAAAAAATAGAAAATAACTAAGTCGGCTTAGGACCCGCAAGTTTCGGGAGAGCCGTTAAACCGTAACAAAATAAGCATAAAAACATTGAATCACATGCGCGCATAGTAGCATGTTAACTCGCAAAATCTAAAAACGACAAATTTATAAAAGATGTAAAGTTCAAGGGGACCAAAGTTGAAAATGAAAATGTGTTAGGGTCAAAAATAGAAATTGTTTTATGACAAATATGTAAAAAATGAAAACTATAGGGTTAAAAGTGTAAAAGATGAAAACTATAGGGGCTATGTAAAAGATGAAAACGGTTAAAAGTGTATAAGATAAAAATCAAAGAATTAAAAGAAAAGAAAAATGAATAATGTTTTTATGAAGGGAGAAAATTTTGTAAATTTATATAGGGTAACTAGGTTTATGTAGGATTTTAATTAGGTTTATATAAGACTTTTTTAATTTATGTTATATATCTTGAGTTAAGTTTGCGTACAAATATTTTTTAATGTACAAAGCTTACGAAAGACATGAAAAGGTAAAAAAAAAAAAAACGCAGTAACATTTTCATAATTATTTATTCGTAGGGTAATTATCAAAATTACTCTACATGATCAAAATTATCTTACAAGATTTGTAAAGTAATTATGATACTCTATAAAATTACCTAACAAGATCATTTTACAAAATTACCCTACAAAATTATTTGTAGAGTAATTTTGATAATTACTTTACAAGTAAAATAATCACAAAAATGACAACACGTTTTTTTCACAAAAAGTTCAATTCATACGTTTTGTACTTTTTGTATTTCATCTTTTGTCTTTATATATTTTTCAAGAGTAAATTACGTTTTTGGCTCCTGTGGTTAAATCACTTTTACTATATTAGCCCAAAATAAGAATTTTTAACATATCTGCTCCCATAGTTTCTATAACTAACCATTTTGGCCCCTAAGTCTATAGATCATGGGGGCCAAAATGGTTAGTTATAGATACCATGAGGGCTAAAATGGTTAGACTTAGGGGACAAAATGGTTAGTTATAGAGACCATGTGGGTAGATATGTTAAAAATTCTTATTTTGGGTTAATATAGTAAAAGTGATATAACCATAGGGGCCAAAAACGTAATTTACTCATTTTTCAAAATTCAAAATAATGTTTTATGTTTATCATAAGGGAAAATTACCAAAATGTTGGTTGACCAAGAGTGTTTTCAAATTTGTCACCCTCCTGCGTCCTTGGAAGGACTACTCAGCCTCGGAAGCGTCCGCCTTTCATGTTGAAGCGTCCGTCTGTCACGTTGAAGCGTCCGTTTTCTTTCAAGCGACACGTGTGCAATGTTGAAGCGTCCGCCTCAGTTGCTAACGCGTCCGTGAAGCTTTGGAAGCGTCGACCAAAGACGCAGTTTTGTATCTTTGTCCAAATTTTTTTTTATAACTTATAAACTTTTCTAACATGGGATCCGGTTAAGATGTATGTTAACGGAGTCAAATTTTAAACGATATAAAACATGTTATTTTTTAGTCAAAATTTTTTATATTAAACACTAATTAAACATCAAAACATAACATAATAAAAAAAAACAAAAAAAACAACACATAATATTATATCTAAAACCATTTCCTAATAGCCTCCCACTCCGAGACATGTTTGAAATCATGTCTCTCTTCATGACGGTAGTTGATGAGGGCCACCTCCTTCTGATCGTCCTCACCAAGGTCCGGCATTTCTGTCTCCACTTTCTTGAAATATCGATCAAATCTCTCACATTCCAAACGCAGGACACGGAACCTGGAGGATAGTGCGTCAACGGTCCGGTTGTGGTCCGGACCACGTAGTTGGGCGAAATTCTGTTGAACACGGACCCAGAGCCCATCGTGTCCTCGACGTGGAGGATCGATATGGCCTGCTCCCATGCTTAGCACAGAGCAATATCTTCAACGTCAGTCCAGGAGTTGGCCATTGTTGGGTCGTTGACGGCGTCGGAGTTATAGTGAAATGGCTGATTTTGTTTGCAAAATTTTTGAAAACGGCGGGTGTTTGATAAGTGATAAGTGAACTGGTTATATAGTGGGGTAAATGTGTCCAACGGTAAAAGTTAAACGGCTTTTGAGTTTCTAATTTTTTTTTCGTAAGCGTCGGGAAGCGTCGGTCAAGCCTCGGGGGAGCGTCGGTCAAGCCTTGGGAAACATCGGCCAATCCTCGGGAAGCGTCGGTCAAGCCTAGGGAAGCGTCGGGTCAAGCCTCGGAAGCGTCGGCCAGGCCTCGGAAACGTACACAGGGACGCATTAAAAAAATTATGGTTATGATGCGTCGGTGACTGCCGCAATTTCGTAACGGAACGGACGCTTCAACATCGGACACGTGTCGCTTGAAAAGAAAACGGACGCTTCAACGTGACAGGCGGACGCTTCCAGGGCGGACCCACATTGGTGCCACCGGGGTCCCCGGACCCCAATCTTTTTAAAAAAAATAGTAGATTCGGTATATTAAATTGTATACGGACCCCATAAATACAATTAGGTGGACACCATAGAAATAAAAAGAAAGTTGGTGTAGTGGTAAATCTCTCTCTTTTCCACCAAGAGGTCATGTGTTCAATCCTTGATAAGCCCATTTTTCTTATTTTTTTTAAAAATCTAGTTCAAACCTCACTTTAACTCGACCCGAACGAGGACCGACCCGAAAATGGACCCCATTGAAATAAAATCCTGGGTCCGCCACTGGACGCTTCAACATGAAAGGCGGACGCTTCCGAGGCTGAGTAGTCTTCCAAGGACGCAGGAGGGTGACAAATTTAAAAACACTTTTGGTCAACCAACATTTTGGTAATTTTCCCTTATCATAAACCGTACGTTTTCATCCCATGGTTGCGTGTGGAGCAAGGCAAAATCGACGGTTATTACGTATATGAGTATCGAGCAAGGCAGTTCGGTAGAGTCGCATATATATATATACACACACACCTTTTATCAAACGCACTTCCGTTAAACATAATCAAACCCTAAATTCCACACACAGTTTGTTGATTTCTAGGGTTTATTATACCAAAAACCTCTTTGAATTCTGTTTTCTGTTCGATTGATTTTTTCTGTTTCGATTGATTTTGTAGTTGATTAAGATGGCGAATATCAACCATAGAAAACGACGTCGTGTTGAAGAAGAGAGTGTTCTTACAATAACCGAAGAAGAATTAGGTGTTTACCAGCCGAAAACAAAGGAAACTGAAGCTGCATATGAAACAATGCTTAGTATGATCCAGCAACAGTTAGGTGGTCAACCAATGAGTATTGTTACTGCTGCTGCACATGAGATTCTAGCTCTTCTTAACAATAATAAGAATCATGACAACAACAACAAGAAGAAAGATATTGAGAAGCTGTTGAATCCCATCTCGAATGCGGTTTTCCATCAGTTGGTTTCTGTTGCAACGGTTATAACAGATTTCGACAATGCAGACGGTGACGCTGAAGATGCCATCAATGTTGGTGTATCTGTTGAGTTTGATGATAATGATGATGATGAAGACAGTGAAGTTGATGTTATACATGAAGAAGAAGACGAATATGATGGGAATGCGGTTATGCGAATGGATGATGGAGTTTCAGAAGAAGTTAACGAGGGAATGTGGTCGCTTGATGTACAGGACATCGATGCGTATTGGCTTCAGAGGAAGATTTCCGAGGCTTATGAACGGCGGATTGATCCGCAAGAGAGCCAGAAGCTTGCGGAAGAGGTGTTAAAGATTCTTGAAGAAGTTAATGATGACCTTGAAGTTGAAACTAAGTTACTGGTGTGTCTCGAGTTTGATAAGTTTAGTCTTGTGAAGTACCTTTTAAGGAACCGTGTGAAGATTGTGTGGTGTACGCGGTTAGCTAGAGCTGAAGATCAAGAACAGAGGATACAGATTGAAGAAAGGATGAGGGACCTAGGGCCTGATTTGGTTGCATTGTTGGAACAGTTGCATGGCACTAGAGCGACTGCAATTAAAAGACGACGGTTGAAGGATGACCGAGATCAAAGGGAAATTGTTGATTGTGATGCTCAACACGCTTGGTTAAACAGTCGACGAGAGTTGGTTGATCTCGAGAGCATTTCGTTTCACCAAGGTGGTCTGTTAATGGCGAATAAAAAGTGTGAGCTTCCTTCAGGGTCGTATAGGAACAACGGTAAAGGATACGAAGAATTTCACGTACCAGCGTTGAAGCGCAAACCGCTTGCTTCTGATGAAAAGCTTGTAAAGATTTCAGCGATGCCAAGTTGGGCGCAAATGGCTTTCGAGGGAATGACTGCATTAAACAGGGTTCAGAGTAAAGTTTACGAGACTGCGTTATTCAAATCTGACAATATATTACTGTGTGCGCCCACTGGAGCCGGGAAGACCAATGTTGCTATGCTCACCATTCTTCAACAGATCGGTTTGCATATGAGTGAAGATGGTTTGTTTAACCACAGTGATTACAAGATAGTCTATGTGGCACCAATGAAAGCTCTGGTGGCTGAAGTGGTAGGGAATTTGTCTAACCGTTTGAAGCGCTATGGTGTCACGGTGATGGAGTTGAGTGGCGACCAGACTTTGACCAGACAACAGATTGACGAAACGCAAATCATCGTCACGACTCCTGAGAAGTGGGATATTATAACTAGAAAATCAGGAGACGTTACTTATACACGACTCGTAAAGCTTATAGTTATTGATGAAATACATCTCTTGCATGATAACCGAGGGCCTGTACTTGAAAGTATTGTTGCAAGGACCGTTAGACAAATTGAGACAACAAAGGAACATATTCGGTTGGTTGGGCTATCTGCCACCCTTCCGAACTACGATGATGTAGCGCTGTTTTTGCGAGTTGACTTAAAGAAAGGTCTCTTTTATTTTGACAATAGTTACAGACCGTGCCCACTTGCTCAGCAGTATATTGGAATCACCGTAAAGAAGCCCTTGCAGAGGTTTCAATTGATGAATGATATTTGTTATGAAAAGGTAATCAGTGTGGCGGGAAAGCATCAGGTGCTTATATTTGTGCATTCAAGGAACGAAACAACAAAGACTGCACGTTCTATTAGAGACACTGCTCTTGCTAACAACACGTTAGGGATCTTTTTGAAAGACGATAGTGCAAGCCGTGAGATTCTTCGTGAACATACCGCGCTTGTGAAAAACAATGATCTTAAGGATCTTTTGCCTTATGGTTTAGCGATTCATAATGCAGGAATGACTAGGGCTGACCGTGAATTGGTTGAGTTGTTATTTGCTAATGGACACATTCAAGTACTGGTTTCAACTGCCACACTGGCATGGGGTGTGAACTTGCCGGCTCACACTGTGATTATAAAAGGAACACAGATTTATAATCCGGAAAAAGGAGCATGGACCGAGCTTAGCCCGCTGGATGTTATGCAGATGTTGGGTCGTGCAGGGCGACCGCAATATGATACCTGTGGTGAAGGAATTATTATAACCGGACATAGTGAGCTGCAGTATTATCTTTCACTAATAAATCAACAGCTTCCAATCGAAAGTCAATTTGTTTCCAAGCTGGCGGATCAACTGAATGCAGAAATTGTTCTAGGAACTGTTCAAAATGTAAAAGAAGCCGTCAATTGGCTTAGTTACACGTACTTGTACATACGTATGGTGCGGAACCCTACACTTTATGGTTTATGTCCTGATGCTTTGAAGACAGATCGGTTACTTGAGGCTAGAAGAGCTGATCTGGTAAATTTAGTTTTCAATTGTGCCTAAATATGTCTCTCTCTCTTTTTTTTTTTTTTTTTTTTTGTTTCTGAAGTAGATTACCTTTTCTTGCAGGTTCATTCTGCAGCCACAATACTTGACAAAAACAACCTGGTGAGGTACGATAGAAAAAGCGGTTATTTTCAAGGGACTGATTTGGGTCGAATTGCAAGTTACTATTACATAACTCATGGAACGGTTGCCACATACAATGAGCATTTGAAGCCTGCTATGAGTGATATTGAGCTATACAGATTGTTTTCACTCAGTGAGGAGTTCAAATACGTGACAGTAAGACGGGATGAAAAAATGGAACTTGTAAAGCTTTCGGATCGTGTTCCTATTCCCATCATTGAAAGCTTAGAAGAACCCAGTGCAAAGATCAATGTGTTACTTCAAGCATATATTTCTCAGCTGAAGCTTGAAGGACACTCTTTGACTTCTGACATGGTCTTCATAACTCAGGTTGGTTTTATACTTATGGTCTTCACATACTTACCATGTATGCTCGCATATTATCATATATAGCCATGCAAAATTATAAATATCATATATACCCAGGTTGTTAAAATATCATATATACCCAATTCATTAAAAACAATTAAATAAAAGACAACTTTACCCTTATTTTTCTAAAATTTTGAAATCTCATATATGACCTTTAATTTCAAATATTATATTTACTCATTTCTAGCTTAATCTATTTAGCTTAAATATTATATATGGAGAATACTATTGTTTATGGGAAAAAATAAAAACAAAAATGGGTAAAAATAAATTTAAGCTTAAAACGTGTTATATAAAAATATGAAGTTAAAAGATGAGCATATATGAAAACTTAGAAGTTAAAAAAATAAGGGTAAAATGATTATTTATTAGATTGTATTTAATAAATTGGGTATATATGATATTTTATCTATTTTGTAAGGGCATATATGAGAATTTTGGTTTTGGTTTTGGTTTTGGTTGGATATATATGAAATCTTTCAAGTTTGTAAAGGTATATATGAAATTAAACCTATATATTATGTTGATTAAATCTTGTTTTTGGTTTTGCAGAGTGCGGGACGGCTGATGCGCGCTCTTTTTGAGATTGTGTTGAAAAGAGGTTGGGCCGAGTTAGCCGAGAAAGCTTTAAACTTGTGCAAAATGGTAAATAAGAGGATTTGGAGTGTACAAACGCCTCTACGCCAATTTCACTGGATTAAAAACGATGTGTTAATGAAACTGGAGAAAAAAGATTTAGCATGGGAAAGATATTATGATCTGTCATCACAGGAGCTAGGAGAGCTCGTTCATGCCCGAACATTAGGAAGAGACCTTCACAAATGCATTCACCGATTCCCAAAACTTATCCTAGCAGCACATGTTCAACCAATCACCCGAAGCATCTTAAGAGTTGAACTCACTATCACTCCAGATTTTCAGTGGGAAGACGGTATTCATGGCTATGTTGAACCGTTTTGGGTGATTGTAGAAGATAATGACGGGGATGCAATTCTTCATAGCGAGTATTTCCTGCTGAAAAAACAGTATATCGATGAAGACCACACTTTAAACTTCACTCTACCGATATACGAACCTTTGCCACCTCAGTACTTTATTAAGGTTATCTCAGACAGATGGCTCGGGTCAACATCGGTTTTACCTGTTTCATTCTCTCACTTAATCTTACCTGAAAAGTACCCACCACCAACCGAATTACTAGACTTGCAGCCACTTCCTGTAACCGCATTGAGAAACCCGTTATATGAAGCCCTTTATCCAGAATTCACACACTTTAATCCTGTTCAAACTCAAGTTTTCATAGTGTTGTACAATTCTGATGACAATGTGTTGATTGCTGCACCAGCTGGAAGTGGGAAAACTGTATGTGCTGAATTTTCTGTTTTAAGAAATCATCAGAAAGGGCATGATAGCGTCATGCGTGCCGTGTATATTGCCCCTGTTGAAGCACTTGCTAAGAAGAGATCTAACGAATGGAAAAAGAAATTTGGGGATGGGCTCGGGTTGAGAGTTTGTGAGTTGACCGGGGAAACCACAACTGATTTGAAGTTACTTGAGAAAGGGCAGGTGATAATCAGCACTCCGGATAAGTGGGATGCGTTATCACGTCGTTGGAAACAACACAAACATGTTCAACAAGTAAGTCTTTTTATTGTTGATCAGTTGCATCTTGTTGGGGGGCAAAATGGTCCTGTTTTGGAGGTTATTGTATCCAGGATGAGGTACATTGCAAGCCAGGGTCATAATATACGGATAGTGGCGTTATCGACTTCAGTTGCAAATGCTAAAGATTTGGGTGGATGGATGGGTGCAACGTCACATGGTATTTTCAATTTCTCGCCGGGTGTTCGGCCCAATCCTCTCGAGATTCATATTCAAGGCACAGATATAGCTAATTTCGAAACTCGGATGCAAGCAATGAGCAAACAGACTTACACCACTATTGTACGAAATGCTAATAATAAAAAACCCGCCATTGTGTTTGTTCCTACAAGGAAACACACCCGCCTGACAGCTGTCGATCTGATGACATACTCGATTGCCGAAAGTAAGGGCGAGAAGATAGATAATAAGCATTTGTTCTTACTTCAATCTGAAAACGAGTTGGGCCTGTTTCTTGATCGAATCCAGGAACCCATGTTGAAGGAGACTTTGAAATATGGGGTGGGGTATCTACATGAGGGTGTCACTCCCACTGACCAAGAAATAGTTAAGACACTGTTTGAAACTGGTTGCATTCAAGTATGTGTAATTAGTGGTGCTATGTGTTGGGGGGTCTCGCTTCGGGCACACTTAGTGGTTGTTATGGGCACACAGTATTATGATTGTCGGGAAACGGCTCACACTGATTACCCGATCACTGATCTTCTTCAAATGATGGGCCACACAAGCCGGCCACTTGTCGATAATTGTGGGAAGTGTGTTATTTTTTGTCATGGCCCGCGCGAAAAATACTACAAAAAGTTTTTGTTTGAACCGTTTCCAGTTGAAAGTCATTTGCAGCATCACCTACATGATAATTTGAATGCTGAGGTGGTTGTTAAAGTGGTTGCAAATAAACAAGACGCTGTTGATTATCTGACGTGGACGTTTATGTACCGTAGACTCACCCATAATCCGAACTACTACAATCTGCAAGGTGCAAGTCAAAGGCATATACAGGAACATCTATCTGAGCTTGTGGAGAACACGTTGAGTGATTTGGAATCGAGTAAATGTGTTTTAATCAATGATGATTTTTACCTTTCACCTCTTAATCTTGGTTTGATTGCTTCATATTATTACATTAGTTACACAACAATCGAACGGTTTAGTTCTTTGATTACCAGTAAGACAAAGTTGAAGGGTCTTTTGGAGATTTTAGCTGCAGCATCTGAGTATGAGGTGCTCCCGGTTCGACCCGGTGAAGAGGTATTGATCCGTAGGTTAATCAACCATCAACGGTTTTCGTTTGAAAACGTGAAATGTGGGGACCCACATGTCAAGGCTTACGTGCTGCTGCAAGCTCATTTTTCAAGGCAGTTGGTAGGTGGAAATCTCGGCTCTGACCAGCGAGAAGTGGTTTTATCTGCTGGTAGGTTTCTGCAGGCTATGGTTGATGTTATCGCAAGCAACGGGTGGCTTAATTTAGCTCTTCTTGCAATGGAAGTTAGCCAAATGTTGACACAAGGAATGTGGGAACGGGATTCGGTTCTGTTGCAGCTGCCTCATTTCACTAAAGAATTAGCCAAACAGTGTCAAGAAAACCCAGGGAGAACTGTCGAGACGGTTTTTGATTTGGTTGAAATGGAAGATGACGAAAGGCGGGAGTTATTACAGATGTCAGATACTCACTTGATGGATATCGCAAAGTTTTGCAACCGTTATCCCGATATTGAACTGTCATATCAAGTGTTGGATAGTGATAATGTTAAGGCTGGGGAGGATTTTACTCTAGTGGTGACACTTGAACGGGATCTTGAGGGTACGACCGATGTGGGGCCAGTGGATGCCCAGAGATACCCAAAAGCGAAAGAAGAGGGATGGTGGCTTGTTGTTGGGGATACCGAAAGTAATGAGGTGCTTGCGAATAAGAGAGTTTACTTGCAGAGGAAGTCAAGGGTGGAACTTGATAATATAACTGCTCCAAGTGAACCGGGGGAGAAAAGGTTGACCCTGTATTTGATGTGTGATTCTTACATGGGATGTGACCAGGAGTATAGCTTCGCTGTCGATGTTAAACCAGCAGCCCCTTAGGATGACAGAGGAAGAGAATGATTTGCAAGTAGTATGTATTTATGGGCGGCTCAACGTTTTTGGAAGTCGAACGCTAGTTTATCTTACAATTTGTCTAAAACAAATTGATGCTACTATTACTGCAGCCATTCTGTTTTTGTTTATGCAGTTTTTGCAACCAACTTTGAATAGTTGAATAAATTTGATGCCACTATAATTGTAATAACTAATAACACACTGGGTTTTTGTTTTGAATGAACAAAAAGTAGTTTGGAGTCAACCCGAACGTGGCTATATTAGGGTCAACTCAGGAAACAACAATCAGGCACAACCCACATAATGTGTCAATGGGTTTGAGGTGCATCGGTAGCCCCATGATATGCTGGTGCATTGGTAGCCCCATAACCTTTCAAAGTGGAGGTGATAGGTTCGAGTCTCGCCTAAAGCAAAAGTGCTCTAGGTTGAGCAAGAGGTTTTACCACGGTGGGTTTTTGGGCGGTGGGTTTCCTCTGGAATGATGGCGGGCTGGGTCACTAGCGCCGTCTGCGTTCACTGGCATAAGTGATCTTTTGCCATTGAGTTTACCTTGATGATCGGGCTTTTGTTAGTAAAAAAAAACAAAAAAAAAATAATAATAAAAAAAAACCTCAGAAACTACCCTTAGAAGGAGCTATTCCTAGTTAGAACTATTTAGCATGTCAAAACCATACCGAAATACAATAGAACTATTATAAACAAAAACCCACACTGACTTGAATTTAGGGATGAGCTCAGTATCAACTGGCAACTGGTAACTGGTATGGGTACCAGTACCGAAAATACCCAATACGGTACGGTTTGGTACTGGCACTGAACCGGTGCCAAAAACGCTAAATGTTGGTACCGAATCAATACCGAAAATTGAGTTGGTTCGGGAAATTCAGTACCGGTACCAGTTCCGAACTGGTACCCGATACCATTTGCTCATGCCTATTTGAACCGATTCGTTCCGGAAACCGAGTCTAAACTCTAAAGTGTAAACTTGAGCCTATTTACTAATTTTGGGCTTTTTGGGTTCTCACCCACTTTTTTAAACAGCAATGCCACAAGGCCCACAACTAACTACATTACATGGGCTCCTCATTGGGTTCTCCGGACTCAGGAGTAACTCATTGGACCACATATCTTGTTTTGGTTTAGATTTTTTTATTGGCTTGAACTTTTTTTTTGTGTGTACAAGTACAATTTTAGAGTTGTACTTATTATATGCACGATAAAAAAACAGTTACTCAAATATAATGGCTAAACAGATATGTGACAATGGATCTATGAAGCTAGCACTGATCTCACATGACACCGATACTACCTTTTTATGTGTTATAAGTAAAAAAAAATCAAGTCACCGACGATGACTACATGATATTTTATTTAAAGTTTTAAAAAAGAAATTAGTTATGATACACAATAACATTTATGTAAAAATGTAAGTGTTGAAATTGTAGGTAAAGATGGATCATACAATAAAAGTGCACATGTTGGTTGTTGGCATTATATTCATGTGGTCCATATAATAAGGGTCATCTATCTCACTCATCTCAATAAAAAAACAAGGGATAGGTTAAAGCTACATTTTTATTTTTATTTAATTTGTGCATCTGTTTGTTAAAGGTTGTCTATATTTTACCATCCTCATACTCTACCTTAGATTTGCTATTGGTGAAATTTACTGAGTATGGTGATGATGATTTGTTTGTTAAAGTTACCATCAACTCCACTCGATAAAGCGAGAAAATCCTAATATGATGTGTAAAATAAAATTGACTTAGACAAACGGTATGGGCTAACCTTAAATTATCGTTTTAAATAACTAGTCCGAATGACTAGTTAGCGATTTAACTTTCATCCGTTCATATTAACGAGTGTATTTTATCCATTATTTCCAAATGGGCTTGTTTCTTTACTTTATTGTGTTTATAAGAGTAAGGTCAAAGTTTGCAAAATATTTCAAAAATTAAACCTACATGATAGAAAAAAATCATAGGAGTTCACCTTAGTTACAAATTGTGTTATTTGTATAGATCCGGCCGAAAGTATCTAAAATGAATAAAAAAATACTACAGTTTATGTTGCTTCTGAATTTTAAGTTAATCAAATGATATAATGTCACTATATTGTTTTCCATTATACATTTGCTTTGATCTGGTTCAAATGACATGGACACTTTGGTTGCCTCTTTTAAGTATTAAAAGATAGATGTTCAATACAATTTTTTTTCACTACAAAATTAAAATACATTATAATCTAATTTAGTAATCTAAATCTTGGTAAGTTGTATTGCACTGTCACTACATTGTTTGAACTTTAGATATACCATGAGTTCGATAATTTTTATGTCATTTACAACACTTGCGAAAACAAGGACATTTTAGTAGATCTTCTTATCCAGATTGAATCTCATGAAGAGGAAAATAATCCAAATAAGTCCGCCAAACTGGCCGGTCATGAAGATTTTGGATCAAACATGTTCCTTTAAACAAAAATATCAATCTGGTCGTGTCAAAACGGGTTTTAACCAAAATGTGCTTGGATTAAAACATATCATTTTAGAAAACAAATACTAAAATGTGTATATATTTTTATGACAACTAGTGGATGTTGCAATGGAGGTGGTGGTGTCGTCTGAAAAGAATCTAAGGTTTTTCATATATTGATAAACCATCGTTCACATATTTAAATATAGAGGTGTTATTGAATTATAAGATAATGAGAATGCTAAAATGTGTATCTTAATATTCTAGCTCGAGATATAATAACGACTAACAAACAAATTTAAAGATAAATGATAAATCAAACAATAATAACTATGATAGATAACAGATGACAATAGAGATGCACAAACCAATTCAGGTTGAAACCAGGTTGAAAAAAGTGAAAGGATCGGGCTTCAAACTAGGTTCAAACCAATTTCAAAGCATAGGGTTACAACCCGATTTCAATCATATGTTCTGGTCAGTTCGATTCCTAATTGGTTCTTTCCAAACCCATTTCTATACTGGTTCAGTTACAAAATGGTTTCGCTTTTGTGCACCTCTAGCTAACAACGTAGATGGCGTCAAGCTGCCACCTAACACTAACGATGGATGATGACATTGGCATATTTAAACTCGTTACAAAATAAAACCGTTACAAGTTACCAAGTTTAATAATAATATATCAAAACATTCAAAGATAAGTTATGATTGTGGAATGCATTTTAAAGAAAGCTACTGATCTTAAAAACTCCCATATATAATCCATTTATTTGATAGTTTACAAGAATCCACAATAATTAACCGAAATGGATTTGGGGCCCATTCATCGTTAATTTTGTCTCACCATTTATGATCAAAAACCATCTAATAAATGTCTCACCATTCATGACCAAAAACCATCTAATAAATGCATCAATTAATATAAAATAATAACCGATGTCACCACTTAAAAGTTCTAAACCAAAACCTTCCCACACATACATACATAACTTTCCAATACACACATACACATACACATACACATACACATACATATTCACAATACTCACAGTGGTAGACTCATAAATTATTTTCTGGTGATACAGATGAGAGGTTTAACCATATTTTCAAGGGATGTGGTCGAGTTTTCTGCCTAAAAAAATACACTGTGTTTTTTTTCAACGGGTCCGTCTGCCCACCCATCCATCAACATAGGTATGCCCATCTACATCATCATCACACTCAGTGTATGTTTGGCATGGAGCTTTTAGGAGCTTTTATCTTTAAGCTTTTAAGAAAAAACTCCTACTCAATAAAAAACCTTGTTTGATATAAGGAGCTTGAAGCTTTTAGCTTAGGAACTTGAAACTTTTGGTTGAACGCTTCTACTAGTAGCGTTTAGAAGGAGCTACAAGCTATTAGGAAAAAAAATGACTGTTTTAACCTCTAAAGATAATGAACTTTTTAATGCACAAACTTTTAAAATTTTTAGTTATGTCTATTTTGGTCATTTTATACATTTTATTAAAAGCTCCAGCTACTCTGCCAAACACCAAATATATCTAAAAAGCTACAGCTACTAGCTACCAGCTTCCAGCCACCAGTTACCAGCTTCCAGCCACTAGCCACCAGCTACTTTTGCCAAACATACCCTTAGTAAATCTCACAAAGCTAAGGTAGGGTCTGAGAAGGGTAAGATATAGACAGTCTTACCTTTATCCCCATATGAATAGAGGGTCTGCTTCCAGTGAGAACCCGACTCGATATCAATAAACATAAGCATATACATACACACATTAACTTATACATACATACATACATAAAGAGACATACATACATACATAGATGTATGTATATGGTTGAAAAATAATGTTGGGATGGCGATAAAACCTTATCTTATTCATGAGAGGTTCTTTTGACGACCTTAAAGAGACCAAACACTATTTTCCACCACTCAACCCGTACACCCCTATCTCATTCGCAAAGGCCAACCAACCATTTTATTTTATTTTTTCCCTTTATTTAATATTTATAAATAACCTCTCTTATTCCCATTCATCAACTTCCACTTTTCTCTTTCCTTCGCCGCCACCACAACCACTTTTCCGGCCACTCTCCGCCCCTCCTCCGGTAAGTCCCCCATTCCCCACATTCTCAACTCACTCATTCTTCATTCTTTTGTCATTTCATTTGCTTATTGATCCTAAGTATTTTGAATACAACTTCGTTTTCAATATTGTTCCGTGCATTGGGTACTGTTATATCCACACTCGTTATAACTTACGATAAAAAAAAAAGAACAACCCATTTTTTATTTTAAAAAGATTTAATAGAATTCAGTCGGGATCGGTTAGGTTTGTATGCCTAAAAATAGATCCCAATCGTGATATGTTCAAAAGGATAGTGACACGCGTGTTTTACGTCAATCGAAAACCATAAAAACGAATACTGATATTATTAGTATCATTACGAATGTTGTTGGTTCGGAATCGGTTTTGTTTTCTTTTGGAGGAAGCATGATGGGTTGTTGTGCAATATGACCTAGTCAAACATGCCAAGTGACAATGAATCCAACATTGGTTTTGTAATTGCAGATCTATTTTAGTTTTTAATAATTGTTTGACATAAACAATTCATATTTTATTTATTCTTACCTGCATCTGCATTGTTTTCCATGTGATGAGGAGACAAAAAGGCCAAACTGCCCTTGTACTTGTATGCTAGTCAATGCAACATGTTGCCTTGATCAGATTCTGCAGTATTTTTATTTTTAATTTTTTATCTTTTTTTTTTTATAATTAAAGATGATCATATAATAAGTAGATTGCAATTGCATCACAGAACATCTCATTTTTGCCTTTTGAATCTGATACTATAATACTGTTTTAAAGCAAAAGTGAGTCATATACATAAAATTAAGATAAATCATAAAGATTAAGGAAACTAATCCCAATATGTTTGGATAAAGTTTGTATAAAGAAGAGAGGCAAAAAGCAAATCACTAATAAACAAATATGTATAAAGTATAACTGTATAAGTAAGCCACTTTATCAAGTTGCAACAAGTTAGTGGTACTAAAAGTGCTTGATTGATTGTAGTGGTGGGACTGGAATATTTAAAAAAATATGCATAACATATTCAAACATGCATGAGGGACGTTGTGTGCCTTAAAATTTATTTTTTGTACTTTGTAGGGTATAAAAAATAATAATAAATGAATTTTTGTTAGTCGGAAATGAAATAATTTCGTATGAAAGTGCATACTTTTGTCAAAAGTTCTAGATCTGCCACTGCAAACACGACTCAAAGCTTTCTATGTTACTATGACTATAGATCTCAGTAAACGAGATTTGTTACGTTTTAACAAACTTTAACAAACGAGATTGGTTACTATAACTGAACCTGCATTGTTGACTTTTTACTTTATTTATTGACATTTTTTTGTGTGTTGAATGGTGTGATTAGGTGAAAATGGCGCAATGTTTGGCTCCTTCGGTGCAATGGCAGATGCGGTTAACAAAGAACGCGATGGAACCAAGCTGTATGTCGTCCAAAATGTTTAACTCTTTTTCTTTGAAGCCTAGCAAGAAAGGAGCCATCAAAACCGCCACAAAATTTAGAATATGCGCTTCAGCAAGTGGCACAATTAACAGGATGGAAGACCTACTAAACTTGGACGTAACTCCTTACACCGATAAGATCATCGCTGAATACATCTGGTAAGTTTTTTTCCTTAAAAATTAAATAAAAAAAGATTTTGTATTCACATACATAAATATTTCATATGTTTTGAAACAGGATTGGAGGTTCTGGGACAGACGTTCGCAGCAAATCAAGGGTATGTTAGCTTTTGACGCTTTGATTATATATAATAAATTAATAATAATAATCGAAACTATAGCTTTGTTGAAAGAAAAAATGGTTTTATTTTAATTTTTTCATTTTTTTAAAATTTTGTTTGTAGACAATCTCGAAACCAGTTGAGCATCCTTCTGAGCTTCCAAAGTGGAACTACGATGGGTCAAGTACCGGACAAGCACCCGGAGAAGACAGTGAAGTTATCTTATAGTAAGTCTTAAACACTCATAAATTTTAATATATATATATATATTTTTTTTGTGGTGATGTAACTGTAGTTGAAATTCAATTTTCCAGCCCGCAGGCGATCTTTAGGGATCCTTTCCGTGGTGGGAAGAACATATTGGTGAGTATAAATAATATTTATGAATCTTAAGTAATTTTTCTATATATATATAAGCTGCAAAGTAAAATGGTATTATAGATTGACTTAACTCTAATTTGTATTTTTTATAGGTGATGTGTGATGCTTACACACCACAAGGCGAGCCCATCCCTACAAACAAACGTGCTAAGGCTGCTGAGATTTTCAGTGATCCTAAAGTCGTACAACAGGTGCCCTGGTAGGTTTTTCTGTTGAAAATCTTTTTAGTGCAACTAAACTTTAAAGATTAACTGCATTTGGTAATTATATATCTCCTTTCTATATAGAGGGGTATATTCATTCGAAAAACAAATAGACAGAAATCGGTGTATGTTAATATTCTGTATTCAGACTAACTGATTAATTTGGTTAACCGAATCTGATTTTAGGTTTGGAATTGAGCAAGAGTACACTTTGCTTCAACCAGATGTGAAGTGGCCTTTGGGTTGGCCTGTTGGAGGCTACCCTGGTCCACAGGTACTATTCATCATTTTTTTAATCAAATTTGACACACCGGTTATACATATAAAGTTCAAAATATTTTGGACAAAAAGTATCGGTTTTGATCCGAACCCATTTTGACCTGCCCATTTTGCCACATATAGAAACAACAGTTGTTTTATTTTAATCAACTTATATATATATATATTTTTAAAACTACAGGGTCCGTACTACTGTGGTGCTGGAGCGGATAAGTCATTTGGAAGAGACATATCAGATGCACATTACAAGGCTTGCTTATATGCCGGAATTAACATCAGTGGAACCAACGGAGAAGTTATGCCTGGACAGGTTTTTTCCTACTCATTCTCTGTATTCATTAATTAATTATAATGATATCATATCAGCAATCATTGTTTACAGTGGGAATTCCAAGTTGGTCCAAGTGTGGGAATTGAAGCTGGAGACCATATTTGGTGTGCTAGATACCTCCTTGAGGTAATTTATCTAAATCATTGTTATTCTAAACTATGCAATATTTCCTTGAACATTTTATTTCAATCAGTGTATATAAGCTAAAGCTTATTTCTTGCGTACTTACTGTTTTTTTTACAGAGAATTACTGAGCAAGCCGGTGTTGTCCTGACACTTGACCCTAAGCCCATTGAGGTAATGTACTAGAATTCTTTATTTGCGCTTTTAGTTTGATCTTCGAGCCGGGGGTCTCACTGGAAGCAGCCTCTCTATTCCTACGGGGTAGAGGTAAGGTTGTCTACATCCTACCCTCCTCGGACCCTACCTTAGCTTTGCTATTGGTGGGATTTACTGAGTATGATGATGATGAAGAGTTTGTAATAGAAAAATTTAACTCGATAATATATCTGGTATGCATTGACAGGGAGACTGGAACGGAGCAGGATGCCACACTAACTACAGGTACTTAGTCATTACTTATTACCATTTAGGAGTAAATTTTTAAAAGAGTAAAGTACACGGATGGTCCCTGTGGTTTACCAAAATTTTGGATTTGGTCTCTGGCTTCCAAAAGTACACGGGTGGTCCCTGTCGTTTGCAGTTTGTAACACATTTAGTCCCCATCCAACAAATCTAAAGGTTTTAGCATGTCCAAGTTAGGGAGTAAATGCGTTACAAAGTGCAAACCATAGGGACCATTCATGTACTTTTGGAAAACGTTGGGGACTAAACGCATTACAAAGCGCCAACCACAGGGACCATCTATGTACTTTTGAAAAGCTAGGGACCAAATTCATAATTTTGATAAACCACAGAGACCATTCGTGTACTTTCCTCTTTTTAAAATATATATTCTTATATTGTGTTTTAAATTTGCAGTACAAAGGCCATGAGAGAAGACGGTGGATTTGAGGTGATCAAAAAGGCGATCCTAAACCTTTCACTTCGCCACACTGAACACATCAGTGCTTACGGAGAAGGAAACGAAAGAAGATTGACTGGGAAACATGAAACCGCCAGCATTAACCAATTTTCATGGGTATACAAAACATATATTATCTACAATTTAACAACATATAACTACGCGTAATGGTTTTCAAACGTTTCTTAACCGTTATATTTGGCTTTTGGTCAACTTGCAGGGAGTAGCTAATCGTGGCTGCTCAATCCGTGTGGGGCGTGACACTGAGAAAGCAGGCAAAGGTATTAGTGTTTTGTTTTATAATGTTATTTGTAACATTTATAATAAATTCACAATCTTACATTTTTACATTATTCTCATTTTAAATTCTGTTTTATTATGGTTGATGTGTAGGTTACTTGGAAGACAGGCGTCCAGCATCAAACATGGACCCGTATACAGTGACAGGATTACTTGCGGAAACCACCATCCTGTGGGAGCCCACACTCGAGGCTGAAGCCCTCGCTGCTCAGAAGTTGGCGTTGAACGTGTAGGGTTGATGCGTACACTCTTTGAAAGCTTGGTTTTCTGTTTCTAGTTTGATTTCTTCGACGTCTTGTAAATAAAGGTCCCAAAAAGTCATCATATTTAAAGCTTTTTGTAGCAACTGGGTGGTTTTTATGAGATGATTATTGGACAGTTTATGCACATTTTGATAAGTACACTTGGGTATGTTATATTATATTAATAAGGCTTGGCAATTCGGATCGTGTTTGGGTTAACAGGTTGTGTCTAGTTTGATCGAAATATGTTGGTGTGAGCTTTCTTCCAACCCATTTCCCACATAGTTTCAATTCATATTCGATTTAGTTTGTGTCGTTTAAATCATGTTGGTGTGGTTGTGTTTTGTGTTGACCCGTTTTTCCAACACATATCAGTTCGGGTTGATTGGTTTGGATTCTGTGGCTTGAAATTTTAGTGAGCCAAAATGAATCCAAACTAAATAAACCGAACTGATATGTGTTGGAAAAATGTGAACTCGGTTAGCTTTCACTAATTCAGTTAACTTGAATATTAATTTATGACAAGCAATACGTATAGAAGGTTAAAGGGTATGAGTATGGGGTTGGAAGTCAAGCTATATATTTTATAATAAACCTTGATATGTTAAGTGTTAGTTTATATATAAAAATATAAAATAGTAACACCAACAGTTAAACCCAAAACTTAATACAGTATGATATTAATATTATGAGTTGAAAATATTATGAAGATAGTATACGCAAAAGGTGGGTGTAAGGGTATACATGTCTCAAACTATACTCCCGGGTTAAAATAAATTATTTTTTAAAACTTGATATCTAAAAACATCTTGCCGATAGTGTCAATATGAGCGAAATCAGTATCCAGTTCTTGTACACCATACCGAAGTGCTGCCGGTGTGAGATTTGATTGTAAACAACGTTAGATCAATACAATCAGTGTTTAAAGTGAAGAATTAGCTGTTTCTACGTCAGTTACTTGTTTTCCGCACCTGTAACTGATCAAAACTCCTCTGAACGGCTCATTCGGGTTAGTACACGATCCTACAATCATACGAGGTAGAGGTAAAGTTGTCTACGTCTTACCCTTCTTAGAACCTACCTTAACTTTGCTATTGGTGAGATTTGCTGAGTATGATAATGACTACCAAAAACATATCCATATGCGCCAACACCACCCACAACCATTGTTGGTTGCCATCTTTACTAATTGTCACCGACATTACAACCAGCGTTGTCACTGCATCCTTTACCGACACCCCCTCCATTGACGCCACCCCCGTTGCCGCCACCACCACCATCGTTGTTGCTACCACAACCACTCTCGTCACTAGTACCACCAACGACATGTCACGGCTGCCCAGACCATCATCACCATCACCACCACCACCATTGTCGCCTTCTCCACCGCTGTTGTCCTCATCGTCACCACCGCCACTAGGGATGACAAACGAACCCGAACCCGACGGGCAAACCTGAAACCCAAAACATTGGGAACGAGTATTCGGGTATGAAATTAGTTTTAAATTTTTTTACGAGTATATGACGGACATGGTATTAGGTAATACCTGTCTGACTACCTCAAACTATACACCCTTCATCCGAACCATGTACCCTACACATTTTAACTTTAAATTCCCTTAAGACCCTTGTCTAGTAGTGCTTCATTTTAGTGGCTTTACTATGAGAAAAATGATTTCATCTAGATATGTATTTCATGATATTATTTGTATTTTGTATGCTAAGAATTATTTTGCTTTGCTATTGGTGGGATTTACTGAGTATGATGATGATGATGCTAAGAATTATAAACTTATCAATTTGAGATTTATATCATCATAAATATTACATGTATTAGCCACTTTCAAGCGGTTAACGGCTAATGTGGAAGGTGACGCTAAGCCACAACGCAGTCTTATAACTAGGGGCGCAAACGAGCCGAGCAGCTCGAAACGAGCTGAGGCTTATCGAGCCCGAGCCTAGCTTGAGCCTAAAACAAAGCTTGTTTATTTATCAAGCCCAAGCTCGAGCCTACCATGTGAAGCTCGTCAGGCTCGTCGAGCCTTCTCGAGCTTAGTGAAATATTAGTTTTTATTAATATTTAATAACATTTACCATTTATTTAAGAGTTAAATGCTTGGTTGGTCCCTGTGGTTTTCAAAAATTGCAGATTTGGTCCCAGTGGTTTACTAATTACACGCGTGGTCCCTGTGGTTTTCAAAAATGCACTCGGTTGGTCCCCAGCCCTAACATCAGTTAAATTTCTCAGTTAAGTCCATGTTAAATGACCAAAATACCCTTGCCTAACTATAAAATGCCCTTTCGGTTGCCTCTCTCTCCGTCTGCTCTCTCTCCGCCTTTTCTTCACACATTTAGATCTCTCTCTCTCTCTCTCTCTCTCTCACCCCCTCTCTCTACACCTACCACCCACAACTATCACCGCCACCATCTACACATCACCACCACCTAACCTACACACCTGCATACCACCGTTACCACCAACAGCCAATCGAGCACCACCAGCCGACCACCGCTGTAAGCACCACCACCGCCTTATAATCTCTCTTTCGCATTGTTCCTTTTCTTTTTCGATTATGGCGGTGGTGAGAGTTGAGGTTGATAAGGACGGGTCAGATCTTGGTCGGAGGTTGGAGTGTTGATAGTTGTCGCAACCAAAATAGTAAAATCGTAACCCAGTTCAGAGGAACAAAGTGTGAGAAAACCAAGGTCGTCGGAAATCGTTATTTCGCTACTGCCGTTGCCTCTAGCTCTCTCCGTCTGCTCTCTCTCTCCGTCTCATCGTCGTAGGCCACCACCGATTGGTGGTGGCCGGCTGTCTATTCCAATATAACAGGGGCTGGGGGTGGTCCATGAAAGTGATGTAAGGCTTCAAGGGTGTGTATGTGTGAGAGAAAGAGGAGGACGGTGGTTATGGGGGTTCGCTGGAGGAACCTGTTGCCGGAGACCGCCGGAAATCGGGCTCCCTTGACTGGTTCGCATAGAGAGAAGCAGAGGTGCGTGTGTGGTGTGCGTGTTTGGGGTTCAAGGTCTGATGAATGAGACAAGGTTCACTACCCTTTTATAGTTAGGCAAGGGTATTTTGGTCATTTAACATGGACTTAACTGAGAAATTTAACTGATGTTAGGGCTGGGGACCAACCGAGTGCATTTTTGAAAACCACAGGGACCACACGTGTAATTAGTAAACCACTGGGACCAAGTCTGCAATTTTTGAAAACCACAGAGACCAACCAAGCATTTAACTCTTTATTTAAAGTTGTCTAGTAAACAAGCTGAGCTTATTTAAATTTGTTTACGAGCCAAGCCCGACCTTAACTTATCGAGTTCCCCCGCCTGAACGAGTCTATTATTTATATTATTTTTATTTAATATATTAATTAATATATAGTAAACTAGTCGAGCCTGAACTGAGCTTTAGAAACTACCAACATGCTGAACTCGAACTATGAAAACAAAGCTCGAACAGAGCCAAGCTCGGGCTCAGTGCGACTCGGCTCATTTGCAACCCTGCTTGTAACACATAAGGGTTAACACAAGTTAAGTTCCTTGAAAATGGAACGAGAATATATGACAAAGGCAGAACTTTTGGGTGGTGTTGAACTCATATCCTTCGGCCTTGGCTGAAGAAGCAAACACTCTAAACCATCCACCCAAATGAACATCCAAATCCACCCAACCGCCAATTTCACACTCTCTTCTCGTAACCCCCGCATCTTCTTCCTCCCTCAATTCCCCCCAAACCCACAAAAGATCCCCAAACACACTTATTACACCCCCAAACCCCTGTTCAAAACCCTCATCAAATGCTCACAAACCAGTGATTCTGACCCACCAAAATGGGAAAAACTGCTGCCAAAAAATATTATCTCAGCTGACAAGATCCTCAGGTCCATTGCAGGGGCAACTTCTAGCCCAATTTGCCAGTTCATATCTTCACCCACTACTTTCTTGCACTCTGTTGATCCCAGAATCAAATTGGTAACCTTTGTAATTGTTTCTTGAAGTATCTTGTTTGGAAATTGTGGGTTCTTGCTTGATTGAAATGGGTTTGGTTAAAGATTGAATTTTTATTGATTGGGTTGTATGGTGTTTGCTGAATTGGTTTAAGTGTGTTCTTCTGAAACGTAGTTTTATTGTTTTTATGGGTTTGTTTTTTGTATCTTAAATCTGGTTTTTATAGAGTAACAGTAACTTTAGGGGTGTTACTCGTGTAGGGTTGCCAGGTGAATCGTTGAACCCAAACACTCCCCATATGTATGTGTGTGTGTCAAAGACATTTAACCCGTTTATCTAAACGAGTTAAACATGTTGACAGGTTGTAAAAGAGTTGTAATCAAGTTGCAAACATGTTAAACGGAACGGGTCATAAACGGGACATTATGACAACCCAAAATATGATTATATTCGTGTCAGGTTTTGGGTCATGTCCGGATTGCCATCCCTGAGTAGCATAATCTAACTCAATACTTTAAAATGTTCATGTGTATGTTTGGGACATTTCTTCAATAGTTCTGAGATTATTGATTCTTGTAGAAAACAATTCAGAGCCATTTCAGCTTCATTAGTGTTAGAAGATAAACATATTGTAAAGATTCATATTAGTTTTTCTACTTGACAGTTGACATTTAATTTCAAAAAATATGCATTAACCGTCATATACACTGATATTTGGCTTTTTTAGCCAGTTTCAAATAGTAGTGCAACTTAATTTCCACATTTATCGATTTCTACATCTCACTTGTGCAGGCATGGCTTCTGGTTCTAGTTGTTATCCCCGCAAGAACACATATATACATGCGATTCGGATTAATCACGTTTCTGGCCACATTGTCTGTATGGATACTGCCAAGACAAGTTTGGGTGGTACGTATCATCAATTTTCTTTATCACTCATCTATTTTCTTTATCAATTGTCTTTTTGAAGATAGTCATTCACTAATGCAGGGGAGCTCTCAAATATTGTTTGTAGGATCAGTTGGGAAGAACCGCTCTATTATCTGTGATTTTGTTCTTAATGGTGGGGCTCGGTGCAGATAGTGTTCCAATGGTGGTTCAGTCAAGAACTCCACCGCCATCGATGATGGGCTTGCCGAATATTCCACCGTCTTTTGATGGTTATTCCTATCTACTGTTCAAATTAGGACCGTTGCAGCTTACGAGAAAAGGGTTGTCTCTGGCGAGTACAACAGCTTGCTTAACTTTTTCTGTAAGCTTTTTTTTAATTATTTTTATGTCAAAATTGTTTATAATCATATGTTTAAGCTCAAATTTAGGTGGTTATACGAGTTGTCTTATATGTGATATGAATGTTGTTTTAACTTTTGTTGTAGATTTTTCAAAGTGCAAGTCTTTGCTTGACAACTACTACACCAGAACAACTCGCGTTTGCTCTACAATGGTTTATGAAGCCTTTGGCATATGTTGGTGTCCCGGTGGCTGAAGTTATTCTTACTCTTCTACTGTCATTAAGATTTATCAACCTAGTATTCGATGAGGTGAGTGGGCTTAGTAGTTAGTTCCTTAATGTTAGAGGTGTAAATGAGCCGAGCCGAGCTTGAGCCTCACTAAGTTCGAGCTTCGCTCGTTTCAATCATGTCTAAAGCTCGAATTTGGCTTGTGAATAATTTACAAGCACGAGCTCAGATTGTTCATTATTTATCTAGTTTTCTTTTTTGTATTTTTAGTTACTTTTTATATATAAATTACACTTATATATATATAACATAAGACATGTCATTCGACTCATTTATTTAATCTAAATCATTGTTATATGTATATAATAATACTTAACACTTTCTTTTTATCCGTTTTTTTATTTTATAAGTTATTAATGTCCTAGATCTGATTACCGAAACTATTTATTCACAAAAATAATCCACCGTTGCTAATCTGATTACCCAAACTATTTATTCACAAAAATAATCCACCGTTGCTAGATCTGATTACCGAAACTATTTATTCACAAAAATAATCCACCGTTTTTTGACAAAGCGATTTAGGGGTTAGTTTAATTCTTTAGCTTATTCCATTTGACCCGTTAAGAGTTAAAAAAACATAAATCGACCCTATTTGTAAAATTTTCATCTCTAGTTAGTTGAGGTATGAGAGAAAGAAAACTTGACTCATACTATGTGTCGTAATGTTCTCATTGTAGGTACGGATTGTGGCATTGGGGATTGTATCCCGGAGGATAAATTGGAAACACTTGGCTACAATGGAGACCGTTGATGGTAAATCTACTACTCAATCAATCTTAAGAACACCCATGGCATTCTCTTCAGTTTAAAAACTTGTAATATTTATTTATTTGCATCAAGTTATGGGTTAAAAAAATCACCCAATTTTGTTTAAATTATATCGTCTGGAATTGCAGTTTTCTTTACATACATCCGTCGGATCTTCAAAAATATATTTAATCACGCAGAGCAGATAACACAGGTTTGAGATATTTGTCACTTAATCCAAAAGCAAACATTGTTCTTATGAAACTATGAATTTATTTACGTAATTTTGTGTGGCATTTTACAGGCGATGACCGTGAGAGGGTTCCGGGGAGACAGCAGCTCCCACAAGATTTACTTCTCATCGTCGTCTTCTGCGCCAATTCCAAACATGGTATCACTTGTGACACTCGTTGGACTTATAGGTGCTGCCGCTTTGTCTGAGTATATACTTATTTGAGGCTACACGGTAGTATGATCAATTCATTCTCGGACTCTCGGTTAAAGATTATTTAGAAGTATAGTCGGGCCGGGTCAACTTGTTTCATATTTGTTTTGGTTCATTTCGGTTCTAATCGAAGTTGAAGTCGGTAGATTTGAAGCGCAACCGCTTTCGTTTATATCAAGTTTATTCAAAATAGCATAATGAAAACAGAAAAATGTCAACTTTAAAGTAATCCAGTTGATTCTTATGCTTGTCACTTAACCCGGACCCTTGTAACCCATTTATCTAAAACGGGTTAAAGGGGTTACAAGTTGACTTGTATATTTTATTTATATTATATGACCTGTATACTTTTAGTTAAAGTTTGAGTTGAATGCCATTTTAGTCCCTGTGGTTTGGGCCATTTTGACAATTTAGTCCAAAGGTTTCATTTTTTGCATGTGTGTCCAAAAAGGTTTCATCGTTGCCATTTTAGTCTACTGGGTTAACTTCATCCATTTTTTCTGTTCACGAGAAGGGCAATTCGGTGTTTTTATATGTAATTTTGTTAACTAAAAGGGTAATTCGACCATATACAATGACCGAATTGCCCTTCTCGTTAACAGAAAAAATGGATGAAGTTAACCCAGTGAACTAAAATGGCAAAGATGAAACATTTTTGGCCTTACAGGCGAAAAATGAAACCTTTGGACTAAACTGGCAAAATAGCCCAAACCACAGGGACTAAAATGACATTTAACTCTTAAAGTTTTAAACAGGTTGACGGGATGCTCTGTATATTTACAATCCAATCAAAAAATGCTTTGTTTATTTACAATACAATTTACTGTTTATTAAACGGTTCAAGCGTGATAACCTGTTTATTTAACGAGTTATAGGAAACATGATTTATCCATGTGATGTAACACATTTTTAAGTAAAATAATAAACAAAAAATAGTGAAAGCCAAATAACATTCTTGATGAAGAGGGATGTGACAACGAATCCATATAACGGATTATTATAGTGATATGTCGTCGGATATCATACAAGACTCAACTATATGTGGCCCCCGTCCACCCCTCTAGCTCAGTTGGTTGTTGGGCCGGGTGTTTCCTTGTGAGACTCTGGTTCGATTCTCGGCGAAGGCAAATGGGTGTGACATGCGCGCTATGATGGTGAAAAACCTACCGATGAGGGTTTGATCCTGAGCGTCACTCAGGTTTTTATCCGGCTGTTACTCCAGTGAGTAAAATCGTGTGGAGGCAGTACGGTTTGGAAAGCCTTCGACCCAAGACTGGTTATCCCAGCGCTGGCCTTGCTATCTGGGTCCACGTTCTTGGAGAGGGTCCGCGATGAGCGGATGTGACAGTGGTCACCATTAGAAGTTCACCTTTAAAAAAAACTATATGTGGCCCCCACCCAATTTATTTTTTGTTTCTAGAATTTTGAAAGTGTTTTTTATGTTAAAAATATGTTTCAAGTTCAATGGTTCTTTTTTTTTTTTTTTTTTTTTTTTTGAACAGCAAATTAGGATCACTAACGGACCACTGGAGTATCACCGTGCCACCAGCAGAACCACCCGATCATATCCATCTCCACTAGGCAATAATGCCTATACATCAATTCAGGAGGAAACCCAATAAATCTGGGAAAACCTCCTTTGTGGGAATTGAACCCATGACCTAATGGTCATAAGCCTTATCCCACCACCAAGATACCACTAGGCTATAATGCCATGGGTCAAGTTCAATGGTTCTACTTTTTAGTTTTGTATTTTGACTTTCAAAATTGTACACTTTGTGCAAGTCTTTTCATGTTTTAGTTTTATATATTTTTTGTTTTCAAAATTTTTCTTATATGTTTACTAGTTTTATGAACTGTTTAATGTTTTATTTTGTTTAAATTTAATTCAATCAAATTTTGCTTTCAAAGCCTTGTAAACTTTTATATATGTTTAACTAGGTTATAACCCGTGAATACTCACGGGTTGTTAATCTATCTTTCTAAACAAATAAATATATACATATATATTAATAAATGAAAAATTGTATGATGAATAAGGTGTATGAATAAATGATAAAACGGTTTGTGGTTGATTATATGAATGGATATCATAACAAAAACTGTATTGGAAGTCGAAACAATTATCGATAAAGTTTGCACACTAAATAATGTCAAAATTGAGTTATCAATTAAAAGAAACACTAATAGTAAACTAACATATGATAACATGTAATAACTTAAAATTCAAAACCATTAAACATTGTTAAAAACTATTAACCATAACAAAGTAAATGTTTATCATATGAAAACCAATTATCCAAAACCTAAATGTAAAACAACTAATCAGTAATCTTTTTGTGAGGTACAACCAATTCAACATTCAAGACTTGATGAGTTTCATCAAAATAAATTTGAACCGTATCATCCTCGTTAATGCGAGCACGTTTCATGAATTTCGACTATTTGCATAACGCATAACGAAAACTTTCTCCTCTCTTTTCACGTCTGGTACGGTTGGTAAACTCCTCTTGCTCAATCAAATGCAGAAGTCTGACAGTCATAGGTTTTAAATCAGAATCAAGTTTAGCCATCCTTGAAACATTATCAGCCAGCCGCTGTATTGTTTTTAAAATAAAATTAATAAGAAGAAGAATATAAAAATAATAAACTATTTTTATGTGAATAAAAAAATGTAATTTTTAATATATAGTAGTTCCAAGAATAATATTAAAAATTACAAAATCTTTAGAAGACATACGAATAAACTTATAAACACGACCATCTTGGTGTTCATCAATAGGTGGCTCATCAACTGCATCGATAGGTGCAACTACAGGCTGAAAATAACATATAACATTTATTAGAATAACAATATAGTAATTAACTATATAAAGAAGCAAGCAAATGTATAGTTACCTCATCAACTTCTACATCAGCAAAATTAATTTCAACACCATTTTTTCCAAGAATTCTTAAATGGAAATAATTTCCAAAACCTCTTGTGAATATTAAATAAAAACCGGCCTCCAATTGAAACAGATTAACAATTACATCAATACCAACGGAGAAACCAACTTTACCATCAAGCGTTTCAATCTTGACGTGAAAGATTTTGTTGCCTATATCACAAAAGAACACTTGCTTTCCCTTTCGGTTCAGTTTTTTTATCCCAATCATCTTTGAACTACATATAAGGGAAAAAAATGTTTACCAATCTAATACGAATAGTAATTAAATTTAACAAAATAAGAAAAAAAACAATGACAAAAAATAATAATTAGAAAACAAATAAACATACCAAAAATAATGGGTCATCTTCCTCAATAAGCTTTAAAAATGAAGGACAGTTGTTACTCTGATCCATATCTGGAAATTAAATATGAAGGCTTTTTAAAAATTAAAACGGTAAACTATTTATAGAAACAAACTTATAATATCGGGAGAAACTTCTAAAACAAATAATTAAAAAGGAACGGTTTCAAAAAAAATTAAAATCTATTTATTTTTAGAAACACAATCAATATTCCGTAAAAACATATTACACACTAAAAATTTACATAATCTTTAATGGATTCAAAATTAACACAATATAAAATTTATTAGTTAATCATGAAAAAAGAAAAACAGAAATAAAAACCAAAACAAAAGAATCATTAATACATATTAATACAATACAAAATTTATTAGTAAAAAACAAAGATTTTCAAATTTCAAAAAAATATCATAGTTAGATTTGCCAAAAAAAATAACTTAAAAATTATAGATATTAGCATAAACGATGAAAACTATCATTATACCGGATCAAAAAACACCCAAAAAACGATAAAATTAAACTAAGTGAACAAAAACCTTTATAGTTAGATTTTCATCAACAACATTTTATTTCCCATTCGGATCATCCTAAGAAACATAAAACAATAACCTCTAAAAATGAAAAAATAAAGGTAAAACAATTGAGTTAATTACAAACTCCTATAAGTTAGTAAATGAACACAAACCTTTGAACTTTGATTTTCCATCACAAAGAACACTTGCTTTCCCTTTCGGTTCAGTTTTTTTTAGCCTAATCATCTTTGAACTACATATAAGGGAAAAAAATGTTTAACAATCTAATACGAATAGTAATTAAATTTAACAAAATAAGAAAAAAAAACAATGACAAAAAAATAATAATTAGAATTAGAAAACAAATAAACATACCAAAAATAATGGGTCATCTTCCTCAATAAGCTTTAAAAATGAAGGAAAGTTGTTACTCTGATCCATATCTGGAAATTAAATATGAAGGCTTTTTAAAAATTAAAACGGTAAACTATTTATAGAAACAAACTTATAATATCGGGAGAAACTTCTAAAACAAATAATTAAAAAGAAACGGTTTCAAAAAAATTGAAAACCTATTTATTTTTAGAAACACAATCAATATTCCGTAAAAACATATCAAACACTAAAAATTTACATAATCTTTAATGAATTAAAAATTAAGACAATATAAAATTTATTAGTTAATCATGATAAAAGAAAAACAGAAATAAAAAAACCAAAACAAAAGAATCATTAATACATCTTAATACAATACAAAATTTATTAGTAAAAAACAAAGATTTTCAAATTTCAAAAAATATCATAGTTAGATTTGCCAAAAAAATAAAATAACTTAAAAATTATAGAGATTAGCATAAACGATGAAAACTATCATTATACCGGATCAAAAAACACCAAAAAACGATAAAATTAAACTAAGTGAACAAAATCCTTTAAAGTTAGATTTTCATCAACAACAACATTTGATTTCCCCTTCGGATCATCCTAAGAATCATAAAACATTAACCTTTGAAAATGAAAAAATAAAGGTAAAACAATTCAGTGAATTACAAACTTCTATAATTTAGTAAATGAACACAAATCTTTGAACTTTGATTTTCATCACAAAGAACACTTGCTTTCCCTTTCGGTTCAGTTTTTTTATCCCAATCATCTTTGAACTACATATAAGGGAAAAAAAGTTTAACAATCTGATACATCTTAATACAATACAAAATTTATTAGTAAAAAAACAAAGATTTTCAAATTTCAAAAATATCATAGTTAGATTTGGCAAAAAAAAAAATAAACAAAGTAACTTAAAAATTATAGATATTAGCATAAACGATGAAAACTATCATTATACTGGATCAAAAAACACCAAAAAAAAAACGATAAAATTAAACTTACCTCTTGTGTTTGAAGAAGATTCAGACTTCTACAATTGCATAGGTTATCATCAATAAGTTCAAGATATTGACCATATGAAAATTTTCCTCCCCACAATAAGCTTGCAAAATCATACGGTATTTCCTATGAATCGAAACAAAAAACATATAAGCTTAAATAACTTATTGTCTGTTGATAAAATGAAAACCAAAGAAACATATTAAAAATATAGGATCATAGTCATCAATCAACTTTAAAAACGATTGGAGCGTTGTTTTTAGGATCCATAACTGCAAAGGAATAAAGGAATTTTTTTAAAAAAATATAACGGTAACTTATTTATAGAAACAATTTCTAATTACAGAAACCGAGTTATAATTGAGAACAAAAAAATTAACCTTAAAAACAGTAATGTGTTTATGGAAACAAAAACAACTTTAGAAAGAAATTAAACATATCTTTAAACCTAAATAGAAAAACTCATAATTGAAAATGACATAAAGTTTCAAATTATGACTAAACAAAAAATTTAATAAGAAATAAGAAAGAGTATACATATCAAAATACAAACAATACCAACAACATTTAACTAACCTGTTTTGGTAGACGAACATTCCGAGTCCGAATTTCAAAAAAGATTGAGGATTCACCATGGGAAAATACAAACAATAAATCATTCAGAATATATATTACTAATTTAAAAAAAATAGTGACCCAAAGTTTAATAAGAAATAAGAAAGACTATACATCAAAAAACAAACAATACCAACAACATTTAACTAACCTTATTTGGTAGACGAACATTCCGAGTACGAATTTCACAAAAGATTGACGGTTAACCATGAGAAAATACAAACCATAAATCATTCAGAACATATATTACTAATTTAAAAAAAAAATTACTGAACAGATTGGATAAAATTAAATATTACAAACTTAAAAAAAGATAAAAAAAAATATAAAATTTAACTAACCTCTTTTGTTTGAGGAATTATCAAAGTCCGATTTTTATATAGGATCATAGTCATCAATCAACTTTAAAAACGTTTGGAGCGTTGTTTTTAGGATCCATAACTGCAAAGGAATAAAGGAATTTTTTTTAAAAATATAACGGTAACTTATTTATAGAAACAATGTCTAATTACAGAAACCGAGTTATAATTGAGAATAGAAAAATTAACCTTAAAAAAGTAATGTGTTTATGGAAACAAAAACATCTTTAGAAAGAAATTAAAGGTATCTTTAAACCTAAATAGAAAAACTCATAATTGACAAAACTAACAATATGAACTTCAAAAGATAATGACATAAAGTTTCAAAATTATGCCTAAATAGAAAATTTAATAAGAAATAAGAAAGAGTATACATATCAAAAAACAAACAATACCAATAACATTTAACTAACCTGTTTTCATATGAATCATGATGAAAAACAAACAATCTAATATTGTTTACATACCTTGACTATATGTCTAATGATCTACAAAAAAAAATAATAAGAAGAACAACAAACATTAGCAACTGACAAAACAGTTTTCAACATAAAAAACATAACTTTTCTTGAATAAATTGAAGATTGAACAACATAAAGAATCTTTGTAAGGTGGTTGGTCTCCACAAATCATTGAAGCAAACTCATTAGGTATTTGCTATGAGTTTAAAACAAAATAAAAAAAAGACAAATTTCAGTTTACTTAAAATATGATTAGTAATTAGAATACAAATAAACGTACCAAAAATATCGGGTCATCTTCCTCAATAAGCTTTAAAAATGAAGGACTGTTGTTCAAGGGATCCATATCTGAAAATTAAATATGAAGCTTTTTTTAAAAAATTAAACGGTAAAGTATTTATAGAAAAACAATCAATATTCCTCAATAAGCTTTAAAACTTAATGTAGTAACGGAGTAAACTTCAAAAACCAACAATAAAAAGTAACGGTTTCAAAAAAATTTAAAAACAATTTATTTTTAGAAACACAATCAATATTCTGAAAAAAAAAAACATTATACCGGATGAAAAATTATCAGAACAATGTAAATCATCATCAACAACAAACTAAAAGACTGTAAATAAAAATATGAGTAACATGAGAACATAATCAAAACATCAACAAAATATCATTTCATATGATTGGAATCGGATAATGTAAAATCATCATCAACAACAAACAACGAAAAATAAAGAAAATTCATCAAAAATTATTGATTTTTAACAAAACATATCATCATCAACAACAAACTAAAAAAAATAGTAAGCAAAGCCCTTAATCGTATGCCACACATTTTCTCTTATAAATGGCATTTCATACGCATTAATCACATCCAATATGCACAAAAGAAAAGACCCACTCTTAGAAAGCCCCAAATCAACCCATTAATATCAATAATCCTATAATTCGTGACTGGTATACTTCAAATCAAGACCAAAGAAAAAAAAACCCCAAAAAAACCATCAAGATCATGGCTAATTGATACTAAACGATGATAAAGCACTCAAGATCAACTAACACATTAGGTAAACTGGAAGAATCAAAAAATAAGCTTACTAAAAATGATTAATACTTCATCTAGAGATGGAATCGTACCTGACCTTGATGGAATTTGTGTCATATTAAAAACCTACAAACACAAATTACATCAAAATAGCATATCAGATGATATATAAACAAAGAACGATGGAAAAGAACCATTTATTCTTGCCATACTATCAATCAGACTTTGCAAAACATAACCATATAAAAATAAGGATTCGGTTAGTACCTTGTTGATGAAGCCAATAGATCACCTTTGAAGATTTGTGCTGGAAGACGAAAAAGCCCTAGAAAAGAAACAGATCCAAATCTGAAAAAATTACTGAACAGATTGGATAAAATTAAATATTACAAACTTTAAAAAAGATAAAAAAAAATATAAAATTTAACTAACCTCTTTTGCTTGAGGAATTATCAAAGTCCGATTTTTATATAGGATCATAGTCATCAATCAACTTTAAAAACGTTTAGAGCGTTGTTTTTAGGATCCATAACTGCAAAGGAATAAAGGAATTTTTTAAAAAAATATAACGGTAACTTATTTATAGAAACAATGTCTAATTACAGAAACCGAGTTATAATTGAGAACAGAAAAATTAACCTTAAAAAAAGTAATGTGTTTATGGAAACAAAAACATCTTTAGAAAGAAATTAAAGGTATCTTTAAACCTAAATAGAAAAACTCATAATTGACAAAACTAACAATATGAACTTCAAAAGATAATGACATAAAGTTTCAAAATTATGCCTAAACAGAAAATTTAATAAGAAATAAGAAAGAGTATACATATCAAAAAACAAACAATATCAATAACATTTAACTAACCTGTTTTCATATGAATCATGATGAAAAACAAACAATCTAATATTGTTTACATACCTTGACTATATGTCTAATGATCTACAAAAAAAAATAAGAAGAACAACAAACATTAGCAACTGACAAAACAATTTTCAAGATCAAAAACATATATTTTCTTGAATAAATTGAAGATTGAACAACATAAAGAATCTTTGTAAGGTGGTTGGTCTCCACAAATCATTGAAGCAAACTCATTAGGTATTTGCTATGAGTTTAAAACAAAATAAAAAAGACAAATTTCAGTTTACTTAAAATATGATTAGTAATTAGAATACAAATAAACGTACCAAAAATATCGGGTCATCTTCCTCAATAAGCTTTAAAAATGAAGGAGTGTTGTTCAAGGGATCCATATCTGAAAATTAAATATGAAGCTTTCTTTAAAAATTAAACGGTAAAGTATTTATAGAAAAACAATCAATATTCCTCAATAAGCTTTAAAACTTAATGTAGTAACGGAGTAAACTTCAAAAACCAAAAATAAAAAATAACGGTTTCAAAAAAATTTAAAAACAATTTATTTTTAGAAACACAATCAATATTCTGAAAAAAAAAACATTATACCGGATGAAAAATTATCAGAACAATGTAAATCATCATCAACAACAAACTAAAAGACTGTAAATAAAAATATGAGTAACATGAGAACATAATCAAAACATCAACAAAATATCATTTCATATGATTGGAATCGGATAATGTAAAATCATCATCAACAACAAACAACGAAAAATAAAGAAAATTCATCAAAAATTATTGATTTTTAACAAAACATATCATCATCAACAACAAACTAAAAAAAATAGTAAGCAAAGCCCTTAACCGTATGCCACACATTTTCTCTTATAAATGGCATTTCATACGCATTAATCACATCCAATATGCACAAAAGAAAAGACCCACTCTCAGAAAGCCCCAAATCAACCCATTAATATCAATAATCCTATAATTCGTGACTGGTATACTTCAAATCAAGACCAAAGAAAAAAAACCCAAAAAAAACCATCAAGATCATGGCTAATTGATACTAAACGATGATGAAGCACTCAAGATCAACTAACACATTAGGTAAACTGGAAGAATCGAAAAATAAGCTTACTAAAAAGGATTAATACTTCATCTAGAGATGGAATCATACCTGACCTTGATGGAATTTGTGTCATATTAAAAACCTACAAACACAAATTACATCAAAATAGCATATCAGACTTTGCAAAACATAACCATATAAAAATAAGGATTCGGTTAGTACCTTGTTGATGAAGCCAATAGATCACCTTTGAAGATTTGTGCTGGAAGACGAAAAAGCCCTAGAAAAGAAACAGATCCAAATCTGAAAAAAATATTCAAAATCAAAAAACAAAGTTATAGAATATACAAATCAGGATCGTACCTTCGATTGTCTGTTCTATAGCATGCAATTCCGTCGTCATCAAGGGTTCACGGCGTAACCCTAGCGCCGACTGTTTCAGTCTCCAACGATAACAAATCAGTGAATCGAGATGATCAGATCTGAAGAAGATACAATAGATTAAACATTACAATAAATAATCATATAAGTACTCATACCTGGCCATTGAGAATGATGAATCGACGAAGAACAATTGAAGGAGAATTGGTATTTTGGGATTTAGGGTTTCAGGAAAGTTAGTATGTAATACGTTGTGTGGTATGATAGAGAATATATACTATCCGAATTGGAGAGATGGGTGACCCGAATCCAATCCGGATCCCGCCTGTTTTTTCTTCAAATCGTGAATGTAGAAGCCAAATTAGATTTCCCTCCTAAACTCACTAAAAAAAGTTGCCACATCAGCAAAATTGTCCAAAATCCAATGCCACATAGCCCACATCACATCTCATTTATATATATACTAGGTTATAACCCGGGAATACTCCCGGGTTGTTAATCTATGTTTCTAAAAAAATAAATATATACATATATATGAATAAATGAAAATTTCATGATGAATAGGGTAGATTAATCATTGATATGAACGTCTGTAGAAGTAAACATTTATAAAATGTAATACTGAGAAAAACATTTATAAACCCTAATACTAAACACTTTAAACAGCAACTTCTTCTTTAACACGTGCAAGACGTCATTCAGGAATACGGACCAAATCTTCTGTGCCTCTAAAAACCATCATATCAAAATTTGACTCCGAAATCATGTCGAAGATAATAAAGTGTTTATCTTCAATTTTCATGTCTTCCTTAATTTGATTCCATCCAGTAGTCATATAAAAATTTTGACCATGTTTTTCCATAACAACCAACCATGTACGGTTAGGAAAAGCAGTTATAGCAACATGTTTCGTAGGTAGTATGTTCTTCAACTTATGATGAACAAAAAATCTATCGATAAGCTGCATGTACAAAAAAAATTATTTAATATTAAAGAAAGTTTTATAAAATTTGTCAAATACTACTATAGAACGAACTTAAAAATAACAAATAAAATAATTACCAAATGATCTCTATGTTCAGAGAACCGAGAGGTTTGGCAGTATAAGAAATCACCTTGAGCAAGTGACAAATCTTGATAAAAGTATATCAATCTAAGAGTTAGACTACCTTCGCATTGAAACAAAAGCAATGAATTCTTTGGTAATATTAGTGAGTCGATCATATTGGACCATCCGTCGTGGAAAAAGTACGAAGAACCTACTTTCCTAATTTTGACAGTAAAAGTTCTTCCATCCATCGTAATGATTCGAACCATACAATCAGGAGCTAACTTGAAATCAACTACCTAATTGTGGTAACTCATCGGTAAAATCTGTATGCAAAGTAAGAATTAATACAAACATATAATAAAGAAACAAAAATGATTATAACATCAACATACCCAAGAATTCATCTTGTTGTTTGATATCAAACGTAAAAAACAGTTAAGCATCTTGACTGATAATCAAAGTTTGAATTGGATGAAGATTGTTTAGGTATTATCTATATTTATAAGACAAAGTTATTTAAAGACAGATATTATGTAATAACATGGTTATTCTATTTTCCATATCTAGTGACAATTCTAAAACTTTTATTACACATATTTAACAACTTTCTTTAAATATAGAGATACAAATCTATCATGGAATTATCATTAATAAGTAAATGTGAATAAATACTATAATTAAAAAACAACAAAAGTAAAAAAATAATGCAATCGTTTGTATTAGAAGATTATAAAATAAATAAATATATGTTAACTTTCTAGGTAATAGATATTTCATCATTACATTCTACATTTATCAATACATCCATCAACTCACCAATCTTCATCATCTCTGTTGCAAGAACTAAACACTCCCTTCACCGCCGCCTGGATTCAGGTAAACTTCCTTCCAAATTCCGATCAGTTAAAAGAATTTCATAACATAAGAGAACCGACATCTGAAATCTGAAAGATTTTGAGAAAAAAGAATTTCATTAGTCTCTTCAATGTTTTAAACAATAACATATGATAAAACAAAATAAGAAGCAAAGCAACAATCATTAGCGACGAAATTCATTGGAAGTTCAGAAGAAGATGAATATAGTTGTTTGAACGCATTATGCATTTTCTAAACACCAGCAGAAAGCTAAAATAAAACATCATAACACACAGTTATAATTATAGAATCAAAACTTTTATCTTCTAAAAAAATAATTAAAACTAACATAGATTTATCATCAATGGAAAACATGAAAATACGTAGAAATGACAGTACAATATATGAAAACTTACTGAAAATTTAAAGAGTGATGGAAAAAATATGACAACGTAGAAAAGTCGGAATCAAGATTCAAAGAAACTTGAAGATGAAATGAAGAAGTATGTAATTTTTTTCCTATTTATAGACATAACCTATTTAAGGAATAAATAATGACATCATTACAAATCAATTACAATCAAATTAATGAGCTTAATTATAGAAAGGATGTTAAATTTAGAAAGATTATGAAATTTTATAAATTAGTCAATACTACAATCTAATTTCTATAATCATGATATTTTATAAATTAAATATAAAATTGTAACTTATTTGTACAAAGAATTTAAAATAAATAATTAGTATTACTTTCATGAAAAGTAACTAAGGATAAAAGTAATATGAAATTTGTAATTTTTGTTTTTTTATCGTATGATTAGATTAGTAAATAAAAAATGTAATCTCATAAAATAAGAAACATAAGTAAACATCATTTCGAACCAAACGCCAAAATAGATAACTCAAAATGTCATATTAAATAGGGAAACCATATAAATGTTTTAAAGACAAAATAAAAAACTCAAAGCAAACACTCCAATAACAAACCAAATGTTTTTTATTGTAACAATCACTTCGCGGGTCGGACCATTTAAATGATGTAAACAATGGTTGAACAATATACATAGGCTGTACCATTTAAATGGTAGCAATTTTCTCTACTTATAACATACTATATTCATCAGGAGAAGCATGATAGTCATAGCTTGTAGCAATAAAAGGGCCACTTGTAGTACGCCCGAAGTTGATTCCTACATGACGCTGTTACAAAAAATAAATAAACAAATAAAGTTAAATGCAATATTATCCAGTGACGGGGAATTAAAAAGAATTCATAAAAAAGGTACGAAAGAAGATATTTGTGGTTGTCTTACTCTTGGCTGTCTCACTTATTTGAAGTGCCCAGATGTCTCGTTAGCCTGCACTAAGAAAGTAAAAGAGCTATAAGACAATAAAACTCAAAGTCCACCTCATGTTCTTGCCTAAAAAAGTTAGTAGCATCTCTAATCTCTATTATTCGGGTTGGATTTAGGGCTCTAATCCAAACATCTATGCTTGGGATCTATACCTTCAATCCTGAATCAACGTGTTATTTAACAACAATATTATTAATAAAATTTTGGAGATCATATATAAATAGAGAGAGTTGACATTGCGAGTCAACCAAAGTAACAATTTTGACTTTTAAAACTTACAAAGTCTAAGCAAGTCGATAATAACACGTTCTTAACCCCCTTCGTCAACAGCTAATTCATTATGTCTCCTTTCTTGTCCAATATTTCTTTTCTTTTTTTACCTTTATAAACAAACACAAATCTTATCAATCATCTCTTCATAGAAAATAATTGAAATAAAATATACGAATAATTGATTAGAAGTTGATTGTAAAGCTAACAACTTTAAAGTGCCCTCTCACGAATTCTGCCACTAATAATAGCTGATGAAATGTATTTTGCCACATTTGTCACTGCCGTACACATCTAAATTGTCTGCAATTAGGGGATAATAGAGCTAAGTAGAAAACCGAAATAACGGAACCCAAACAAAAACCAATGGTTCGGTTTTCGGACTTTTAATAACCGAAAATTTTGGTTTAATTGTTGTTTGATAAAAGGTCCATAAGTTAATATACTCTTTAAGAGTTTGGCTGACGTAGTTAGCTCCCGAACCTTTTTTTTAGCTACGCCGACCTGGCCCTTCTTTTGTAATGCTTAATCTAAATAGAGATGATATATATAGTATCATGAAAACCAAAAAAAAAACTTACCGGGTTTGCCTCCATTTAGTATATCGCCTTCTTCGGGATCGAGCCCATAAATCTAATAAAAATACAAATTTTGATGAATCTTAAGAACAACCAGCAAGCATCTAAATCAAGATTGTGAGTTATGTTCAATATTGTAGAAAAACTTTACGTTAACATTATGATTTTTTAACTTAAGATACTGTCCAACGCCAGATATAGTGCCTCTGCTAGCTGTACCGTCCTATCAGCTCAAAATGCACCTATATTCAATATCACATAATATCAAATTTACAATAATCATCTTACTTTTTCATTAAATAATAAATTGCACAAAACGATGTTGGCGGGTCAACCCAACCCACACTAAAAGAAACCCATTTCTAACTTGAAACTATCAAGTTAAAGATGATGAAAGTTACCTTAGTGTTTGTAGTGTTTGAAAACAGTTGAATCATGGAAGTGTCGGGTGTTTTTTTTTTCCAAAGGAGCGTATGTCACCATATTGTACCCTTTTAAAGCAGCCATGGATGCCATAAGTACTCTGGAACTTCTCAAGTTCGATTTAAAGCCCTTTAAAGGTAATAACAAATCAAGTTTGATTAATTAACAAAAAGATAAATCCAAAACATACTAAAAAGATATTTTTAAATGCAGAAAAACAAAAGATAAATAAAAAAAAAGAAAAAAGATAAATCCAAAACCCACCAAAACATCATCTTGAACTATAAAATTTTCGATCTATCTACACAGAAGATAAGAACAATGAAATACCATAAAAATTTATCAAAAACCATCATTTTGAAATCTGTTTTTATACTCAAATATCATAATCTTCAAATACTTAAAAAAAAATTAGTCGATCTTGAACTATATAATATCACAAAATAAAGAAAGAACATATGCAAAATACATTAAAAGATACCTGAATCAATGATGAAGTGGGGAGATTAAAAAAATACTTTATAGGTCTATTGGTTGTTTAAAAAGTTGGATTAATTAACTTATAGATGAAAAAAATATGTAAAAATAAACCCAATAAAAAGACTACCTCTTTAAGTTACATTTTTAGGATAATTTCATATTTTATTTTTTATGTATTCTGAAATAGCAAATTTAGATATATTATGAAATTTGGAAGAGTAGTGACTTATTTAAGTCGAACGGGGTTGACACGTTCCAACCCACCCACATTGCCAATATATATAAACATAGTTGACACTAATGACCTGCTCTTGCAATATGCAGACTGCCACATTGCCAAGTTCAAGTATTACTTTTCTTGAATTTATAAATGAAAAGGCTTAGAAATAAGTAAAAGCATGAACAAATAATGTACCACTCCGTGTCTTAGTAAAAATTGATGGCACAATTGAACACTTAATTGAGAATCAAACAACAATTACCTATAACTAATGGATCAAAACAAATAAAAATATGTAAAGACTACTTCTCACCAGATGAAGAAGACTTCCACTATTCCCTATTCTCAGTTACAGAGATTCCTGTAGCATCTTCTTGCACTGTTCCAGTCCGCAACATTCATTTTCACTTACTGGTTCCCTCCTCCAATGCCATGTCAAAGCTGGAACTTGGTCATGAGATGATACTCTCATGGCTACATAAGATAAAAATACTTTTAAGAATGTTAGAAAGCTTAAGTAATGTTTTTTATGAATCACACGAGAAACAATTTTAGGATTATATTTAAGAATGTTAGAAAGCTGTATTTTATTACTGGCTAACTCAAACAGTCTAAAAATGGGTTGCCTCGTTAACTTGCTCAAGTATTTCGAAAAATATTTAGATTCTTTGTATAAGGTTTACATATGTTCATTATGATAGAGAAAAGAAATACAGGTTTGCACTTTAAATGTGCATATCGTGTTAATAGAATAAATAAACTTGCAAAGTGTTTTGTTAAGTATATCAAATCTTAAACGATATGAGCTCAGTCCAACAATCCATTCACTTTTTTTTATCTTAGTCTTCAATTTCATGTCATCCTAAAGTTAAAAAAGACAAAAATAATTAAAACAAAACAAATTAGGGCGCTATAAGTTGGAGAGCATTTTTGAAAATAAAAAATAAAACATAAATACTTGAAACAGTAACAAAAGGCATGGTTAAACCATATGCTTAATCAGTCCCTACATGTCTTATAGAAGACTTAGCTGAATAAAAAAAGGGGTTGACCCATTGGTCATATATCATGAAGTCTCTATATTGACTGATGTGAATAAAAAGGGCATAAATTTTTTAATTTGTCAAACATAACAAAAGGCATGGTTAATCCATATGCTTAATCACTCCCTACATGTCTTATAGAAGACTTACCTAAAGAAAAAAGGGGTTGACCCATTGGTCATATATCATGAAGTCTCCATATTGACTAATGTACTTCAGGTACTATATTTACATCGATTAAGCCATATGCTTAATCACTCCCTACATGTCTTATAGAAAGCTAATTATACTCGCAAATTGGTTTATATCATCTATCAATAACAGATCGTGAGTCACAAAAATTTCATATTTCTCGTGCTTGTGAAAGTAAGAGAAACACACCAAATTTGATACACCCAATGACCATCTTGTCATATGCCTGGATCATAAAACTCCACCCAAGGATTTGGGTGTTCCAAATTCAGCTCTCACAAAAAGCTTACTCCCGTGCATAGATCCTCCTTAATCCATTTACATTGAATATACTTTGATTATACTCTAGTAATATGTAGTTTCTGTATCATACATGTGACACATTATCCACTCATTACAAACTCAAAAAACAGATATAAATGTTTGTGAGTTGGTCCAACTCGCCTAGACACGTTTTGCCAGTTATTAAACCCACCCAACCTATCCGTTTCGCTAGCTATTGGCTACCTCAATCTTGTCAAATATCTTGCTTATGCCTCCAATTGATGAATCAAAAGCCGTCAAACCATAAATGCTAGTGAATCATATCCTAAATGCTTAAAGCACTCCCTATGCTCCTAGATGTAAGTCCAAACAAAAACAAAGATCAAAAGTGTGATTAACTTACATATAAGGATGGAAAGCATGTTTTCTCATCTTTAACCCTTTTAGGACCTGTTGAATTTAGGTTTAAAATATGGGTTAGCATAGAAAGGGGGAGTGTGAAGTTGAAATAAGCTCACCGGGCCCTCAACTCTGATCATAGCAGAGAAATTCCGAGCAACTCGAACAATTTCCGGCAGACCGATACTGAGATTTGGAATCGCAAAGGTTTGTCTAAAAGAAGAATGGTTGCAACTTATGAGGTGACTGCTTGATATCGGGAAATCACAAAGTAGCAAAAACTCACATCATATCACCTGAATCATTGAATCGGCATCAGCAAACGACAGATTATTGAATCGGCATCAAAAACAACCCAGGTAAGATATCCATACTGGCACATAGCTACGTCAACCCAGGTAATATATCCATGCTGGCACATAGCTACGTCAATCCATTAGTTTGTTTGCGATGTTACGGACTCGCCCAACTTCGCTCCCTGAATCAACATACAAGAGAACGGAGAGTATTTGCCGAAGAGCATAGGGTGTTCATTAGTTGTGTTTACCATCATCTGGCAGCAAAGCTCCTCACCTAATGAACATCAGACAACGATTGGCTGTTCAAAATTTTGTATTACTATAAAACTAAAAAAACACCTCCTTCACAACATCAACGAACATAATTAAAAAAATCCCATTAAGCTAACTTATTCGATAATATGCATTAACATCAATCATTTTACAATGGTATAAAGGGGTTATCTTAGCACATACACCCTCTGTTAGAAGGAACTTCTGAAGTCAAATCTTGCACTCTTAATTTAAACTTCAATATACAGATTAAGTTGGAAGTCTGACCAAATCTTTTGCAATTTCAGTAATCGTAAGAAAACTTTGTTTTTTTTTCAGAATTTTTAAAAACCTATGGTTCAGTTCTAAACAGAGTTAAATGTATATGCACATCTAACGCACCATTTAAAGATTGACTGTGATCTAATTGTTAAACACAAAATTAAAAGACCATCCAATCCATTCACATATTAGCTATAGAGGCGTCATTCGGGCTGTTAAAAAATCACAAAAAAGCGAACAATATTAGGTAAAAACTAAAAGAGACATGTCAATGGGTAGAATGCGACAAACAGGTCTAAATGACTCAACCATCATAAAAAAAAGATAGTTTCACCCAACCAGATCTACATATAACCAACAAAATCTATAGAAAATAATGGATTACCTGTCTAGAAAGCACAATTGTAGCATCTAAGTGAGCAAACGTTGTCGCAGAACAATGGCAAATCATCAGGAAGCATAGCTTTCAATCATCCATCACTAAAAGTAAAAAAATTCTAATGTAATTAATTTAGCTTCCAACGCACCAGACCGAATATAAATCAGAAAAGGTTAATATCAATAGAAACCTTAAACGATAAAAAATAAAAGCCTAATTATTAAAATATACATATCTAATGACAAATGATTGAAGATAATTGTGAACAAAGGCAGATGAATTTTTTGGGTAAAAAACGAAAACGTAATTAGTACATCATCAATCTGTTCAGATCAATGGACAAAGAAAAGGGTGTTCAGATCGATTTGAATAATTGATTGTCATATAAGGGTACGAAAGTAAGGCACATATATCTGGTATTTGGCGCCAAAATCGATAATTGGAAAATGGTCGTTTCACGTATAATAAAGTAAAATATTGTCGTCCAAATATCCAACTATTTCCTTTAAAAAGAAGAAAGGCGGTTTTGGTACCTGGCACAGAAGCACACGACGCCATTGGAAGTAGTTATTGTTTCTTTCTCTCCAATGAAACCAAAAACTGTAAGTAATCAAAACTAAACAATCAGAGTGTAAGAAATTGAACAGAGTTTATGTGTGTGATTAGGTGGTAGGAAGAGTAAAGCTATGATGACCTGCCAAACATACTAAAAAAACATAAGTTCATGTCAAATTACCAATTATCGATAGACTGGAAGAGTATAAATTCAAATACAACGACAGACAAATGTACTCCAAAGCCGCATTATATGTGATGATTGAAAAACCTGCACTAAGAATTTAGAAAATATTTGATACATTTGATTTAGGTACATCAAGAAAACTATTACTTTATGATTTATGAAAATCTATTACATACAAAGCACCCTAGAAAGTCTTTCTAGCCGATTAAACCAATAACATTCATATAAGAAGTCAATTTTCTATCATCAACATTGTTTTATTGATGTAAACATAAAAATGCATCACTGTCAACCTATTTTGTCCTTTTCTGTCATATGAGCAGAAACTTTAATCATCAAAAGCTTATATATGATAGAACTTAACTATTTTACAATGATGTAAAAAAAACTGATGTTTACTCAATTCATACATCTTATGTTTTGTGGATTCCGACAAAAACATAAATTAGTATCTATGACACACATAAATAAACTGAGTTCATGTAATTAAAATAGAATGAAAAGGAATCATACAGAGGAAGAATGGCTGGCGGCTCCATGAGTACAATCAATAAAAGTGTGAAGCTTGCGAGAATCACCAGAATTGACTCTTGGTCTCGCCAAACAGATGGAATACAGAATCTATTTATACTTTGCGATTGAGCCTAAAGTGATGATTAAGTATGGTGAACAACACGGCAACACAAACATCCAATTCTTCCAGATCTGGGTAAAGAAAAACCATTGATGGTTGCATAGATTGAGCAGAGATGGCACTAAGATACCTTATTTGTAAGCCGCCACCACCGGTTACACCTTGTTGCAATTGATGAAAAAAAAAAACAAATCGATGTCCAATAAATAGCCATAATCTGAACTGATATGTAAAAAAAACGTAATCTGAACAAAAATAAACCCTAATCTCATAATCGAATTCGTGAAAAAACTAAAAACAAAACATAATTGTAAGATATACTCACCTTGTAGTGGAAGAATTAAAAACCCTAAGAATTTATTCTTGATGATGTGCAAGACACCCTTGTTTAGATTGTTTTGAAATCTCTTGTCACATAAAGAAAAAAACTGGCTTCATTAGGGTTTTGTAAGAATAAAGGAGTGAATGAAATAATTACAGAAAAGAAGAATATAAGGGATCCATATTCAAACGATAACACATTAGTCAATAGAAAAACATCAAGGATCTACAGAAAACAAATCCCCTATAATAAATCTCTTACCAGAACACCACGAAGCAGAAATCTTCATCAAATCGCAATAAATCTCTTACCTGAACACCACGAAGAAGCAATCTTCATCAAATCGCACAAAGAATTATAACCGACTAAAAAGTGAAGTGTAGATGGGAGATGTGATAGTCCGCCATGGAATTAGGGTTTGAATTGGTGGGAGAAGAGAGTTTCTCCAACAAAGCGATGAGCAAAAACTGCGGTTGTGAAGCATTAGGTTTGTTTAAAACAATATATAGTATCCATTTATTGGTGACCTGCATACAAAGCCCGACCCGAGCTCATACGGATCCCGTGTCCAAATTTTTTGTATACGAATAATATAGTGAATTTAGAATGCTATTCTCAATTCCCTCCTAAACTCACTAAAAAAAGTTGCCACATCAGCAAAATTGTCCAAAATCCAATGCCACATAGCCCACATCACATCTCATTTATATATATATATAGATATAGATTTTTTATTTTGAAATCTAAAACGTATTATTATATATTAACAGTAACAAAACAGAGAAAGCAATGCATTAAACTCTGCTAACATAAGTCATTTAAAAACCTCAATTTTTTCCGCAATGCATTAACTTTTACTAACCCTATATACATGAGAAAAAACCTCATTATGAGTTCTCTTGTGAAGATGATAAATAAAATTTAGAGTTAACTCTCATTTTCGTCCTTGTGGTTTGGTCACTTTTACCATTTTAGGCCAATTTTTAAAAATACACCAGTTTCCTCCCTGACATACCGGAAACGTGCCACTTTAGTCCAAAAATTAAAACCCAGTTAAGTCAGAAAAGTTAAATGAAGGGTATTATTATCAATTCATAAAATAAGGTGAAAATAAAAGATATATGAATTGACAATAATACCCTTCATTTAACCTGTCTGACTTAACTAGATTTTAATTTTTGGACTGAAGTGGCATGTTTCCAGTATGTCACGAGGAAACTGGTGCATTTTTGAAAATTGGTCTGAAATGACAAAAGTGAACAAACCACATGGACGAAAATAACAGTTACCTCTAAAATTTAAGAAAACATAAATATAAAAGGACTTTAGAGCATTCACATCTCATTCTCCCTATCAATCTTCATAACTTAACTAAAAACACATTTTTCTCAAAAAAAAAATTATTTATTTTTTAAAAACCTCACACATCCAGTTCTCTATCTCTATCCTTATCTTACTCATAAAACTTCTTTTATTAATTTTTTCTCTTTCTTATACACTTACAAATAATTATAAAGACTAGGATTTGAGCAACTAAATATAGAGGTTTAATTTTGTTTTCTCTAAATTGTTTTTTATTTTAGAGAATAAAATGGAGCGATGTTTTGTGGTATAATTTCCTTAAATCATTCTCTAAAATCTAGAGATAAAAAGTGTATAGAGGATGAGAGGTGAATGCTATTACAGATATAACAACTACAAATTAACAATTAACGCAAAACTATCAAAGTTATGAATTAAAAAAATCAAGACTTTAAAAGTATCTCTATAAATGTTGATCTTTTCGATAAAAAAAAACGTTGACTTAAACAAAAAATATCTACACCAACAAAGAAGAAACAAAGAAATATAATATGTGTATTAAAACGTTAGGTTAGACCAAGCGTAGTGAATCACGTTTAGGATGTAGCCACCTCTCACATCGGAGCAGGCTGGAATCACGTCGGACTCTCCGCCACATCATCAACAATCTGCCCTTCATGTGTGGTTGGAACCATGCCTTCTCCTCCACGCCCCACGGGTGCGGTGCTTTAAGCCCATCCATATTAGAAACTTGCAAAAGTCACGCCACGTCGTTACTTAATCAGACAGACCCACACCATTTGGCATGGACCACTACGTTTGGTCTTAGAGTTTCAAATTTCTAGTAAAATAGAACTTAAATTTTTAGTGAATGCAAACAAAAGTATCAAAATTATGTGCTTGTTACAAAAAGAGAGTATTTAACTCCTTGTCATCCATCATCCGTGACCTACATATTATTATTATATATATCAAATGATAACATATGTTTGCTACAGTATCCTGGGGTAATTTCGTAATTTCAATCTTCATACAATTCCTATAAGTTGAACAGAGCAAACCAAAGTCTGAGAGAGAGATGGAAACTGACGACGTCGTTGGTGAGTATCCGCCCTATCATCACCAATACCACCACCGCCTCACACTGCCATCAGTTGTAGTAGTTGAAAACCAATACCACCACCGCCTCACACTGCCATCAGTTGTAGTAGTTGAAAACCCTAGACGGTCGGTTACTGTCCCCCAAATCCCATTCTCTTTGCCTAACACTGAAGAACCCTAAACGGCGATTGTGACGCCAGGTTCTTTCAGAAAGGTAACTTTTCTATAAAAATTTAATACTTTTCACTTTTCACTTTTGATTTAGCTTACTGTAAATTGATGCGAGTAGTTTCGGGCTTTGGAAGCTAATTAATTTTGAAAAAATAAGGTTCTGTTTCATGTTTTGAGAGATTAATGATGTATTTTTGCAGCTTTTAGAGAGTTATGGATCAGGAATTTTTTTTTTTTTGGATTTAGGGTTCTGATTTTAGTTCTTTAGAAGAATTTTGGCATTTTTTGCATATTGTATATGCAGATTCAAGAGAGTATTTGGGTTTGTTTATCTGACCTGACTCCTCAGTAGAACCAGCAGAGGTTCGGTTAGCTCATCATGTGTCTACCAATTAGCTAAGGATTTACAAATTTAGGAATTATGATTCAGAGTAATATTTATAATAGTTAATCTACCTATCAGATCTAAAAAAAGTTATGGGCTTGCTGGTTGATCACTTCTGAAGAGATATCCTGGTGTATCACATTATTGTCCCGTTTTGATATAGAGATGAAGACATAACATAACAGCTGGGACACGTACACAGGAGGCCCATCAAGATCTTTTGGGTTGGTTTGGTAAATGTATTCACTTCAGAAAGGGCATTCGGCCCTGTAAAACCCATGTTGTAAAACATATTTACTTCTGTGTACAAGTATGTAGTTCAATAAGATGTTAAAATTTATGTTACTAATCTTGAGCTTGCTATATGATAATTTGAGTCTTATATCAAGATAGATCAAGTCATTAGTTGATATAGCTAACAATAGATGCTGCAACTTTTTCTGATGCAATTATAACATGTGGATATAGCTATGAAGGCTGCCATTGCTGGCAGCAGACCAGCCTCCTCAGTAAAACCAGCAGAAGCCTGATGAGGTTGTCATGTATCTACCGGTGGGGCCCACATATCAACTATTCATAGAGTCCAACCACAACCAAGCTACGACACCAAACCATTGGGATTTCCCCATACTACAAAGCATGGTTAAAACCGTTTTATGCTATCTAATCGATTGATTCTTGGTTGTCGTTTCTATTCACCAACAACACGAATCAACGCCGATGTTTGAACGCCAAATCGCGAAACAGGTAAAAAAACAAACCTATATTTCACTATGCACCTTTTCAGTCGTCAATCGAATCGAAACTGGAATTTTTTAGTTGGGGATTTAAGATAGAATAGGATAATAACAAGACAAAATAGAAAATAATAACTTTTTGTTAGGCTTTAGTATTGAAAATGAGTATAGATCAGAGAAAGGAAATTTTCAGTAGTAAAAAACTTTTTGGCACAAAATTATGTTTATAGTTTGTCTTTTACTCCAGGAGGAAACGTAGTTGTGAAAATTCAAGTCATCATGTGAAATAGTTGCCAGGCAGATTATTTTTCAAGTCCTTGCTATCATGTTGTGGCATTTAGCCTTGGTTTTAAAAAGTGATTAACAATCAGCGATGTGGCTTAGAATAGAAGTTAAAGAGAATGGATAAGTTGTAAATGCTTACTTGATGAGGAAGGCATGAATGAGTTGTGCATGTTCGTGTGTGAACTGTGAAGACCAGGTTCGTACTTTCAACTGCATAAGTTGACAACTGCGTTCTTTAGACATTGACGTTTGCTTAATGTTGATGTTTCTTTTTTCTTAATGCTGCAGAATCAAGTCGCGCGCCTCAAAGAGGTCGCGTGAAAAATGATGACACAAGGAATTGCTATTTGGATGGCTACAACCTAGGAACATTATGCAGCCGAAAGCCTGACATAAGCCGTAACGCCTATCACCACTGTGTACCAGAAATATACTAACAGGGAAATATCTTTTTATCTTCGTAACTTGCAGCTGGTGTAAGTAAGATAAGTTGCTTATGGATTGATACAACGATATTTTGTATACACCAGGTAGATAGGGTAGACGATGAGAATGAAATACACAACCTTAATGTAAGAAGCATCGGGCTTTTATCCACTGTGATATATATATATATAACCAATCCCCCCGCCGCATCGCGGCGGTTCATAAATCTAGTTATATATATCAATTGACAACACCACTTTGCTACAGTGGTGTTGTCAATTTTTTTTTTCTTTTTTTTTTGTTTTCTTTCTTTCTTTCTATTTGTGTTTTTTTTTTCTATTTTACTTTTACCCTTTAATTTTTAGCATTAACTCTTACAACCCCTTAACTTTCTAAATACTTTTTAATCGAGTTTTACGTCGTTATTTTTATTTACGTGTCGATATAAACTTAAGTTGATTTACATTTCGACATGATTTTCTGTGTTTATTTATGATTTTGCCCCCAGTATAAAATTCGTTTTAATATTTTTTTACAAGACTATGGTAGTGTTTTGTTTTAATTGGTTGGCTCGATTTAATTTTATTCGTCATGCCAAGCCGTAGTTTTTCCATCGTTTTAGTTTTTTAGCAAAAGTATGGTAGTATTTTGTTTTACTTTGTTTACTCAATGTAATTTTTTTTGAGATCGTGTTATGAGTAGTATGTACAAGTAACTAAAACACAAACGTACATGATATGAGAAAGAAATATTCGGCTTAATGCCCCGCAACGCGGGCGGGCAAAACCTAGTTTAAATGAATTAAAAAGAAGATACGAAACTTGGTACTCAACAATTGACCTATATATTAAAAATTGAAATCAATGAACAGTATCATAATTGAATTTACACTAATCAAAAAAGAATTAAATGGTAACATTACTAACGAATTAGTAAATGGTATCGGGTAACGGTACCGGTATCAAATTACCAAACCGAGTGTGCTTTTTGTATCGGTTCGACACCGGTATTCATCGGTTTTTACCCTCAAATACCGGTGTCGTACCAGTACCGACCGTATCGAGCCGTCCTGTACCAGGTATATTCGGTACCGGTACCCACTTTTGGGGATTTCGGTAACGGTATTTTCCGTACCGGTTGGTACCGAGCCCATCAAATCCCGTAGCAACGTAGCAATTCAAGTTTTTGCATCGTTTATATTACTTTTCATACACACAGTAAGTAAACTGTAATAGTAAACATAATTGAATGAATAGTAATAAAAATTGAATTTAATGAATAGTAACATCACTAAGGAATGAGCTGGTATCGGGTACCTGTATCGGTATCGAATTTACCAAACCGGGTGTATTTTCGGTACCAGTTCGACACCGATATTCATCGGTTTTTACCCTTGAATGCCGGTGTCGTACCAGTACCGGTACCGAGCCGTACCGTACCGGGTATATTCGGTACCGGTACCCATTTTGGGGATTTCGGTAACGGTATTTTCCGTACCGGTTGGTACCGAGCTTATCAAATCCTGTAGCAACGTAACAATGCAAGTATTGCACCGTTTATATTACTTTTCATACACACGGTAAGTAAACTGTATTTCGTTTGAATGGGGTTTTATATACACAACAACTTATTTTGCTTTATTTTTTGTCTTTTTCTGTAATGAATGAATTGTAGTATGGAAAATTAACTTCGATATTTAGATTATTGATGAGCAAATCGTATCAAATCCTGTAATCAAACCGGTATCGTATCGGTACCAAATTTACTATACCAAATCATTTTCGGAACCAATTTGGTACCCACCTTTTGGCATTTTCAGAATCGTTACTTTCGGTTCGACACCGGTCTAGCACCATATCTGTATTTATTGATTTTTACCTTCAAATACCATACCGTATTGTACCGAGCATTTTCGGTGCCGGTACCTAACTTCGATGATTTTCCAGATTGGTACTTTCGGTACCGTTACCGGTACCGAGCTCATCCATATTTTAACGTGTTAGCACCGTAATAACTGAACTAAAAACAACCGATTTTCCAACGTGTAGGACGTGTGTACTATTATTATATATTAGGTTATCTAAAATCGCTTTTTTTAGGACGGGGCGACTGTCCTTTTCACGACATTTTTATTTGTGTTTTGGTATTCGGTATCTGCTTGCCGTCACTGACACGCGTTTTGCAGTCATTGGGTCCCCGCCGCAACGCGCGGGCGAAAAATAAACTAGTTAAAATTAAATGAGTTGGTGGATCTCGAGCTCCACATATTTAATTTAGAAAGGTGAAGCTCAAGTTTGACCGATTTGAGTTTTATGTCTAAAGCTCAAGTTGAGCTTTTTTTTTAACGGCCAACAAAATCATTTTATTATCTTCCTAGCCAGTGGCTAGCACCAAAATTACATCCATCAGTACATACAATTACATCCAAATATTAACCATAATCAAACCCAACAGACGCAACTTAGAAGACATCAAATCCTCTCCATTGTTCCCAGGTCATTATCGACTCCTTAGAACGATGTTTTACCCATACAAAGGTTTTTGCCTTTATCTCTTCTACAATGGTCGTGACAGACTTTACTTTCCCGGAGAACATTAGTTCGTTTCTAAGGTTCCAAATGCTCCAAAGTGTAACTAAACATACCGCATGAAAAGCCTTCCTCTTCTTAGCCGAACCACTGAAGTGTCCCTTTGATAGCACTAGGAATATCAATCCCCAGGGACGACAACCTCGATGAGATGTTATATATTTGCTTCCATGGTCCTGTTATGGAAACTTTTGCCGGAATCGGATTCCATGATCTAGAGTTATAGTGAATGGCCCAAACTAACTTTCTCCATAACCCGTATTTTTTCGTCTTGAATCTCCACCACCACTTCGCAAGCATCGCTAAATTTGGGTCCCTTAGCAAGCCTAAACCCAAACCCCCATATTCTATTGGTGCTACGACATTTTCCCACGCCATCCAAGACATTTTTGAGACTTCCTCCGTCCCTCCCAAAAAAAAAACATCCTTCGTAGTCTTTCAAGTTGGTTCAGTACTTGTGTCGGGGCTCTATAAAGAGAAAAAAAATAGGTTTGTAATGAAGACAATACCGATTTTATGAGTGTAGTTCTCCCGCCATACGACAATGTTTTCGCCTTCCAAATGGATTGCCTACTTTTGAATAAATCAACAATAGGCTTCCAGTTCCGCACCAGGTTCATGTTTGCACCCACATACAACCCTAGGTATTTGAATGAAAACGAACCTATTCTACAACTTAAGGTATTCGCCAACCTAGCAACTTCCGACTCCTCCACTCCTACCCCATACAAGCTACATTTGGAGAGATTTACCTTTAGGCCAGATGACAAATAGAAACATCTAAGAATCCGTTGTAAATTTAATACATTTGTGTCCGACCATTCCCCCAAGAAAACCGCATCATCCGCATACAAGAGATGGGTTAACATCAACCCATTGTTATTACATCGGATGCCATGAAATAACCCCACTTCTGATGCCTTCTTCATCATTCCTGAGAGCGCTTCCATAGCAATGAGAAAGAGAAACGGAGATAAGGGATCCCCTTGGCGAAGCCCCCTTGTGCAATCAAACTCCATTGTTGGAGAGCCATTTACCAATACCGAAGCTCGGGCAGATATGAGAATCGCCATAATCCAATCGCACCATTTAGTTGGAAAACCCATTTGCATCAATATAGATCGAAGAAAATTCCAACTAAGGGAGTCGTATGCCTTATGTATATCCACTTTGAATATCATTCCGACTCTTTTAGATTGCCTCATCCAGGCTAAGATTTCGTTCAACATCAATGGCCCATCTAAGATATTCCTACCAACGAGAAACGCTGTTTGTTCCTCCGAAATAAGCTTACCAATTACCTTTTTCAGCCGATTCACTAGTACTTTAGATAAAACTTTGTTAATACATCCAATGAGACTGATGGGTCGAAAATCAGAAGGACGTAACGGGTCTTTTACTTTGGGGATCAAGGCTATAAAGGATGAGGAACAACTCCTATTTAGACTCAGATAGCTATGAAATTCTTCAAATAGTTTTAGGAAATTTCCTTGCAACCCGCTCCAACATCGCTTCAAGAATGTAAAATTAAAACCATCCAGGTTGGGTGCCCGGACACCATCACATTCCTAAACTGCATCCTTTATTTCCGTCAAAGTGAATGGCCGAATCAAAACTTCACTTTCTCCCGGTGACAGAACGTTTAAGAACGGACACACAATTTTAGGTCTATTATTCATCGGCTTAGTGAAAAGTTGAGAATAATAGTCGAAAAATTGTTGTTTGATACTAACCGGGTTGGTGACCCAATCATCTCTAATGAATACCCCGTTGATTCGGTTTGAGCTTAAATTGGCATTCACCACCGAGTGAAAAAAACTAGTATTTTCGTCTCCCTCAATCGCCCACCTAACTCTAGATTTCTGACGAGTGTACGACTGCCTTTGTTTGTCAAACTCCAGCATATACTGTCTACAATCCATTCTCAAATTAAGTTCTACTTCGTTAAGGGCCCTTTCCTCTGCCAATAATTCCAAATCAGCCAACATTTTTTTTACGGGTGGAGTATATTTCATTACCCTTTCTTTTTCCACCACTATCCATTCTTTAATTTTACTCTTCAGCCATCTAAGTTTTGTAGCAAGAGCTGGATCCCCAGGTCCATTGAATGAAAATTGGTTACATTTGCATAATAAACTCCACAAAACCTTGTAATTCTAGCCACGAATTATAGAATCCAAAGGGAATGTGTCCGAAATCTGAAAGGGTGGCAGATAATAATAGAGGTCTATGGTCAGAGTATAACCTATCAAGTGCCGTCAACGCCGCCCCCGGCCAAGTTTCAATTAAGCCAATTCATTCCAGAAATTGATCTAGTTATAACAAAAAGAAAAGCATTCAAGAACTCAACCCCACTTTAACAACTACTAGACCGACAAACGGTTAAAAATAGGGACCAAATTTGTAAATAATATCTACAAGAGACAATATCAATATTTTTAACCAAACAAGTTATATGCTTCAACTCAAATATTATGAAAACCCATTTTAATTCAATTATTTAAAAATCAAAATAGAGTACAATTTAATTAAAATTATTGAGTTTATATGAATAAATGTTCCTAAAAAACAACCATACACAATATGATATTATCAAAGCCGTTAATAAGGTTTCAAGAATAAAAAATAAGTTTAAATAGGAAACAAAAATATTTAAAATCAAAGTAATCAACCGATTTGATTCAAAAAATTAAACCGACTTTACATAGAAAACCATAACTTAAACACTTGTAGATATTATTTTAATTATCCCATTCACAACTCTGAAGCCTTCATATCATTTACCACGTTTCTTTACTTAAAACTGGTTCTGTATAGATTTCATATGCATTTTAGAGCATTCACATCTCTTCCTTCATCTCTATTTATATACAACAACAACAACAACCATACCCAGTAAATCCCACAAATAGCAAAGCTACTTATAGGGTCTGAGGAGGGTGAGATGTAGGCAGACCTTGCCTCTATCCATAGGGATAGAGAGGCTGCTTCCAGAGAGACCCTCGGCTCGAAAACGAACAACAAACCAACACACCAAGTCAAAGAATATAGAAAATAAGAAGTCCCTCATACCAAGAAATTGATCCGAGTGACACAATATAATGTAAATCATGTATAATACCATGCATACAACATCATTTGGGCATAAACACAAGAAGTCAATCAGCGGAAAAGTCCCTTAAAGAGTAAGAAAAAACGCACCCCCTTAAAATACACCTAAGACCTTACTGCAATATCTTTTAGAAGTCCTTAACCCTAATCCTACGCCTCCACGAAGTCCTATCTTGGACCATGTCCACAGAAAGATGCAACTCTACTAAATCATGCCTAATCTGCTCACCCCATGTCAGTTTGGGTCTGCCCCTTCCTCTCCTCCCCTCGACAGTAAGAGTTTCCACTACTCTAACTGGTGCCGTCGTTTCCCTCCGCTTCACATGCCCAAACCATCTCAATCTCCCCTCCTTAATCTTCTCCGATATACTAGCCACTCCTAATCTTTCCCTAAAAACCTCTTTTCTTATCCGATCTAACCTCGTGTGTCCACACATCCACCTCAGCATCCTCATCTCGGCTACCTCCATCTTGCACGCTTGTGTCTTCTTGATAGCCCAACAGTCTGTTCCATATAGCATAGCGGGCCTGACTGCTACCCTGTAAAATTTCCCCTTTAATTTAGTTGGGAACCTCCTATCGCACAATACCCCACTGGCTGCCCACCATCTACACCAGTCAGCCTGTATGCGATGGGTTACATCACTATCTATGTCACCACACATCCACCTCAGCATCCTTCATCTCTATTTATATAATTATACTAAAAATAACTACATTTTTTATTTTCTTTTCAATTTAATAATTTTTTACACCGGATATCATTACATTTTCTCTCTCCTTCACCCATAACTGCTTTCAAAATCTATTAAAAAAAATTAATAGAGGTGAACAAACGTCACCTCAAATATACATATACAGTAACATTTTCTCTCTTTTTCACATATAACCGGCTCTTTTTTAAAATATGCCGAACCCAAGAGAATGAGATATAAATGCTCTTAAAACTCATCCAAGAATCCAATCAATAGGTAAAATTTCCAATTATACAACTTTAGATTCATCAGGATAAATTTCATTTAACACAAACATATACATACACATGAAAAGTGATAAAATCAAGACACAAAATGAGCATTCATGAACATATATATATTCCAGATTCACAAACACTTACCCATAAACAACATGATTATACTTATCTTTAATCCACCTGAAACTCTTCCTAAAAGACCCTTTAAGTTTCCCCTCTACAGAGTACACTTTATACCCTGCAACTCTCTTCTTCCTCTGAAACTCTGGGTCGCTAAAACTCCATTGTTTCGTCGCTAATCCGTTCACCGACTTCCCTTTCTTCAATTTCAAATCATTTGCAACCACAATATCCATATTATTTTGTGGGGTTTTGTAAGAAGAACCATAGGAAGCACTTAAAGATCTGAAATTATGAGGTGGGTTGTGCTCAAAATCGGATCTTTTTGGGTCAAATTCACCATTGTATTGCTCTAATTGCATGTCTTTTGATCTGAAATCGGACATGGGGTTGTGGGAAATGGAGAGAATTTGGGTGTTTTGAGGAGTGAGTCTTATTGGGAGGGTTGTAAATAGTCAACAACACAATTGCAAACATTGATACATGTGAATGTGATATATTAATAATATAGAGTAAACCTCAATTTTCGTCCCTATGGTTTGCTGATTTTAACACTTTCAGTCCAATAGTTTATGAATTACATTTATCATCCATTAGTTTGCTGATTTTAATAGTTTCAGTCCATTAGTTTCCTGATTTTAACAGTTTCAGTCCACACCAGTGTTAGTGGTGTGGACTGAAACTGTTAAAATCAGGAAACTAATGGACTGAAACTGTTAAAATCAGCAAACTAATGGATGATAAATGCAATGTTTAAACTATTGGACTGGAAGTGTTAAAATTAGCAAACCACAGGGACGAAAATTGAAGTTTACTCAATAATATAATATTTTTTTGAACGGCAAATTTGGATCACTAACGGACCACTGGAGTATCATCGTGCCACCAGCAGAACCACCCGATTATATCCATCTCCACTAGGCAATAATGCATATACACCAATTCAGGAGGAAACCCAATAAATCTGGGAAAACCCCCTTTGTGAGAATCGAACCCATGACCTAATGGTCATAAGCCTTATCCCACCCCTAAGATACCACTAGGCTATAATGACATGGGTATTAATAATATAATGTTATAAATGAAATTGGTTTAGTATGACTATGATGTGTTTTGTTAGGTCATGTACCAATGTTTTTGGTCAAAATATCTTTTGAGAAATTGAAATGTAACTAATTATTTTAATGGGACATTTAGTGGTTTTAATTGGATATTTAATGTTAGTAGAGAGTTTTCAACAATTGTGATAGATTTTTAGGGAAAATGACGTCTTTCGATAAAATAATCATGGATGGTTAGATCTGTCGGTCAACTTCTAGAAAAGAAAAAGAAATAAGTTATTTATAATATATGTTGTTAGATCTATATGTAGACAATGTTAGTGATCCTTAGATGAAACCACTATCGTGAATTCATCAGTGACAAGTCATTGATAATTTGTCGATGAGGTCTAGTGTTGTTGTTCTGACTATGAAGTGGACGTTGGTGAGGTGATCTCTCAACAAACCATAACGGTGCTATTGTTCTGATTGTGAAGTGGACGTTAGTGAGGTGATCCTTCAACAAACCCTATCGGTGATCTATTAGTGAAGCCTTTGATCACGTATATTCTCCGAAGGATTTGTGACAGGTCCTACCTTCACCGAGAGATCACCTACGGACCTGTCCATTGATAAAGGCGTCTTATATGTAGTGTTGAATTTTGACGGGTTTTTCACATTAGATTTAAAAGTTATTTGTTATGACACGCTTGCTATGCCTGTTCATGATACTTCTAGGATTAAGGTTGAGAATATACCTCAAAAGATGTATAGACATACATGATTTATTGTAACTAGAGATGAGGAGAGTAGATGGGGTGGTGACAGATAGAGGGTGAGCACAGATCGCTTCAAGCATGTAAAACTCGTACCATGCAAGAAAGGCCATGTGTGCTCACTCTCTTCTGTCACCACTCTTTACCTTAATAGTTTCCATGATCATGTGTAGATGGAAGATTCATATTTCTTGTTGAAACCCTAGTTTGCACAAAGCTTTCCTTACTCAGACAAAACAGTAAATATATATGGGGTACTCATGTACCATTACACTGGAACATCATTATTTTGTACATGATTTGATGTGAGTAACAAGTAGAGGTATGTCTCCCTTATATAGAATCTTGAAAGTTACTTTCCATGCCCATTAGAATACATGTAGCTTTATCTCCATTCCAAGAATATTACTATCATTATTCATGAATCAGCATATGTTTCTACTGATTGTTTAAACATGTCTTTTGATTGTATGATAACCTCTCAAGATAACTCAACTAATATGAATTAAGAACATACAAAATGATTTCTCATATATGTTTTTTTACCAATGATGTTGTGTTGGTTGATGAATCCACTGAACATGTTTGACACAGTATCATTTTAGAATTCTAGATTAATTAGGATTTGACGTAGCATTTTTCTATTTATCCCGTATTGTACGTACGTGTATATATATATCCAGGGGCGAAGTATAGAGGGAGGGGGGAGGGGGCGCCCGACCCCCCGAATTTTTCGCTCAGTAGTGTTATATATGTAGTTTTCGTATAGAAAATTTTGGGTATATATGTTTTCGACCTCCGGTTCTATAGAAATTTTTTGGTATATACGTTTTCAACCCCCCCCCCCCCCCCCCCCGCGTCATTCGGGTCAAGCTTCGTCACTGTATATATCTCATTAGATATTAATATACAAACCTTTAAAAGCGACATAACTTAGTTGGGCAAGTGCCAACACCATGACTACATAAATTAAAAACATAATGTATTTGCGACATGCTATATGTAAGTACACATACAAAAAAAAATATATATAGTTAAGATAGATTATAACTTATTGAGTTGAAGAACCCGTGCATGTATGTGTCGATGTGTGTATGGTAAGAGCCAATGGTTGGTTCCTAATCATCTTTAAAATTAAAGAAAAAGAAGTCAAAAAGGAGTGAAGGAATATATATGGTGATGAAAGAAACAATCAATCAAAACTTAACACACTTAAGTAATTTGGGCACTAAAGTAACCTAAACCTAACGTATATATGCTTTATGCAATAATGCAATATTAATGATGCTTAATCTTAGTTGAAAAGTTTGTCTTTACCGCCTTTATAGTAAAGGTGTTAAGGTTAATCCTCAAATCATATTGATCATACTTGTTCCAATTTAAAGACCTATTATAGATGACCTAGTTTCAATGTTAATCATATCACTAGAGCATCTCCGGCAGTGGCGAAGCTTGGATTTTTCGCCGGGGGGGTGAAAACATATATACCCAAAAATTTCTATAGAACCGGGGGGGTGAAAACGTATATACCCACAAATTTCTATACGAAAACTACATATATAACACTACTGAGCGAAAAATCCCGGGGGGCGGACGTCCCCCCCCCGCCCCCATTAAGCTTCGCCCCTGATCTTCGGTCCACCATCTCATGGGCCCCTCTTTCTTCACGAATGGCGAAACCAGAACATTTTAGTCGGGTGTTACAACCAAAAGGTCTAACTCATGTTGTTTTTAAAACATTAGACTTTATATATGAAAATTCAAAAATTATGGTGACCAGGGGGTCAGTGGACCCTTCCGACCCCCTGGTTCCACCCTTGCCTTCACATCGGTTCCTTCCCACCAACGCCTACTCCTCATAGTTCCCTTCACATATGGCCCGTGGAGATGAACCTTACGCTTGGGAGATTACACTGGCGTCCTTCTTCTCTCTGCCATGTTGGATCCATGAAGGGCATGCTAGTTCGTGACCTCGGTGTTGGAGGTGGTCTTAAGAACATTACCTGTGTACTCTACGCTTTCAAAAGCTTTATCCACTTATTATCCAAAGATAGGAGATTAGGGTGGATGGTTATCAATTCCATGTTTGCAAAAAAGCAGGAAAGATACAGTAACAATCCACAATGGTAATATGCCTTAATGGGTGCCCAATGAAAGTTTCTTTTCTCCTTGATTGACCTAATGGCTATGGTGGATGATATTCCTTTCTGCCATATTCTCATCCACTTTTGCAACATGTTAGACGTGTAGCTTCCCAAATGCTCCACTTGATCATATGGGAATGATCTTTTTATCTTGCTACGTACATGCACCCCAACCATGAAATTTTATATGTGAGATTCTAATTTTTTTGGGGGAAAATTACCAAAATGTTGTTTGACGAACTTGATTTACCAAAATGTCACCCTCATGCGTCCTTGGAATGGGACCTCAACCATGGGATATGTCGATGAATGCTACAACGACACGTGTGAAGAATATTCGATGAGTCGGCGACCGGCGCATCAAAGCCAAAAAGGTGGCTGATGTGTCCGTCTTTTGGCTTGGCTGACTCCTCGTTGTGGCTAGACTGACCCCTTGTTTACCTTGGGCTGACTACTTAATTTTTTTTTCAGTATGACTTTTTAATTTTATTAAATTTACATACCATATTATTTTGTCGAGTCTATAAATAGGCAACCTTATTGTTTGGTGGCTTGAGACGTTTTCTTCCAACTTGAACGGAAAAAATAGTCGTTTTGTTTTTCAACATAAATGAAAATTCCCTTATACTTCTATTTCCATGTGACGTTTTTCTAAAGCTTATGGAACCTGCAATTTTAAAGATTAGAAAAACGTCATATGAAAATAGAATTATAGGGATTTTTCATTCACGTTGAAAACCAAAACGACTATTTTTCCGTTCATGTTGGAAGAAAACGTCTCAAGCCACCAAACAACAAGGTTGCCTATTTATAGACCCGACAAAAATAATATGGTATGTAAATTTGATAAAATTAAAAAGTCATACTGAAAAAAAAAAAATTGAGTAGTCAGCCCAAGGTAAACAAGGGGTCAGCCTAGGCACAACGAGGAGTCAGCCAAACCATAAGACGGACGTATCAGCCACCTTTTTGGCTTTGATGTGCCGGCCGTCGACTCATCAAATATTCTGGACACATGTCGCTGTACCATTCATCGACGCATCCCATGGTTGAAGCCCCATTCCAAGGACACATGAGTGTGACATTTTGGTAAATCAAACTGGTCAAACAACATTTTGGTAATTTCTCCCCTTTTTTGTTCTTCATTCCTCTTTTTGTTTTTTTTTTTCAAGATTTAGTTTCTTGATAGCTAGTCTGTGTTGCAAAAGTAGTTGATAAAAATCCTTTCACACACAATTATATTTGTATGTGAGATTGTGAGAAGAATTTATCGGTTTGCTTTCTTCATGATCAAAGATATGCATCGACATAATGTGTGTTTAAAATGGATGAGATATTTAGCTTAAAGCGTGGTGTTTGAAATGAACTTTGAAAGAGTGAAACGAATAAAGTAGGTGAACGAGCTTATAGAGTTTATAAGCAAGAAGCTAAATGTTTTATTAACTTAAACGAATGTAAAGTAAATGGAAGAGACATGAGTTTGTGTTTATTATTTTATCTAAGCCTACTTGGTACGGTCCCCGGGACGTCATGGGGCAGCGCCGCCCCCCCTCTCCATTTCCTCACCTCAGTCGTCGTAGAGATCGTCCTGGCCAAGACGATGAGGACGGGTCTCCCCCACTCACACACACATGTACATACAACACACACATACTGTATATATATTTTAGGTCCATCCTCTATTTCCTTAGGTCCACCCTTTTTGCACCATCCTCACACTCATCCTACATGGCGTTGACATAAAGGCTCATCCTCCATTTCCCACACCGAGTAACCTAAAGGAATGTAAAGAAATGAAAGGGACATGAGTTTGTGTTCATTCTTTTAACTATAGGAAAAAAAGGTTGTTCGTGTTCTTTTGTCATCGACTATCCACTTAGCGTCGTTTATAGCCAAAACCAAATAGTTTTACCGCCATTTAATGGTTTTCTTATATATATTCCTCAAAATCTTCATATTTTCATACATACCCAACTGAATTTATGAATGGGAAAATTACCAAAATGTCTCTTGACCAAGTGCATTTTCAAAATTGTCACATTCCTGCGTCTTTGGAAGGTCCTCCCAGCCTCGGAAGCGTCCGCCTTTCACGTTGAAGCGTCCGCCTTTCACGTTGAAGCGTCCGTCTCCTTTCAAGCAACACGTGTCCGATGTTGAAGCTTCCGCCTCAGGCGCAATGCGTCCGTGAAGCTTCTGAAGCGTCGGCCAACGACGCAGGTTCCGTATCTTTGTCCATTTTTTTTTATAACTTATAAACATTTCTAACATGGGATCATGTGCATGCTCTTTATAAAAATAAATAAAAAACTATATGTATGTTAACGGAGCAAATTTTAAACGATATAAAACATATTATTTTTTAGTTAAAAAATTTTATATTAAACATCAAAACATAACATAATAAAAAACAATAATCATATATATGCACTTTAATATTTCGTATGAAAACAATTAATGATATGCTCCGTTTTATTCTCATTGGCCTCTCTGCTACAAAATATAGAGAGAAAGAGAGAGAACGCCCATATGAAAATGGTTCGTATTAGGGGTGTGCATAGGTCGGTTTTGACCAAAAACCATAACCTCGATGTCGGTTATTGGATAATCATAATCATAACCGATCGGTTATGGTGGTTATGGTTATTCGGTTTTGATGGTTATAGCGGGTCGTTTATGGGTGGTTAACCATGTATTTAGCTTAGCTAAAAATAGCTTAATTTTTTTAACATGGAATAAATTGTTATTGCATATTTGTATATATTAGTATATTACATAGTATTAAAAAATACATATAATCTATAATATTAATACCAATTATTATCGAATATTCAAATAAAGTGATATGATACATTCCATAAATTCAAATAAACATTCAACAAAAACCACAAAATGATATGAAAAACCAATAAGTACTAAAAATCTTCAGTCAAAAACATCAAATATTAAAAATATGGTGAAAAGTCCTAAATCCTACAAAGATTTATTACATGTCGGTTCGATTCGGTTATGGTGGGTATGGAAAAGATGATAACCATAACCGACCCACTACATTCGGCTTTCAAAAAAACCATTAACCGACCCACCGGTTTTTATTTGATTCGGTTTTTTCGGTTCGGTTTTGTCGGTTAATTTGGTTATCGTTCGGTTAATTCGGTTTTTTGCACACCCCTAGTTCGTACTTGTATGTCTCGTCACTAATTTACTTTGCTACCAAATTTAATTTGCGACACTTTTAGCTACAAAAACGGTTGTTGCGTTTTTTGTTATGAATTTTGCTACAGAAATATTTGCTATGGAACTTTGGCTACTGACGACGAGGGTCCCCGCTTGGGCTCCTCGTCTGGGCTCATCGCCCTAAATTAGTGACTGGGCTCAAGCCCACTTGTGTCTTTCTCGGTATGTTTAGTTGGTTTGAGTGGGCCATGTCCTGATAAGCCCACTCTTGGACCAGCCCATTAGGGTTATGGCCCAAGTGTTTTGTTATAAAAGGAAGCCTCCTCCTCCAAAGAAAGGGCAGACAATCTCCCACCACTTGAGGTTACTACTTCCTCATCTTCTCTCATATTACTCCTGTCCCTCTACTCACTCTCTCTAAATTATACTTGCACGTATAACATCTTTACCACACAAGATACTGACTTGAGCGTCGGAGTGCCCACGGGGTGAACCCCCTCGGGCCCTCTAACTAGAGTTTCATGTGGATGCAGCTTGAGACCCGACACTCCGCAAAAGGAACTGCCACCGTGACGGCGAGAGGACGAACCTGAACCGGAGTTCACCGAATCTAAGGTTAGTACCGCCAAACCCTTCGAACGACTTCAGGGATTTGGGGATTCGACATTGGCGCCATCCGTGGGACCGAGTACGAGCATGTCTCGGTCTCTTCATACAAACGGCTGGATCTGCCCTCTCCGCGACGGTCAGATCTGCATCTCAACTCCGGTCACCAGGTTCTAATCCTCTTGCATACATACCTCATAATCCGGCAAAGTATATATATATTGCTATATGTCTATACAGATCCTTTCACTTCTATATTTCTATGGATAAAGATTATGTATTTTCATGAGGAATGATCCTCTAGAAGTTTGTGCCAACCATGGCATATCTGTTTTCTCATAACAGAAAATCAACTAAAAGTAAGTAAAAGGAAAAAAAACCAAAAAGGTTGCTTACATGGGACAAAGCTCTCGAAAACCATTTTTAACAAAAATGATGAATATGAAGCATTGCATGTTACTGTCACTTTTATGAACGAGGATGTAAACAAAAAACATATACATACTTTGTTGGTCACTCGAAACTGTAATATCCTCTTAGGGACAAAGTTACAACTATTGATACACATGATACAAATATATGATGCACGTCCCATCACACTGGGAACTAAAAAATAATAATAATGGGGTACATGAACTAGTGCATAAGGTACAAACATGTGAATACCCATAAAAAATAGTAGGTGTCTCGAAATAAGATTAGAGATTTATTTGTGGAAGAAACTTCATGAATTTTCCTGCTAGAACCTCGCTATTTTTATGGATAAAAATTACGGACAAGTAAAAGTTTTGGTGATAAAAAATCAAAAATCATGTAGAAAATGAATTCTACCCGACTACCTATGAGGTACTACCCCAAAGAGGCTGGGTTATTTACTTTATCTTTTTATGATAATGTAGCTTAACTAATGTGTAATATTGTATTATACGGTGGGTATTTACTTACCAACTTAGTCAAATTCTTTGACAGAAAAGAAAGAAGATAAAGGTGCATCTTTTAGAGAAAAGTCAACTAGCTTGTCTCACAAGCTTGTCTGTCACAAAGCACGTGACTTTTCTTGAAAATATAAAATAAATTATAGCCACACATATATACATAAAAAGAAAAGGAGGAAGGAAAAAAGCTAAGTTTTTATCTTCCCAAGGTGATGTGACCTTGCCTTTTGAAAAAAGAAAAAAGAGTAATGATGCCACACTCTTACCAATGTAAAATAATAATATTTTACTAAGTACCAGGTCCTTCCAACAGGTCCTTTCGCGGGGCCCCTTCCTCAGGCCCTTCAGCCAAGGTCCTTCCCCAGGACCTTCCTTAGGCCCTTCAGCCAAGGTCCTTCGTCAGGACCTTCCTCAGGCCCTTAAGCCAAGATCCCTGCCCAGGACCAGGACCTTCCTCAGGCTTTTTCACAGGGTCCTTCCTCAGGCCCTTCAGCCAAGGTCCTTCCCCGGGACCTTCCTCAGGCCCTTCAGCCAAGGTCCTTCACCAGGATCTTCCTCAAGCCCTTCTGTCGCGGTCATTCCCTAGGTCCTTCCTCAGGCCCTTCTACCTGATCCTTTTCTAGATCCTAACAAAAAACACTTATGCAAGGCCCTCCATTCAAAGTCTTGAGTCGTGTGCCACTTCTAGACACAAATTTATTGTTCCCAGTACAACGTAGTTAGGGTACGTAGGCTACCCCCTTAATGGTATGATGGTCACACGTCTTCACAAAATAAAACATGAGGCACAAATGCTTGTACACACAACATAACATGTTTAACACATAAAGAAATTGATCTTTGGTATGACTTACCTTTTTGAAAGTGCTTTCGTGGCAAGTATCGAAGAATGAACATGAACAACACAAGTAGCTGTTAGCCACAACCTACGGGACAGGTCAACAAAGGCTAGCATTGGACTGAATCATGTGCACCCGAGAAACAGGGCATGATCTTTGAAAAGACACTGAAAAATAGTGATTACCTTAAACATCCTTAAACAAGGATATAGCTTCGGGTAGGAGGAAAGTGACACAACATTAGTAAAAGCAAGAAATACCTTTGTACAACATTGAACTGGGGGACTAGTGTGCCTAGGGGGATATTGTGGGACAGAGTTTTGCTAACCTCGGGCTACTCTCATTCAACAAAGAATCATCTACCGGATACATCTGTCAGTTATATCCTTGCGTGCTATCGTGTCTCGGATAAAGACATCACTCATTAGAAGACTTCCGATACTCATCAAAAGTAACTATGTTCTTTATTCACAACCGAGGGTCTAGACAGACGGGCTCAAGGGTAGCCTATTTCATAAGTTCAGTATTACCAACTACGCTTGACAACACTGAACTGGGGAGCTAGCAGGGTATAACACCATTGGGTCCTACATTGAAGACTTCTCGAAAGGATCCTTATTTTTGTATTACCTCCTCCGGAAAGGATTAAGCACCTCCATAAGTTCTCATGTTCGAAGATCTCAAAAACAAAAACAAAAAAAAAAGGGAGGGAAGGAAGGGGAATTGGCATGGACTGCCTTACTAATTCCTCCACTGGAAGAAAAGAAAAGCCTGGGATGTGTATTTGGCTCCTTCCTTGAAGGAAAAAGAATCAGTAAACTGCATCATTCGTCCTCCGCTTGAAGACAGGGAAAAGCCAAGGATGCGTATCTGGCTCCAACCCTGAAGGGAAAAAGAATCAGTGGGTTATGTCACTAATCCTTCACTTGAAGAAATAGGAAGCCTGGGCTGCATATTTGGCCCCTCGCCAGAAGGCGGAACACTCCCTGGACTACGTTATTAGTCCATATAGAAGAAAACATGGACGCTCTGCCCTTGAAGGCGGAACACTCCCTGGACTGCGTTATTAATCCGTAAACCGGGGCACTCACTCCTTGAAGGAAGGAAGAACCCCCTCCTGCGAGTTGCTAATTCAGTCTCTTCCATGGAGAAAAATAATCCGCACAATAAGTTCCCAACACTTATACTCTATACCTTAGGGGGAAATGAGCTCCTCCCATCAGCTAGCATCTACAAAGATTCTACAAGGAAAAAGAAAAAGAGGGAAACCTTAATAGGCATATCTTCGCTTTAAGGGGAAAGTGAAGTCCTTCTACGGTCTTTCGTGCTCAAGAAACCCTGGTCTCCTTGAACAAAACGATATTCTCTCCTAAAGACTAAAGCATTTCGGAAATCCCTTCCATCAACAAGAAAATCCCTTCTCTTGTGGACAAGGTACCTCACCAGTCGCTTGCAAGAACATGAACTTATACTTTCCATGGAATTACGTCCAGGAAAAATTCCTTCCAAGAATATGAAGAATATCCCATTATCTGGGATCAAGTATTTTAGAAGTCCCTTTCGTAAACAGGAACATATCCCTTCCTCAAGACTAAGTCTTGAAGAAACTCCTTCCAAGAATAGGAAGGAACATATCCCTCCAGCGGGATCCAGTCTTAAAGAAGCCCCTTCCAAGAATAAGAAAGAACACATCCCTCCAGCGGGATCCAATCCTAAAGAAACTCCTTCCAAGAATAGGAAGGAACATATCCCTCACTCGAGATTCAGCCTTGAAGAAGCTTCTTCCAAGAATATGAAATGGGGAAGTACAGGGGCCGTTCGGTCATTAATCAAAAGTTGAATTGAATAAAAATACAAGAGGAATGCGGGAGGTAATTAAAGTGGGAGTAAATGAGTTGGGGATCCAATGTGTCATTATTTGAAACTTAAATGTGGGAGGTAATTAAAGTGGGAGTTTCACGATGGGGATTAGTATATCTGAGGATTAAGTCTTGGAGGAGCCACCTCCGAAAAAATGAGGATGTCCCCCCTATGTGATTAGGGGTCTCGTAAGTCTCTTCAACGAACAGGAACAAGTTTCTCCCAAGAAAAGGAGGGTATCCCTTCCCATGGGATTAAGTATTGCAGAAGTCTATTCAACGAACAGAAGTGCACCCGGCTACTGGATCAAGTATTGGTAAAGTTCCTTCTAAGGACAGGAAAGCACATCCCTGGGATTTGATATATGAGAAAAACCCTCCTTGAAATTTCTCACCTGAACAGCTTATTCAAAAAAAAAGGGAGGGGGGGGAGAGCCCCCTTGACAAGGGACTACGAATCTGAAGAATCCCTTCCTTGAAAAGAAAAGATCTCCGCCACAGGTCTGTGTTTTAGAAAGTATCTCTCCAAAGAAGAGGAGCCTCATCTCGGGGTCGCATACGTTTGAAGAAGTCTCTCCAAGAGGAGAGGGTTGCACATTCCATGAGCACCCATCTTTAGAGAATTGCAACAACTCTCCAGGGCAAGGAGGTCCCCAGGACATGGAACCTCATGCAACTTAGGAAGTATTACATATGAGGGGTTTATCCCCAGGAAAAAGGCCAAGAGCCACTTTTGTAATATTCAAACTATTAATCTGGGGCTCCCCCAAGAACAGATCTTTTGTAACAACTTATGCTGGGAAGTTTAACTCCCAAGAAGTAAATGACAAATGGACAACTAATCTGTCCTCTTTTGGCAAAATAACAGGTATTATAACCTGGCAGACGTGCCCAGGAACGCTATAAACCTAGCCAACAAATGAACACACGTGTATAGGGTATATCAAACATACCAAAAGCCCGGCTGTGGGGCAAAACAGGGTCTAGCTAACCCAAAGAAAGCGGACAAAACAAGTCAAAAACATAATATCACATTATCAACTTGTCCAGCGATTGGCCTCGAACAGACAATCGCGCTTTAACAACCCAAGCAGGTTACGAAGCAAAACTTGTACAAAGCTTGAACAACTCAAGCAAGTTACGAAGCAAACCTATATAAAGCTTTAACAACCCAAGCAGGTTACGAAGCAAACTTGTACAAAGCTTTAACAACCCAAGCAGGTTACGAAGCAAATTTATATAAAGCTTGAACAACTCAAGCAAGTTACGAAGCAAACTTATATAAAGCTTTAACAACTTAAACAAGTGACAAAGAAAACTTATATAAAGCTTTAACAACCCAAGCAGGTTACGAAGCAAACTTGTACAAAGCTTTAACAACCCAAGCAGGTTACGAAGCAAACTTATATAAAGCTTGAACAACTCAAGCAAGTTACGAAGCAAACTTATATAAAGCTTCAACGACCCAAGCAGGCTACGAAGCAAACTTGTACAAAGCTTTAACTACTTAAACCGGTTACAAAGCAGACTTATATAAAGCTTTAACAACTTAAAAAGTTACAAAGCGACCCATAGAAAGTCTTAACGGCTTAAACATGGTACAAAGAAAATTCATGAGAAAGTTTTAACAGTTCAAGCAATACAAAAACCCTCGTTAGAGGAACACAATACAAAGAGTACGACACGGTAAATAAGGCATCCCGGTCGATGCCCTTTGAGAAATTACTCTCGAATGAGTACTTTGATTGAAATGCATCTAAGAAGTACATGCAAAGACGGTCTAAATAGCATAAACGCTATAAAAAAAGCACCATCGAACAAGTGCATTGGAAAAAAGCCGTCAAGGAGGCATAGATTGAAGTAGGGTATTGTGCTACCCTATTTAAGGGGTCACCTGGATATTTTAAGTACTAAATGCAAGGTCACCCCAAGGACAACAAAGTAGATTGGTTTGGCATGACGTGCCTTAGGCTATGCTTACCCGATGGATAAGGAGAACGGTTGAAGGGCGGATAACGACCCGCCTAGATTATCAGGGACTGGAACAAGTCCTGCGCCCATTCATGAGTGAATAGACTGGGACTAAGGATGACTTGACGACGAGGGTCCCCGCTTGGGCTCCTCGTCTGGGCTCATCGCCCTAAATTAGTGACTGGGCTCAAGCCCACTTGTGTCTTTCTCGGTATGTTTAGTTGGTTTGAGTGGGCCATGTCCTGATAAGCCCACTCTTGGACCAGCCCATTAGGGTTATGGCCCAAGTGTTTTGTTATAAAAGGAAGCCTCCTCCTCCTCCAAAGAAAGGGCAGACAATCTCCCACCACTTGAGGTTACTACTTCCTCATCTTCTCTCATATTACTCCTGTCCCTCTACTCACTCTCTCTAAATTATACTTGCACTTATAACATCTTTACCACACAAGATACTGACTTGAGCGTCGGAGTGCCCACGGGGTGAACCCCCTCGGGCCCTCTAACTAGAGTTTCATGTGGATGCAGCTTGAGACCCGACACTCCGCAAAAGGAACTGCCACCGTGACGGCGAGAGGACGAACCTGAACCGGAGTTCACCGAATCTAAGGTTAGTACCGCCAAACCCTTCGAACGACTTCAGGGATTTGGGGATTCGACAGCTACGAAAATGTTTGCTATGATTTTTACGCTACATTGCTACGAATTTTGCTAGCAATCTAGCTACATATTTTGAAAGATTATCACAACAATTTTTTAAGCGTTTGCTACATGTTTTGCTGCTAATTTTGTTCGGATATTTTCACTATTTTTATAGTTTTATATTATTTCTATTTGTTTTATGTAGACATTATATTCAAATTTAAATAAACATATACAAATCATACTAGAGATAAATATCCAAACCAAATAGAAAAAAAATATATATATTCAACGTAACTTATTCGAACTAAACAAAATAAAGGTACAAATTATCCAAAAACAATATGATAAATATTCAAAATATTGTGTTTACAAACATAGTGTAAAGATCAAATACTAATGAGTCTTAGTATACAAAATACCCTCAACGTAAGAAGTGAAAGAGAAAAGTTTTTTTTTTTATTTTCCCTACTACTTAAGAATAACGTTTAATTGCAAAACGTAAAAAAATCATGATTTTACAGTATTAGAGTAATTAATAATTACTCTAATAGTGCAAAATCACGGTTTTTTTTTTTTTATTTTATTCTGGTAATAAAATATGTGCTTAATAAGTAGGGAAAAAAATCATTCTTTCACTTCTTAGGGGCTGTTTGTTTACATCTGAATGGATCCATTCAGAGGTTACCTCTGAATCGGTCAGAGGTTGAGTTGTTTGGTTCATAAAACCCTTACCTCTTAATGGTTCCATTCAGATCTGAATGGTTCAGATTTGAAAACTCGCTGAATGAAACACTTGACATGCATGCCCTTCCTCCCATCTCCTCCATAGCTCCTCCTCCCCCTACACTGCTCCTCCACCATCTCCTCCTCCACAGCCCGTCGTCTCCCCCTCCACATCGTCGTCGTCTCCCCCTCCTCTGCTCCTCAACATCGCCGTCTTCTTCTTCTTAATCGACCCTCTGATCCTCAGCCATGAATCAATCAAATTGTGGGGTTAATTCCTACAATCCCCACCTTAATCAACCCCCTAATCCTCCCCATCCCTTCTATTCAGCGGATTTCCCTCCTATTGGGCCGCACATACTTGAATCAGGGCCTAAACCCCCACATCTACATGCGCTTCACACTCATAACCTTGATTCTGGTCTTCAATCGCACACAATCCAGTCATCTGGAGGAGTTGGAGATGTGGTCGTTCCTCAATCAACCTCCAAAATCGACAATAGGGTTATGGTTAACCTCAATCTTGATGATTTTACTCGACAATAGGGTTATGGTTATCTTTAGCCACTGATTCTGCTCTCAAAACAGGTGATCAGACTTGTCTAATTCTAATTGCCATGGGGATGCTCCGATTATTGATGTCCAGCCCCCTCTTATTTTTTGTTTACTAGTGAAATTATGTTTAGTTGTGATTTGATTTACAGTGAATTAATGCTAATTTGATATGCCTTGAGTTTGAATTGGTTTATTGTTGTTGTTGATGATTTATGTGTATTTGCTTTTGAGAACTAATCAGTTAGGTATTTAGTTTTGTTTAGAGGGGTAAAATGTCATTTTACACATTCATTCAGATGTGCAACCAAACAGCACTTTACAGGTTCAGCACTTACTGGTTCAGAGCCTCTTACCCATTCAGACCTCTTATTCATTCAGCACTTATTGGTTCAGATGTTGCCAAACAGCCCCTTACTTAAGGATATTTTGTATGTTAAAATTCATTTATACAATAACTTAACCCTACAAACATAAACCCATTTTAAACTGGTATTACATTATTTTATTTGACAACAATCGAAATCTCTCGTTCCATTTAAGCAGCGTATAACCTCACATTTTGGGTATGTTTGGCAAAAGTAGCTGGTGGCTGGAAGCTGGTAGCTGATGGTTGGAAGCTGTTAGCTGGTAGCTGTAGCTGGTAGCTAGTAGCTGTAGCTTTTGGTGTTTGACAGAGTAGCTGAGGCTATTAATAAAATGTATAAAATAACCAAAATGGACATAACTAAAAATTTAAAAAGTTTGTTCATTAAAAAGTTCATTATCTTTAGAGGTTAAAAAGGTCATTTTTCCCCTAAAAGCTTGTAGCTCCTTCTAAACGCTACTAGTATGAGCGTTCAACCAAAAGCTTCAAACTCCTAACCTAAAAGCTTGAAGCTCCTTCAACCAAACAAGGCTTTTTATTGAATATGAGTTTTTTCTTAAAAGCTAGAAGCTCTTAAAAGCTTTATGCCAAACATACCCTTTCTTCAATTTCTTCCGTTCTGTTGTTTCAAATCCGCTTTTGATTCTTTCAACTGTTAGCGTTGCACCAATACTAATAAATTATCACATCACTGTTAATAACACGTCAATCCATATAGTGGATATGTCTAGTTTTAACTTTTTTTAATATTTAAAATTTGTTACGGTTTTGATGACTTTGATAGATGGACTGTGTTTTGGGAAGTGGTTCCTATTTTGTGTTAACTAGTATTAAGTACCCCCGCGTTGCGACGGGGGCGAGCACTAACGCCACACTACTGTCAGCGACCACCGACACTGAAGTTACGATGTTAATGCGAAAAAATTAAACCGAAACGTAAAATATAGAATAAAATAACTAAGTTGATCTAGGACTCGCACGTTACGATGAACCCGCGTCTATTTTTTCCCGTTTGACAGGTTCATCGTAATCTATATCTATATATAATATATATCATTACCACTATACAAATCATAATGCATACATTACAACAACCATTGCATCAATATGTTGCAAATTATATTTATACAAGATTTTGGCTAAATTAATTAGAATATTATAAATAATAATAATTTACAAATAAAACAACACAATTTTGAATGGATCAAACCGATTGAATATAGTAAGATAATGAACCATTATTTGATTAGGGTACAACCACTTAAGAACAATTTACAACCATACATGCATACAAAACAAATTGGATTTGGTAAGGTAATGAAACCATTATTATTTGATTAAGGTACAACCACTTAAACACAACTTACAACCTATATTTGATTAAGATACAACCATTTAAGCAAAACTTACAACAAAAGATGCTCACAAATTTTTTCAAATTAATAGTATATAAATTAATAGTATATAAATGGCATAAGACTAAGAACCCATTGTATATATCATCCCATACAATGCTAAATACTATTGTACAACTTTCAAAGCAAACAATACAACAACTAATGCACAACATTGTTAAAAATTGATAGTATATAAATTAGGCACCCAATCTTTTTAGAATTTTTTGCAGAAATAGGTGTTTTAGGCCTGAAAAGAGTGCCATTAGGTGGTCACCAACATTGTTTTCATATCTAGGTAAGTTGCACATTCATTCAGCGACCTTCAAGAGAAATTTCTGCAAAAAGTTAGAGGTTCTGCAAAAGCTGCACATTGTCGGGAAAGTCGCTGTTTCAAAGTACAATCTTGCTGAAGGTCGCTGATTCATTCTACAACCTTGCTGAAGGTTGCTGTTTCATTCTACAACCTTGCTGAAGGTCGCTGAATCATTCTACAACCTTCATAAAAGTCCAGCCTGCATCATATAAAGTATGTATGTAGAGTCAATTAATATCAAGTATGTTTCGACACTCGTTACGTACGCTCGTTACGATACGGACCTACGCAGGTCCGTATCGTCCGTAATCAGCGTAGGTCCGTATCGTCCGTAACGAGCGTACGTAACGAGTGTCGAAACGTAGGTAGTCGTTAATATATAATATTTTTATTATTTGTCGACGTCGTCCGTAACGAGCGTAGGTCCGTATCGAGCGTCGAAACTTAACTAGTCGTTAATATATAATATTTTTATTATTTAGTCGACGTCGAAACTTAATATTTTTAACTAGTCGAAACATAACTAGTCGATACGGACATACGCTCGTTACGGACGACGTCGACTAAATAATAAAAATATTATATATTAACGACTACCTACGTTTCGACGCTCGATACGGACCTACGCTCGTTACGGACGACGTCGACAAATAATAAAAAATATTATATATTAACGACTACCTACGTTTCGACACTCGTTACGGACGACGTCGACTAAATAATAAAAATATTATATATTAACGACTACCTACGTTTCGACGCTCGATACGGACCTACGCTCGTTACGGACGACGTCGACGAAATAATAAAAATATTATATCTTAACGACTAGTTAAGTTTCGACGCTCGATACGGACCTACGCTCGTTACGGACGACGTCGACTAAATAATAAAAATATTATATATTAACGACAACCTACGTTTCGACGCTCGATACGGACCAACGCTCGTTACAGACGACGTCGACAAATAATAAAAATATTATATATTAACGACTACCTACGTTTCGACACTCGTTACGTACGCTCGTTACGGACGATACGGACCTACGCTGATTACGGATGATACGGACCTGCGTAGGTCCGTATCGTAACGAGCGTACGTAACGAGTGTCGAAACATACTTGATATTAATTGACTCTACATACATACATACTTTATATGATGCAGGCTGGACTTTTATGAAGGTTGTAGAATGATTCAGCGACCTTCAGCAAGGTTGTAGAATGAAACAGCAACCGAATGAAACAGCAACCTTCAGCAATGTTGTAGAATGAAACAGCAACCTTCAGCAAGGTTGTAGAATGAATCAGCGACTTTCAGCAAGATTGTACTTTGAAACAGCGACTTTCCCGACAATGTGCAGCTTTTGCAGAACCTCTAACTTTTTGCAGAAAATTCTCTTGAAGGTCGCTGAATGAATGTGCAACTTACCTATATATGAAAACAATGTTGGTGACCACCTAATGGCACTCTTTTCTGGCCTAAAACACCTATTTCTGCAAAAAAAATCATCTTTTTATGGACTTGATTCTGTGTCACAATTCTGAGCTGACCGTTTTATCTTCACTCGCTATTACTGACTGATTTTGTATTAGAAAAAGTTAACAGAGTTTTTTATAAGCTAAAATCACATCAACAAACTTAAAGATGGATCGAGTTTTTTTTTAGATAGGTAAACTTCATACACAACACCACCTCTACCAGAAAAAGACGGATCGAGCTTTTTTTCGAAAGGTAAACTTCATACACAACACCACCTCTGCCAAAAAAAGACGGATCGAGCTCATCATGATCTATACACAAACCTAACTAATAAACAACACAACCGCTAAACTCAACAAACAAACAAACAAACAAACAAACAAACAAACAAAACATGTTTTTTTCTAAATCATTAAAGCTGACAACATCAATGAGCAACCAAAAACCCTAATAACTGATCTACAGCCACCTGAAAACCCTAAACTCAATGAAGTCAAACAAGCAACTGATTTACAATGAGCCGCCACCTTTGCATTGTGATCTTATGCAACTAATTGAAACACAAACATCACACACAACATACCACTGTCTGATCAACTAATTAACTGCTAATACCACCTGTGAATGTAAATAAAACAATGAGAAAAAATAGAGACAAAGAAATGAATCATATCACCGTTTATTCTTTCAAGGAAAAATTACAAGTTTTGTCCTTTATCTTTATACCACTTTTCAGGCGGTGTCCTTTTTAACGAATGTTGACAGGCGGTGTCCTTTACTAGGTATTTTGTTGCAAGTTTAGTCCTTTACACCCAACCCAGTTAAAAAACCTTGTTAATTGTTGACAGGCGGTGTCCTTTACTAGGTATTTTGTTACAAGTTTAGTCCTTTACCTAGGTTTTGTTGCAAGTTTAGTCCTTTACACCCAACAATTAACAGAGTTTTTTTAACTGGGTTGGGTGTAAAGGACTAAACTTGCAACAAAATACATAGTAAAGGACACCCCCTGTCAACATTCGTTAAAAAGGACACCGCCTGAAAAGTGGTATAAAGATAAAAGACAAAACTTGTAATTTTTCCTTCTTTCAATCAATGCAGTACCATCTTTCCTCTTTGGGAAAGAACAATGACCCACAACTATTTTGGCATGCTAACATTAAACAATTAATATACATAGAAACATGTACTCATACCACATGGAGAAGATAAGTTCTTCTGATCATTATCAATCTGAATACTTTTAGTTTGTTGATTTATGATACTATATAAGAATAATATTCCTAAGTTGTTGACTAATTAGTTTATGTTTAGTTTCCTCCTAACAAGAGTGATAAAGAGCTAGAGCGGGGATGACAGATAGAGAGTGAGCACACATAGCTTCATGCATAAAAAAGAACCATTTGCATGAGGACCATAGGTGCTCACACTCTTCTGTCACCACCCTTTACCTTCATAGCATATGTTTGAGGTACTGGGTTCGATTTTCACAAGAGAGTTTTTCTAAATCTGGGTTTCTTTCTGAATTGGTGTATAACATTATTGCCTAGTGGGAATAGATATGATCGGTTGATCCAAATTTGCCGTTAAAAAAAAAGAAAAAGAAAGATTAATTGTGCATATTGGTTTGTGGTGGTACTGTGTTGGAACTCACAGTAGCGTGTGATTTCACTTTGAAAATAAGATAATGGACATGGAGTTTGGCATCCCTTATATAGACATTGCCCATACCCTTGGGAATAAATGTGAGCTAATCTAATTATTCCTTTATTTTTTTAATATATGGAGAAAAGTGCCTGGATAGTCCTGTGGTTTGCCCAGATTTCATTTATAGTCCCTATATTTTTAAAATTACAGCTATAGTACTCAAGTTTTGCAAATTCGTTCTCGGGTAGTCCCTGAAGCGGATGGATGTTAGTTTTTGGTGTTAAGTGGGTGTCCCTACATTTTTAAAATTACACCCACTTAACTGCAAAAACTAACCCCCATTCGTTTCAGAGACTATCCGAGAACGAATTTGCAAAACTTGGAAACTATAGCTGTAATTTTAAAAATGTATGAACTATAGGTAAAATATAGACAAACTACAGGGCTATCCGGACACTTTTCTTATATATTGTTGTTGTTTCACACATGTGAATGTGTGTGTGAGAGAGGGGGAGGTGATAATGTATTTAATGATTTCATTTTCGATTCTTTAATCATGCCTTCACAAGACGATAACTAAACAATAAACTCATTAATGCAATCACTGTTACCAAGGTGTCTTGTACTTCTAAATCTCTTGATTCAAACCAATGGACGTTCCTCACCCTTTGACACCACTTCGCGTCCAATCACGCCGCAAACACCGCCCTCACGGGCGTGATTCAAAATATAGAGGCCATGGCGTGTTTATGAAAACGCCTGATGATCAAAAGAAATCTTGAATTTGCCAATATGAAATTAGGAAAAAGAAAATATATCAAAAATAAATATTTGGGTAATGATTGAATGGGGGTTATGGGGCATTACAGCACTACACCATTTTTGAACTTCACCCTGATAATGTCCCATATGCCACATGTCTCTTCATGTCCAAAGAAGGGGCTTGATCATAATGTCACACTACACATGATCTTATTTATGGGTGTTGCACATGGGTGTCAGGGTGCCCTCTAGTCATCAAGGAGCATTGCACACTATGCTCACCAAGACGTGGAGGGGCGTTGCCCCATGAAGCATGAGTGGAACCATAAAGAAAGGGGCATGTGATGTGACATTAACGGTTTATTTGTTACTTTTTCTAATGAATTAAAATATTTCACGTTATAATAACTTATTTATTTTCACATTTACAATACACCATTACACTCCTTTCAGAGTGAGTATGGATAGTGCTCTTGCTTACGTGATGCTAAGATGTCACCTAGCTAGCAAGCAACACTTTTCATTCACATATTCACGTGAGCATAACGGATGGTCTTATCCTCTCTGCCACCTTTTCATCTCTTCTTCCCATGATAGTTGGTACTAAGGGTGTTAATCGTCCGATTCGATCAGCTTTACAAGAAAATTTGTAACTAATCGTTAACTCGGGTGTTTTTAGTCCCCAAGGGCTATGATGTTGTGGTAAGGCGTTGTTCAAAATAGAAAAAAAAAAACTAGGGTGTTTCTAAACAGTGACAAACTAAATGAGTAGGGTAACAGATCGGGGGTTAAAACCGTTTTCTTTTAAAGTTCAAACAATTTCAAACTATTTCTTTCCAAAAAGTTAGTTTATATTAACTTTTATACAAATCGTGACACGTCGTGTTTTTCATCGACCTTCTCCTTCTCGAAATGAGTCCAAAACTTGATCTCAAATTAACTTTGAAAGTTAAGGGACCAGTGTTGCTAATTATGCAAAGATGCAAGTTGTGGTACTGAAATTGAAACTTTTTTTCTTAAATTTTAGCTCTTACAAACCATATTCAATTCCCGCTATTTGTAAGTTGTTTGGGTGGAAACCTGCTCTAAACCCTAAACCACCACGTATGTAGCCCCTGGTTTTGGCTCTTAGACCATGTGTAGTGGTTTAGTGAATAATGTCCTCACTCTTGGGTGTTTTACGCCATGTGGCAGTACAGTCACCAAGGGGCATTATTTGGCCTTTTTTTTAAATGGGTGTAGTGGGGATGTAGGCATTATGTTAAAAGGGTGTAAACAATTAAATAAAAATAAAAAAACCAACAAAAAAAACTATTGGACTAAAAAAGGAAGATTAAATGTGATTGGCCAATTCAAAATGTTGCAAGTGTTGTTTGAAAATCGCCAAAACAGAAAAACTGGCCAAACACGCCCATGAGGTGGTTCCCCGGCGTGTTTGGGCGGGATTGGGAAAAAAACGCCCCCTCAGGAGCCATTATGGGTGGTCTTATGAACCATAAGAGCATCTACGCGCATCCAATTCTAGTGATAGAACCAAATAATTTTAACTAGAGGGTCATACTAGAGGTTTTTTTTTTTTTTTTTTTTTTTTTTTTTTTTTTTTTTTTTTTTGGTCTACGTCAATAACTTTTTTCAACTAGTAGTTGGTAACTATAACCTTTGATGTTTTATTCAATTCATTTCTATATGTTAATCAAAAAAGATGATGGGATGTTTATGATCTATTTTTAGGATCGTCTTTGAAAATGTTCGAAAATCTTTAGACCCTTTGCGAATAAAAAATATGGGTCCCTTAAATATAAATTATTAAAAGGATTATTTAAAAAAAATAAAAATATGAAAATGAATTAATGTTATTTGAATCAACACCAATTTATTTAGAGGGTGTTTGGGATTGAGTTTTGAAGAAGATTTTTAGATTATTGAGTTTTGAAATCGTAAATAATCAGTTTTGAGTGTTTGGGTAAAAAAAATAAAAAATTGATTATTTGCGTTTAGAAAATTACAAAACGCAATTTTCCAAAAGCAGCCCCCCCTCCCCCCCCCCCCCACTGCAACAAAACACAATTTTCCAAAAATAGATTATTAGCGTTTAAAAAAGGATTTTCACTTGTTTATTTTGTAAATATATATTTGCCAAACACTCAAATAGTTGTTTATCTGATTATTGTGATATCAAACAACATAATCAAATCCAAACACTATCTTTCAACATCACGTTTTGTTACAGTTATTTATCTGATTCTGATTATTCAAAACACATAGGTAGTGTTTGGTATGCAGTAATGGGAGGTGGAATGGAATGAACTATTACGAGTGAATGAAAAAAAGTGTGTTTAGTTGGTCAACGTAATGGAATCCCCCATTACATAAGTCATTTCATTCCCTCAAATTCATTTCATCAACTCCCCCTGCTTTTTTTCCATTCCATTCCCTCTCTCAGCCTACGCCACAAACACCGCCCATCACCTCTACTATCTACCACCACCACCTGACGTCGTCACCACCCACCACCCGCCACCAACCTCCGCCGACCACCACCACCGTCCTCCGCCGCCACCGCCGCTCGCCGCAACCGCCGCCCGCTGCCACCGCCGCCCACTGCCATCGACGACCATCGCTGCCACCCGCCATCTCAAACCACCACCATCCTCCGCTACCACCACCCGCTACCGTCGACCACCACCACCCATCGTTGCCGCCGCCACCACCACCCCTCGCCACCACCACCCCTCGCCACCACCATCGACCACCATCGCCGCCACCCGCAACCACCGACAACCGCCACCCCGACCACTACCGCCACCCTCCGCCGGCAACCACCACCATCCTTCGCGGACACCACCCGCTACCGTCAACCACCACCACCCACCATCGTCGCCACCACCATCGCCGCCACCTACCACTGCCAACCCTGACCATCGTCGTCGCCACCGCTAACAACCGTCACCCACCGACCACCGCCACCCACCACTGCTACCACCGACCACCGCCACCCATCGCTGCCACTGCCACTAGCCGCCACCGATCACCGCGACCACCCATCGCCGATTTAATTCATTCATCTTTTCTTACCTACCAAACAACATAATGTAATGATTTATTCCTTTCCTGCATGGTAACCAAACAAGATTATGGAATGTAATAATTCATTTCATTCCTTTCTCTATTCCATTACCTCGTCTATTTCATTCTCTCATCTATTCCATTACGTCATACCAAACAGACCCATAATCTATTTTCAAAACTCAACCTCAAACACCCTCTTAATGTAAGTTGACAAAATTATGCAATTAATGTCATTTGCATTTAAAAAAACAAAACTGAGGATGTCAGGATTAGAACTCGTGTCTCGTTATTATTAAAGAGACTTTCAAACCATCAAACCAAGTCCTTCAGGATGACATTTTTCCCATTCATTACATATATATATTCTAACTTTAAAGTGTAAAACTAATAAAAAAAAATTGGGCCCCCGATGGGTTTGGGTCCTGAGCCATCGCCCATCCCGCACACCCTTTAGGCCGGCCCTATTTATTCCATTCATTTGTTCATTTCATTACCTCATACCAAACATTTCACTGATCACTTAAATTATAACTGACAATAAAGTATCTCCTTCATCACCCATTTGAGCTTCGCTTTAACCATTTGCAAATAAGAAAAGAAGAAGGTGTATCAAAGTTATATAGAGTCTACGAAAAAGGAGAAGTTGGACCAAAAGTCCAAAACCAACGAAAAGTTAAACAATATGTTGGTGGTTAATTTTCTCAAGCAAATTAAAGATTGCTATGAACTTAATGAATTATGTGGTGAAGAATATGAAATCAGATGGTTATGTTAAACAATATTTCATTTTAACTATTAAATGCGTGATTTATGCTGATCCATCAACCATCCAAAGAAAAGTTAAATGCCCTTTTAGTCCATATGGTTTGGACTATTTTGGCAGTTTAGTCCAAAGATTTCATTTTTTACATCTGGGTACAAAAAGGTTTCATCGTTGCCATTTTGGTTCAACTGACTTAACCCCATCCATTCACCTCTGTTAAGTCAAGGGCATTTTAGTCATTTCCCTAACTATTTTAATTAATCCTTTAACATTTCCTTCCCTATTTATATATAATGATTAAGGACATACATAAATTATATATATATTATATACACACCTGCATCACCCTCCATCTTCACCATAGCCTCACCACCACCTACCACCATCACCACCATCACCACCACTACCACCGTCACCACCACAGCCTCACCACCACCGCCTCACCACAACCATCACTACCACCGCCCGTTTAACCATCACCAACATCATCTGCACCCAACCACCACCAACATCACCATCACCTGCGTTGGTGACTGAATCTAACCCTAAATCCTCAAGCACCCTAGATTTTAAATCCACCAAATTGATTGTTGAATCTCCTCTGTCATGGCAAACTGACAGAGGGGTTTTGTTTAGAATCGAAAAACGAGTGGAATGGTGGAACTAATTACCGTTAATGGTGTCGGATTGGACGACGAGGGTTTGTCGGAGTTCCCACAATGGCCGGCAGTGGATCTGGTTCTGCCGGCGGGGATCTGGTTGGGTTCTGGATCTGCTTCTCCGGCTATGGATTTGGAAATGTCCAATTTAGAGAGCACATGGGCTGGGTTCTTGAGTCGTAACATCTAATTTAGAGAGCACATGGGTAGTCGATGAAGTAGTAGCCATAATTACACCTAAATCAGGTGGTTTTGGAGGGATTATAGGTGGGATTTGGCCACCAAAGGAAGGAAAATCGGACATGGGTAAGGTAGTGCCAAAAAAGAGTTTTATAGAGTGTAGGATCGTTTTCAGACCCGAACGACTCGATTAGAAGAGTTTTTGCTCGATATGAAAGGCGGAAACAGACGTATCAAGTTCAATTCAGCTAGATATACACTTTAAACTGTCGTATGATTGAATTGATAACAAATTACAGCGAGACGACACTTCGGCAGCAGTTCGGCACTGAAACCGGAAAAGATACAACTGATTTCGCTTGAACGGTATTTATAGCCGACTAATTCCGTATGAAATGGTTCCAACCGGAATTATATTTCACACGGAATCTAATTCCGTGCGGAATTACATGAATGTTGTTTTCAAGCGGAATTACCTTTTCAAGCGAAATTAACTATTATCTCGAACTACGTGCCCTTATCTAACATTCTAAATACAAGACTCGATACAAGACGAAGTCGACATACGCATGCACTAACAGACTCCCCCTCTAATGTTGACGAGCCTAAAGTGTCGAGTCATCAACATCTTCAGTCTTTATCAGTCTTCGGGCTTCTCTTTTGAAGCATCTGACATTGTAAGTATCCTCAATTCTCTCTCTTCTCTTTATATCAGCACCAACAGAAATCTCTTGATTCCTTAAGTTCATCAGCATCAGCAATCTCAGGATCAGAACCTAGCTCTTTGTCATTCAGACTCCCTCTTTCGATAAGCTGGGGTCGCAGTCTGGCTTCCACAGGTTCAAGATCATATCCTGGCTCACATCCTGCTTTGGATTGGAACCTGACCATTTGCCCATTTATCCCAAGATCTGTTGCTGGCTCTAATTTTTCCTGCACAAATCTCTACCCAAAAATAAATTTCACAAATTTAAAATTTGACAAATTTACATTCTGCTTACCACTTGTAAAAACAATTCTTAAAATGATTTAACATTTATAATTTCTGATGAACCACTTGTGGATAAGATATTAAATCAATGAATGATTTTACAATGTTAAACTCTGATGAACCACTTGAAGAAATATCATTTTTTCTTTCCAAAACACTCTCCCAACCCAATTATCATCATGTGTAGCACTTGGGATTTTGAAAATCAGCTCTCCAACATCAGTTGTCGAAAATCTTTTTGAATTTTTCAAAATTTATGCTAAAACACTCTGAAAATCTTTTTGAATTTCGATTTGAAATGCAATGCAGAAAAGATTTGAAATGCAATGCCGAAAAGAAATATTTACAGACAATATTTTTTTTTGTGAGTTTGTGTAAGAGGATCATATCAGTTTATGAGACAAATCACCAACACCGTTAAGCTTTAAACATTTTAAGTTCTAAACGATTCACTTAGATTGTCAGTATACTGATCCACTTTAAATTTTCACACAAAATTCAACTGTTTCGAGATACGAGATTAATGTTTTAGAGACTTAAACTTATTCGCGTGTCCCACCTCAGAATATACTCCCGTATCCAGATCCCAATATTCAGTCTTACAGGTGAGTATACCTAGATGATATCTGTAAGGGGTTAAATTGCGAAGGTCGTGAGAGCTAAGGTCAGAACTTCCGTTCAGCAGAGAGATGACAACTTCGACTTTTTGTGGGTTCCCTTTAGAGAATCTTTTCTTCAACAGCACATGATTAGCATTTTGCAATGTTTCATCATTTTTTTATGCTGAGGGTGGGCTATATTTCAAGCAAGCGTAAAGTATTCTCCGGGGACTAGGCCATTGCTTCCGCAAAATCAGAAGTCACGGGATAATACCCCAGATATCACTAAGCATAAAGACCTAGTATCTCAGAAAGAGGGATCTTTCAAACAAGATTTTGGGGGTTACCCATATATCCGAGAGATGTTCCCCACAATATAAGTAAGTTTGAAATTTAGGTTTATATCTCGTCACAATTTACTAAATGTGTACAAATCTACTGACACATCATCAGTGAGACCGTTTATCACAATTATCTTTCCAATTATTTAGCATGCTGTAATCGTCCACTGATGTACTATCATTTCCTCTTTTTTACAACAAAACTCATTTTTTATTTTATCATGTTTTTGCCTTTTTCAAATTTTCAAATGTTTTTTGGATTTTCTGAAATTTCTTACTCCCCCTAAAATTCAAAATCATTTAAAGGAAATTTGAAAACAAACTGTACAAGGTAAAGTGACAATTGATATCGAATCACTTCAATTCGCCATCCACTTGGCATAAACAATCAGAATTCCCCCTGTCAACAAACTATTTTCCCATTATGATTTCAAAACACTTAAGTTTGTTTTAATCAAATGGTTTTTCTGGAAAATAAGTTTGATTGAATTCATAAAACCTTTTGTAGGTTAGGGGATCAATTCATCACTTTGTTCTTTCTACCACTTAAAAAATATAACAGTTTTAAGTTCAAACATCAAATACCACTTGTAGAAAATCAAGTACAACTTAATGTCCCTGATTTACCACTTGTAAGTTGAAATATCACAAACGTGAATTTCTCAGGAAAGATGCCGATACCTGCTCCACTCTTACCAACCTGGGAGCTCCGGCAAGTCCAGAGTTTATTCAGAATAATATGTTCCATCCCAGTCACAAACCTGAGATGAAACAACCTTACCTGGTTTCTTCAATTTTTTCTCATAAAACTCCTTCACTCCTTTGACTTTTCTATCAACCATTTTTCCAAAAATATGTTGCACATTGGAGTTAAAAGCCTTTTCAATATCAAATTCTTTCTTTTCAGAGAAAAATTGATTTGAAATCTCAACTTTACCAATTTTCTTCTTAAAATTTTCAGCCCGAAGTGGTGGAAAGTTCACATCATCCACTATTGGCACTGATTTTTCACCTTTTTTCCACAACCTGTGGCTCATCTGATTTTGTGGAATCAGATTCATCGCCCGAAGTTAGCTCCTCTGATTTTGATGAATCAGAATCATTGCTAGACCCATCATCAGATTTCTTAACAACCCATTTTTGGTTGTCAAAATTTGCACTTTTCTTGTAAAACCTCTTTGAACATTCACCAATTTCAAATTTCAAATTTTTGAAAAGTTTAGTTCTCTCAATTGGTGGTTCAAACTCAACCATTTTTTCTTTCAGTTTAAAAACTCCCTGTTTGGTTTGAATTACTTGTGAACATTTCACAGCTAGATGTCCAATTCTACCACATTTAAAACAGGTTCGAGTCTCCTTCTTCTTTTGATCAATCATCTTCTCCATTTCTTCTTGCTTCTTCGCAAGGAATTCTTTGTTCGACTGCTTTCTGAACAAATTTTCTTTTTCCTCTTCAAAAGATGTACCTGAAACAAATATCATTTTTGATTTAAAATCTCGAACATATTTTTTATTTTTATAATTTTCTGGTGGAATAAAACCAAGACCTTTCTTTTTGAAATTACTGTTATGGTTTGGTTTCTTTCGATAACCTGAACCAGAACTGTAACCCTTTTTCTTGTTTAAACGTTGTTGAACTCTTGAGGTGTAAGGATTAGGTTTTTTAGAAAGATTTTCATCTTTTATTTCAAAAATATTAATTTCTGTTAAATTGAAAACCTTTTTAATCATTTCTGGTTTAACACCTCTTATTGGAAATTCCTCATCAGAATATAATTTGTCGGAATCATTCAATGTATATGCAACTTTGAATGTTTCGTCATTCAAATTAGATTTTGATAGAAGAAGTTCTTTATTATAAACCCTTTTGCCCTGTTTGACTGTTGATTTTGACCTGTCAGACTTTGACTCTGAGTTTGACTCCAACTTTGACTCCTTCGATTTCATCGTTATCCAACACCTGATCGGCCACTTTCTTTATTAATTCGGACTCATGATCAGTGTCAGACGATGTGAAAGTAACATCAATGTTTTCTGGCAAATTTTCTGTAGACTCATACTCCCAAAGTAAGTTTGTTGCCTTTTTGACTCTTTCTGAATTTGGATTTCGGGGAGAATATCCATTTTCAAGCGGGGGTGGACACTTTGTATAACTGGCACTTTGTTTCTTACCAGAAACATTCACTTCAGTATCCTTCTTCTTTTCAGAAATATTTTCATCAGATTCTTCATCTTCAAATGCCTTCATGCCTTCCACTATTGGATAAATCCTGTCAATAACATAAGAAGTACATGAGTAACTTTTTAATAACCTATTAAATCTTTCTGTTTCAATTCTTTGAGTTTCCAGTTTCTGTTCAAGCACAGCACACTTCTCAATGTAATTGTTAATAACTCTCTGCTTTGTCATGAAAGCTCCTTGAAGTGTCTTCATGGCTGTTGCTTGTTCACTGTTGGATTGATTGTATTGATTCATTGCTTTGTTCAGAACATCATAAGATTCCTTCAATCTGTTCATGTTATGAATCAATGTACTGTTCTGCTTTTTTACTGCTTCACAGTTTTCACATTTCACACCAACCTTTTGTGCATTAGCTTCTTCTTCAACTTTGAACTCTGGAATGTTTTTTACCTTTTTCCTTATCACAGGAACATCTTCATCATCACTGCTGACAAGTTTTTTAATCTTTTTCTCTTTCTTTTTCTTTTGAGCCTTTCCATCATCACTGTCACTTTCTTCCATCATTTTTAAGTGAGCTGCCATTCTTTTCGCATAATAATCATCATCATTATCACTATCTTCAGCAACTCGAGCAACAAACGCTTTGTGATTTGAAGTTTTATTTGGATCATAATCATCCCAATTGAAATTTGCCCAGCTAAAACTTTCTGGCAACTTTTCATCATCTTGATTGATTAGGCATGCTTTATTGTCGGCTGAAATATATTTGTCCCAGCTGAAATTTTCTTGATTCACCAAACATGCTCTCTTAGATGATTCTTCAATCTCATTCCTGCCATGAGCAGTTTGCATCTGTTGTTGATGTGGCTGTTGAGCAACTTGATGATAAATCGATTTCCGATAGTAGTCATTGTTTCCAAATGGATTTTGAGCTCCACTTGCTTCGCGATTCTTGCACTCTCTCTTGAAGTGTCCTTTTTCCCTGCAACGAAAACAAGTGACTTTAGATTTATCAAAGCCTAAAGTGGAAACATTTGCATCACGGAAATCATCTCTTCCCGTAATTTGTTTAAACTTTTCGGCTCTTCTCAACACACTTGCCAAACACCGTTTTATATCCATTAATTCCATCTCTTCAGCATCTATTTGATCGTAATCCTCTTTTGTAAGCATTGGATTCCCGATCCGACCTGCCACTAAACTTCCATAGGACTCTAACACAGTCCCTAACAAAGACATGTGACTTTTCGCAACTTCTTCAGAATAATCCTGATCATTTTCAAGATTCAATACAATGTTGCATTGTAGCTTCTTGCCATTCTTGGTTGCTGAAATGTTCGGATCAAAAGATGGATATGATGAAAAACTTGTGTTGCTGTTTGATCCTTTGGATGAACTTCCTGGTGAACTCTTTGCATTGAATGCAGTCTCAACCTTTGGTGACATGTTGGTAGTTTTGTCATTCAACCCTGCTTTGTAATAAAGCCCAATGTCTTGTTCACCATCAAAATCTTTCATTCTTAAGACCTTTCTTTGTTCCATCTCCTGAGCTTCAATCTTTTCAATGAACTTGCTGAGTGTTAAACTACTAAAGCCTTTCTTGTTTCTCAACATCATAAGATATGTGCCCCAAGTCTCATGTGGCAATGCATCAGCCAATTTTTCAATCAACTCTTCATTATCTTTTGTGATACTCAACCTCTTCATGTTTGCTAAAAGATTACAATATGTAACACCCCGAAAACGGGTTTGGTAATCAAACCCCATTAATGCTAAAAGACGGGTGGGTACCGTAAGTGGTAAAATTAACCCGGTGAATGTTAGGATTTTAAATTAATAAACATAATATTAAATAAAAGTAGTATAAAGGCTTTTGTTGAAATAAAGTTTATAGGAGGCCCGAGTAACGGGACTTAAAAATAAACTTAGTCATAATTTCCCCAAACCCACTAAGTTAACTAGGAATGTTTAACCTAGTTAATAAATGGGAACATTGTTGGAAATAAGTAGGTTGTCGCCTACTTAATAACGAACCAAACACGAGGGGTTAAAGCGGGATAACTTGAAAGGTTATTTATTAACAACTAAACAAAACACACACACACAAGTGTGTGTTCTGGATCGAGCTCAGGAGAGCTGCCATGGAGCCAAACCCTAACATCTAACATAACCATCAAATTGAAGGTCAAAATGAAGCTTAAATTCACAACCAAATGTGAATAAACGATCACCAAGTCAAGGGGATCGTAAGGTATGTCGAATTTCTAACTTTCATGAAGTTGTAAAAATTAGTTAATCTTGCATGATGCGATCTATGTATGAATCACAGAAGTTATGGCTGAATTTGAGATGTATGATTGCTTAGGAACAAACCCTAAGTGAAGATTTAGAATAAATTGCTATGATTTAGGTGTTTGGTTGAATCACCACACCTAGCTAAGTGGGTTTTATTGTTATGATGAAATTGATGATAAGACTATGTTTAGAATCATCATGCATGATAATGAATGGAAGGTGTTAGATAAACCATGGAATTGGGTACATGATCATACTTTCATGAAAGGGGTTTAATAAATTATGATGAAACTAGTGATTTTAGTTCATATAAATAGGTGTTTGGAATCATGATGTCTACTAATTAATATGTAGAACTTGATTATAATTGATAATCGGACGAATGTATAATGCTATAATGAAACGGGTTTTACATAAAGATGGAAACCTTTAGTTATTTGATTAACAAATGAATGGTTAGCTTCAAAAGTCGAGAGCTAAGTTAAATTGGTGCGTAAAGACTAGAATGGTTAAAGAGTTCGGATGAAAATGCCTAAGTGGGTTCAATGTGCCAAATGTGTGTTTGAATATGTTATAGACAAATTGACTTTTAAGAAGTCAAACTGACCAATGGTTTGATTGAGTGATAAATTCGACATAAGACCCGTTAGGTGGGGTAGTCATAATTAATAATGACTAATCTAACCATCTTACGGATTATGATGATAGTTTGACTCATGACAAGCTAGATGGAGGCTTGGGAGGAAGTGGGTCAAACGAAACAAGAAAGAAGAAAATGCGTAACTTGGATACAAGGTAAGTTAAACTTACACCCCTTTTTTAATTACTATACACTTACTAGCGAAAATTGATCGTGAATAATGTTAAGTAATTGAAATACAATGATCCGGCATGACACAATGCAAGTCGGAATGAATAAAAAGGTAGGAAATCATGAATTATGGTAAAAGGGGTAAAAAGGTAAATTAGTCATGTAATGACGAACAAATAAAAATGGTTTTGAGTAAAACGAGTTTAAGGGAAAACCGGGATAGGTTTAAAGGGATGAGATGGTAACTAAATACCATCTCATACGGATAAATGGTCAATTAGGCTAAATGGGTCAAATGGTGTTGTTAACACCATTTGACAACTTCATTTGACAATTGCTTGTTGAGTGTTGTAATAACAGGAAACAACATAAACGTGCGTTGCTTTAACTAGAAAGATTTAAAGCAAAAAGTTATGTAAACGGGTCAATACCTTGACCCGAGCCAGGTACGCATAAATAAGCTTTTAGTTAAACATATAATTTACGGTCAAATATTTAACGAAAGTCCTTCGTCGTAAAGTGAGGGACTAAAGTGGACCAAAACACCCTTGAAGGGTATATTGGGTAAACGACCCATAGGGGTTGTTTAGGAACTTGCATCAAGATTTTGGAATCATTAGATATGAATAAAAGTTACAGGAATACACATTCATGGGTCAGATGCATAAAAATGGTCATTTGCGTAAAATGACCAACCGATGGGTAAATTTTGGGATAATAGGTTAGTTATGCTAAATCCACCACAAAAATAGTTGTGGTGGAACATAAACAGATATTTAGATGTGGCATTACGAAGTATTGAAAAGAAAGGAGCTAGTTTTGGACCAAAATGCATAAAAGATCTCCTAAACGGGTCAAAATGAATTACGCGCGTAACTTGGGTGTTTGCCTTGTAATTCACAAAATTTATGAATCCAAGATAGAAATTTTGAGTTAAATACCTTGGTCTATGATTTATGATTAACTAGAAACAAGTTTGGAGGTCCTAAATACCAATGGGTCAAAATGTGGATTTTTAATAATAAGCCGAATGCTTAAAAATTTAGGATTTTATTAGTTTGAATGTTGGATTTAAACTCCATGAGATGGAGAATCAAATTTCGATCATGTAGAAAGAAACGGGAGATCAAACGGATATGCGGATTGAAAGATACGAAAGTTTTCGTGTCAAAAACGGCAAAAATTGGAAAGGGCTGATACAGGGGCCACCGTAACTTACGGTGCCCACCGTAACTTACGGTGGGGCTGAAATCATTACGCCAGCTACCTACTGAGTTACGGTGGGGGCATTTTAAATCAGGGGCCACCGTAACTTACGGTGCCCACCGTAAGTTACGGTGGAGGCCGGATTTGAATCCTTGTTTCTAGGATCAAGGGATTAATATTGGGATTTCATGATTTTTTCTTTAATTCGATGATTCAACCCGTATTTATTTAATTATCAAAACTAACTTTTAAGTTGGTTTTGAACACAGGTGAATGTCGAGAGCCCCGGATGAAAATCAAGCGTCGAGCAAGAACCGAACACGCGCTAAATGAAGCTTCCACAAGTTGTTTCGTCGTTATTCTAAAAACGATGAATTAAATTACATTATGTTGTTTTGCTTTCAAGTTTAGTAAAGTTTTAATAAACCCGTATTTGAGCATGAATGTTTAAATATAAATAATCAGTAATTTGTGATTATTTACGGAAATCACTAAATAAAATTATGGTTGTTACACAATATCTTTCTATAATTTGCTTTGTGCTTTCATTTTTCAAACCACGAAACAGATCAAACTCTTTCTTCAAAAGTGACTTTTTTTAACCATCTCTTGACTTCCAACAAACTTTGATTTTAAAGTTTTCCAAATCGAATAAGCACTTCCATTATGTTGCAATAAAACCAAAATATCTTCTTTCACAGCTTGTTGTAGAAGACTTAACATCATTTTTTCATTTTTGTATTTCCTTTTATCATCAGCACTCATATCTTTAATTGCAATTTCCTCTTCATCGTCATTCGTCGGTCTAACATATTTCGTCTCAACGCATTCCCAAGCATCTAAATAATTTGCTTGAACCCAGTTTTCAAAACGTCCTTCCCAACCTTTATACTCCTCAATGTTCATGAGCTTAGGTGGTTTTTGCATCGTCCCTGTTTCATTTTCCAACATTGTCTGCTGAGTAACAGCAATCGGAAAAGATACAACTGATTTCGCTTGAACGGTATTTATACCCGACTAATTCCGCATGAAATGGTTCCAACCGGAATTAGATTTCACACAGAATCTAATTTCGTGCGGAATTACATGAATGTTGTTTTCAAGCGGAATTACCTTTTCAAGCGAAATTAACTATTATCTCGAACTACGTGTCCTGATCTAACATTCTAAATACAAGACTCGATACAAGACGAAGTCGACAGACGCATGCACTAACATAGAGGGAGAAAGTAGAGAGAGAAAGTGGACAAATGAAAATGGGACAGAAAAAATAAAGGTTTAATTAAATGAAAAGAGGAAATGACTAAAATGCGCTTGACTTAACAAAGGTGAATGGATGGGGTTAAGTCAGTTGGAGCAAAATGACAACGATGAAACCTTTTTGGACTCAGATGCGAAAAATAAAACCTTTAGACTAAACTGCCAAAATGATCCAAAGCACAGAGACTAAAATGACATTTAACTCATCCAAAGAATTTGTTATGTCAAAAGAATTTAAGCTTTCATATATTTTATTTAGTAGATAATATAATCTTCTAAACTAATTTCCTTTCTTAAATATGAATGACCTTTTGAAGAGTGGGGAATGAGGAGAGTGCTTACATTATAACCATTTGATTCCATATTCTTCACCACAAAATTTGGATCTACTACATCATCTTGTTCTAGAGTAAAGATACAAGATACGTTTAGTTGTTTGGTCAAACAGCATATATGTATATATGTTCTATAGAATCTATATATATATATTGATTATTTCAGCTTTTCCACAAGAAATAATTGATAATATCATATTATTAAAGATGCTACAACAAGAATAATGTTTCTCTTTCTGTCATTGGCCATTTCCCTCACCATATTTATATATGTTCTTCCAAAACCTTTATGTTTGTTCCATCATTTTTTATTTATTTTATTTTCTCTTGTTGATATTAACTATCTTATCTTTGTAAACAAAAATCAGTTCCTTGAATTACAAACTTTGTTAGATATTTTAGTGTATTCGGAGATTAACTTGATAACTAAAGGGAATTATAATACAAATCGAACAAGTTAGGAGATGCATGAGTGCACGCTTGTTTGAGTTGTTATAATTCTGAGTGTTCGTGCGGAGCCCCGAATGGGGATTCCAAGGGGCGGCAGCCTCTGGCGGGATCCAAGCTAGAAAAATTTTTATTTCCATTAAATTGCTTTATGGAAAATGCCTTAAAAATAATTTCTAGAAAACATCATATTTTATAAGATTAAAATTTAAGGCATGTGTAAGGCAATTTAAATTAAAAAGAAGATAACTGCCTGTTGGCAGTTAACTGCAAATTATCCTCAAAATTCGTATTTTTTCTTTGGTCTCATTCTTTGGTTCATTACGAATTCATAAAAACACATATTGTTGTTCGATTTCTCAATCAGAGTTGTATCCAATTGAACTATTCGAGTGAATCACTGAAATAATTTGATATAAGAGTGATCACACGTATCTTTGAGTATCTGTGTTTACAAAATTCCCCAACAAACTTGAGTGAAGGGTCCAACGATGTGTGTGTGTCTATATGTACTTCCTAGTTTGGTGATTGAAATACTAGTGTGTTTTTCGCTACCATCTCCGTTGTTGACCTCCATAGATGTTATTGAGTGTAGAAAGAAATTTATGATACTTTATTGAATCTTAGAGATTAAGCTAATTACGTTGAATGAAGTATTTCCTTTATAAACTTTACACAAGTGACACCAGACGGGTCTGATAATAAATGAAAGGTACTTTTATAATTAACAAACCATAAAAGTTGTTATGTAATGTGTAGAACTTAATGGTTTTGTTTAATGGTTGTGTTTATAGGTTATATATGTTGATTTGAAGTTGAATTTTGTGGATGGAGATGATCAAGCTTAAAGAAGTTTATGGCTTTTACGCTAAATGACAATTTGTATTTCACACTTTATTTTGTGCTTCTTGATATTGTTAAGAACATTTTTAGAATCATGATTTTGTTAGTAAGGTGTTGGACATGTTTTAATTAAGTTAGGATTTGTTTTTGTTGAATGCAGTTTTTCAGTTTTTTTTTTTTGCTACACATGATTTAATTTCGGTGCTGAGAAAAACCGAGCGAAAACGATCCACTCGATTCAAATTCAATCCGAGCATGAGCATAACTTTTGTGCTCGGTTTTGCAAATTCGACCCGATCGGATCGGTTGTAATTCAATCCGAGCACAAGCAGACTCTCGATCGGATCGACTCATGAACACCCCTAATGTTTATACATATTTGTATATTCTACGGAGGGGAATGGTGCCAGCCAGGCCTTACACTTCCCTACTAGTCCGGCCAAATTACGATTTTGCCCCGTTTAAATTTACAGTTTTGCAATTGGTTTTGTTTTTTTCCTCTCAGCCAAATTACGATTTTACCCTTAGTTCAACTTCAAATTTACAGTTTTGCCATCGTTTTTATTTTTTTTCATGTCAAATTACGATTTTGCCCTAGTGTAAAATTATAGTCATGTCATCATTTTAGTTTTTTTTAGCTGCGTGACACTTCCTCAATGGTCCGACCAAATTACTATTTTTCCCGTTTAAATTTATAGATTTGCCATTGGTTTTGTTTTTTCCCTCTCAGCCAAATTACACTTTTGCCCTTAGTTCAAATTTACAGTTTTGCCAGATTTTTGTTTTTTCTCTGTCAAATTACGATTTTGCCTAGTGTAAAATAATCGTCATGTCATCGTTTTTTTACAAAACTATGGTAGTGTTTTGTTTTAATTAGTTAACTCGATGTAATTTTTATTCGTGTCAGGCGGCTGCCTGGCACACGCTTATTTGTTTTGAAAAAATAACATTTTTGCCCCCACTTTAAAATTATAGTCTTTTCATCGTTTTAATTTTTTTTAGCAAATGTATGGTAGTGTTTTGTTTTAATTGGTTGTTTTGATGTATTTTTTTAAATCGTGTTATAAATAGTATGTACAAGTAAACCAAAACACAGACGTACACATTATGAGAGATAAATATTCAGCTTAATACCCTGCAACACTAACGAGGCAAAGCCTAGTATCATATATGGGAGCATATCAATCAATCAATCATACCCAGTAGAATCCCACAAATAGCAAAGCTATTTGTAGGGTCTAGGGAGGGTGGGATGTAGGCACACCTTACCTCTACCCCTAGGGATAGAGAGGCTGCTTCCAAAGAGACCCTCGGCTCCAGAACACAATTATTTCTTTCCTGGCTGCTCCAAAACACTCAGGAAAGAAATAAATAGAACATGAGGTGTGCGTGTGTGTGTGTATGAAGCTACCAATGTAGCATGAGTTGTGAAAGAGTGCATGGTAAAACAGAACAAGTATGACAACACAAAACAGCCTATACACATAGTTACATATCTACGACCATACACTACACCTAAAAACACAATTGTACAAAACATCCTATACACATAGTTACATATGTACGACCATACACTACACCTAAAAACACAATTGTACCTCTCCTAGAAATCCTTAACCTTAATCCTACGTCTCCACGAGTTCCTATCATGGACCATGTTCTCAAAGAGGTGCAATCTTTGCGAATCTTGCTTAATCCGCTCATCCTAAGTAATTTTGGGTCTGCCTCTACTCCTCCTCCCCTCCACCTCGAGGGTTTCAATCACTCTAACTGGTTCTATCGTCTGCCTCCTCTTCACATGCCCAAAACCATCTCAATCTTCCATCCTTTATCTTATCTGATATACTAGCTATTTCTAATCTCTCCCTAAAAACATTATTTCTTATCCGGTCTAACCTTGTGTGCCCACACATCCATCTTAGCATTCTCATCTCTGCTACCTTCATCTTACGTGCCTGTACTTCCTTAATGGCCCAACATTCGGTTCCATATAACATAGCAGGTCTAATTGCAACCCTATAAAATTTCCCTTTCAATTTTGTTGGGAACCTCCTATCGCACAATACTCCAGTGGCAGCTCTCCACCTAAACCATCCAACCTGGATGCGGTGGGCAACGTCACTATCTATCTCCCCATCCCTCTGGACAAACGATCCTAGATATTTGAACTTAGTCACCTGCGGGACCGCTTGACCGTCAATGGTGATCTGAATGTCCTCATTGTTGTCCACTCCACTAAAATCGCAATATAAGTACTCAGTCTTAGATCGACTAATCCTTAAACCCCTGCCCTCTAAAGTTGCTCGCCACTCTTCTAGCCTCGCATTCAGGCTTTGTTTACTATCAGCAAGTAACACAATATCATCTGCAAAAAGCAGGCACCACGGAAGAGCCCCTTGAATTAACTTTGTCAACTCATCTAGGATAACTGCAAATAGAAAAGGGCTCAAAGCAGACCCTTGGTGGAGTCCTACCTCCACCGGGAAAGAATCAGTATCCCCTACAGGCGCTCGGACACTAGTCTCAGTCCTAACATACATATCCCTAATTAAGTCTATATACTTCCCAGAAACCCCTCTACTCTCCAAACTATCCCAAATCAGTCTACGTGACACACTGTCATAGGCCTTTTCAAGATCAATGAACACCATGTGTAGGTCCCTTTTCTTCTCCCTATACTTCTCCATCAATCTCCTTAGAATATGTATTGCTTCCGTAGTTGATCGCCCTGGCATAAAACCAAATTGGTTTACCGTGACTTGAGTTTCTCTTCGAATTCTCGTCTCAATTATTCTCTCCCATAGTTTCATAGTGTACCCTAGTAACTTAATCCCTCTATAATTCTATATGGGAGCATGATTTCTCTAATTCTTTGAAAAAGAATTTGTAGACCACTAAATAAGATACCCATCATTTGTGTAGGCTATCATTAAAAAAAAAAAAACACCTCCCTTTTAGTTCTTGTCCGAACCAATGAACATTTGGCAGGCAAATTATCAGCTTCATTACTTCAATTTTCGGGTAAGGTGATGTCTAAATGCCCCCCCCCCCCCCCCCCCCCCCCAAATTGGTGATATGGAAAACTTTTTTTTATTGCCTTTCACTAAATTAATTTAAAAAAAACTCATTTTACAAGTGCAATGAACGAATGAAATTACAAGTGCAATGAACGAATGAAATTACAAGTGCAATGAACGAATGAAAATTTAATAAAAAGATGACGACAATCAACTTCAATTGTCGGTGAGCCTTGACAACACATGTGTCAATGTGTCATACATATTGCAACTTGTTTTCTCTAATTTCAGGTACGATTTTTTCATAGAAATAGGTACAGTTCGTGACCAGCCTTACTTGACAACATATATGATACTATGAATCTCCTTCCAATTGAATAACCCAGTGCATTTTGCTCACTAACCAAAATAGGTACAGTTCGTGACCAGCCTTACTTGCTATTTGTTGTTCTATGATCAACTTGGGTATGCTAGCCACCATAGAGAGCTACTATAGAAGCCATACGCCTCGTCTTTCTTATTCAAAGAGAGTGAAATTAGTTGAGTACTTTATATGCTAGTTTTGAAATCATACATAATCTTTATATCCATGTCCTCAAAGCCAGAATACAAAGGGAAACCCAGGAAAGTCTATCTTTTGATACATATACTCATATCTTAGATCCTCCTAAAAGAACTCACTTTAAATGTGTGTGTATATATATAGAAAAAGAAAAAAAAAAAAAAAAAAAAACAAAGATAACATAGCCATACCCATTTTTTCGCTCATTTGTGATGCTTAAATTTCGTTCATTATACAAACCATAACAATTTGGAGGGGTTTAAGATTTTGGATTTACGGTTTGTTCTTCATTTTGAGTTTCTGAACTCGTGTTGTTCACATTGTCTTCCTCAACCACGTTCTTATTCTCAGCTTCGCTAACATCTGCAACTACTACTCCATTTTCAACGGCAGGTGAATTGCCATTCTCTTTTGTTTCAGCACTTTGAACTCTTTTTGGTAACTGTCTCGAGGAAGACGTTGTCAAAAGACGATTAAGTCCCTCAAACACGTGATTGCCATCTGTGATAAGCGAAGATCCTCCAGGGTAACACCGTCCAAAGCATGTAGCACAATGTGGATATGCCACCTGCATCAACCAACCCATTTACCATTTCATGAATACACACCAGGTCAGATAATTCTCAAAAGAGTAAAATGCCATTTTCGTCCTTGAGGTTTGGCTAGTTTTTGCGACTTTAGTCCAAAGGTTTGTATTTCCGAATCTGGATCCAAAAGGTTTGAAATCTTGTCATTTTCATCCGGCTCGTTAAGTCCATCCATTTTTTCTCCGTTACGTAAAGGGCATTTCCGTCTTTTTTGTTAACTTAGTGCAATTCGGCCTTTTTCATTGTGTAAAAAAAAACAATACCCCTGAAAAGACCAAATTGCCCTTTAAATGAACCAAAAAAACAGAAATACCCCCGACTTAACGGAGAAAAATGGATGGAGTTAATAAGCCGGATGAAAATAGCAAGATTTCAAACCTTTTGAATCCGGATGCGGAAAAACAAACCTTTGCACTCAAGTCGCAAAACTGGCCAAACCTCAGGGTCAAAAATGGCATTTTACTCTTCTCAAAACAATAGAAGTATTCATTTACCTCTACAAATGCTCGACACAGAGACAAGAAAAGAACCGACTCATTCTCCCTAAGCACCCTGGTCGTATTGTATCTCAATAACGAATCAGAAACCGTGCGGAGCCCCTTCACTAATTCTTGAGCAAGTATATGTTTTAAACTGATCGGAGCACAAGGCCGGAGTTCGTTCATTGCAGCAGATACACCTGGTTACAGTTACACACATTACCGACTAATAAGCGGAATCCCAGCATAAGAAAAGAATAAAAAAGTTATTTACAACTTACCGTTGACGAAAACAGCAAGAGGCGGATGCTCCATTAAATTAGGAGGTGGTGTAACATCCTCCTGGCCTTCTTCACCAAAGCTATTGGATGAGAAACCGACTGCCGGTAATGGAACCCATCGATGAGAATCCAAAACCAACTGTAATCAATAAAAGAAAAAAAAAAACACGTTTATGATGAATATATGTCGTAATAAACTTATTATGTCCAGTCACCAGTGAAATATCTTCACCTGAAAATTCTCCACAGCTGTATTCATATTCTTTGAGAAAAGGTTTAGGACAGCCCTGGTCAAATGACGAAAGTCAAAGTTGTGCATCCATGAACGAAAACAATTTTTTTAGAAGTAACTTACTCTTCAAATAGAGGTGGAAGCAAGCCACGAAAATCCAATCCAACCCAACCGAGCCCCATGGCACAATACTGTGAAGCAAAAAGAGGATCGATATTAGATTAAAAAGCAATATTATGATGTTTAAATTAAAGAGTAAAATGCCATCTTCGTCCCTGAGGTTTGGCTGGTATTGCGACTTTCGTCCAAAGGTTTGGTTTTTCGCATCTGGATCCAAAAGGTTTGAAATCTTGCCATTTGCATCCGGCTTGTTAACTCCGTCCATTTTTCTCCATTAAGTCAGGGGTATTTCAGTCTTTTTTTTAATTTAAAGGGCAATTCGATCTTTTTCACTTTATATACAAGCATTCACAATCTATTCTCTACTCCATCTATATAATTACACTAAAAATCACTACCTTTTCTCTCCTTTTCAGTTAAATATTTTTTTTAAACAATACCTTTTCTCTATCATCCATTCATAACCACTTTCAATAAATATTAAAAAATTATAGAGGGCGAACAATATCCCTCCAAATTTACTGATGAACAGGAACATTTTCTCTCTCCTCCACTCAGAACCACTCACAACCACTCCATAAATTATAGAGAATGCACTCACATAAATATGGAAGATCGAATGTGAATGCTCTAATGTACAAGTATTCAAAATATCCTTTCTAAACAGAAAACAAAAACAAGTAGGTAAAAGGACAAAAATACCCCTAACTTAACGGAGAAAAATGGATGGAGTTAACGACGCGGATGAAAATGGCAACATTTCAAACCTTTTGGATCTAGATGCGGAAAAACAAACCTTTGGACTAAAGTCGCAAAATTGCCCAAACCTCAGGGACGAAAAGGGCATTTTACTCTAAAATACAAGTGTAAAGCATACCATGCACTGATCCAATATATTAGACAATGATCCGCCTTCAGTAATCTTCGGGAGCATAACTTTGAGAGTTTTAAGGTGAGAGGCGATCTGATGCATGGCCCAGCTGAAAAGAAGTCCACCGTCATAATTCTCTTCACTTCCCGATGTATCATCAGCAAATATGGCCCGGTATTGGTTAACAACGTCAAAGAGATGCATCCGGTGACAGTTTACCATCCCTTTTAAGTATTCATACGCGTTTCTCTGATCTAGGTCGTCAAGAATTCCAGATAACCATGATTCTCTGCATCTTAGGAACTGCCCGCCATCAAGAAGGATGCCATTAGCAGGTATTTAGTTAGGTTTGAAAATAAAGAATTGCTTCAAAATGATGCCAAATAGTTGAATACAATATGGATACCTGTAGGCGCATTTCGTACTCACTATATACTCCTATTCTTCGTAGATATCCAATAATGCGAAGGCATTCTGGTAACTGCAAGACAGAGTAAGAGACCTTTCAGGAACGGTGATCTAGGTTGTATACTTGTGTTTTAGCTTAAACGGGTCAATCAAATAATTCAGCTAAAAGGAAATGAACCAAATGCATTAAAAGTCGCTCAACGTCTACTATTAGTGTGGACAACCTCCTAAACTGTTTCACTCAAATAATTATAATTATTATTGGACAAATATTGTTTCTGTAATCATAACTATACCATTATTTATTCATAGGAAAGTTAAAAAGATGGATAAAAGAATGTTTTGTGGATCAACCCAACCTGGCCAGTTTAACCCTGATCCCGTTTTGACCCGTTACCTAAGTAGCACAAACAGCCCATCTTGTCACCTCTAGAAAACTGCATACACATAAATAGGGATGAGCATTTCGGGAAAAATACCCGTACCGAATGTACCGATCGAATTTCAGTACCAATTCTTTACCCATTTTTGGCATTTTTGGCATTTTCGGGATAGCTACTTTTGGTCCGGTATCATACCAAGCATTTTCGATACCGGTACCCAGTTTTAGCGATTTTCAGGATCGGTATTTTCGTACCGATACGGTACCGAGCTCATCCCTACACATAAAGGCTGGGATTTTGTAAAAGAAAAACATGATCGTAAACAACTTACCTTTTCATCAATTACAGTTATTTTATAACAATGATAATACTAACAATGGTACATAATAATTATTACCATCAATATTATCATAGTCATTATAATTTACTTTCTAGCATTAAAGAATCAATCAAAGTAGAAGCAAATTTTATTGTGTTGCTACGAACTTACCTGAATATTTGATCTTAGTTTTTGGAGAAGCTGTGAGAGTAAAGACTTGGTAATCTCTCGAACTTCTGCAGCAAGTGCTTGAATGACTGGTAATCTTATGGACACATAATAGGCAAGCAGAAAATAAGAGTGGTAACTAATAAATTTGGAACTCATTAAGCTAATGATATTAGGTTAAAACTTAAAAGCTACGAAGATGACTTTGTAAAAAGATAAAGAATAGAATAACTTACTTTGGATGCATTGTAGACAGTTTGCTGACAAATGCTTCCAAGTCTAAAGCTTCATCGTAATTTCCATTCCTTACACATCTATAAAGAATTCAAATTCAGAACAACGCAACTATGCAATTATATGTACATTATATACTATAAAAATGTGAATCCATATACTTGATTTATAGCACTGGAAACTTTGGGCCTTAAGAACAGTAACCATCACTTAGAATCTTAGTACGCGTTCTCTATTAATAGGTCAAAAACTTACGTGTCCATAAGTTGAGGAATTTCAAGTAAGTCGAGCAAAGTACTATGATTGGCCAGCAGTGTTTGGTTCATCTTTCTCTTCTCCAAGATCTGTTCTGCGGATTCGATGAACTCAGAGCAGCCTGATGTTAGCTTTGGGACCTCTGCAATCTGCAAAAGAATTTATAGTTTCACAGTTTAACTTCCACAACGGATAAAGTACGAAAGCAGAAATAATAACTATCACCAAATAATCGTATCTTCCTGTATTGTACTACAAGCAAGCAAAAGTTGTGCCTCACAAATGGCTAGAAAGACTATTATTCAATTTCTAAGTGCCTATCGGCTAAAACTCTGTAAAATGACCAATTTTATCGCATGATGTGACACTTTTATGAAGTTCACACCCAAATGAAAACAAAAAAGAATACACAATGGTATAGGATACCCATGTTCCTTAAACCCAGTCAACATTATTACATTGTATAGGAAAAAAGTAACCTTCAAAAGCACAATGAGAAACAAGACAGACAACGTATGGTGACAATAGCTAAAGAGAAGAAGATGGTGAAATTATAGCTATATGCGGGCTATGGTATTGGGTAAAGGCAGTGCAATGGAGATCATACAGTGTTTAAGGAACTCCAAAACCGTTATCACTATCTTGGCGGTCTATGTTGTTTACTGTAAGCATGGAAGATGATATTGAGGGTTATTGTGATGTTGAATGGGCGTGTTGCATGGATGATCGTGGGTCCATCACAGGCTACTACGCAAGTACGGGAAGCAATATCGTATCTTGGCCTAGCAAGAAGCATCTAATGTACTGATTTATCCTTTAGCATATCTTCCTAGAGGGAAACACTTAACCTCATTATCAAATTACTTTCTTTCCCAGTAGAATCCACAGGTATCACTAATCATGTAAAACTTCTGCAACAGTCTCAGAACAGTAATCATCATATCAAAACCCTACGACACGACACTACACTAGAACTACCAAAACTCAAACCAATGATATGCAAGAAATTCTCCTATTCAGAAGCCAAATGGTTAATTGCTTAAAGCATCAAGTACTATTAACACACATAATTTATTGAATATGAAGAATGAACTAGGAAATTGACCTACGTTGCTGAGCTTGTCCATACTAAAAATTTTGGAAGCATTTGCTTAAACTAGTTTAAGATTATACGGTGAACATGTAGTTACGAACTGCAACAATCAGAGATTTATCAATCAAGTGATCAACATATGTCCAGGCCTCTCTTATAAGTAATAATTGTGATACTAATCAACTCCTGTTAGTTTTCTAATTTTACTTCCATCACAAATGCATATACAAACCTATGAATGAATCTAACTTTACTTCCATCACAAATACATATACAAACCTATGAATCTAACTAAGTAGTAATTGTGATACTTCAACTCCTGTTAGTTTTCTAATTTTACTACCATCACATTTTCTAAGATACATATACAAACCTATGTATCTAATTGGCTACATATGTGCAAATCTCAACCCTAGCAGCTAATAACATCAAATCCACATCAAAACAGAGTCCTTATAACCAGAAACAAACGATTTACCAACGATTCCAGGTGTTTATCGATGCTTGAGACTTCATGTCGAATCGAAACCAAAGCATCAGCGGCGGAAATGAACGAGCGGTAGTTATTGACAGCAACCTCTTGCATCTGCCTTCGAATTCTCTCAGCATCGACGCGGAGAAGCTCCGGTTCCTTGTGCAGGCGATCGAGAGTGAAGGAAAGGAGTTCGGAGACGTACGGTTGTTGCGAAACGGAGGCTAACGGTAGCAGTTCCGCCATTGTTGCCGACGACGACTCGTCGGCGGTTGGACTTCCGATCTCCATGTTTGTTGATCTGGATCCGAGTTGAAGCAGGAATAGGTCTGTGTCCTGTGTATAGCATCCAACAAGTAAAGTACCGGTATCGAAAAAAAGGGGGAAATTGGTCCAGGCATCGGATATATCGGTTACGTAGAGTAATTACCGGTGTTTTAGCCGTAAATACCGGTACCGAAAATTTGAGAAAATGGGTACCGGTACCTAATATAACCGGTATGCTTATCCCTAGTGTATAGTACTAACATCAAAATTTTGCTTTGCTAAAATTAAAACCGAATATCGTATTGTATATGTGTTGGTTAGTACATGTATGGTCGGTACCTTTAAAAATTCATGGTTGGGTACCCTTACGGCATTGTACAGATAGTGAAATTGAGCTAAACTCAAAACTGAATAAGGTACGGTGTATGTTCGGTCAATATCGGTATGATACGATAGTGTTATGGTATTGTACAATTTAAAATCCCTAACTAGTACCCTACTACTTAGTACAAATACCATAATGGAGCTACATTCAAAACCGAATAGCATACCGTATATGCTCGGTCAATACCAGTATAATATGTTATTGGTACGGTACTGATATGGTACGGTACGAAATTTCTCAATGTGTTCGACGTGTTTCCTTTTAACTTTGGAGTGTTGACATACGTTGTCCCTCAAGTTTTTATATTTTTTGTATGGATTCTTTTAAGTTTTTATATTCACATGTTGACAATTGGTGTTATTTTTGAACTACTTAGATTTAAGAGTTAATTACACAATTATTCCCTATGGTTTGCACAAAGTAACATATTAAGGTACTAATAATTTAAAATAACTTACTGGGGTATTAACTTTTCAATTTATAACACCATGGAGTATTAACGTTAACCTTCTGTTAAATATAAACACTGACACCCTAACGTGAACAAAACACAAGGGTATTTTCGTCAAATAACATCTTTAACATAAAAACTTAAAGACAAATGTGGGCCCCACCCCCATACCATTTCTTCTTCACCACCCCCACTCCTTTTCTTATTCCCCCTCTGTTGTCAGCAGCCACCACCTCCATTTCCGACCGTCGACCATCCCCACAAGTTTTCGTGTTTCATAGACCACATGTGCAAACCAATTAGTGTTGTTGGGTCTCTTGGTCTACAAATTTGTTTTCTGTTGGTTGTTTATAAACTTTTCCACTAAATAATATGATAAGTTCATATTTAACAGGGCAATCACATACTCAAATTTTAGAGGGGCCTGTCGTGATGGTACAATGGTGTATATTTTAATGAGAATACTTCTAAAAAGTAAAAAAGTTGTTGACACTTTTGGAGTTTGGGGTCAAATCTTCATCAAATTTGCCATCAATTTCACAGTTGAAGCTTTATTCGCCGACAAATTCCCCGTCGACAAAAACTTCATCCAAAAACTAGGCCCCAAAACACAGTCGGTTTCACCACCACACGCACCACTGCAATGATGACGACGACTATTAGCAAGTTGAAGAGAGAAAGGTTATACAGAGAGAAAGAGAAAGTGGGTGTTGGATCGTTATGGATGAGGTGAGGCGGTGGAGATCTTTACGGTGGCGATGGGGGTATGTCGGTTGAGATTTGTTGCTGTCTTTTTCCGGCATAAAGTAGATCAAACATTAGTTCTGGAAATCGATTTCTTCAAACATTCATCTTATTTCTCCGATATCAGATTTCTTTGGACGTTTCATCTTTTATTCGAAGAAATTGCAATTATGCTTTTGTTACCAGGAATTAGGCTTTTACATTTGGGGGAGCGTAGAGAAAGCTGAAGAAACTCAGGTAAAAAGCGTAGTTAATTTTTAGGTTAAGTTGTTATTGACGAAAATATCCTCACGTTTTGTCCACATGAGGGTGTCAGGTTTATAATTAACAAATTGTTAACGTTAATACTCCGTGGTGTTACAAATTGAAAAGTTAATACCCCATTAAGTTATTTTAAACTTTTAATTCCTTAAGATGTTAGTTTGTGCAAACCACATAGACTAACTGTGTAATTAACTCTAGATTTAATCATTTGATAATGAGTTTGATCGTGTTAAAAGATTGTTTAAATTTAATTATGTTGTGTAACCTATTTATTTGTAATAATATGTTTGTGTTAGGCGCTGTTTGTTTTTTCCAAGAAGAGCTTCCTGGCCTCTTTTGTCTGCGCGATGCAGACCACTGCCATTTTGGTCCCTGAGGTTTGTTCACTTTTGCCACTTTAATCCAAATTTGAAACCTTTTGCATTTGGGTCCATTTGGTTTCATTTTTGTTGCCATTTTGGTCCAAAAGCAAATTCAGCTCAGATTTCTAAAAAAAAACTGGTTTTTTATCTTTTTCCTCAACTTAGTGAAGGGCACTTTGGTCATTTTGCCCTCCCACCCCCACCCCACCCATCTCTCATTTTATTCTCTCTTTCCTTCACACCTTATGATCTCCATTCAATGGATAAAGCATTATCCACCACCCCATCCAAACACACACATTCCACCTTCTCTTCTCCAAAAAACACCGTCAACAACCACCCAACCCAATGGACGCTAACTCATCACAGCTAACTCCCGACAGCTCCAACGGCTCAACCCATCCGTCAAATCTCACTCTCGGCGAGATCCCGGAATCCTGTGTTGCTCTCGTCTTATCGTACTTGGATCCACCGGGGAGTATAGCCGCCGCGAGGAGAGAACATGTGGTCGTGATGCAGGTACAGAGGAAGATGAAGATCGCCCATTATGGTAGATCGAAATCGTATAGTTTTGATCGAAATTGTGTTACTTCAGCCATTGTTGTACAACAGAAAAGATGTGGCTTCATTACTCCTAATTCAGGTAGGATAAGACGAGAGCAACACCGAAAAGATTTAGTTTCATTACTCCCGATTACGAAACCTAGAAAATTGGGGAAACATGAAATTTATTTGCGCTTGACCCGGCCTGATAGATTTAATGATGGAAATAAGGTTTGATTTTAGTTTAGACATCAGTTTTGTTTGATTTTGACTATTGTTGGTTTGTTGACTTTTGAAAAGTCAAAATTGTAACTGTGAGTAATTGTTTCAGGTGGAGGGGTATGTTTGTCAAAATATTAATGACCATTTTACCCCTGGGGAAAGGACAAAATAGCATAATTTTATAAGACAAAGAGTAAACTGCCATTTTGGTCCCTGTGGTTTGGCCAGTTTTGCCATTTTAGTCCAAATCTCAAACTTTTTACATCTGGGTCCCTGTGGTTTGCATTTTGTTGCCATTTTAGTCCAAAATTCAAAAACCTCATTTTTTTTTACTGTTGCAACCTCCTATTTTGTCTTTTAGTTCAGGGGCATTTTGGGCATTTTGCTTTTCATTTAACATTTTCTATAAAACCCCTCTTTATTTATCTCTCTCTCAGCTGACTCTCTCCCTTGTACTTTCTCTCTCTACAACCATCATCTTCTTCTACAATCATCATCATCATCAGGACACCAGTACCCACCAACACCATCGACCAACGACATCATCTCCATCACCATCACCTTTGACCTCCATAGTCCCTCCACCATTAGAATCCAACCCCTCACGTTTTTCGGTGGTTGCAAAACTCAGATTTGATGAAAGATCGAAGAGGCAACATTCTTGTGTTGGTGGACAACGAAACAGATCTGGATTGTAACCTCGTTTTGTTTACCACACCCCAAAAATCACAAAAAACAAATGACCAACGAAACAGTCAGGGGCCACATGAGGGTGTCAGGTTTGTCCACATGAGGGTGTCAGGTTTATAATTAACAAATTGTTAACGTTAATACTCCGTGGTGTTACAAATTGAAAAGTTAATACCCTATTAAGTTATTTTAAACTTTTAATTCCTTAAGATGTTAGTTTGTGCAAACCACATAGACTAACTGTGTAATTAACTCTAGATTTAATCATTTGATAATGAGTTTGATCGTGTTAAAAGATTGTTTAAATTTAATTATGTTGTGTAACCTATTTATTTGTAATAATATGTTTGTGTTAGGCGCTGTTTGTTTTTTCCAAGAAGAGCTTCCTGGCCTCTTTTGTCTGCGCGATGCAGACCACTGCCATTTTGGTCCCTGAGGTTTGTTCACTTTTGCCACTTTAATCCAAATTTGAAACCTTTTGCATTTGGGTCCATTTGGTTTCATTTTTGTTGCCATTTTGGTCCAAAAGCAAATTCAGCTCAGATTTCTAAAAAAAAACTGGTTTTTTATCTTTTTCCTCAACTTAGTGAAGGGCACTTTGGTCATTTTGCCCTCCCACCCCCACCCCACCCATCTCTCATTTTATTCTCTCTTTCCTTCACACCTTATGATCTCCATTCAATGGATAAAGCATTATCCACCACCCCATCCAAACACACACATTCCACCTTCTCTTCTCCAAAAAACACCGTCAACAACCACCCAACCCAATGGACGCTAACTCATCACAGCTAACTCCCGACAGCTCCAACGGCTCAACCCATCCGTCAAATCTCACTCTCGGCGAGATCCCGGAATCCTGTGTTGCTCTCGTCTTATCGTACTTGGATCCACCGGGGAGTATAGCCGCCGCGAGGAGAGAACATGTGGTCGTGATGCAGGTACAGAGGAAGATGAAGATCACCCATTATGGTAGATCGAAATCGTATAGTTTTGATCGAAATTGTGTTACTTCAGCCATTGTTGTACAACAGAAAAGATGTGGCTTCATTACTCCTAATTCAGGTAGGATAAGACGAGAGCAACACCGAAAAGATTTAGTTTCATTACTCCCGATTACGAAACCTAGAAAATTGGGAAACATGAAATTTACTTGCGCTTGACCCGGCCTGATAGATTTAATGATGGAAATAAGGTTTGATTTTAGTTTAGACATCAGTTTTGTTTGATTTTGACTATTGTTGGTTTGTTGACTTTTGAAAAGTCAAAATTGTAACTGTGAGTAATTGTTTCAGGTGGAGGGGTATGTTTGTCAAAATATTAATGACCATTTTACCCCTGGGGAAAGGACAAAATAGCATAATTTTATAAGACAAAGAGTAAACTGCCATTTTGGTCCCTGTGGTTTGGCCAGTTTTGCCATTTTAGTCCAAATCTCAAACTTTTTACATCTAGGTCCCTGTGGTTTGCATTTTGTTGCCATTTTAGTCCAAAATTCAAAAACCCCATTTTTTTTACTGTTGCAACCTCCTATTTTGTCTTTTAGTTCTGGGGCATTTTGGGCATTTTGCTTTTCATTTAACATTTTCTATAAAACCCCTCTTTATTTATCTCTCTCTCAACTGACTCTCTCCCTTGTACTTTCTCTCTCTACAACCATCATCTTCTTCTACAATCATCATCATCATCAGGACACCAGTACCCACCAACACCATCGACCAACGACATCATCTCCATCACCATCACCTTTGACCTCCATAGTCCCTCCACCATTAGAATCCAACCCCTCACGTTTTTCGGTGGTTGCAAAACTCAGATTTGATGAAAGATCGAAGAGGCAACATTCTTGTGTTGGTGGACAACGAAACAGATCTGGATTGTAACCTCGTTTTGTTTACCACACCCCAAAAATCACAAAAAACAAATGACCAACGAAACAGTCAGGGGCCACCACCGCCTATAGCACCACCACCGCCGCCACATCACCAACGCCGTCCAGATTTGTTGTCGGAAACGATGTTGGTCATCTGCATATGAGAGAGAGAGATGGGGGGTTGGGGATGGTGGATGAGTGATCGGCGGTGGTTGGGGCCGGTGTATATTGACATTTTGGGGGTTTGTTAGAGAGAGGGGGTAGAGAGAGAGAGAGAGAGAGAGAGAAGAGAGATCGCCGGTGATTGTTTTGGCCGGTAGATGAGTGATCGGCGGTGGTTTGGGTGTCTCTGATAAACACCCTCAGCACATTCATTCTTTCCAGGTTTGTCTTCAATTGGTTTCAATCTCATGACAATTGTTAGGGGAATGCACATATCGTTTCAGTTGGGAGACGAATCTGGACGGCGGTGGTGATGTGGCTGTGTTTGTTCAGAGAGGCAGTGGATCCTCATCTTTTTTTTTAGGGTTTCAATTTGGGAAATCATGACTCGTTTGTTGATTTTGTTCAGAAATTGAATCGGATTCAATTTACATTAGGTGTTGAATCCTTTTAGTTTCTGTGATTTTGAAGCACTTATGTAGTGAATCTATCAGTTGTTTGTTTATTCTAGAGAGAAAAGAAACGTGGTGGCTGGCGATTCTTAAACAGGTTGACGGTTAGGGTTTGTAGGTGGATGATGCGGCGGTGGGTGAATGGGTGGTGATGGTGGAAACAGTGTTAGACCCTAATTTATATTTGACAAAAAGTCGCAACGGAAATTCATACCATTAAATTTCTTTCATTACAATTGTCTTGACTTACTTGAAATTTCATTTTTAAATAATTGTTTCACATAAATCATTAAGTCAATCTGTTTACTAACTAAAAACATAACCATTATCTACTACGATACATTAATTATCGTTCCCGTACAATCTATCTTGTGACTCGGTCTTCGGTCTCCACTCCTCGGTGATCCTCCGAGACTCGTACAACCTACACTCACCATATAAGTTCAAAACGTTAGTACACATTATGAACGTAACAGATTCATACTCATTTACTTTTCATTCCGTTATTCCTTTGCATTCAGGCATTCCCGTCTGGATATCCACTCTCTGGTGAGACTCTAACATTGTTCCTGCATTACACTTCATTCTCAAGATGCACTGTTAATAGCATCAATACTCAGTCGTGTTGAAAACATACGAGTTCACATACATTCCTACTAGCATACATTTATGCATACATACTTGCATTTACATATAATACGTTTATACCTACACGCAAGCGCCCTTCATACTTAATTGCATAATGCTTACGTCCATACATATCTACTCACGTACGTACATACACTGATACTTACACATATACCTACCTACATACATAACTACATACTTACACACATACATAAAACAATCATAACGATACACTTGCATACCTTCACTCACATGTTCATATACTTACATACGTTCAAACATGCCTACGATTCTTGTTTAACTCATTTATATACACATATCATACCTGTCACACCCCGATTTCCACGTGTCACCGGTGGGCCCGGTGGGGGAGTATCGTGACGTGGTTGGCAACGTAATAGTCAAACAACACAATATTTAATATGCACAGCGGAAGCAAATTTAAAGATATAATACAACCGAATAAATTATTGTAATATCATGTATCACAATGTTCGGATGTTTATCCACAGAACGGATCGAAATAAAGTAGAAATAATAGTTCAACAGACTTCAGGCATCCTAAGCTTGCGAGACTTTTTATTGATGCTAAGGAGACAATCCAGCCAATTTCGTTTAGTACCTGCATTCAGTCTTTTTGGGAAAATACGTCAGTTTACACTGGTAAATACATTCAACTGACTCATTTTGGAAAATGATTGAAAATTGGTTTGGATGCACGTGGCATAAACATTTTATTTAACTTGGGAGAATTATTTAATATTATAATCTTGTGAACGAATTACATGTTACTTGTGCGTTCAGTAGCCCGGATCTTGTCCGGGTTAAAGATCAATAGACACACCACATCATAGAGTTATACACTGACAGGTGTACGCCTACACCCCGTGCTCAGGTCGTGGCCATCTCGTAAGATGATGCCTAGGATATCCGGGACATGGTCATTAACCCCCCAAAGGCTTTAAGTAATCAAGACTGTTTAAACGAGCCGATCAAATTAGTCAACTACCCACTTAACTGTGGAGATTTGATGCTCGATCAAGCGGTATGCTATATACCGTAACCCAAGCCCGTATAGGGAAAATAAGTTAAAAGTATTTACCTGAGTAAGTATTAATCACAATAAGCAAAATGCACGTAGCTTTTACTGGTCCTCCTAATCTGGAACGAAGGTTTATAATAACCTATTAGAATTCTAACGGGTCTTTTATTAAGCTTAAGCTTAGACCGGCTAGTTTCAAGATACGGTTCGTACGCACGATTACGCGAAGACCGGATAGAATGTGATTCAGACCCGACAAGTTTGAAGACTTGTTTAATATGGGTTTATTATTCACACTCTGGACTTTGAGATAAAACCGTTAAGGTTTGGCCCGTTTCGGCTAATTTATGTAAACTTGTTACATAAACCGAACCGTACGCGTAATAAGCGTGACGGGTATTCATGAGAGCTATATACAGGTTTCCTAAGTTAATTATGCTTCAAATATGTTGTGACATCAGTAAGATGTCTTTCATTATGCCCGAAACGTGTTTAAACACAAACTAGGCCCCGTAGGGGTAGTTTGGTCATTTAAATGTTTATAAAAGAGTTTAAATGTTTAACTGAGTTACAGGTCTGATATAATCAGTAAACATACTCAAATTTATGAGTTATAACAGTAAGATAAAGCATATATGTGAAATTTATCATTTTTAACCAAACTATGCCCCGTAGGGGTATTTTGGTAATTTCACATAAGCCGAAAAGCTCAAAACTGAAGTCTGAGTTTATCCACCTTTGCTTACTGTTAAAATATTATAATTTTCCTCTTATATCAGTAGGTATCAACCCGGGTATGTCCAATATAATTTTAATACATACTTTGCGCTAAAAACGCTAAATAAGGCGATTAAAGGCCATTTCCGGGTTCCATACTTAAATCTGATATTTTTATATTTCCAGAAGGCTTAAAATAATTTATTTATCATATGTGATCAGTAGCAAAAGGTTTGGAGTCGTTTAGATATGTAAAACACATTTTATGGCCCGTAAGGGCAAAACCGACATTTACCGAATTAAGCCTACGACTATGAGTTATGCTCAGCCTAAAATTAATTAAAAATATTTAAAAATCCCAAAATAATATATTACATCAGTGGGTAAAAGATTTGATACCAAAAAGTATGTTTAACTAGGCTATACGCTAATTACGCCATTTTATTAACATAAAGCATTAATTTTGCGATAATGAGCATAACTCTTAATCTACAAGTCAAACTGATGTCAAACTTTGCATACAAGTCTATATATCAGTAACTAAGGTTTCTACACTTTTACATTTTCATAAATCACGTTTTAAGGTAATAAGGGCATAACGGTCAACATATGAGTAATTAACGGAAACATGCATATTAATTGGATAACTAATGAACCAAGGTGTATAATCACAGAGGGTTGTTCTAACATGTAACCTAATCCAATTAAAGCTCTGAGGCATTTCTAAAACATGCCTAAACGGGTCAGAACTGAAAGTCAAAGTGAAAGTCAAACTATGTGACTTTCGGTTCCGAACCGGGTCTAAACAGGAAATTGTCGGGTTGAACATGTTTAGACATGTTCTTACACTTATTACTAAGTTATAACAATGATCCAACAGGTTGTATATGATCTACAATGTTAATTATGCATAAATGGCATTTTAGACTTCCTGTTGACTTTTTTTAAATATAAGTTTGACCCGACTTTTGACCTGGTTAGAGTGATGATCAGGGGAAACCCTTTTGAGGTTTTATTACCCACATAAATACCATCTTATATCTACTTTTGATTCGGGAATTGACTGAGCCATTATTGACCAATCTTGAAGTCAAACCGTAATTACGACGGTTTGACTTTTAGCCTAAATACTAAGCTAAACTCAATTAGAGAAGGACTAGCAGACTTACAAGGGTCCTATGCACGAGATATGATCAGTTGGAAGCAGGCTTGAGCTCCAGAATTGACCAGAAGTGCACTTGAATGATGTGAAGAACAATGGTGCACTACATGGCCTTTTATAGTGAAAATTCCACCACAATTCTTGGACACACAAGTCTATCAGCTGACCACAACCATCCAACATGTGTCCTAGATGTTTAGGACTGTTTAGGGGTCGCCCACATTGCATTAATGTCGTTAAAAGATCGGTTCTCCGCGTTTACAGGCAACTATCCACGTTTTCTGGTTCTAGGCGCCTGACGCGGCCCGCCTCCCATTTAGCAAAACCCAACGCGGGCTGCCTGGGCCTGCGAATCTGATTTTTGATTTTCTATTTAATGCAAAGTTGACCCTTGGCTCTTCGAGAGGGCAACCAAGGTTATTTCTTGCGTTTTGACCCCCTTATATTTACCCACAAGGGCTTTAGGACTTATACCCACTTTGCCAAGTCCCTGAACACTTCCGGTTAACCCGAAAAGTCTTAACTTTCAATGTTTGCACTTTAACCCCTCGCATACGAATTTGGTCATAATTTTCTCATACGATAACGAAACTTTATGAAATTTTAATCGTGCATTCTAGTGAGTATAATTAACATTTAAAAAGCTTCGGGTTTGTCAAAAGGTCACTCAGAGGTATATCTTTAAACATGTTGACACATTTAACCCCTGTAGTTTGTAATCTCTCACTTTTTGTTTCGTATGATCCATGATTTATTCGTTTGATGTTATAAACATCGTGTAGGGTTATTATGAAGTATATTTATTCACTGTTGACATTTAGAACCCGTATAATCACGTACTTTCCATGTTTGTCAACTTTAGTCCTTTTATAACATTCTTTCACACGTTCAAACTTCATGACACATGTCAACACATTATAGGATGTGAATTTTCGAGGTGTTACATCCTCACCCCCTTAAAATAAATCTCAACCCGAGATTTACTGAAATAAGTAAGGGTACTTTTCTTTCATCGTGGATTTAACCTCCCACGTGTATTCGGGACCTCTACGGGCATCCCATTTGATCTTTACAATAGGTACGTGCTTCCTTCGAAGCTTCTTCACCTGTCGATCTTCAATCGACAAAGGTTTTTCAACAAATTTTAAGCTCTCGTCTATATGCACATCTGTATGGGGTATAACCAGTGATTCTTCAGCGAAGCACTTCTTCAGATTGCAGATGTGGAACACGTTGTGAATTCCACTGAGCTCTTCTGGTAAGTTTAACTTATAGGCAACTGACCCGACACGTTCGATAACCTCGAAAGGTCCTATGTATCTCGGGCTTAGCTTGCCTTTCTTACCAAATCGCATCACCCCCTTCGAGGGTGACACTTTAAGGAGGACTTTGTCACCTACTTCGAAGTGAAAATCCTTACGCTATGGATCAGCGTAACTCTTCTGCCTATCCCGGGAAGCTTTGAGACGGTCACGAATCTGGACAATCTTGTCCGTCGTTTCGAACACGATCTCTGGTCCTGATAACTGGACATCTCCAACTTCCGCCCAACAAACTGGCGATCTACACTTTCTACCGTATAATGCCTCAAAAGGCCCAGCCTTTATGCTGGTGTTGTAGCTATTGTTGTAGGAGAATTCGATTAATGGTAAGTTCTTATCCCAACTACCACCCAAATCGATCGCACATGCACGTAGCATGTCTTCCAACGTTTGGATAGTACGCTCACTCTGACCGTCAGTCTGGGGATGGTAAGCCGTACTAAAATTCAAACGTGTGCCCAAAGATTGTTGGAAACTCTTCCAAAAATGTGACGTGTATCTAGTATCTCTATCAGAGATAATAGACACAGGTATGCCATGTAAGGCTACAATCTTATCCACGTATAACTGGGCTAACATATCGGAGCTATAAGTCTCCTTGATGGGTAGGAAATGAGCTGACTTAGTCAGTCTGTCAACTATAACCCATATCGTATCATTTCCTTTCCTGGTCTTAGGTAACTTTGTAATAAAATCCATCGTTACCATTTCCCACTTCCACGTAGGAAGTTCAGGCTGTTGTAGCAAACCTGACGGTTTCTGATGCTCGGCTTTGACTTGCGCACATGTCAAGCATTTAGCTACGTGAGTGGCTACAGACTTCTTCAAGCCTATCCACCAATAATTTGCCTTCAGATCCTGGTACATCTTATCAGCTCCAGGATGAACGGAGTATTTGGAACTATGAGCTTCCTGGAGGATAACATCACGAAGTCCCCCATAAATTGGAACCCATATTCGTCCATTCAATCGTAAAATTCCGTCCTTGCTAAGAGTTAACTGCTCCTCAGTCACTCCTAACTTTTCATTAGGATAGTTAGCTTCCAACACAGCTTCCTTCTGTGCAGCTAACAACCTTTCCATCAAATTATTCTTTATCTCCATGCGCTTGGCATTGATTCGGATAGGTTTCATCCTTTCCTTTCGACTCAAGGCATCAGCGACTACATTCGCCTTGCCGGGATGGTACTTGATTTCACAATCATAATCATTCAAGGTCTCCATCCAACGGCGTTGCCTCATGTTTAATTCTTTCTGATTAAACAGATGCTGGAGGCTCTTGTGATCAGAATAGATCACAAACTTGATTCCATAAAGATAATGCCTCCACAGTTTTAGTGCGAACACAACGGCACCCAATTCCAAGTCGTGGGTGGTGTAATTCTTTTCGTGCACCTTTAACTGTCGTGATGTATTGGCAATAACCTTGCCTTTCTGCCTAAGCACACACCCCATGCCGGTGTGTGAAGCATCGCAGTAAACTACGAATTCTTCAGTGCCTTCAGGTAATGTCAGTACAGGAGCGTTGCTCAACTTTTGTTTCAAAACATCAAAGGACTCTTGCTGCTTAGAGCCCCAAATGAACTTTACTTTCTTCTTGGTCAAGGAAGTTAGGGGTGCAGCAATCCTTGAAAAATTTTCAATGAAACGCCTGTAATATCCTGCCAATCCCAGGAAGCTACGAATCTCCGTAGGCGTCTTTGGCTCTTTCCAATTCATAACAGCTTCAACCTTAGCGGGATCCACCTGGATACCACGCTCACTGACCACATGTCCAAGAAATTGGACTTCACGAAGCCAAAATTCACATTTAGAGAATTTGGCATAGAGCTTCTCTTGGTGTAAAAGTTTGAGAATACATCGAAGGTGTTTCTCATGGTCAGCTTGGTTCTTAGAATAAATGAGAATGTCGTCAATGAAGACGATGACGAATTTATCTAAGTGCGGCTTGCAAACGCGATTCATGAGATCCATGAACGCCGCCGGAGCATTAGTGAGCCCAAAAGGCATCACTAGGAACTCGTAATGACCATAACGAGTCCTAAATGCAGTTTTATGCACGTCTTCATCTCTAACCTTCAGTTGATGGTAGCCTGACCTCAAATCAATCTTCGAGAAATAACTGGCTCCTTGTAACTGATCGAACAAATCGTCGATCCTAGGCAAAGGATATCTGTTCTTTATCGTGCCCTTATTAAGCTCACGAGTGTCGATGCACAGACGCATCGACCCATCCTTCTTCTTGACAAATAGGACTGGCGCTCCCCAAGGCGACGAGCTAGGTTTAATGAAACCCTTGGCTAGTAATTCATCTAGCTGTGTCCTCAATTCTTTCATTTCTGTGGGCGCCAACCTATAAGGTGCTCTGGCAACTGGTGCAGCTCCGGGGATGATATCGATCCTGAATTCCACTTGCCTATCTGGTGGCAAGCCAGGTAGTTCTTCCGGAAAAACTTCTGGGAATTTAGAGATGACAGGGATGTCTTCTATTTTTGGTTTGGGCTCATCAATAATCACTTGTGCCATGTAGATGACACAACCCTTCTTTAAACATTTTGAAGCCTTGAGCATAGTCACTTGCTCAGGTAGTCCATACTGGGTATCTCCCCGAATGGTAAGTGATTCACCAGACGGAGTCTTTATCACTACTTGCTTCATGTTACAGACAATTTGGGCCTGGTTATGAGATAACCAGTCCATACCCAGAACTATGTCAAAACCAGCCAACTTAAACGGAAGTAGAGACAGAGGAAAAGAATGGTTCTTAATGGATATAATACATCCATCTAACATAGTTGAGACGGTTTCTATGGTTCCATCTGCTAACTCTACCTCATAATTCACTTTTAAGGCTTTGACAGGTAATTTCAACAATTCACAAAATTTATGATCTACGAAAGACTTATCTGCGCCTGAATCAAAAAGTACTCTTGCAAAGACATCATTTACAAGGAAAGTACCTGTTATGACATTATCGTCTTGCACAGCCTTTTTCGCGTCCATTCTGAAGACTCTCGCATTAGTCTTCTTAGCCTCCTCAGGCTTCTTGTTGTACTTAGGGCAGTTGGTTTTAATGTGGCCCTTTTCATTGCAACGGTAGCACGTTGCGTCTTTTATCTTCTTGCAATCCAAGATTTTGTGATCCGTGGATTTGCAAATACCACAAGCATAAGATTTTGACTGAGTCTGTGAGTTCGACTCAAGTCTGCACTTTCCATAGTGCTGCTTCTTGCAAATTTTGCATTTGGGCTTCTCATCAGACTTATGCCCATCTCTCCTCGACTCAGATCCTTTCTTGTTGTCACCGTTCCCACGGTGTTTCTTGCTCGACCTTCGTGAACCATCATCTTCACGCTTCCTCTTCTCAGCCTCCTTATTCCTCAGCGATCTCTGCCTGACCGCATCCAGAGTGAGGGATAAGGAAATGTCAGCTACTGATCTAAAAGTCGCTGGCCGAGAAGCTTTTACGCTTGCCTTGATCTCGGGGGCTAAACCACCGATAAAACGAGCTATCCGTTTTGGTTCCGGGGTTACCAGGTATGGAACCAATCGAGACATAGTGTTGAAGCTCGTTAGGTAAGCTTGACAGTCGAGGTTTGTCATCACCAAGGATAGAAAATCAGACTCTATCTTCTCCACCTCATGCTGAGGGCAGAAATTTTCCTTGATGAGGGCAACAAATTGATCCCACGACATATTATACAATGGGATCTTTCCGGTGGCCTCAATCAGAGATCTCCACCATGCTAACGCTTCACCCTTGAAAGACCGCGACACAAACTTTACCACGTCTCTCTCAGCACATCCGCTGATGTCTACAACCGTATCCATCTCATCCAGCCATGTCATACAGTCAATGGCTCCTTTCTCCCCAGTGAAATCCCGGGGCTTGCAAGAAACAAAATATTTATACGAGCAACCCTTGTCACGGGGCCCTTGGTTACGTATAACCTGTTGAGATGGAGCACTGTGGTTCGCGGAGCGTCGATCATCGCTTTTCTTCGGGTCATCCTTCTTGGGTGGTGGCTTTGAAGGCTGTGTAGATTGGGTCATACTACGAGTCCCACTGTACTCTTCATACTGCCTTTCCAAAGCCTGTGTAACAGCGCCGTCTATGATCGCTTTTAATTCAGCACCCGTTAACGTAATCTGGGCGTTCTCATTTTGCTCCACTGGATGGCTATTGATTTCATTAGAGTCAGCCATTTGAATTGAACTGTTGCAGAAAACAAGGACAATATTTTATTTGGGAGTTTATTATGGAATTACCCCTTGGGGTAACTCGTTAACCATGGTAAACAGAGACCATATTTGGTTAACTTATTAATCGTATTAATTTAGGATTAAAATTTATCCTAATCATAAACAATAACAATATATATTAGCACATAAGGCTTAGTCACATGGACAATTTAAATTATAAGCTATGATTTCAGAGAATCAAGACTTTTAAGGTTTGAACCTAGTTCATTACCCTTATCAGACAGGGAGTTATAGCTACCTCTGTCTTTTGGCTCATATGGAAGTGAGCTGGGCCCGTAGGCATCATATTACCACGTATGGTAAAATATGATCATCTTAATTGATGATCTTAACCCATGATTCAGAGATCATATAATTGGGTTTGGAATCTTCTAAAGAATCCTTATACATATAAGAATGACATGTGATTTTAACGAATCACTTCTGCCAGGAGTGTTAACATGTTTTAAGATGTTAACAGGGATTTGAATCTTTTAAACAGGTCTTACCATCTTGGCCCGGTCTTATATTTGACACGAGGCTAGGTTTCACACTTTAAGATTCTTAATTAAATAATTACATAGGCAGATTAATTTAAAAGGAATGATTTTAATTTATTTATTTCATTTATAAATTATTTATGCGCAAAATGGCAAACATGAAATTTATAAAACAAACATTCCATTGATTTATTCAAAATATTATACACTGCCCTAAACGGGTCTTTTCAAATAACAACTTACCCACGCAGGGGTTTTAAACAAGTACTTGCCCACGCAGGGGCTTTAAACAAACAAACTAGTCCACGCAGGGACCTTAACAACTAAACATCATACCCACGCAGGGGTTAACGGAAAATAGACCCACGCAGGGGTCAAATCATCACACATACATACCCACGTAGGGGTTTATGGAAAGATAGGCCCACGCAGGGGCTCAAAGCAAACATACAAACACACATACCCACATAGGGGCTTAACAACCAAATACACCCACGCAGGGGCTTATACAGAAAATGGAAGGATTCAATGATCCTTCTTGTTCTTCCCTTTGATCAATCCTACTAATCCTTGGAAGAAAGTCTGTCTCTCCCTGCGGTCCTCGTGAACTACCCGTTCAACTTGATTCAACCTCTGAAGGAGTTCTTCATGTTCAGGTGGTGAGAACCTAGGCGGCTGCGAATGAGTCCGAATAATAGGCCTAGGGGGTATCTGGTACCCATGTGTTGGGTGCCCTACTCCCCATGGATCTCCATAGGGTCCTTGGGTGTTGTAGTTCGCTGCTACCAGGTAAGGGTCAGCCTCCTCGTAACCATAGTCATGATGCATTGGGGGTTCAAACGGGTTGTATGCCATGGAACCCGTATACGCTGGAATTGGGTTGTCAAAACCCATCGGCGGCGGCTGCGGCATCGCGGGGTTGGAAGGTCCACCCATTTGTGGGTCCTCCTGATGTGGCGGGTAGTGACTGGCACTTGACTGACGTGGGGAGCTGAAATGAAAGTCTCCCGCACGTGATGACATACGTGCACCTGTCCTCCTACGCCTTGGTGGTGGCGGAGGCACCTGATTAACTGGTGGTGGTGGAGGCGGTGGCGTAACTGCCACAAATCGGTGATCCTCAGAGGAATCTTGATGATGCTGCTGCTGCTGCTGCGGTTGCTGCTGCTCATGAGGCGACGAGTGGTGAGGAGGGGTATAGTACCACTCGTGCCTGGTGAACATCGCCTGAAAGCTATCCGGACCAACATAGGGTGATCCGTGAAACGACGATCCGACGGAGATTTCTATCGGGTGGTTCGGAGTACCACTTGCAGGTTCGACGGGGTCCGTATCCTCGTCCATGTCGTCCGCATTATCACCGGAGAAGTGATCGTCTGGCCCTAGTGGGTTAAAACCCACGGGTTCTGGTAAGTAGTTGGCCGGATTAAATTGGCCTCGAAAGATGGGTGTGGGGTCACCATACGAATGATGCGATAAAGATCGTTGAAGTGGTATGTAGGAGGGCTCCGGATTGTTAGGCTCATAATCTGGCTTTGGTCCATAAGGGTTTTGGACCGGAGGTGTCGAGCTATGAGAAACCGACCGTCTAGCCGGCTCAAATAGGTTTCTTCTGTTTTGGCGTGGATCGTCACTCTCCGTGTTAGACGGAGCTCGAACATTTGAAGGTCCCGCCTCATTGTCATTGGGGGCGGTGATCGGCCCCTTTCCTCGTCCTCTTCTACGGAAAAATCTTGGAGGCATCTTTGTTAAGCCTGTCAAAATAGCATAAGATAACAATAACAAAATATAAAATTTAAAGGACAAGACAAAACCGAATAAGGTGGAATTTGTCCTAAGTTATAAGTCTAGACTCGAAGGTTTAGATATGTGCAATTGTGTAACTGAGATTAAACACAAAAGGCTAGTGTTTAATTCACTCAGCGTTGGCTCTGATACCAACCTGTCACACCCCGATTTCCACGTGTCACCGGTGGGCCCGGTGGGGGAGTATCGTGACGTGGTTGGCAACGTAATAGTCAAACAACACAATATTTAATATGCACAGCGGAAGCAAATTTAAAGATATAATACAACCGAATAAATTATTGTAATATCATGTATCACAATGTTCGGATGTTTATCCACAGAACGGATCGAAATAAAGTAGAAATAATAGTTCAACAGACTTCAGGCATCCTAAGCTTGCGAGACTTTTTATTGATGCTAAGGAGACAATCCAGCCAATTTCGTTTAGTACCTGCATTCAGTCTTTTTGGGAAAATACGTCAGTTTACACTGGTAAATACATTCAACTGACTCATTTTGGAAAATGATTGAAAATTGGTTTGAATGCACGTGGCATAAACATTTTATTTAACTTGGGAGAATTATTTAATATTATAATCTTGTGAACGAATTACATGTTACTTGTGCGTTCAGTAGCCCGGATCTTGTCCGGGTTAAAGATCAATAGACACACCACATCATAGAGTTATACACTGACAGGTGTACGCCTACACCCCGTGCTCAGGTCATGGCCATCTCGTAAGATGATGCCTAGGATATCCGGGACATGGTCATTAACCCCCCAAAGGCTTTAAGTAATCAAGACTGTTTAAACGAGCCGATCAAATTAGTCAACTACCCACTTAACTGTGGAGATTTGATGCTCGATCAAGCGGTATGCTATATACCGTAACCCAAGCCCGTATAGGGAAAATAAGTTAAAAGTATTTACCTGAGTAAGTATTAATCACAATAAGCAAAATGCACGTAGCTTTTACTGGTCCTCCTAATCTGGAACGAAGGTTTATAATAACCTATTAGAATTCTAACGGGTCTTTTATTAAGCTTAAGCTTAGACCGGCTAGTTTCAAGATACGGTTCGTACGCACGATTACGCGAAGACCGGATAGAATGTGATTCAGACCCGACAAGTTTGAAGACTTGTTTAATATGGGTTTATTATTCACACTCTGGACTTTGAGATAAAACCGTTAAGGTTTGGCCCGTTTCGGCTAATTTATGTAAACTTGTTACATAAACCGAACCGTACGCGTAATAAGCGTGACGGGTATTCATGAGAGCTATATACAGGTTTCCTAAGTTAATTATGCTTCAAATATGTTGTGACATCAGTAAGATGTCTTTCATTATGCCCGAAACGTGTTTAAACACAAACTAGGCCCCGTAGGGGTAGTTTGGTCATTTAAATGTTTATAAAAGAGTTTAAATGTTTAACAGAGTTACAGGTCTGATATAATCAGTAAACATACTCAAATTTATGAGTTATAACAGTAAGATAAAGCATATATGTGAAATTTATCATTTTTAACCAAACTATGCCCCGTAGGGGTATTTTGGTAATTTTACATAAGCCGAAAAGCTCAAAACTGAAGTCTGAGTTTATCCACCTTTGCTTACTGTTAAAATATTATAATTTGCCTCTTATATCAGTAGGTATCAACCCGGGTATGTCCAATATAATTTTAATACATACTTTGCGCTAAAAACGCTAAATAAGGCGATTAAAGGCCATTTCCGGGTTCGATACTTAAATCTGATATTTTTATATTTCCAGAAGGATTAAAATAATTTATTTGTCATATGTGATCAGTAGCAAAAGGTTTGGAGTCGTTTAGATATGTAAAACTCATTTTATGGCCCGTTAGGGCAAAACCGACATTTACCGAATTAAGCCTACGACTATGAGTTATGCTCAGCCTAAAATTAATTAAAAATCTTTAAAAATCCCAAAATAATATATTACATCAGTGGGTAAAAGATTTGATACCAAAAAGTATGTTTAACTAGGCTATACGCTAATTACACCATTTTATTAACATAAAGCATTAATTTTGCGATAATGAGCATAACTCTTAATCTACAAGTCAAACTGATGTCAAACTTTGCATACAAGTCTATATATCAGTAACTAAGGTTTCTACACTTTTACATTTTCATAAATCACGTTTTAAGGTAATAAGGGCATAACGGTCAACATATGAGCAATTAACGGAAACATGCATATTAATTGGATAACTAATGAACCAAGGTGTATAATCACAGAGGGTTGTTCTAACATGTAACCTAATCCAATTAAAGCTCTGAGGAATTTCTAAAACATGCCTAAACGGGTCAGAACTGAAAGTCAAAGTGAAAGTCAAACTATGTGACTTTCGGTTCCGAACCGAGTCTAAACAGGAAATTGTCGGGTTGAACATGTTTAGACATGTTCTTACACTTATTACTAAGTTATAACAATGATCCAACAGGTTGTATATGATCTACAATGTTAATTATGCATAAATGGCATTTTAGACTTCCTGTTGACTTTTTTTAAATATAAGTTTGACCCGACTTTTGACCTGGTTAGAGTGATGATCAGGGGAAACCCTTTTGAGGTTTTATTACCCACATAAATACCATCTTATATCTACTTTTGATTCGGAAATTGACTGAGCCATTATTGACCAATCTTGAAGTCAAACCGTAATTACGACGGTTTGACTTTTAGCCTAAATACTAAGCTAAACTCAATTAGAGAAGGACTAGCAGACTTACAAGGGTCCTATGCACGAGATATGATCAGTTGGAAGCAGGCTTGAGCTCCAGAATCGACCAGAAGTGCACTTGAATGATGTGAAGAACAATGGTGCACTACATGGCCTTTTATAGTGAAAATTCCACCACAATTCTTGGACACACAAGTCTATCAGCTGACCACAACCATCCAACATGTGTCCTAGATGTTTAGGACTGTTTAGGGGTCGCCCACATTGCATTAATGTCGTTAAAAGATCGGTTCTCCGCGTTTACAGGAAACTGTCCATGTTTTCTGGTTCTGGGCGCCTGACGCGGCCCGCCTCCCATTTAGCAAAACCCAACGCGGGCCGCCTGGGCCTGCGAATCTGATTTTTGATTTTCTATTTAATGCAAAGTTGACCCTTGGCTCTTCGAGAGGGCAACCAAGGTTATTTCTTGCGTTTTGACCCCCTTATATTTACCCACAAGGGCTTTAGGACTTATACCCACTTTGCCAAGTCCCTGAACACTTCCGGTTAACCCGAAAAGTCTTAACTTTCAATGTTTGCACTTTAACCCCTCGCATACGAATTTGGTATAATTTTCTCATACGATAACGAAACTTTATGAAATTTTAATCGTGCATTCTAGTGAGTATAATTAACATTTACAAAGCTTCGGGTTTGTCAAAAGGTCACTCAGAGGTATATCTTTAAACATGTTGACACATTTAACCCCTGTAGTTTGTAATCTCTCACTTTTTGTTTCGTATGATCCATGATTTATTCGTTTGATGTTATAAACATCGTGTAGGGTTATTATGAAGTATATTTATTCACTTTTGACATTTAGAACCCGTATAATCACGTACTTTCCATGTTTGTCAACTTTAGTCCTTTTATAACATTCTTTCACACGTTCAAACTTCATGACACGTGTCAACACATTATAGGACGTGAATTTTCGAGGTGTTACAATACTCGTGCGTTAGTTTCATGAGCTTAAACTGGGATTTAAAGCCTTTAAACTTCCATCGGATCTCATAAACATTCTACAATGAGTTTAGAATACATTTTGTGACCCCTTATAGGTTACGGGGCTGATTCGGATGAGTTCTACACATTCAGTTGAATTTACAGCTGTCGCATGGTCGTGCGTCCTAACCGCACGACCGTGCGGTGCCTACGACGTCGAGGGTGCTGACAATGCACGAGCCAGTGCATTGGTTTACTCGGAAACGCACGGCCATGCGTCCAACTGCACGACCGTGCGATACCTCGCGTCGGTCTGCTTCGCGTAGACAGCAATTTAAGGCGTCGGGCCAAATTGGAAAATGCACAGGGCGTCGGCGATGGCCATAGGGGCGTCGGCGACGGCCCCTAGAATTTCCATTTTTGCTGCAGATCCGTTTCGTCGTCCGAAAACGCTAAAACTTGCGTAACTTTTAAACCGTTTATCCGTTTAACCTCCCGTTTCTTCCTACATGCTTGTAAATTCACATTCTATCATATGGACTTGGAATCCCATATCCGACTTAAGGAGATTCCTACCTTACGCACCTTCGGCTTATTATCATTTTCTAATTATTTGACCCGTTCGTGCATTTATCAACATAATCTGTTTATTTGACCCCAATTTCATATGAACTTAATAATTTCATTGACGACTATCATAAAGATTAAATTCTTGGATGCCTTGCATCCTCTCAACCCATTTTCTCTCAAAAGCTTATTTTGACCCGTTATGGGTATTTGCGCATTAAATGGTCTATGACATACAAAACCATACTCTTCGCTTTTACACAAGACCAAAACATTACTCTAATCGATTAGCTTGTTTCCAATAGACATTTAAGGTCATTTGCCCGATATACCTATCAAGGGCGTTTTTGTCAACATTGCTCCATCCTTTACAACCAAGGACTTCATTGCATATTTAACCAATCCTACCACTTAACTACAATTCTAACACATATACCTTGCTCGGATCAAAGCTAAGATCCGTTTAATACTTCATCGATTTCATACAACTCATTCCTATTTGACCTCAATTATCATACTTAATTAAGTCGAACATAACTTTACATAAACAACTAAGAGGTGATTACAGAAATCACTTACCTCATGCATCCATGTACATACTTGTTTCCTCACCACTTCTTGACCCCTTAGCCTTCCGTGCTTGATTCCGTCTCGACATAATTCCTATACTTCCATGTCATCGAAATCACATTCTTATTAGCATACACAATTGTACATGCTAACGATCATATCGATCGTATAATTCACATTTTACGTTCATTGTCACTTCTAACAAGCATAATACATATAACCAAATTCCTATCATTTCCAACTCGTGAAATCCGTCATGTCATCGCATTAAACACACATACGTCTAACACGCACCGTATAACTTACTTTAATCTTACAATTATGACAACATGTCTAACCATTCTTCTTATACACAGTTGACTTTTAGAAGTCAACGGTTCATTTACTTTAACTTTCGACTTATCATTATTTACCCGTAACATCATAACAGCCTATACGGACAACGCTATATACATCTCATCATACACTTGGCGTGTTTACTACCTCCTAAGCATAATGTACAACTAGTTCATGCATATCCTTCTAAGTTCATTCATATTTCATCAAATCTTATCACTAATCAACAAGTATCATTAACACATAAACATCAAACATATCAACACCACATTTCTTTCAGTTCATCTAACAATAGTTCATCATAACACAACATAATTCATGAATATTTAACAAGAATTGGACATGATGAACACCCATGTCATCTTAATCACCCAACTAGTGGGTTTACATCCTTAAACATCAAATTAGTCAAAATTATGCATAACACATGTTCCCTATGATGATGTTAACACATATTCATGCTTAATTTCAAACAAATTCGTGGATTGATCATAACCCACTTCATACAAGATCATCAAATCTTAAATTACAACTTACCCCATGTTTGCTAGGGATAGATCATCAAGAAAACAAGTTCATGCATCGGATTTGAGCCTAATCTCCTTGTCAATTTGAATCTTTCTTGTGAACTAGGGTTTACACCCATTTCTCTTCCTCCTGATCGATCTCACGCACACACACACCTAGTGTGTGTGAGATTTTTGTTTTAATTAAACTCAGATTCAAGTTTGGCAATCTTAGTCCCTCATGTTCTCTTTCTTATTTATAATTGGCACAACTCTTATTCTTTAATTGTTTCTACCATACTTTTAACTAGGATAAATAACCTAGTTATTTATTTCTTGATGTGCCATATCATAACATTTAACGAATATAAACATTCGGGTTTTGGGGTGTTACAAGTCTACCCCCCTTAAAGAAGGTTTCGTCCCCGAAACCTTGCTTATTTCCACTTAACATTGAATACCTTCTTTTACGGGTTACCACTAACCTTTCTATTTCGCACACTTCTAGAATGTATACCTTTAGATTTCGAATTCTTGCATCATGTTACCTCCTTAGTGGTGTTCATCACTACATGTTTATTCATTCATTTCATTCAAAATACATACCATGGCAAGAATGCACTCATACTTTATAAAATGTCTCATTCATGAACAAATATACCCGTACGTCCTATTCTTACTTTCTTAAATCGAGCATAATACTTCTATGCGTTCATTGATCATAACGACTCGATTATATCTACTTTTTATTCCTAAATCATGTTGGACATGCCACTCTTGCTTTCATCGCACAAAACTCATTATAACAGTCCATACTGTCACATATCTTTTTCATTTCCTTGACCCGTTAGTAACAGGTCAATATACATACTTCTTCAAACATGTAATAATACATACATTCGTACGATCCGTTTACAACGAATCTAATACCTTTATCTCGTCTTTTAAGATTACATTCCATACATACAATGTATAACCTTTAATTCTTGTTTCGTTATCACAACAAAACTACTATTTCATAGTCACACATACTTGCTTAGCTCTACAGTTATCATCATTCTACATCTGTTAACGTTACATGCTCTTGGGTGTACTCATATACGTACATTCAAGCGTATGTTCATACATACACGCTTTATTCCTTTGTGCACACTCAATCCCATTTAATACATACGCACATGCGTTTATATATGTACACGCATACATCTATTTACATACACCCGAAAACATACTTGCAACAATAACACATCTATACGTACATGTTTACATGCTTACTTATCGTTATATAATGCACACACTCATACGTACCTTCATACCTTTTCTTCCTTCTATGATTTGTATCCATCTGACGGATTTCAAACAAATCATTCACATTTTTAATTCCTTACATGTGTTGAATCCGTTTCACGGATTCAAACTTATCATTTCTACAATTCATTTCCTTGAATCCTTTTTACGGATTCAAACATTCCATTCATGCCTTTCATCCCTTGAATCCGTCTCGCGGATTCAAATAGGTCATTTATACTTCATTACTTTCATGCTTCGAATCCGTCTCGCGGATTCTAGCACATCATTCATACTTTAAATTCGTTCATGTTTCGAATCCGTCTCGCGGATTCTAACATAGCATTCATACTTTAACTTCTTTCATGTTTCGAATCCGTCTCGCGGATTCTAACATAGCATTCATACTTTCACTTCTTTCATGTTTCGAATCCGTCTCGCGGATTCTAACATAGCATTCATACTTTAACTTCTTTCATGTTTCGAATCCGTCTCGCGGATTCTAACATAGCATTCATACTTTCATTCCTGAGAGTCTTACATTTCTCTTCACCCTCACGTCCACCTACTACTTAATTCTAACAGACATACCTGTAACAATTATCACGGTCTCATGAACGTCATACGTTTCTTGTGTACTGGCCAGGTACACAATCCACATACTAGTTTCGTGCCTTCGTGTAATCGCCACCTTATGTCCGAAGAATTAAGTTTCGGCACGTGCAACATTTTCAAAACTTTATTGCCATATCACTATTATACTTCCTTTAAATTTTCTTCCACTCGCTTAATTATACCACTCCATATGCCCACACGTTAAATTTACGCACCTTGAGTCCATTTATCTTATAACGTGCCTTGATGCCGGTTCTAGACCGCATTGCCGGATCATCCTTTCCAAGCAGTTATGCTTACCTTACACATAATATAATCGTTAGTTTCTTCATATGAATGCATACATACACATTTTCATTCCATTTCTACCTTCAGATCTTGACCGAGTCATGGATTGTACGGATTCCTTATCTCAAGAGCACACAGGTTTGAGTTCAAGTACCTATACTCTCGTACTTAATTCTCTCAAACCAAGGCTCTGATACCAACTTGTTAGACCCTAATTTATATTTGACAAAAAGTCGCAGCGGAAATTCATACCATAAAATTTCTTTCATTACAATTATCTTGACTTACTTGAAATTTCATTTTTAAATAATTGTTTCACATAAATCATTAAGTCAATCTGTTTACTAACTAAAAACATAACCATTATCTACTACGATACATTAATTATCGTTCCCGTACAATCTATCTTGTGACTTGGTCTTCGGTCTCCACTCCTCGGTGATCCTCCGAGACTCGTACAACCTACACTCACCATATAAGTTCAAAACGTTAGTACACATTATGAACGTAACAGATTCATACTCATTTACTTTTCATTCCGTTATTCCTTTGCATTCAGGCATTCCCGTCTGGATATCCACTCTCTGGTGAGACTTTAACATTGTTCCTGCATTACACTTCATTCTCAAGATGCACTGTTAATAGCATCAATACTCAGTCGTGTTGAAAACATACGAGCGCACATACATTCCTACTAGCATACATTTATGCATACATACTTGCATTTACATATAATACGTTTATACCTACACGCAAGCGCCCTTCATACTTAATTGCATAATGCTTACGTCCATACATATCTACTCACGTACGTACATACACTGATACTTACACATATACCTACCTACATACATAACTACATACTTACACACATACATAAAACAATCATAACGATACACTTGCATACCTTCACTCACATGTTCATATACTTACATACGTTCAAACATGCCTACGATTCTTGTTTAACTCATTTATATACACATATCATACTCGTGCGTTAGTTTCATGAGCTTAAACTGGGATTTAAAGCCTTTAAACTTCCATCGGATCTCATAAACATTCTACAATGAGTTTAGAATACATTTTGGGACCCCTTATAGGTTACGGGGCTGATTCGGATGAGTTCTGCACATTCAGTTGAATTTGCAGCTGTCGCATGGTCGTGCGTCCTAACCGCATGACCGTGCGGTGCCTACGACGTCGAGGGTGCTGGTAATGCACAAGCCAGTGCATTGGTTTACTCGGAAACGCACGGCCATGCGTCCAACCGCACGACCGTGCGATACCTCGCGTCGGTCTGCTTCGCGTAGACAGCAATTTAAGGCGTCAGGCCAAATTGGAAAATACACAGGGCGTCGGCGACGGCCCCTAGAATTTCCATTTTTGCTGCAGATCCGTTTCGTCTTCCGAAAACGGTAAAACTTGCGTAACTTTTAAACGGTTTATCCGTTTAACCTCCCGTTTCTTCCTACATGCTTGTAAATTCACATTCTATCATATGGACTTGGAATCCCATATCCGACTTAAGGAGATTCCTACCTTACGCACCTTTGGCTTATTTTCATTTTCTAATTATTTGACCCGTTCGTGCATTTATCAACATAATCTGTTTATTTGACCCCAATTTCATATGAACCTAATAATTTCATTGACGACTATCATAAAGATTAAATTCTTGGATGCCTTGCATCCTCTCAACCCATTTTCTCTCAAAAGCTTATTTTGACCCGTTATGGGTATTTGCGCATTAAATGGTCTATGACATACAAAACCATACTCTTCGCTTTTACACAAGACCAAAACATTACTCTAATCGATTAGCTTGTTTCCAATAGATATTTAAGGTCATTTGCCCGATATACCTATCAAGGGCGTTTTTGTCAACATTGCTCCATCCTTTACAACCAAGGACTTCATTGCATATTTAATCAATCCTACCACTTAACTACAATTCTAACACACATACCTGGCTCGGATCAAAGCTAAGATCCGTTTAATACTTCATCGATTTCAAACAACTCATTCCTATTAGACCTCAATTATCATACTTAATTAAGTCGCACATAACTTTACATAAACAACTAAGAGGTGATTACAGAAATTACTTACCTCATGCATCCATGTTCATACTCGTTTCCTCGCCACTTCTTGACCCCTTAGCCTTCCGTGCTTGATTCCGTCTCGACATAATTCCTATACTTCCATGTCATTGAAATCACATTCTTATTAGCATACACAATTGTACATGCTAACGATCATATCGATCGTATAATTCACATTTTATGTTCATAGTCACTTCTAACAAGCATAATACATATAACCAAATTCCTATCATTTCCAACTCGTGAAATCCGTCATGTCATCGCATTAAACACACATACGTCTAACACGCACCGTATAACTTACTTTAATCTTACAATTATGACAACATGTCTAACCATTCTTCTTATACACAGTTGACTTTTAGAAGTCAACGGTTCATTTACTTTAACTTTCGACTTATCATTATTTACCCGTAACATCATAACAGCCTATACGGACAACACTATATACATCTCATCATACACTTGGCGTGTTTACTACCTCCTAAGCATAATGTACAACTAGTTCATGCATATCCTTCTAAGTTCATTCATATTTCATCAAATCTTAACACTAATCAACAAGTATCATTAACACATAAACATCAAACATATCAACACCACATTTCTTTCAGTTCATCTAACAATAGTTCATCATAACACAACATAATTCATGAATATTTAACAAGAATTGGACATGATGAACACCCATGTCATCTTAATCACCCAACTAGTGGGTTTACATCCTTAAACATCAAATTAGTCAAAATTATGCATAACACATGTTCCCTATGATGATGTTAACACATATTCATGCTTAATTTCAAACAAATTCGTGGATTGATCATAACCCACTTCATACAAGATCATCAAATCTTAAATTACAACTTACCACATGTTTGCTAGGGCTAGATCATCAAGAAAACGAGTTCATGCATCGGATTTGAGCCTAATCTCCTTGTCAATTTGAAGCTTTCTTGTGAACTAGGGTTTACACCCATTTCTCTTCCTCCTGATCGATCTCACGCACACACACACCTAGTGTGTGTGAGATTTTTGTTTTAATTAAACTCAGATTCAAGTTTGGCAATCTTAGTCCCTCATGTTCTCTCTCTTATTTATAATTGGCACACCTCTTATTCTTTAATTGTTTCTACCATACTTTTAACTAGGATAAATAACCTAGTTATTTATTTCTTGATGTGCCATATCATAACATTTAACGAATATAAACATTCGGGTTTTGGGGTGTTACAAACAGGTGGTTGTGGAAGGAGGTTATGGCGGTGGTGGTGGTGCTATAGAGAGAGAGAAGAGAAAGAGAGGGAGGAGGTGGTAGTGGTGCTATAGAGAGAGAGAGAAGAGAGAGAGCTGATTATTTTCGGGGATGATGATGATCAGTTTATAATAAAACATAAATGACCAAAATACCCCTGCACTAAAGGACAAAATAAGCAGCTTTCAACAGTCAAAAAAGGGGGTTTTTGAAATTTGGACTAAAATGGTAACAAAATGCAAACCACATGGACGCAGATGTAAAAAGTTTGATATTTGGACTAAAATGGCAAAATTGGCCAAACCACAGGGACCAAATGTAGGATCGTGAAACGACCTAACGAGTCGATCAGAAGAGGTCTCAGACAGAATCAGAGGCGGAATTCATTGATTCTGTATTTATTTAGCTTGTATTCACTATTAACTGTCTCTTGTATTAATCTGGAAGCAATTTACTGCACGTAGACACTTCGACAGCACCTCGGCGTCGGAAGCAAGAAGGTTACAAATGAACTAGCACTCAAGGTATATATAGGGGGTCTAATTTCGTTTGAAGGTGACAATGTACCTTTCAAACGAAATTAAACATGTTAATTTCGTTTGAAACGGTACATGTTACTTTCAAACGAAATTAACTCATTTACACCCTAAACCTCCTTTTTTCTTCGTATAACGTGCCCTGATCTAATACTTCTAATGTAAGACTCGATATAAGACGAAGTCAACAGACGGATGCACTAACAGACTCCCCCTCGGATGTTGACGAGTCTGAAGTATCGAGTCTTCTCATTCTTCAGTCTTTACCGGTCTTCGGGCTCTTTCACAATCTGAGACTCGAACGAAGATGAAGTCAACAGACAACTGCACCAACAGACTCCCCCTTGAATGTTGACGGAACCTTCAGTGAGAGTCTTCAACATGACTACTCTTCAATCTTGATCGGTCTTCTTTCTTTCTTTCTTATCATGTACCAGTATCTTCTCTTTGGCTCTAACCTCGTCAGACTCCCCCTTTCATCATGATGGGATCGCTGTCTGGGATTAGCTATCACCTTGAGATCAAACACTGGCTTTAGTTCTGTTCAGCTCATCACCTACATAATTCTCAACAAAATATAAGTTTTTACTTAAATCAATAAGAAAAACTTACTAGTAATAGTTACATCAAGTTCAAATTAATGATCTCGATTAACTAATCAAACATTCTTTCTAAAAATAAATTCCTTCATTTAAGCACTGATATTCGTTAATTTACACATATTTTAGTCCCCCGTTTTACCCCTATTTTATGCGTTTTTGGCCGTAAAACCGTCATTCGGATACTTAATTATCTACATTTTTGTTTACAGGCCTAAAACAGCATACCAGACAAGATGATAGCGAAAACGAGGACTTTCCGGACAAAACGACGAAGCTGCGGACATTCTGTTAAGGAAACTGACCTGGGCCTGTGGAACGGTCGTGCGACCTGATGCACGACCGTGCATCTCCAACAGTTGTTGATTTGTCCGGCAATGAACGAGGGTGCGACTAGGAGTGCAAGGCATACAAGGTCATCCCGGGGACGCACGGACGTGCCATCCGAAGAACGACCGTGCGACTCCGAACATCAGCAAAAACCTCGGAATTGCACCACAAGTGCAACAGCTCGTGCAACAGAATCCCGGCGAAGAACGACCGTGCCACAGGAAGAACGGTCGTGCGATTTCGAATCTGGTCAACGATCTGATGACGTCATGCAGTATGGTGTGCCATCCCCAATAATTGCTTAAAGTGCACGGTCGTGCCATATGAAGAACGACCGTGCCACAGAAAAAAAATATAAAAACAGAACAGAAACATTCTGTTCGATATTCTGGAATTTTGGGAGCTTCATAGGCGAATTAACAGGCTCCGGAGGCTATGCTTTTGACCCGGATTCAAGCCACATTGTGCCGTTTAGCTCCATTACTATCCGGATCCTTAGTCTAGTGCTTGTTTATGGTTTGGTTTTCTAATCTTTCCATGTTTTTGTTAATCTTTCAAGTACTTAGATTAATGTTTATGTATTATTGTAGCCTTTGGGCAAAAACACAAACAATCCCTTGCTAGATTATAGACATTAGTGTGTTAAGCTTTGTTTGTAATGACACTTGAAGTATTTTCTATGTTAATCTTTGATGATTAGTTTGCAACCTTGTTATTGATATTGAATTCTTGATTATAAGTAATTATGTTGGATGATTGATGCTTGGTTAGTTAAGATAGTTGGAAAATGAAGCTTAATTAATCTTGTATTAGTAAATTTGAACTTGGTTAACTAGTTTAGCTTGGTTTAAATGTATGCATCATGATACTAGAAATGGTTAGTGATTTAATAAAATGTAATTATTGTTAATCAAGAGAGCTTGCCGTCACATAAGGACCTTAACGGGTTAGATGGTGTCGTTATAAATTCTTGCCATGATTTGTTAGCTTAGTTAGTAGTTTAGGCCAAAATTGCTATCTTAGTGAGTTATTGTGCAAGGTTTGTAAAATGAACTTGGTTGTGATTTAATCTAGTTTATGCTTGTCTCGGTGGTTGCATTGTGTTTATCGGTGTCTCTTTCCTTGATTAAGTGCGGTTAGAAAACTCCTAACGGATGACTAACTTATTTTTAAGAGATTTTCATAGACATTTATCAATTGCACATTAAAGAACAATTTTAGGTAGTTAAAGTGTGTTTATCGTTTTAGCTTTCCGAATGATTGTCATGTTAGGATTCCCGAAAGGGATACTAATTGTCTTAAATTGGAAAATTGACCGAATGCTTCTAGTGCCAAAACCGACTTAGTTGACATGTTGTGGTTGTGTATTTACAAAGGCTTTTTATCTATTATCTATTATGTTTTTATTATGTATTTGTTTATGCTTACTTTAGTTTAGTTAAAATCAAACAAACCTATGTTTTTACCGGTAGTTTAGTGACAAAGGTCTAGTATTATTTCTCCGCCCATTTCCTTGGATCGATACTTGGTTCTTACCGATACTTTATTACATATGTGACGGGGTACACTTGCCTCTTTCGTGTGTCTTTTGATGTAAAAGTAATAATCACTTTTATAAATTTAAAACCAAATCGTGTGTAAATTCATTGCAAAATTATGTATATATACGCACACGTCAAGTTTTTGGCGCCGTTGCCGGGGAAATGGCGAGTTTTAGGAATGACCCGAGACATTGTGTTATCGGTGTATATACTTGTTAATATCTGTGTATAATTTCTTGATTATTTATTTGTTAATATTTCTTGTTTTTATTTCATTTATTCGTTTTCCAAGTCATTTTTGGTACATTTGTAAATTTTTGTTCCATTTATTTGTTCGAATCCGGATTTATTTATTTATTTATTCTTTGATTTTTCGGCTTCGGGTATCCATTTTTACTTTAGCCGATTCGATTATTTTTATTGTGTTGATTTTTATAAAATTTCGGGCTCATTTTCGGATTTTTATAAAATTTTCAGCCCATTTTTAATAATATTCTGCTTCTATTCAGCTAAAAAAAAAAGCATTATTTTTATTAATAAAATATTCACCGTGTCAAATTTTCGTTTGCAGGTTAATGTTCTTGACCCCCGCTCCAGAAGTTGTTGAGCCGTCAGACGAGCCCGAGCGTGATCTGAGGAGACGTCTTCGTGAGAAATCTCGTGCGGTTGGGCTACTGCTCGCCAGGGGTGAGCCGGAGCCGGTGGTACCTCTTGAAGCCGAGGGCTCAGGAAGAGACGTAATCATGGCAGACGATGAGCGACCGTTGAACGAGACGAATCAGCCTGGAAGGGCAGGCCTGGAGCCGAGTATCCTTCAACCTACTATTGATGTACCTACTTTTGAAATTAGATCTAGTATTATAAATATGGTACAAAATTCAGTACAGTTTGACGGACGTGAGCACGAGGATCCCGGGAGGCATATTGCTGCTTTTCTCCATGTTTGTTCTACGTTTAAGATTACAGGTGTTTCGGAGGATGCAATTCGGTTGAGGTTGTTCCCGTTTTCGTTACGTGACAAAGCTAGAGCTTGGCTTATGTCACTTCCAGCCGGGTCCATCAGGACCTGGAATCAGTTGGCGGAGCAGTTTATGCAGAAATATTTTCCACCTGAGAAAACGAACAAGCTACGGAACCGAATTGTATCTTTTCACCAGGACGAGGGTGAGTCATTGCATGCAGCTTGGGAGAGATTCAAGGATTTGTTGATTGATGTGCCACATCACGGCTACTCCAAGAGACAGCTGGTTTTGACGTTCTATCAGGGGCTCAGTTACAACACAGAGGAGCGATTAGACGTGAACGCGGGAGGCGATCTAGGAACAAAGACGCCGAATGAAGCGTATGATATTATAGAGAAAGCCGCGTTAAAATCCAGCTCGCGTCGGGAGGGAGACAAAGGCCGGGCATCATCATCTTCATCTCGCGCAGGAGTCCATGCTGTAGACGACTATACGGCCATTACTGCACAAATCTTGGCTCTCGCATCGAGATTCGACAGGTCCCAGATGATTGCGCATGCGGGCTCGGGTTGTGACCAGTGTGGAGTGTCACACGAGCCTGGGGCATGTTTTCAGGGAGTCGTATACGAGGGCCACGAAGAGGTAGATTTCGTGAGTAATCAAGTAAGGCCGCAGAACAACCCTTACAGTAACACCTATAATCCCGGTTGGAGAAATCACCCAAATTTTGGGTGGCGAGCGAATACAGGCAATCAAAATCCTTTGGGATTCACTCCGCGCGCTCCAGCGCAACAGGGTCAGGGTCAGGGTCAGCAGTTCCAGCAGTACAACCAATCTTTCCAGCAACGTCCATATTCATATCAAAGTCAGGGCACTGGGAGTGGTTCCCAGCAGCAGGCCCCTCAGTCTAGTTCTAAGCTGGAGGATATGATGGCCCAGCTTCTTACTAGCTCCTCGAGCGCGAATCAGTTAGCTGAAAAACGCTACCAGCAGAGCGAGGATCGTTTTCTCTCTCATGAGGGAGAAATGAGGAGTCACAAGGCCTCGATTCAGAACATAGAGAATCAGGTTGGTCAGCTGGCACAGATGATGTCAAAGAGACCCCAGGGTGGTCTTCCGGGTAATACCTAACCTAACCCGGGCGGGCACAGGGATGTGAACACCGTGATGACCAGGAGTGGAAAACCTACCGGACCCGTCATATCGGACTCAGCACCGATCACTGAAGCGGTCCCGACTGACACACCGGACGAGGTGCAAGCCAGGCTACGCCCAGCAAGTACAGCACAAGTCCAGGAGCCGGTCACAGGTTACACGCCTCCAGTGCCTTATCCAGGAAGGCTGAAGAAGCAGAAGAATGATGAACAATACGGTAAGTTTCTCGAAATGTTTAAACAATTGCATATAAACATACCGTTTGTTGAAGCTTTGGCCCAGATGCCAAAGTATGCAAAGTTTCTGAAAGACATCCTCTCAAACAAACAAAAACTCGAGGACATGTCTTGTGTGGTTATGAATGAAAGCTGCTCTGCTATTCTCCAGAATCGCCTGCCTACAAAAATGGGAGATCCAGGCAGTTTCACGCTTCCTTGCCTCATTGGCAATATGTCCGTCAGTCATGCGTTAGCAGATCTAGGAGCGAGTATAAACCTTATGCCCTATAAGGTTTTTACAAAGTTGGATCTAGGTGAGCCGTCACCTACGAGGATGAGTATTCGACTTGCGGATCGTTCTATCAAATATCCACGCGGGTTTGTAGAGAATATGCTTGTTAAGATTGACAAGTTTGTATTTCCCGTGGATTTTGTTATCCTGGACATGGATGAGGACTCGAGAGTGCCTCTGATACTCAGACGCCCATTTCTGAATACCGCCCGGACGATTGTGGACGTGGCGGCGGGCCAAATTACACTCCGAGTAAACTATGAGCATGTGACGTTTGACATTAAACGTTCTATGCAGCATCCTCAGAGTCAAGACGACGCACTCTATTATGTCGACATCGTCGACACTTATGTGAGCACGCATTTCCAGGGTATGATCGAGGAGATAGATTCGGACACACATCTGTTGTGTGGGGACCTAGATGGCATTACGCAGGAGGGCCACGATTTAGAGCAGCCAGTCTATCAGATTGGTGATGATGGTCCCCAGAGTCCGGATCGATTCACAAAAATTGATCGCGAAAGTGAAGTGAAGTCGAAGCCTTCAGTGGAAGATCCTCCTACCTTATAGCTTAAAGAGCTCCCACCGCACCTGGAGTACGCATTTCTGGATGAGGAGCGTCATTTGCCTGTCATTATTTCATCTGGATTGGCGGGAGAAGAGAAGAGCAGACTGCTTAATGTGTTGAAACTTCATAAGAAAGCAATCGCCTGGAAAATCATGGACATAAAAGGAATAAATCCCTCCTTATGTACACATAAAATTCTAATGGAGGATCAGTTCAAGCCGTGTGCGCAGCACCAGAGGCGACTGAACCCAAACATGCAAGAGGTCGTTAAAAAGGAAGTGATTAAGTTGTTAGATGCTGGTATGATCTATCCCATTTCCGACTCTGTTTGGGTCAGTCCTGTGCAGGTAGTGCCCAAAAAGGGGGGCATGACTATGGTCACAAACGATAGGAATGAGCTCATTCCAACCAGGACGGTCACTGGATGGCGGGTTTGCATTGATTATCGCAAACTCAACGACGCCACTCACAAGGACCACTTCCCGCTTCCATTCATTGATCAAATGTTGGAGCGTCTGTCAGGGAAGTCATATTATTGTTTTCTGGATGGGTTCTCTGGTTACTTTCAAATTCCTATCGCTCCTGAGGACCAGGAGAAGACCACATTTACCTGTCCCTTCGGTACATTCGCCTACCGGCGTATGCCGTTTGGGCTGTGTAATGCACCGGCCACTTTCCAGCGATGTATGGTCGCCATTTTCCACGACATGATTGAGGATTCCATGGAGGTGTTCATGGACGATTTCTCGGTATTTGGGGATTCCTTTGATCAATGTCTGGAAAATTTAAAAAGAATGTTGAAGAGGTGTGAGGAGACTAATCTGGTCCTGAACTGGGAGAAATGCCACTTCATGGTGAAGGAGGGCATAGTTTTGGGACACAAAATTTCTCACGCGGGCATGGAAGTCGATCCAGCTAAAGTCGACGTTATTTCACGACTTCCGCCCCCCACCTCTGTTAGAGCTATACGGAGCTTTCTCGGTCATGCCGGGTTCTATCGGCGATTCATCAAAGATTTTTAAAAAATCGCCAGACCCATGACCCGTTTGTTGGAGAAAGATGCTCCGTTCGTGTTTGGAGATGATTGCTTGAGGGTTTTTGACCTTCTCAAGCAAAAGTTGATTGAGGCCCCTATTTTAGTCGCACCGGACTGGAGTCTGCCATTTGAAATCATGTGCGACGCGAGTGATTACGCTATAGGGGCCGTTCTGGGTCAAAAGAAGGAAAAGCACTTCCATCCGATCTATTATGCGAGCAAAACTCTTCACGACGCTCAGGAGCATTACACCACGACTGAAAAAGAGCTCTTGGCGGTCGTTTTCGCATTTGATAAATTTAGATCGTATTTAGTGCTTTCGAAAACCGTTGTATACACTGATCACGCAGCCATTAGATACCTCTTCAGCAAACAGGACGCTAAACCGCGTCTAATCAGATGGATCCTGTTGCTGCAAGAGTTTGATATTGAGATACAAGATAAAAAGGGTGCTTTGAATGTAGCGGCCGACCATCTATCTCGGTTAGAGCATGGAGACATCGAGGATTCGCGTTGGGATTCAATCAATGACAATTTCCCACACGAGTCTTTGATGGTTGTTGAGATATGCGATGAGTCGCCATGGTTCGCCGACTTTGCGAACTATCTTGCTTGCGGGATTCTGATTAAAGGATTGACTCACCAGCAAAAGAGGAAATTCTTTTCGGATCTCAAGCACTACATATGGGACGACCCTTTCTTGTTCAAGGTGGGTGCTGATCAGGTGATCAGAAGATGTGTATCAGGGGCTGAGGCGACCGACATTCTGCGCCAGTGTCATGAGGGACCTACCGGAGGCCACCACGGAGCCAACTTCACCGCGAAGAAGGTGTTGGATTCCGGGTTTTACTGGCCGACCATTTTTCGTGACGCGCAGAGTTGGGTGAAAGCATGCGATGCTTGTCAGAGGGCGACGAACATATCGGCACGCGACGAAATGCCCCAGAACTGGATACAAGTTTGTGAAGTCTTTGATGTTTGGGGGATAGACTTCATGGGACCATTCCCCCCCTCACGTGGAAACAAGTACATACTCGTGGCTGTTGACTATGTATCAAAGTGGGCGGAGGCGCAAGCCTTACCCACTAACGACGCCAGAGTAGTTGTGAGGTTTCTTAAGAGTTTGTTCGCCCGATTTGGCGCTCCGAAAGCGCTCATTAGTGACCGAGGGACTCATTTTTGTAATACACAGCTTGAAAAGGCTTTGTCCCGATACGGTGTGCATCACCGTTTGTCCACGCCCTATCATCCACAGACAAGCGGGCAGGTGGAGGTCACGAACCATGGGCTTAAGCGCATCCTTGAGCGGTCTGTTGGAGCGAACCGCAAGGAATGGTCGGACAAACTCGAGGATGCATTGTGGGCATTCCGTACAGCTTATAAGACCCCTATAGGGACCACCCCCTTTAGGTTGGTATACGGAAAGGCATGCCATTTACCGGTGGAGTTGGAGCACAAGGCTATGTGGGCTTTGAAACCGCGAATTTGGACCTAAAAACCGGAGGTGAAGCCCGGTTTCTCCAAATTCATGAATTGGAAGAATTGCGGCACCAAGCCTATGAAAGCTCCGTACTCTACAAAGAGCGCACGAAGAAACTTCACGACAAACGCTTGAAGGACCACAAAGAATTCCAAGCGGGTGATCTTGTTCTTCTGTACAATTCAAGGCTGCGCTTATTTCCTGGGAAGCTTCATTCACGCTGGACAGGACCATACACGGTTAAGGAAGTATTTCCGTATGGTACTGTTGCAGTAGAGAACGCGGATGGTGTTACATTCAAGGTAAATGGTCACCGGTTGAAGTTGTACATTTCCGGGTCGATAGAGTCGGCGGTGGAGGTGATTGAACTCCAAACCCCGCACACATCATAAGTGTGGGGAGGAGAGAGTCTACGCTACTGACTCGCGGATCAAAAATGTAGCAAGAGCGTATTTTGCGCTTTAGGGGTAGTATCGTCTTTTTAGTAATTTTTCTAGTTTTAGCTTGGAGTCTTGCTATCGACTCGTTGACAAAAATTTAGCAGGAGCGTCTTTGACGCTATAAGGGTAAAATAGTCCTTTTTTGTATTCTTGTAGTTTTAGCGTAATTTAGTTAAGTTAGGTAGTTTACGTTAGTTTGTTTAGTTTTCGTACGTGCCGAGCGAAGGTTCTGTATTGCAATATTGTTAGAACAGTTGGTGTGTCGAAAAAATGGCGAAAAACGGTCGAAACAGTTGCTGGAAATAGCTTCTGCGGAAAAATTCTGATCTGCACATGATGCACGACCGTTCCTCGGGTCGCACGACCGTGCGTTTCCGAGGGCCGGCACGGTGGATCGCACCCCCGGTGCATTTCCGAGAAAAGTTGCTAGGGTTTGGGCGATGTCGGTGACGCACGACCGTGCCACACGGAGAACGACCGTGCCACACGGAGAACGACCGTGCGTCAGGCTGAGGGCAGTTTTGTCTTTTGGCACTATAAATACCCTCATCTGCAGCCCCCATTCATAACTCGCGAAACCCTAGTCGCTGCAGGCCATTCCAGAGCGATACTTCATCAAATCGCACGGTTTTTCGCACGATCTCACACCCTTCTTCGCACGGTACGTTCCTAGTTGTAGATTTCTTGTTTCCTTGCTTTCTAGGGTAGATTTCTTCCGATTCTTCAAGGAAATTTTTAGGGTTCTCTTCATAAACAAATCGAAACCCTAACCCTTGTTGAATCGTAGTATCGTGAACATCTGGTGCATTTTTCTGACCCCCGTTTATGTAAAAACTTGAAGATTTGTGAAAAAAATCAGGCTACTTAGAGCCTGGGTCAAAATCTGCAGAAAACCAAGTCGCACGGACGTTCCTGTATGGAACGGTCGTGCCTCGCCTATGTTTCACGATAGGTGGTTGTTAGTCGGAGTTGCACGGTGGTGCCGTTGGTCGCACGCCGTGCAGTTCCGACAATTCTGGACAGATGGTCATTGTCATCGGCGACGCACGACCGTGCCATATGCCCAGATCAGTTAGACAGTTTCTTCATAATAGGCTGCTCGGCTGTTTTCGATTCGAATTTTTCCTGTTTCCATCTCTCTAATGTTTTTCCTCATACAGATGGACCATCCCTTCCTTCAGTTTGACCCCAACATTGAGAAAGAGGCTTTGTGCATCCCGAAACGAGACGCATTGTGGGCGAGACGGGGGCAGTTTGGAGTCCCCCGATGGTTAGATTGGGAAGTCATGCGGGAACTCAATCAGTATGAGAGATTAGACGACATGATGAGTCGCCCGCTTGCAAATCTGGTCGCTTGCAACCGACCCGTTTACCTGGAGTTGACCATTGAGTTCTTCGCATCTTATGCTTATGAAAAGCCGGTTGCTCACCGGAGACCCAAATTCCGCTATAAGAACCGGGTAACTTTCAGGTTATGTGGACAATGGAATACATGGTCGGTTGGTCGATTAGGTAGAAGACTCGGGATTTATACTAGGGACGACATGGATGATGAAGATGTCTTCACTGAACAGTTCACCTTCCCCTCTGATGCAGCTCGGGATGAATTTTGGGCAGAAAACGCAATTGGGGAGCCCTACAACCCGAGGATGTCGAAGGCCTCGCGACTCAGAGACCCTTTGGTGCGAGTGATGCACCATGTATTTAGCCATTCGATATGCGGTCGCATGGACAGTCTCGGTAACTGTCCAACACCTGACTTGATCTTTTTATATGCGTTGGTTGACAAAGCACCTATCAACCTGGGCGCTCGAATGGCTGAGTATTTCGTCAAGAGCTCGGGGCGGACCCCGAACTGTGAGATACATGGCGGTCAGTACGTGACCGAAATAGCGTACAACGAGCGCCTTATGACTGAGGAGGTGCTTCAGAGTCTCACTTTGATTACTGAGGGGGTTCATGTCGATATCAGGTCACTGAAGGCCATGGGGGTGATTGTAGAGCTTGATAGGGGGGATAGGTTGAGGGGATTGAACAACGAGGTCTGGGACCTGTTGCCTCCAGATGAGGAGGAAGATGAGGATGTTGAGATGGGAAAGCAGGGTCCGCAGCAGCAGCACCAGCACCAGCCACCGACACCACCACACTCGCCGCAGCACCATGCATTTCATCAGCATGAGGACTGGCCCGCGTTCTACCAGCAGTTCCAGGATATGCGTGTGACGCAGGAGTAGCATGGTACCTACTTCGACGAGATTAGATCTAGCCAGGACCAGATCCGGGCTAACCAGGATCAGCTTCGGGCCACATAGGACCAGCTTCGGCAGAGCCAGGATGCTTTATACCAGGGAGTGTCTGCGGGGTTTTCTTATCTTTTCGGGGAGATGCATCACGCATACCCCGACTACTTTCAGCACCCTCCGCAGTTCCCACCGTGGAACCCCCTGGTTATGGCGATGCCGGCCCGTCCTATACGAGACATGATGATGATGATGGAGATGAGTAGTTGGCAGTGGTGATAGCAGTTGGTGGTGTTTTCTATTTCAGTACTTTATTTAGTTTTGGGTGTTTATTTTGACTGTTATTTTCAAACACCTCGGTTATGTATTTCAGACATTTTACTTTATATTCTGTTTGGATTTTAGTATTTATGTATATTATGGTTGTTTTGTGATTTTTCTGTTTCTGTTATGTTTTGGGTGCACATGTGACATACTCGCAGGTTTTAGCTATCGGATCTTGGACCGGAGCACGTACCAGATACAGCTTCGAAAGTCTCGTGGCACCAACATCATCTTGAGGGGAGTATTTTTTTTATCCCTTTCTCTATATTTCGGGTCTCGCATTGGGGACAATGCGAAGTTCAAGTGTGGGGAGGGGGTTAACTTTGTTAACTTTGTTTGTCCTCTTAAAAAAAAATCAGAAAATCAGAAAAATCATTCAAAAATACTTGTATTTTGTATATATTTTTGTAAATAAACCGGTTGGTTGTGTTTTAGAAAGCGTCGGACTTGATAAAAACTCGACAAGCAAAATATTTTTTGAAAAAGGAAACCGGAAAGCGTGACAAACAAAGAAAGACTTACATGATAGTTTTCACACTTTTACCCATTCCTTCCGTTACGTGAGCATATTTGAACCTTGATTGTTATATATTTGTTCATTTCGGATATAGGAGTGAGCCGGATGTTATGTGCAATTTAGAACTTGTCACTAGTATGCTTGTTAAGACCATAAACTTGTGAATTTGTGTAAAAATGATAGAGGCACTTAGATTACCCCTTTGTTGTGTACTTGTTCTTTTTGTTGTGCTTCCCGTTCACCTTATATTACCCTTTAGGATTAACCATGTCGAGCCTTCCCGTTCACTTTTGTTTACCCACATTATCGCCCACTTAACCAAATTTAGCCTTTTTATGTTTTAAACCTTTTTAGTGTTGAAACTCGGTCAAAATAATAGTTTAACTAGCTTGTTATTGTTTATATTTCATTGTATAGTTTTGTAAAAAAAAGATAAATAAAATAAAATAAAATAAAATAAAATAAAATAAAACACCCTAAAATAGGGTGAAGTTGATAGAAATCGAGCAATTTTGAATGCTTAAATGTTAAAATTTCGTTGATAAGCTCGATTGCGCTTTAGTCGCCTTTTTAAGGCGTTTGTATGTATAGTTGTATTATTTTCTTGCTAGTTAAACGCTACTACCGAGTTTTAACCATTTTCGCCACTTTAAATGTCCACTTCCATACCCTTCGCCCAAGCCTAACGTTATAACCCGTAAAGACCTCTTGATTTACACTTGTTTGCATGTTAGTTGGTGGAGACGAGATCTTATAACAAGCTTTTGATATTGCACATTTCATTGACTAGGCATTGAGTGTTTACACATACACATTTTATGTATGTTTCATAAATAAAACCGAGTGTGTGAACATTGTGAGTCGTGTGAAGATTAACATGTGAGTCAATTAAATGTGAAGTCACGGCTTTTTGGTTGTCGCTTTTTAATTGAATATGCTTGTTGGGTTTGAGTCTTTTGATGTTGTCTTTCGACAAACCGGCTAAACGTTTATAGTAGTTTTCAATAAAATAGTGTGTAAATTATCGTTCTTGTTTGTTTATGTCTTTTATTGCTTTTTAGTTTAGCTTGCTTGAGGACAAGCAAGGTTCAAGTGTGGGGAGATTTGATATTCGTTAATTTACACATATTTTAGTCCCCCGTTTTACCCCTATTTTATGCGTTTTTGGCCGTAAAACCGTCATTCGGATACTTAATTATCTACATTTTTGTTTACAGGCCTAAAACAGCATATCAGACAAGATGATAGCGAAAACGAGGACTTTCCGGACAAAACGTCGAAGCTGCGGACATTCTGTTAAGGAAACTGACCTGGGCCTGTGGAACGGTCGTGCGACCTGATGCACGACCGTGCATCTCCGACAGTTGTTGATTTGTCCGGCAATGAACGAGGGTGCGACTAGGAGTGCAAGGCATACAACGTCATCCCGGGGACGCACGGACGTGCCATCCGAAGAACGACCGTGCGACTCCGAACATCAGCAAAAACCTCGGAATTGCACCTCAAGGTATATATAGGGGGTCTGATTTCGTTTGAAGGTGACAATGTACCTTTCAAACGAAATTAAACATGTTAATTTCGTTTGAAACGGTACATGTTACTTTCAAACGAAATTAACTCATTTACACCCTAAACCTCCTTTTTTCTTCGTATAACGTGCCCTGATCTAATACTTCTAATGTAAGACTCGATATAAGACGAAGTCAACAGACGGATGCACTAACAGACTCCCCCTCGGATGTTGACGAGTCTGAAGTATCGAGTCTTCTCATTCTTCAGTCTTTACCGGTCTTCGGGCTCTTTCACAATCCGAGACTCGAACGAAGATGAAGTCAACAGACAACTGCACCAACAGACTCCCCCTTGAATGTTGACGGAACCTTCAGTGAGAGTCTTCAACATGACTACTCTTCAATCTTGATCGGTCTTCTTTCTTTCTTATCATGTACCAGTATCTTCTCTTTGGCTCTAACCTCGTCAGACTCCCCCTTTCATCATGATGGGATCGCTGTCTGGAATTAGCTATCACCTTGAGATCAAACACTGGCTTTAGTTCTGTTCAGCTCATCACCTACATAATTCTCAACAAAATATAAGTTTTTACTTAAATCAATAAGAAAAACTTACTAGTAATAGTTACATCAAGTTCAAATTAATGATCTCGATTAACTAATCAAACATTCTTTCTAAAAATAAATTCCTTCATTTAAGCACTGATATTCGTTAATTTACACATATTTTAGTCCCTCGTTTTACCCCTATTTTATGCGTTTTTGGCCGTAAAACCGTCATTCAGATACTTAATTATCTACATTTTTGTTTACAGGCCTAAAACAGCATACCAGACAAGATGATAGCGAAAACGAGGACTTTCCGGACAAAACGACGAAGCTGCGGACATTCTGTTAAGGAAACTGACCTGGGCCTGTGGAACGGTCGTGCGACCTGATGCACGACCGTGCATCTCTAACAGTTGTTGATTTGTCCGGCAATGAACGAGGGTGCGACTAGGAGTGCAAGGCATACAAGGTCATCCCGGGGACGCACGGACGTGCCATCCGAAGAACGACCGTGCGACTCCGAACATCAGCAAAAACCTCGGAATTGCACCACAAGTGCAACAGCTCGTGCAACAGAATCCCGGCGAAGAACGACCGTGCCACAGGAAGAACGGTCGTGCGATTTCGAATCTGGTCAACGATCTGATGACGTCATGCAGTATGGTGTGCCATCCCCAATAATTGCTTAAAGTGCACGGTCGTGCCATATGAAGAACGACCGTGCCACAACGAAAAAATATAAAAACAGAACAGAAACATTCTGTTCGATATTCTGGAATTTTGGGAGATTCATAGGCGAATTAACAGGCTCCGGAGGCTATGCTTTTGACCCGGATTCAAGCCACATTGTGCCGTTTAGCTCCATTACTATCCGGATCCTTAGTCTAGTGCTTGTTTATGGTTTGGTTTTCTAATCTTTCCATGTTTTTGTTAATCTTTCAAGTACTTAGATTAATGTTTATGTATTATTGTAGCCTTTGGGCAAAAACACAAACAATCCCTTGCTAGATTATAGCCATTAGTGTGTTAAGCTTTGTTTGTAATGACACTTGAAGTATTTTCTATGTTAATCTTTGATGATTAGTTTGCAACCTTGTTATTGATATTGAATTCTTGATTATAAGTAATTATGTTGGATGATTGATGCTTGGTTAGTTAAGATAGTTGGAAAATGAAGCTTAATTAATCTTGTATTAGTAAACTTTGAACTTGGTTAACTAGTTTAGCTTGGTTTAAATGTATGCATCATGATACTAGAAATGGTTAGTGATTTAATAAAATGTAATTATTGTTAATCAAGAGAGCTTGCCGTCACGTAAGGACCTTAACGGGTTAGATGGTGTCGTTATAAATTCTTGCCATGATTTGTTAGCTTAGTTAGTAGTTTAGGCCAAAATTGCTATCTTAGTGAGTTATTGTGCAAGGTTTGTAAAATGAACTTGGTTGTGATTTAATCTAGTTTATGCTTGTCTCGGTGGTTGCATTGTGTTTATCGGTGTCTTTTTCCTTGATTAAGTGCGGTTAGAAAACTCCTAACGGATGACTAACTTATTTTTAAGAGATTTTCATAGACATTTATCAATTGCACATTAAAGAACAATTTTAGGTGGTTAAAGTGTGTTTATCGTTTTAGCTTTCCGAATGATTGTCATGTTAGGATTCCCGAAAGGGATACTAATTGTCTTAAATTGGAAAATTGACCGAATGCTTCTAGTGCCAAAACCGACTTAGTTGACATGTTGTGGTTGTGTATTTAGCAAGGCTTTTTATCTATTATCTATTATGTTTTTATTATGTATTTGTTTATGCTTACTTTAGTTTAGTTAAAATCAAACAAACCTATGTTTTTACCGGTAGTTTAGTGACAAAGGTCTAGTATTATTTCTCCGCCCATTTCCTTGGATCGATACTTGGTTCTTACCGATACTTTATTACATATGTGACGGGGTACACTTGCCTCTTTCGTGTGTGTTTTGATGTAAAAGTAATAATCACTTTTATAAATTTAAAACCAAATCGTGTGTAAATTCATTGCAAAATTATGTATATATACGCACACGTCAAGCACTCACTCCCAACCCTGTTCATCATGTTCAGCACTTGAAATTTTGAATATCAGCTCTCCAACATCAGTTGTCGAAAATCTTTTTGTATTTTTCAAAAGTTTATGCTAAAACACTCCGAAAATCTTTTTGGATTTTTGAAATAAAGGAATGTAATAAAGAAATATTTACAAACAATATTTTTGTGAGTTTGTGTAAGAGGATCATATCAGTTTATGTGACCAATCACTAGCACCGTTAAGCTTTAAACATTTTCAGTTCTAAACGATTCACATAGATTGACGATATTGTTGTCCACTTAAACTCAAACTAAAAAACTTTCGAAATGCTTACCGATACGTTAAGGTATATTAATTTTGCACTAAATTCTTATGGACCCCACGATCTCATCATATCCCCTCATCATGCAATACACTATCTCAAGTAATGCCTTTAAACTTTTATCAACTGTGATTTGTGCGAAAACAAAGCAGAATGTTTAAACATTAACAATCAGGTCGATACTTCCGTATACACAGAGAAAGTCCAATGTTTAAACAAAATAAGAAAATAAAAATAAGTTGAAATTGTTTAGGCTTTAACCACCAGGTCGATACTTTCGTATACGCAGAGGAGGTCCAAAGTTTAAACGAAACACCAAAGAAAATAAAGCAGAACGTTTAGGCAATAACATCCAGGTCGATACTCACGTATACGCAGAGGATGTCCAATGCTTAAACAAAATAAAGAAATAAAACAAGTTTAAATCTTTGCAAAATAAAATGCACAATCACATCGACTTTTCAGCAAAGTTGTGAAAGTTCACAAACTTAACCCGTTTTATGTCTTTCGACAATCAGCGATTACTGAGTAGGCACACAATCAAGAAGGACAAAACTAAGTACTATGCTTTCGACCATGTTTCCCACTAGAACTAGGCTTTTTCATTTTAGGTTTGTATCGTTCTCGCAAATCTACTAGTCTAGCTGAGCCTACCGTCACATCTTTAGTGAGACCGTTTATCACATTTTATCTTTCCATTTCTTTAGCATGCTGTGACAGTCTAACTGATCTACTATCATTTCCTCTTTTTCACAACAAAACTCATTTTTGCATTTTTCAATGTTTTTGCCATTTTCAAATTTTCTAATTTTTTTAAAATTTTTACTCCCCCTAAAATCAAAATATGTCTCAATTTTGATTTTCTGGGAAAATTTGAAAATCAACTGTACAAGGTAAAGTGACAACATGATGAGAATTACTTCAATTCTCCATTCACTTGGCTTAAACAATCAGAACTCCCCCTGACAACAAAACATTTTCCCATGGTGATTTCAAAACACTTAAGTTTGTTTTAATCAAAATGGTTTTTCCAAAAAATAAGTTTTGTGAGTCATTTTTCAAACATGGGGATCATTCATCACCTTGTTTTCTTTAACTACTTGTAAAAACTAACATTTTTAAGATCAATCCACAAACATCACTTGTAGAAAATCAAGTACAACTTAATGTCCCTGATTTACCACTTTTAAATCGAAATCACTTTCGTGAATTTCTCAAGAAATGTGCCGATTCCTGCTCCACACTTACCAACCTGGGAGCTCCGGCAAGTCAGATTTATCATTTAAATAGATTCACCCAAACCTGACTGTCCCTGGGTGATTTTGAATTCTTGTTCAAGAATGGTGGAAAATTTACATCATCCATTGTTAGACCAGAATTCTCAACTTTTACTTCAACACACGGCTCTTCTGGCTTTACCACACCAGATTCATTGCCTGAACTTGGCTTGTCTGACTTTGAAGAGTCAGATTTATTGCCAACAACTGGCTCCTTTGTTTCCGGAGAAACAAATTCATCACCAGGAAGTGAATTCTCCACTTTCTTTGATTTCTCTTTCGTCCTCAGATTTGTATCTGATGAATCCGTTTTGCTAGATTTTCCATTCTTTGGAGAGCAAGACGATTTATCAGAACTGTTATTCGCTTTGACAGCTGTATTCGAGGATAAAATCCTTTCGAGATACTCTCTCGCTTTCTTCTTCTTCTTCCTCAGTCTGTCTTTTTGCCCCTGCGAAAGCTTCACTTTCGGTTCTAGAACTTTCGGTTCTAGAACTTTCTGTTCGTTGGGCTTTGCTTCGACTTTGACTGGTTTCTTCTTTGTCATTTTCTGAGATTCAGCCCTCGATCTTCTCATTGATCTCATTGGGCAATCTCTTGCAATATGACCTCTGATTTGGCATTCAAAGCATCTTCTTGTCTCATAACTCCAGTTCTGGCAGTTAACAGCAATGCGTCCTCTCACACCACAAGTGTAACACACTCTGTTATCGTACCAATCACCACCTTTTGTCCAAACATTCATATCATAACATTGTTTGGCTTGGTGATATCCATCTCTCCTCTTGTATGCTGGATTTGGCTTTTGAGCACTGTGGTCAAGCCTGCACCACTTATTACCAACAGTTTTTGAGTTTTGATTTTCCAATTTTTGTGGTATTTTATCACGATTGGATGATTGAACCGATGAGCTTTTATTTTCTTTTTGAACATTTTTCGGTTTTTTATCCTTTTGTTTTTGTTCCACATTCTTCTTTACAGGTTTTTGCATTGAGCATTCACCATTTTCAGTAGAATGTAGAACAGTTTCTTGAAACATTTCATTTAATTTCAAAAATATTTTTCTTTTCTCAACTTCATCATCAGTTTTCTCATCACAATCTTCAACTTTGACTTTGTCAAAGTTTGTGACATTGTCACTTATTGAAACAGAATTGATCGGTTTTGGACATGGATAATCTGATGTTGATGACGAAGTCTCAAAACCTTTTAATTTCTTCTCAAGCTCTTTGATTTTATTTCGAGCATTTTCAGCTTCTTTTTCAAGTCGAATAATCGTCTGAAGATGAGAGTTTATTGTACTTTGTTTTTCAATGTTATTCTTGCTAAAAACAGATCTCTGATCTTCAAGAATCTTTATTTGACTTTGAAATTCTTTTTCAGTTTTTACTTTTTCATTTTCAAAAAATTTTATTTTCTTTTCAAAATCTTTTTCATTTTCTTTCAAATTGTTGTTTTCTAATGTCAAACTGTTCAAACCACTCAACAGTTTGACATTTTCAGATTTCAACTTTTCAAAATTTTCTTGCAAAACAAGAATCTGTTTATCATCAGATTGCTTCTCATCCTTCATCTTTTTAACTTCCAATGTCAAACTTTCCGCATCCTTCAAGAGTTTGACATTGTCAGCTTCAAATTTATCACATTTTGAGCATACTGATTCAGAATCCGAGGATCCAATCTTCACAGATTCTTCCTTCTTTGGGATTTCTTTTGTCTTTGACCTGAATGTGCCTGCACAAAGAATTTTAACGAAATCAAGTGGATTCACATTCTCATCAATATAACAACCCCTCTTGTTATCATATGTCAAAACATTTTTTGCTGCAAGACATACGCTAACTCTTTTATCTATTTCATCAATTACATCCAAACTCATTTTATCAATATTTCCTTTTATTTTATCCATCAATTCTATCTTTTTCTCATAAATTTCATACTTATGAGTTTTAAGTTTGCTGATGAAACCTTTTAGATGTAATTTTGAAAAATCAGAATCAAGTTTTATACTTTTCAGTATATTATCCCATTCAGCAGATAAAGCATCTGCAAACTTTGATACTTTTTCAGTATCTGACAGTCTTATCTCATGTTCTTTCAAATGTTCAATTAAGACTGTATATCGGTTTGCTAGATCATCCAATTTTTCATTTTTCAAGCACACAAAGTATTTAAGCCTTTTCACCCAACCATCCTTTCTCACATTTCTATAACTATCGTCCAAATACCCTCGATACCAATCATTTATTCTTTCAAGATAATCATTTTCTTGTTCATCAAACATTTTTGCCATATTTCAAACACCACCTGTTCAAACAAGATTACTCTTCAAACGAAATATCTTTCCTCAAACGAAATTACTGATTTTGTTTGAGATTTCAAACGGAATAGCAATCTTGAAACGAAATTGCAGCTTTCAAACGAAATCCTTCAAACGTAATTACAATCTCAAACGAGATTAACCAACTGTTCAAACGGACTTCCTATTTCAAACGAGATAACCCATCCAGTTCAAACGAGATTCTCAATTCAAACGAAATCACCAGGGATTTTCAAACGAAATCAGCTAACATGTACTCTCTCAAACGAAATCATCAAGTTCTCTCAAACGAAATCACCATGATGTCATCATATCGATCTGAATTTTGCAAAATTGATCAAGTATTTGTCCGATTTTAGTTCTGAAACTTTCTAGGGTTAGTTAAAACACTATTGCGCACATCATGTGTGAAAATCAGACGTTTTTAACCGTGAAAACTTGATTAATTTTGAAAAGAAGGTGTAGAAATCAGAATTTTCCACCGAAATCGAGCTAAATGGTAAGAACTCTTCCTCCTGAGCTCTGGTACCACATGTAGGATCGTGAAACGGCCTAACGAGTCGATCAGAAGAGGTCTCAGACAAAATCAGAGGCGGAATTCATTGATTCTGTCTTTGTTTAGCTTGTATTCACTATTAACTGTCTCTTGTATGAATCTGGAAGCAATTTACAGCACGTAGACACTTCGACAGCACCTCGGCGTCGGAAACAAGAAGGTTACAAATGAACTAGCACTCAAGGTATATATAGGGGGTCTGATTTCGTTTGAAGGTGACAATGTACCTTTCAAACGAAATTAACTCATTTACACCCTAAACCTCCTATTTTCTTCGTATAACGCGCCCTGATCTAATACTTCTAATGTAAGACTCGATATAAGACGAAGTCGACAGACGGATGCACTAACACCAAAATGGCAGTTTACTCTAAGACAAATATTACCTGATTTCACTTTTGGACCAAAATGGCAATAAAACTAAAATCACAGGGACCCAGATGCAAAAAGTTTGAGTTTTGGACTAAAGTGGCAAAAGTGACCAAACCTCAGGGACCAAAATGGCAGTTTACTCTTGTATGTTTTTCAGAAGAGATTTCATATAAAAAGGCATGTGTATCCTCTTCCCCAAACAGATATAGACCCACACTTGTAAACACTTCAACCTCTTGTCACAAAACATACAGACATAACAAATCCCTAGCACCTCTCCTCCACCCTTGTCCTCCTCCTCCCACCGCCGCCGTCGTCCTCCGCGGTATCATACGTCCCCAACCACACCCTAACCCCCCGCTGCAGATCACGAATCTCCGCCGCCCACCGCCCCCAGTGTCGCCGCCTCAACCCCTAAACTTCCGGTCACCCACCACCGGTTCTATTTTTCGGCGACTCTGTTTTTCTTCTCACTACAACATTTTGTGACTATATTTTCTAGTGACCCGTGTAATAATCTTCATCACTTGAAGAATCGGTTGCATCATGATCAGTGACAGAAATGGTTACCAATTTGGATAAACTGTTATCTGATTGCTGTTTTGTGATGATGGTACGGTTAACTCTGTATCTAGAAGAAGGGTTTAAGATATCTGGCTCCATTTTTACATGTGTATAAATGGAATTGAAGAAGGGGTTAAAGAATATTATTATTAATTGCCTAAAATGAAGGCAAAACGGTGGGAGTGATTGTAGAGAAATTGAATTTGTTTGAGGTTTTAATGAGTGTAAAATCAACTTTGTACTAGTGCTTGTTAGTTTTTTTTTTCTGAATTTTAATGTCAACTTTCAGATTTATAATGTGGTTTTTCTGAATTTTGATGTTAGTTTTCATAATTTATAATGTTTTTCTTTTAAATTTTGATGTTAATTTTCAGTTTATGAGGCTATTATGTTGTTTGAAGTTGGGATGTTAGTCTTTGCAACCGTTACATAATAGACTCATCTCATTCCAAACTTGTCACCAGCTCACCGTAACCATAGCAAAACAAACGGCAAACGACAAACGCAGATGGAAAACTGAATTGCTACGTGGTTTTATAGGTGCCGTAACAAACCGAACTGCTAACAACTGAATTGCGTATTCAAAAGCGAATTCATGATGTTAGCTTTTTTCACGACTTCACGTCCCCGCCGCATCGCGGGAATCACAATTCTAGTTTATATAAAATCACAAGCAAAATCAACTTAGAGCTTCAACTAATTTATATAATTAAAAGGAAAAAAAATATTATTACACAACACAACAAATATTTGTTCTATCACTTATACTCACAATATACCAACTTATATCACCCATAAATGATTTAATCCTCTTTTCCCTTTAACAACAAAAATCAAATATTCTAACCTTTTTTTCTCCAAGTTACCAAAACATACATAATAACAACTAGATCAAGTGTACCATGTAAGACAAACAAACCAGCAACATTAAAACACACAAAACCCCTACTTGAGAACAACAAGCACCCTTTGAATCATACATATAGTACGGATATGGATCACCATTTTGTCCCATGGACCCACCACCGCCGCCGCCACCACCATTTTGTCCGATGGACCCACCACCACCACCAACCGCCCCTGCTGGCGTCGCCGGAAAATACACAAGTCTCGGAGACGGTGGGCTGCCGCCACCACCACCACCACCCAATGTGATGTAAGCCGGCGGTGTAGATGACGTCACCGCCGGCGGAGCTAAAGATTCCGGCGAGTCAAAGTAGTAAAACCGGGGTGGAGGTGGAGTATGGTGGGCCGGAGTTGGAGATGGCGGTGGCTTTGACAAGGTGGCAGGTGGAGAAGAAGGAGATTGTGGTGATTTGAGTGTGACGGCAGGTGAAGATGGTGTTGGGGTGGTGGTGGTGGTGGACGGTGGAGATGAACATATGGGGGTGCAAGTGTTGCATAGTGAAGCTGTGAGGTCGTCGGCGGTTGCTGTTATTCCGGTGAGGATGAAGATGGTTGTGAAAAAGAGTTGTTGTTCCATGTGCATGGATTGTTGTAGCTTGTTTAAGATATATGGGAAGAGTGAGAATTCAGGAAGTTGTGATCAACGAATCAACCTGTCTTTATATTCCTTTCACTTTAAAACTTATTTGCGGATTATACCGGTTAAACTGAATATTGGACACGGACCTGGTACGATAGCTTTTACTACGTGATCCATTTTCACAGTCACGTAATTTTTATTTTTTAAATATTTTTATATTTTTACAAATAAGAATATTAACAAAAAAATATATTAATAAATAAAATCACATTACTAAATAAGAACTACTAAAACTTTAAAAATAACTAGTGTTGATAGTTAGCGGCTTAGCGCGAAATGTGACGGGATGTTCAACCAAATCTGTCCTGCGGTTACGTTTTTGCCAATTATTTTTACAATTTTTTTAGTCACTAACTTTTTTTTAAACCAGTAGTTGCTGCAAGCTCGTTTTTGTTGATGATGGAGATGGTGAATTTGGGGTATCCATTTCTTAAAAATGAGTTTTGTGTTTAAATAGATGAAATGGTTGAGAAGTGTTTAAAGAAAAAAAGTTTGAGTTGGGTTATTTGTATTAGAATTTATTTATTTTTATTATAAGTTCACCGTTCAAATTTCAACTGCCAACGTTTTAATTTAACTGATGTATCCTTGTTGTTGTGTTCACGCCGATTGGGTGGGGGTTGTTTCCACATCAGCCCACACCGTAACGGGCTTTGTACACACCCTATGGTCTAATTGGAAATATTGCTTGAATTAAATGATTATTAACAAGAATTAATTTGTTTTCAAATTCTAAGTTTGAAGTAATGACAATTGAATTATTAAATTTTTAATTGAAGTATAAGTGTAGCCTATTAAGTTTTAAACTTGTTTTATGGAGTTGAGATCATATGTTTAATATCGTATTTTTCATATACATTGTTTATTTATAAATGAAAGTTAAAAAGTTTATAAATTCGTCTACCTGAAGAAAAAAAAAATAGAGATTCCAAAATCAAAAACCAAGATGATTGCTTTAGGTTTAGTCTCTTTTTTTCTTTTTGCAAATTGAGGAATTGAGTGATACATAATTCTTCTTTTACCGATTCCTTTCTCTCTACACAATTAATCTTTTGTTAAGTACAAAACTTGCAATACATAACGATAAAGGTTTTTTTTTATTTCTATATAGTAAACATGTAAATATATAACTTTTTTTTTTTGAACAACAGTAATATTTTAATATTTGATATAAAATAGATTCCAAAGAGGTACCGGAGAACCAAAAGTTAGACCCAAACTTTCATGTACCTAGAACACATGGTGTGGAGGGGTTTGAAGAGAGGCATGGAGCGACACGTGATAACCACGTCAGCATGGTGGCGTGAAGAAAAAAGCACGGGGTGAGAACCAATCAAAACAAACATAAATTACACCCACCAATCAAGAGTCTCCACCTCACCCACACATTTGCCCCTACGCCGGTGGAAATCCTCAAGCCTCACCCACAACGCCACTCTCCACGCCATACGCGGGGTGGTGTTCCCGACGTGGAGGGGCTTCCACGCCCACACCGTATGGTCTTAGGCTGGGTGGTGCCCTTTGACAGCCCGCTCCCTTTAACTCCAAATGAGTGTGTTGATTGGCCTATGGCTCAAACATGGGGTCCACCATGCCTCTCTTTCCCTTTCACGTCTGACATTCTACTCATGAGAGCACCTTTTGAAACCTCTTTGACGCCCTCAGGGTGGGGCGCTAAAGGCTTGGAAAGGGGGACGGGTACCTCTATCACACCACCCAGCCTTTAAAATACTTCTGGTAAAATAAAATATTTTCTTTTAATAATAACTCATTTAATGTTTCGTTTTTCACATTTGAGTAATCATGACACAAACGTTACATACAACACCATATGAGTAAGCTAGCATTAATATAGTAGGTTCATATTAAAACGGGTCATTCTAAAACGTATCAGTTTAGTTCATGTCAAAACGAGTTTTAACCAAAATAGACGCAGGTTAAAAAGGGTTGTTTTGAAGTTATGGTGATCCTGATGGTGACATAAGTGCTAGTGATGGCTGTGGTGGTGACAATGGTTGTGTCGCCATTGACCAATAGGTGGTACAGATGTAGAGGTGGTGGCAGCGGTGGTGACAACCACAGTGATGACGATTGGTAGATGGTTGTGGTGACGGTGGCCGCGGTGTCAGTGGAGGGGGTGACTATAATGGTGACGATGATTGGTGTGTGGTGGCGACGGTGTCAGTAATAAATACCGTATTTGGATATGAATAAATATTAAGAAAAAAAACATTTTTTTTTTCTTTTAATGCGCGTTTAATATAAAAGAACAAGTTAAGAGACTGAAGATACAGTAGTTCACTTGAGTCCAAAAGTCAATTAAGTCAAAATCCCCTCCTCACTTGATGAATTCAAACCAAATTCATCTTCTAATTCATAATTAACTATCTCTTCTAGCAATTATGATTGCAAAATATGTACATCTGTTACTAATCGACCATATAAAATAAAACACCAACAATCACATTATCACTCTCAAAAGTCAAACACATCTTAACTGGCATATAAAAAGTCAACCTCAACGAAAATTATCAAATTGTAAGCGAGAGTAGAGGTTACAAAACTGCAAACTAAACACCAGAAGCAAACAATTGACGAAATGAGGATGTAATTTCACCTGAAAATTGCTACGAGAGTATCATCTTCATCGGCAACAAGGTTTTGGGGCTTCTTCTTGGCGGGAACGTGCATAATAGTTTGGTGTTTGGTGGTAAGCAGCGATGAGCAACTGGTATCAAATACTTAAATCGAACTTATTGAACCGGTACTGGTTTTACTGTATCGAATCATTTTTTGTATTAATTTTGGTACTCACTTTTTGACGTTTCTGGGATCAGTATTTTTGTTCATTTTACCAACTTTTATAGGGTTAAGTTATTCTACAAAGACTCCTAATTGTAAGAAGTGTAAGGAGGATTTATAGAGTGACAAGTGTCCAATAAGCTAAAACCTAAACCCACTACATCATCACCCAAAACCTAAACAACTACCCTCACCCCACCCTACCCAAAAACCTACCCCCCCCCCCCCCCCCCAAATAAAAATAAAAATAAAAAAAATCTAAAACACCCACCACCACTCAAAAACCTAAAGGTCCTAAACCCCCACCCCCTCTCGACAAAAAAAAAAAAATGGAGGGAGGGGTGGGGGGGGGGTTTAGGTTTTTGGGTGGTGCGGATGTTTAGGTTTTTTTTTTTTCCCTTTCTGTAGTGGGTTTTTTTTAAAAGCCTTTGTACCCTTCTTACAATTCTAAACCCCCACCCCCTCCCGACAAAAAAAAGGGGGGAGGGGGGGGGGTTAGGTTTTTTGGTGGTGGTGGATGTTTAGTTTTTTTTTTTTTTGTATAGTGGATTTTTTTTAGAAGCCTTTGTACACTTCTTACAAATAGGAACCTTTGTATTTGATACTAATCCACTTTTATATGTATTATGTAGAGATGGGAATTGAACCAGAACCTGATGGGTAAACGAGGAAGATTTGGGATGGGTGTGGGGCCACATAAAGGTAATCATCATGTATGAGACCAGGTATGGCTTTATCTCTTATTTTTTTTGGTAAGTTTGGGACGGGTATGAGATTTGTTGATATCTGATTACCCGATATCACATACCTATTTACTTGATTTTATTCTTGAAATGTTTTTTTTAATATGTGTATATGATAGCTAAATCCTTTTTTAATATTAAGGCAATTGAATCATCACCCACAGTATACGCTTTTTGTTGTAATCTTTTGGGGTAATCATTTTATAATACGTAGATTGTAATCTTTTGCTAACAATCGTAAAAAAAAAAAAAAAAAAAAAATAGTATACATTGTTGTTGTCATCTCTATGCATTTGAGTGTTAAAACTGTTGTAAAACAACGGCCTACTAGCAATCAACATACATATATATAAACATAAAGAACAAGGAATAGAAAGTAAGAAAGAGAGAATAGAAAAACTCATTATTATATTCATTGAGTGTATAATACCAGTTACATGAAACCTCTATTTATAGAGGCTTAACATTAATACAAAGGTAATAAATATGTGGAGAGTCACCACATTATGATGCATTCGAAACACTCCCCCTTGACTATTTAGATGTTGAAATATAATAGTCTATTGTTCTTTTAATACGCTAGGTGATGCTGCCTCGTTATAAACCTTGCTAGGAAAACCCAGTGGGATAAAACCATAGCTAAGGAAAAAAAAGTGCAGCGCGTATTTCCCCCTGATACTTTTGGATCAGGTGTGTTGTCTCATTAAAAACCTTACTAAGAAAACCCATTGGGATAAAACTTAGTTAAGGGAAAAAGAGTGCAACTTGAATAAATCTCCCCCTTATTATAATATGTATCCTTTAAGTAAATTGTGTCCATCATCCTCGAAAGTTGCTCAAAACTTTTGTAGAATGATTTGTCGTTTGATGCCTTGAAGTGCAATCCTTTATATTGAGTAATGTTGTAAAATCTTCTTGTGAGACTTCTAGCATGGGCGAAGGATAGTGGGGGCGGGAGGGGGCGGCCGACCCCCCAAACTTTTCGCTCAGTTGTGGAGAGTATGTAGTTTTCGTATAGAAATTTCTGGGTATATACGTTTTCGACCCCCCGTTTTATAGAAATTTTTGGGTATATACGTTTTCGACCCCCCTGTCGAAAATCTCAAGCTTCGCCACTGACTTCTAGTGCTTCCTCTTGCGAACAAATACCATAAGACCCAAGACTATTTGTGTTACATTCTTTATATCTACAAGACTAACAGAACTAGCTTTCATGGGTTAGTAAAATATAGACACATATCATTCTTACCTTTATGGTATCGACATATCTGCTTTACCATTCAAATGTCTCCTCATTGGATATGTGCTATATCATGTTTATAAATTCAAATAAAAAATATATATTATCATGCATAGCTAGAAAGTTAAGTTAATGCACAATTGCACTTTATCCATGATACTTTTGAAATGAGAATCTCTACTTTGGCAGGAGATGATAATAATCATTTCTTATAAAAAGTGTCTGAACAACCTTTAACATACTATAAGGTTGAGCTCTCTACATACTAAAATGTCCCACCAACATCTTCTAGATATAGTTTGATAGATGAATAAAAGTATGATTACAAATATATTCGAACTGCAAGTCGAGTAATAATTAGACTGTGCTAGGGTCATTAAAAATCCCCTTCTAAAAGCTCGCCAGTTTCTCTTGATGATGCTTAGACATCATCACTGTAGATTGCGATTATAGTGAACTTTTAAGAAATAACATTTGATAAAGATGGATAATATTATCAAACTTATATTGCTTTTTATCAGAATATATCATGAGTTGTACAACACTCAACTTGACTATTTTAGTTCATACTATCTTTAACTTTATTAAGATACATTCTTGAGGACTTCAAATCAATGCTTCAGGCATTTGTAATCATATACATACTTCTTTCAACTTTGAAAAACAATGTATGTGCATTCACTCTTTAGGAGTTCTATTACATATATCTCCTCATTGATTTCTATATCATATGCGAGGATGTCTTGAATATTTAATCCATATTGTTCCATGCTTATACATTGTACATTAAGATGCCATAATAACCAGACGCAAGTTTTCCATGTATAGTTATTGGTGCACAAGAATTACATCCTTAAGATGTTTCAACTAACCTTCTAAGCACTTAAATGCTTTACGATACTCATCAGGAGTTCCAATTATATTCAACGTATTCAAATATGAATTTGTATACAACGATCATATCGTTCTCGAGAACTCATTTTACATGATTTTTAATAATTCAAATCCTTGAGGGACTTTCATGTAAACTTTTAGTATCAAGTGATACATAACATTCATAAGATGCATATCAATTCTCTCTTTATATTACTAGACTAATAAAATATTGGAAAGTCATTACATCCACCACTAGAGAACGTGTCTCATTATAATCAATCATGGGTTTTTGCGAAAATCATTGTGCACCATATTTGCCTTATCTCATTTAATTTGATTTTCACATGATTCGCATAAAAGCCCCATTAATATCCAACATACTTTACAAATTCAGTTGTATGGACTGTTGGTCCGAAAACTTTCAATTTCATTAGAGAATTTGAATCTGCCATTCTTTACATCTTTCCATTTTGGCCAATCATTTATGTATTTTCATTCATAGGCAGATCTTAAATCTTGATCCTCGTCATTTCATCATTTCAAGCGCTATATTATATACAAAAGTATAACGACGTCGATTTTGTTTCGATTCCATACATATCTTAGACATGATATAGCTTATCGAGATCTCTTTGTTTTCAGGTACCTGAGGTTCTTCTTGAACCATCATGTCTATTGTCTCTTCAGGAGACCCTATTCATATAACCCCGACTTAACCATCTTAATTACTAGCTCCAACTTTCGAGGAATTTTATTATTGGAATCGATTAGTCTACCATGCATTAGACGTGCAATAAACCCATCACAAATATGTGGTTGTCCTTCTGGGACACTCATCTTAATTGGAGCATTAGCAGTTGGCATATGTGATAAATCACCTCTTTAAGGTCAGTAAATGTGTCTGGTAATAGATTCGCTAATCTTTGTAAATGAGTTATTATCTGAACTTCTGGTTCACACTTTTAGTTTTTGAGGATCAGTGATAATTCATACCAACTCATTTCTTTTCCAACTGCTGTTTATCTCCCCCTGATGTTGGGAATGTTAATCCATTGATATGTATATCAAATAATTGAGTCGTAATTAAATATCTCGTCAATGGCTCTATTCATTATCATATATACCCAACCACTTTTTAAGGTCCCATCTTTGTGTATCGTGGTGGATCAATTTCAATATATGTTGCACAACGAAAATCTTTGATGGGACATCTTTGGTTCCTGACCAAAAACCAACGATATGGGGAGAAATTATTATGACTTGTTGGCTTGATTTGAATTAATGTTGCATGTAAAATAACATGTCCATAACATATGAATTTCTACTCACATGATCATAGGTTTTGCAACCAATCATAGACGTTTAGCGTCTGTCTCAACAAAACATGTATTCCAATGATGATCAATAACTTAGGAATCCAATTCACTATTACAACCAAAATAAATATGTCAATCTGGAATAATATGCTTGTGATCACATTAGCTAAGCCATAATCACACAAACTTTAGGTTGTGGATTTGATAACCATTTAGACGATGCATCGATTTAAAGCACTAAATGGTGTCATGTTGGGATATGTATATCCTTTAATCACTTCCATAATATTTAGGGATTCTTACCCTACTTTGGTTGGTGAATCATTAATCTCCCTTGAGAGCAAATATGACAAGTTTAATTGTCAGCAAGAATCTTTTGATTCTTCGTTAAGTTTCACAACATCAACGACTCGGCGTGGTCTAACCGGTCATGCCAACTCATTAAATAATTATAATCCATAAACTTCTGGTTTATGATAATATGTGCTTTATATACATGACTAAAAATACAAGAGAATAATGTATTATTATATTTATCTTTTTCACATATTATTATTCTCATATAATCACTCCCTTTATTTGTCACTTGTGGTGATCATATTCTTTATTAACATGATCATCGTTGCATTACGTTTTTTTATGGCCGATCTCATTATTAACATAACCATCTTTACAAGTTTCTCAATGATGTCCATGATCAATATATATTCACTTCATGGATCAGAGTAAAACCAAACACGTTTCATGGTTTTTCATTATTTACTCGAACATACGGATATAAAGTCGCTACAAACTTTTTCCACGTTTAATGACATTGCTACTTCAGGAGCATGTCGTAGATGTGACAGATGGAAAAAAACTCATCTAATTTTTCCTTATAAACAATTTTCTTGTCACATAAACTAAGAAATAATTACATATTCGAGTCATATAAGATTTAATTGCCTAACATTTTACGACCTTTCATAACTTAATAATGAGATTTAGTGAGTATGACACTTCGTGCGTCATATCTAAAGTATATATGGTCTCTCATATAACAACCCTCCAAAATAATCCGACACCCTAAAAATATTTAGAGTGCCCCAGTATGACCTAAAATACACCCCGTATACGAGAACAGGGCCCGAATACCTTTATTTTTATTAAAATTAATTAAAAACAAATTTTAAAGGGCTGTCGCGGGGCGCGAAGACCCCTTAGGGCTCTTACGCGGGCCGCGACAGATGGGAGATCAGGCGGAAACCCTAGCATGCCACGTGTCGTGAACGTGTTGGGTCTAGGGTTCGAGTCAGCCAAGCTAGGGCCTACCCTAGTTGGCCTCGCGGGCCGCGTAGACCTTTGCTGAATCCTTCGCGGGCCGCGATCAGGACTATAAATAGATGCATTCGGCCTTCAGTTGTCGTCGTTCAATTCTCAAAACATTCTCTCAATTTCTATAGTGTATAAATAATCTCCGGGCATAATACCCCCCTAAATAACGAAGTTCTGCCCCGTTGTAAGTATCATAACCCCGGTTACATATTAGATACGCTGCCCGATTGATCCAGGGTTCCGTAACGACTGTCGTGGTTTTGCCCGACGTAGTCGTTGGAATGCCGTCTCGGGGAGGGTATTACTAATGTAAATATTGGGTTATTATACTAGCGTGTGCATTTGTGTAATTAATAGATAATCACCAGGAAACCCTTAAAGGAAACCCTAAGACAACAATGAGAATAATCTCCTTTTTACAAATTGTTTTCACAAAACCTCACACAATTAATAATATATTAAACAGTTATTGAGTATTTGTATTCTACAATTATCGTAGGTATGTTGGGGTTTTGTATACAAAATTTGTTACTACCTTGCGAGGAGTAACAATACCACAAGTCGGGTTGACAGTACCGTGGGTGGTAATTAAGTAGATGGAAACAAATGTAATTGCGCGACCGCCCTCAATACTGTACAATGGTTTTTTACTTAACTTGATTAAACTGGGATTCACTCACCAGTATTTCCCACTGACAAATGTTTTTAAACGCGTTCCAGGTAACAAAATGTGAAAGCCAAATAGAAGCCAGCTGGACAGCACTGAAGGCTTGGAAAAAGTGGCTATAAAAGTTACCTAAATAAAAGAAGATGTTTTATTTAAATAAAATAGGGTTTATCCCTATAAAAATATGTGTACTTGAAACTTGAGATTTTCTCATGTATTTAATATATTAAAAGCGTGGTATTTTACTCTGATAAAATATTTCCTAACTACGGTCCTGATGTAATTTCCGCTGCCAAAATGATAAACACCTGGATACCACCGAAACTGGCCGCGGCTGCCCGTTCCCGGGACAGATAGGGGACGGGGGTTGCGACAGAAGGTGGTATCAGAGCTAAGCCACTGATTCAGCCACATAAGTGTTCTGCTGACACCAAGATATTGTTCAAATCGTTAGGAAATTTATTACGGAAATACGTGCATATCTGTATTTTATTATTGTGTGTTATTTGACTATTTGTTAGTTTACAGTATGAGCGATCAAGGACCCTCCGACGCTTATCGTCAGTTGTCCGGCTCACCTAGGAGCGAAGGCACCTCTTTATAGCCTGCCATCTCAGGGTATTCAGCTGACAATGAAGATGTGATATTCGTGTTTAAGGCTCAGTCTGAAGAGCCATCCCTCCTAAAAAGAGAGGATAGTTCAGTAGGGGAGCACATAAGCGTAGGAAGAGAATGAAAAAGTTACAACAACAACGAGTGCTAGCAGCCGCTAAGAGAGAAACAGATGCCCATACCCAAGACATGCTTAATAGGAGTTTAGCAAACTTCCATATCTTAGCAACCACAACTGCCGACCCAAACCTGGAGCAACTCATAGCCCCTCAACCACTACCCTTGTTTCCCACTCAGCCCATGGAGATTGAAAACAACCCAGAAAACCAAGTCCAAATGCATGATTTTAACCCAGAAGAGATACCCAGGATACCAGCACCTAATCCTTTAGACCCAGACTACGACACGTGGTTCGATGATCATAGGGATTATGTACAACGCTACCACCTAACAGACGAACCCATGCCAAACCTAGCAGCTTACCCAGGTTTGGACCCTCTAGATCCCTATTATGATAATGATGAATACATTAGGGAAATCCTTGAAAATCCATACCCTCAGGAAGAACCCATGCCACAGTACCCAGATCCAGTACCAGCACCTGCACCCCCAATGAGTGTAGATAATGTGCAAGAACTCCGAACTTTCGGAGAAGATATTTTAGAAAGTAGCGAGAGGATGAGGCAGGTTGGAGAACGACTCGTCAGGAAGTACGACGGGCGTAATATGGAGTTCTGGATGAACCCATATCAGTGATGGTGGTGATAGTAATAATAATATATATATATATAATATGTGTGTATGAAAAAAAATATAATATATATATATGTGTGTGTGTGTGTGTAATAATAATAATAATAATATATGTTGTAGTATAGACCACCTCGTGGTTAGTGACGCATATTAGTATTGTAATTTTAAATTCCAGTTTGTATTAGATGCATAATATAAGAAAGAGTAAGTCGCAATGTTTGACGTTTTTGACCAATATGCGTGTTATGTGAATGTTTGCATTAAATATTATTTTGTGATATTAATAAGTGGCAAATGTTTAAAATTCCGATGGACAACGAAGTGAACCAGGAAAACCAGAATAACGATAACCATAGTAACAATAACGACAACCCGAACAATGATAGTAATGGAAACCCAATGGATAACAGTGCCATCCAACACATAGTGGCACAAGGGATAATGAATGCGATGCCATATATTATCAAAACAGTTAAGGAAGCCGATAATAAAAGTAACATTGGTAGTAAACGACCAACTGAACCTGAACACAGCGTGAACAATGGACCCATACTTCAAGCACCCATTCCCAAAAGAAGAAAAACCATGTCTTATGGTTGTTCTTATAAAGAATTTTGGTCTTGTAAACCACTGGAATTCTCGGGTAATGAAGGGGCCGTTGCAGCTTTACGCTGGATAGAAAAGACTGAGGCAGTCTTAAAAATAAGCAAGTGTGCGGAAGAGGATAAGATAATGTTTGCCTCCAATATGTTCAAGAATTCAGCACTAGAATGGTGGAACACTATCCTCCAATCTAGGGGAAGTGATAGGGTTTACAATATGGAATGGGAGGAATTTAAGAATATGGTAGAAATAAAATGATGCCCTCCTAATGAAAAGGAACAAATAGCAAATAAGTTCTTAAACCTTAGAATTACTGGAGTGGATAGTAAGGGTTATACTACGTTATTCTTTGAATATGCTAGAATAGTGTCAACCCTTGCATCACCTGAACCAGTATTAATCTCCCGTTATATCTGGGGATTAATCAGTGAGATTATACATGTAGTCAAGGCAGCTAGACCTTAAACCATAGAAGAAGCTGTAGAACTAGCAAACACCTTGACAGATGAGTTAGTGCGTACTCGAGAGGAGGATCAGAGGAGAAACCTAGCTCAAAGGCTTACCCAGGAATTTGGTTATGGAAATTCCAACCGTGGGAAAAATGTAGGTTCTACCTCCGCACCCTACTGCAAAGCTTGCAAGAAGAAGCATTCAGGAAAATGCCCCACTTACTGCAATTTCTGAAAGATACCAGGGCACAAGGAAGAAGATTGCTGGAAGAAACCTAATAATGGGATGTGCTTCAACTGTGGAGAAAAATGTCATATCAAGCCAAATTGTCCAAAACTAGCTCCAGCTACGAACACCAATAATACTAAAAATGCTAGAGCATTTGTTCTGACTGCAGAAAAAGCAAAGATGATCCCGGACGTGATCGCCGGTACGTTTTTAGTTAATGATATTTTTGCTAAAGTATTATTTGACTTTGGTGCAAACCAAAGTTTTATTAATACTTCATTTTGCAAACTTCTCAATCGACCATTAACTAAACTCCCATAGGAATGTCTAGTAGAGACAGCAAATGGGGAAACCATTAAGATTTCTGAAATCTTGCAGGGAGCAAGAATAGAATTTCTAAATCAAAAATTTATTGCAAACCTTTACCCAATGAATCTGGTAGAATTTGATGTTGTATTAGGAATGGATTGGTTAATAGCCAATAAAGCCAGTATTTTATGTGATCAAAAGTCAATCCAAGTAAATTCACCAAAAGGTGAAAAGATCACAATTAAAGGGGATAAGCCATCTAGATCCATAAAATTCATCTCTGTGATGAAAACAACAAGTTATATAAGAAAAGGATCATTAGTGTATTTGATTTCCATAATCACTAACACTAAAGGAAAAGAACTAAAAGATATTCCAGTAGTATCCCAGTTTTTAGATGTATTTCCAGAAGAATTACCAGGGCAACCTCCAGACAGGGAAGTTGAATTCAGAATCCACTTGATACCAGGAACAACACCAATTGCCAAAGCACCTTACCGTTTGGCATCCGCAGAAATGCAGGAACTAAAGAAACATTTAGATGAATTATTGGAAAAAGGATTCATACAGCCAAGCTGTAACAACTCTTGCCAAAATTATTATTTCTTATTTTAATAATATCCATTAGGAAACCCTAATTGAGACTCCCAAGCAGTATGTCATGACCCTTAATTTTTAAAACGGTCAAAACTAGGTTCGGGGTCCCCTAAAACTCAAGGGGGTATTCCCTAATTGATAATTATCATCTTAAAATGAAAATAACTCTCAATTTTCGTTCAAACTGACTCAGCAAGGCTAAGCAGGACACCAGGCTACCCTAGCCTAAACTGGTCGCTATCGTGACACGCGCCAGGGGCTATGGAGCCTGACGCGACATGCGGGGGAGGCCAATTTTTAGTATATGTAGTAGGGGTTGGCACTTGCATGGAAGAGTTGTTACGACGGAAAAATTTATTACGTACGAGAAGTTATACACTGTTTCGTTCAAAAACACACACAAACACGAATCTCTGCCGCGACAACAGGGTAATAACTCGATCACTGCTACGATACAATGTCCGATTGATTGAAACCGATCCGATGGATGTTTAAGTGCTGCCTGAATTCGGGCTATACTTTGTCATTCGTCGTGAGGGTTTTGATTTCGTGAGTTTATCATAAATGTTGTATTAAGTTACTAACCTAGTTTCGTGTGCATTGTTATTTACCTAGGTTACCAAGCTTAATCAGTAGGCAAAACCCTGTCCAACTAAACTTGCAATGTGAGTCATTCTCTTTTTACCAAATTATTTCCAAAACCCTAATTATTTTCAAAGTTATAATTACAGGGATTAAGTCTTTGTAGTCTTCAATTACAGCCGGTATGTGGGGTTTTGTATACATTACTTGATAATCGTCACCATTGGACAACGGGTTAGCCAATGGGTGATATAACCATAGTCACAGAATCGGGTCGAGTGACAAATACCATTGGGTAATTGGTTGATATAATTGCCCTTAATACTGTAATTTATAACAATGTGTCGTTTTGTGCAAATTGAAGGACTCGCCAGTATTTCCTCGCTGATAAAATCTTTTTAAACATGTTTCAGGTGATTTACTGTGAACCAGGGAAAACTATCGCGTAGCACTACCAGCTTGAAGAAAGTGGCTCAGTAAATAAATAAACATATTTTTGTAAAAAGGGGATTTCCCAGTGAAATTCCTTTATTGTAAATTACAGGGTTTGTCCCGAAATTTGAAATAAAATAAATTGATGTTTTCTGTTTTAAAGATCCTGTCAAAATTTCCGCTGCTTAATTAAATACCATTACCACGGGTTTCTGTCTCGCGGCTCCTGAAACGGGTAAAACCGGGTCGGGGGCCGTGACAGAAAAATATGGTATCAGAGCCACTGATTTAAGCCAATTAAGTATTTAGAAATACTTAATTTTCCAAATTGCCAATTTGTGATTCTGTGAGAATTTAATTTAATAATAAAATTTTAACCTAAAATTTTGCGTGTTTCTTCATGTGTGCTAACAGCATGAATGAACTGTCGGAGGCACTCCAAAACTTTACTATCCATACCACCGATATGGATACAACCGGGACTCTATCCGGCTATCAGGGGGATACTGAGGAGCCAATAATGTTCCAGGCCCAGCCACAGGAGAAACCAAAGCCTAAAAAGAGGAGGAGAATCCTGGATTGGAAACGGGGACGTAGGAAGAAGCCAGCGGCCCAGAAGGTGAAAAAGACTGAGGATCAAAGAGATAAAGGGAAAGGAAAGGAGATCGGGGAAAGTTCCGGGTAAGCCCAGGAAATGCCACCCTGGGAGAAGCTTGATCGAAAACTGGCGAATTGTGACCTCATCGGACCTGCCGATGAAAACCTCTTCAATTTCTCTGCCCAATCTGAACTTCCAATAAATTTGGAACCTGCTATCCCAGATCCTATTGTCAACCCCCGACCTGTTACAGGCCAACTAGAGGAATGGTGGACGAGCGACTGGCACTTTCAGAATTTAATGAATACCCCCAATGTCTACTTTCCCCAGTTTGATCCTGAACCTGCACCATTTCCACCTATGAGCACAGAAAACGTTGCTGAGTTACGCCGCTATGGCGAGGAGCTGGTGGATGCGGGCAACCGGATTCGGGAAGTGGGGGAGAACATCACTTGGAAATACGATGAGAGGGAACGTCGTTTCTGAAAAGCCGGCTAACTGGGGTTGTGTGATTGTATAATAATAATGTGTAGAAAATAATAATAATAATAATAATATATCTAAAGTATAATCATAATAATATAATAATGTGTAATAACTAAAATAAAACTTGTGTAACATAAATGGGTTGTATCAACGCATAGTACTATATAAAAATATGAATGTCGCAAAGTCGACGATTTTGGCTATACGTGTTGACGTGATTATGTGTGATTGCCTTATTGTGCTTGATTGTTATCTATTTTGTGGCAATAATTTGCATATATTGTTAATTATTCAGATGGAAAACGTGGAAAACCAACCAATCAATGAAGTTAATCTATCTGAGCAAAACAATGAGGATCACTTTCTTAATAGGCAAGACATAGAAAATATCGTTGCTCAGGGAATAGCTAACGCTATCCCGGAAATTGTTGCTGCCGTTAAGAATCCTGCGGAACCTTCCCAAGCCAACCACAACAAACGCACTCGGGATGACAATTTCAGTAACAGTGTTAATGGAGGCGGCAACAATGATAATAATGTGGTTCAAACCCCAATACTTAAGAAAATGAAAGTTGCAACACCTGGTTGCACCTATAAAGAATTTCTTGCCTATAAACCCATTGAATTTGCAGGTAATGAAGGGGCGACTCCCGCGCTGCGTTGGTTGGAAAAGACCGAAGCAGTAATAAAAATAAGTAAATGCGCCGAAGAAGACAAGGTTATGTATGCATCCCACATCTTCAAGGAAGAGGCATTGGAATGGTGGAATACAGTGTTGCAAGCCAAGGGAAGTGACATGGCTTACGCCATGAGTTGGGAAGAATTTAAGCGATTGGTGGAAAGAAAATTTTGTCCTGACTATGAAAAGGAACAAATGACAAATAAGTTCCTGAACCACTGGATGGTGGATGTTTACTGTCGAGGGTATACTTCGAAATTTTTCGAGTATGCCAGAATTGTGCCAACTCTGGCTTCGCCAGACCGGTACTCATTTCTCGCTATATTTGGGATTTAATTAGCGAGATTCGTGATATCGTGAAAGCTGCGAGACCCCGCACAATTGACGATGCGGTTGAATTGGCAAATACTTTAACCGACGGGCTGGTTCATACAAGATAAGAGAATAAGAAAAAGGAATTGGCCCAAAAGATTACCCAAGGATTTCGTGGGGGTAATAATAGTAGTACTTTCAAGAAAAAGGGAACTGGGCAATCTTCCACACCTCCATTCTGCAGAAACTGTCGAAAGAAACATTTTGGTAAATGTCATGAGAAGTGTAATTTCTGCAAGGCACAAGGGCACCGAGAGGAGGAGTGCAGGAAGAAATCAACGATTTGCTTCAATTGCGTAGAAGCTTGGCATTTTAGACCAGAATGTCCTAAACTGGTCAAGCCAGGTGATAACAAGGCCAAACCTGTTGAAGGAACTAATAAGAAGAATGCAAGAGCCTTCCAGCTGACAACACAAGAAGCAGATTTGATTCCAGATGTGATAGCTGGTACTAGGGTTGTAAACGAACCGAACGTTCAGCGAAAAGTTCGTGAACCGTTTGGCGGGAAGTTCGTTTATGTTCGTTCATTTAATAAACGAACAAACATGAACAAGAAATTATGTTCGATTAGTTAAATGAACGAACATGAACAGATGCCTCATTCGTTCGATTGTGTTCGTGAACGTTCAGTAAGGTGTTCGTGAACATTCGTTGATTTGCGTTCGTTTATGTTCGTATGATTGTGTTTTAATTGAAGATCTTTGTATTTTTTTATATTTTATTTGTAATTTTAATATTATTAAACTTTTATTTATTTTATTACCATAACAATTAAACTAGGAAACCCACTTTCACCTTGTTTATGCATTATTTCCCTTTCATTTTTCATTATTTACATCGGCGAATACGACCGACCTCCGTTCCACAATAAGGGATTCAAGTTCGAGTGCTACTCTCTAGGCCATCTATCTTTATCCTTCTTCATGTTCGCCAAATATATCTGTGTTCGTTTGTGTTCGTGAACCGTTCGCGAACACGCTAATTTCCTTAATGAACGAACACGAACATAAATTCTCGTTCGGTAAGTGTTCATGAACCGTTCGTGAACACATTTATTTCCTTAATGAACGAACACGAACAAGGCCTTGTCCGTGCTCGTTCGGTTCCTTTACAGCCCTAGCTGGTACGTTTCTTGTACATGACGTTTACGCAAAAGTATTATTTGACTCTGGTGCAAACCAAAGTTTTATAAATACTTCCTTATGCCAAACTCTTAAGCAACCTTTAACCAAACTTAGGCAGGTTTATACGGTAGAAACAGCTGATGGAAATTCTGTTAATATAGATAAGATTCTACCAGAATGAAAGATAGAACTCTCAGGCCATAAATTTTCCGCAAACCTGCTACCTATGAATTTAGCTGGATTCGATGTGGTTCTAGGAATGGATTGGTTAGTAGCCAACCATGCTCGAATCCTCTGTGATAAGAATTCCATAGAAATTCATACACCCACAGGAGAAATAATTGTGGTTACAGGAGATAAGCCGCGGAAACCAATGAAGTTCATTTCAGTAATGAAAGTTGCTAGTTATGAACGAAAACAAGGAATAGTGTACATGATTTCGGTAATCATTAACACTAAAGGTAAGGAACTCAAGGAAATCCCAATAGTATCAGAATACCCGGATGTATTCCCAGAAGAACTACCTGGACTACCACCCGATAGGGAGGTAGAGTTTAGAATTCATCTAATTCCTGGAACTACACCAATAGCTAAGGCACCCTATCAGTTAGCACCCACTGAAATGTTAGAACTGAAAAAGCAGTTAGATGAATTGCTAAATAAAGGATTCATACAACCTATTTCATCCCCTTGGGGAGCACCAGTGTTGTTGGTGAAAAAGAAAGATGGTTCAATGCGAATGTGTATCAATTATAAAGAATTGAATAAGGTTACAATTAAGAATCGATACCCATTACCTTGGATTGATGATCTTTTTGATCAACTTTAGGGAGCTAGATATTTTTCTAAGATAGATTTACGCTCCGGATACCATCAGTTGAAGGTACAAGAAGAAGACATACCTAAAACTGGTTTCAGAACTATGTATGGTCACTACGAGTTTACAGTCATGCCATTTGGACTAACAAATGCTCCTGCAACATTTATGGACATGATGAATAGGATCTGTAAACCGTATTTGGATAAATTCATAATTGTTTTCATCGACGATATACTTATTTATTCCAAAAGTCAGGACGAGCATTGTGAACATCTACATGCACTCTTAACTTTGTTTAGAAAGGAAAAGCTTTACGCCAAATTCTCAAAGTGTGAATTCTGGCTACAGGAGGTGCAATTTTTAGGTCACATGGTGAGTCACGAAGGTATTCACGTAGATCCCTCCAAAATAGAAGTGATCACTAATTGGTAGGTCCCACAATCAGCTACCGAAGTTAGAAGTTTTCTAGGATTAGCTGGTTATTATAGACGCTTCATTAAGGACTTCTCTAAGATAGTTGTTCCATTAACTAAGTTAACTTGTAAAGCAGTCAAGTTTGAATGGGGACCGAGGCAAGAAGAGGCCTTTAAGATTTTAAAGCAAAGGTTAACAAACGCCCCAATTCTTTCCTTACCCGAAGGAACAGAAGATTTTGAAATTTACTGTGATGCTTCTAAGTTAGGATTAGGATGTGTGCTAATGCAACACAAGAAGGTAATTGCGTATGCATCAAGACAGTTGAAAAAGCACGAGGAAAATTATACGACTCATGACTTAGAGTTAGGAGCAATAATTTTTGCCCTTAAGATTTGGAGACATTATCTGTACAGAAGTAAGTTTACTGTCTATACGGATCATAAAAGTTTAAGGTACATATTTGGGCAAAAAGAATTAAACATGAGGCAAAGAAGATGGATGGAAATTCTAAGTGACTACGACTGTGATATTCAATATCATGAAGGAAAGGCAAATGTAGTAGCAGATGCCTTAAGTAGTAAGTAGCATGAAAAGCAAAGGCGATTTCATGCTCTTAGATTAAATCTCCAATTAGATTTAAGGGAACAAATGAAGAAAGTTCAAGAAATGGCAATCAAGGATTATGCTGAAAGAATGAAAGGACGAATAAAAGAATTAGACCAAGGGACTGATGGAATTTGGAGATTCCATAAGAAAAGAATTTGGGTACCTGATGTGTGCAAAATGCAACATATAAATTTCATCAATTGTGGCATAAAACTAACCCTTTTTTAGTACTAATGTTGGAAAAATAGTGCTTTTGTCTTCCTTTTGTATTTTCAGGATTAAATGAGCTCAAATTAACAAAAGAAGCAAAAAGACAGCAAAAGCTAACATAAATACAAGAAAAGGAACAAACGTGACATGCCCGACCCCATGACAGCATCTTCCCAAGCAAAACAAGAAGACAGAAGACTGAACACGCCCCGTGCTCAGCCAGCACGGGGGCGTGCCCAAGTGTCAGCAGAAAAGACAAAGTGGTAGAAGCTTCTATTGCCCACCACGGGGCCGTGCACAGCGGACACGGGGCCGTGGTCAACTATAAGATTCACACAATCCAGGTAAATCTTCATAGTACAAAGATTCTTCTGCACACGGGGTCGTGCTCAGCGGACACGGGGGCGTGGTCAACTAATAAGACAAGCTGCATTAAATGAAGAAAGAGAAGGATGTGGACACGGGGCCGTGCCCACTGGACACGGGGCCGTGCCCGAGCTTCTGTTCAGCATATAAATAGGAGTGCTTGGCTCAAGCTCAAACCATCCCTTGGCACACCACCTCTCTCACACTTCACCCACCACCCACCACCACCATAACACCATCATCCACCACCATCATCCATTGTCCATCATAGAGTGTGTGAGTCGTCTCGGGATCCAAGATTGATCGTAAGAGTTCTTGACAATCAAGGCCATGTTTTCCTAAGTCTCTTACATCACTTGGTGAAGACAAGTGTCTAGTGTAATACTTTTTATTTCTAATCTTTTCGCACTTTTTATTTGGTTTTGTATTAATGACTTTAATAACTAGTTTCTTATGTTGAAGGTGATTCTTCTTTATCGTTTGTCCGTGGTGTCTTGACATTATTTTACTGTCTATATAAAATAAAAGATTTTCACCATTCATATCTCCACGGTCTATATGGAGGTATGTTGGCTACCTGGTCGGGGGTTAAGGGAACGGTTTGGTAAGAGTCTTGCCATTGTTCAGCGTTTAGAGGTCCTGCAATGGACCTGGGTCAAATTTAGTAGGACCTCCTTCAACACTTAACGATATTGGATGGCGGGGGTCCAAACTCTTTGATCCCCTCATAAGTTAACTACTATTAATACTATAACCCGGCTATTTAGGACTGTATCCCTGGTGACTCAGACTACTTAGCCGAGGGTAACGTCACCTCCAAAAGAGGGGCCTACCATAATTTGCATTAATAACTTAATTAATTATCTTTCAATAAACCGACCCTTTAGGATTGTATCCTTGCTGACTCAAACTACTGGGTTGAGGGTAACGTCACCTTCAAAAGAGGGGCCTGCTACAATAACTAAGATAATCTCTTAAACTAGTGCAAAAGTGCGGAAATAATCAAAGGTTACACTATACACGAGTCGGAACCAAGTGATTCATCTTGTCTATCTATTTTTATTTTTATTTTTATTTTCAACATTTTAGTTAGTTTTTATTTTCCTAGTTTAAAACATTTTTCTAACTTTTTGATTTGATTAGACATTGAGGATAAACCGGTATTAAAAGCTCTTGTGTCCTTGGACGACCTCGGTATCTTACCAACACTATACTACGCTCACGATGGGTGCACTTGCCCATATGTGTGTTTAGTGTTAGTAAATATCGTGTTTTATAAATTTAAAACTTGGCTAAAAAGTGTTAAAGGGATTAAAATATACACCTAATATATATAACACTTCACACGCATCAAGTTTTTGGCGCCGCTGCCGGGGAAACAAGGATTTTAAGAAAGTTAGGAATCAACGGCCTAATCGTTTTTTCTTATTTTTCATTTTTTTAGGATTTTTCTTAATTTTTCTGTTTCTGCAGAGCTCAGCACGGGCCGTGCCTGGTCGGACACGGGCCGTGCCCAGCACTATCACTGGTAGTTTTTATTTTCCGAGTTACAGAGAGCTGAGCACGGGGCCGTGTCCAACTCCCAGTAACAGGGATCCGGGAAACAAACACTGCATCTCTGACCACGGGCCGTGTTCACTGAGCACGGGGCCGTGGTGAACCTTCTGACCAACGTTCTTTTTTCTGTTTTTATTGTAGGATTAGGGACCCAGGCGCCACATTTGAACTTCCTACGTAGTGCATGAGCTCCAGTTCTAGTAGAGACATAAAAGAACCTCTAGAAGAACCCGAACGCTTTCTCAGAAAAAGACTTAAGGCTAAAAATCAAGAGAAAGTTTCGGGGGACCCATTTCCAATGGCGGACCAACGTACCCTCATGGATTACCTACGGCCCGCCGTAGGTAATCTCGGCGCCGCTATCAATGCACCGAATGTCGAAGCCAATAACTTCGAACTTCGACCACATTTGATACAAATGCTTCAAAACTCCGCAACCTTCCATGGGCTTGCGGACGAGGATCCCCATCTACATATTACTAATTTGTTAGAAATATGTGATACCTTTCGGATCAATGGAGCATCGAATGACGCCATCCGCCTTCGAATGTTTCGATTTTCACTAAAAGACCGAGCTAAGGCTTGGCTTAACACCCTCCCAGTTGGCTCGGTAAACACCTGGGATGAACTAGCCCAAAAGTTTCTATATAAGTATTTCCCTCCTGCTAAAACGGCTAAATTAATGACTGAAATTAATACATATTCACAAGAGGATGGTGAATCCTTATATGAAACTTGAGAAAGATTCAAGGAGCTACTAAGAAAGTGTCCTCATCACGGTCTTGCGGTATGGCAACAAGTATCCACTTTCTACAATGGGTTGTTGCCACACACAAGACAAACACTTGATTCTAGCTCCGGGGGACTTTTAGGTAATCGTCGCCCAAATGAAATATATAATCAAATTGAGGAAATTGCTCAAACCAATTTTCAATGGCACACTCCCCGAGGTAATAAATCTATTGCCCCGGGCGCCCATAAGGTTGATGAAAGCACTTCTTTACAAGCCCAAATCGAGGCCCTCTCTTCAAAAATCAAAAAGCTAGAAATGACAAAAACGGCCTCGGTTATGGCTTGTGAAGGGTGTGGTGGGCCACATGAAAATTGGAGTTGTATGAAAGAAGTAGATAACCAAACAGAAACGGTAAACTACATTGATAATAGACCTAGGCAGTCGGGTCCACCAACGGGTACCTACAACCAAGGATGGCGTAACCACCCTAACCTTGGTTGGAGAGATCCCGGCAATAGTAGTAACCAACAAAACCAATGAAATAACTTTCAACAACCCCAAAATTTTTCTCAACAACAAGGTGGAAGAGAAAGGCTTGAAGATACTGTATCTCGCCTCATCTCCGACATCGAAAAGAAAAACTCGGATCGATTTCAACAATTGGAATCGAATTTTAGAAATCAACAAGCTAGCGTTCAAAACATTGAAAAACAATTAAATCAAATAGCTCAAAATTTCTCCGAGAGACCACAAGGCGCGTTACCTAGCAATACCGAAACCAACCCAAAGGCACAAGTACATCTCATCACGTTGAGAAATCGAACCGTGGGTCCCGAAGAGGCTCCATTACCGTCAGATAAAAGAAGCCAGTCCAGCCAAACCACGACTCCACCCACACCCCAACCAGAAAAGGCTTCTTTACCAAATCAAGAGCCCACCAAGACTCCTCCAATTCCGTACCCCGGTAGGTTAAATCGTCAAAAGACCGATGAGCAATTCGCAAAGTTCGAAAATTTACTAAAACAATTGCATGTTAATATTCCTTTTATCGAGGTACTTACCCAAATGCCTAAATATGCAAAATTTATGAGGGACTTCCTCACTCATAAAAGGAAAATTGAATCATTGCAATTAGTTAACTTAGGCGAAGAATGCTCCGCCTTAGTACTCAACAAACTTCCACAAAAGAAAATCGATCCTGGAAGCTTCACAATTCCTTGCTCGATTGGGGAATCCCCCGTTCGTAATGCATTAGCCGATCTCGGGGCTAGCATTAACCTCATGCCCACATCAATGTTCAAACGACTCGGCCTAGGAACAATGAGTCCTACAAAGATGAGCATACAACTCGCCGATAGATCCGTCAAAATTCCACAAGGTGTCACTGAAAACCTATTGGTTAAAGTTGACAATTTCATTTTTCCAACCGACTTTGTCATCCTAGACATGGAAGAAGACGCCGATGTTCCTCTCATCCTCGGGAGGCCATTTCTAGCCACCGCCCAAGCAGTGGTTGACATGAATAACGGAACACTAACATTGAAGTTTAGGGACGAGGAAGTAAAGTTTGGAGTTGGAAAGAGAGTAAAAGACGAAAACCCGGTCGACTACATGAAGGTCATAGACTCAAGCTTGGATGACGCTCTCCGACGGTGCAACATGGGATGCGAAACATCCCACTTGAGTGACATATGACCAGGCTTTGGGTCTAGCCAAGGACCCTTATAAACGTGGCGCACCACGGAGGCATTCCGCGGAACTATCCTTAGTTTAGTTTAGATTAATTTTTATGTTTTCTAGTTAGTTTTAATTTTCAGGAATAAAACACACTTGAGATGGCAAAGGATACAAGGGAAACTTGAACCAGCACCCCATGCAGGAAAACAGGGCCGTCCGACGATTTTCTTCGTTTACAGTAAGCTCGGCACGGGCCGTGTCCGCCCAACACGGCCCCGTGCTGCACAATCTGCAGAAAAGACCCAGTTCAGGTAACTGAACACGGGCCGTGTTCACCCAACATGCCCCCGTGTCCAGGCTTCTGTTTTCTTGATTTAATTTTGTTACTGACACTTGAACACGGGGCCGTGCCCGGACAACACGGGGCCGTGTTCAGCGCCCAGTAACACAAAATTTTTGCTTAAATCACACCTTTTACACATTCAATCAACCTAAAAACTTATTTTTGGGACACATTGAGGACAATGTGTAATTTAAGTGTGGGGGGGATGCTAAAACCTTGAATCTTGCAAGTCCTAAATACAAGTCTTACACAAAACTTTATTGGAACAGCTAATCACCCCAAATTTTTTTTAAAAATTTTCAATTTTTTTACTTGTCTAGGTTTAACTTGGGAATTTCAAGTTCTAAAAAGGTTATATTTTTACAAATTTACAACCGATAGCGTCGTGATAAAAAGAACCAACATAAGAAAATTATGAAAAGACATGACAAGCTTAGTTAAAATTTGATTATATATACTTGATCGCATAAAAAAACCCATTCCCACAAAAGTGAGTTTTGAGCCTTTATTGAGCATACAATTACATATCATTAAACTAAATGCTCATTTTTCGTTTCTTGTGTGAATAGCCGCTTGGTTCTTACGACTCTAGAACTTGCCACGACGATACATTCCCAGTCCTTACCAACTTAAACCCGAGTAAGTAAATGATGGAGGCATTAGGACTAACCCCTTTTTATTTCTACACCATTATTTTTCTTTTTTTTTACCACCTACCCAAAATCCCCCTAGTTAGCCCCTTTGAGCCTAAACCTTTTCATTTCATAACCCAAACAAACACCCTTTTACCCACCAAAACCTTTTTCATTTTTAACCCTTTGTTTTAGTAACTAGCTCGGTTTTTCGTATGACTTTTCAAAAAAAAAAATTGTTGATGAAGCAAAAACAAATAAACAAGCAAGTTCATCAAAAATAACTTGATTTGGAATAATGGTTTCATCAAAATAATAAAAAGTTGAAAAATAGAAAGTCTTACGAAAACCGATGCTTTTTACGCTTTTTTCGCCCTTTTCTACTAACCACTAACCCAACCACCTACCTTTAACCCAAGCCTAACCCTTCACCCAAAAAGTCATCTTGATATTTACAAAGGTATATAGTTAAAAAGGAGGATGATTGATTGCTTGGCAAGCCTATGGTAGGAGTAAGTTCCATGCCGCTCTCGAGTGATCCACTAAAATACATTTTCGGCCGAGTGTTGAGTGATCCCCCGTGAGGTATGTGAACTTGTATATAAAGAAAATTTTAAAGAGGCATGTTATGCCCTAATAAGTAATTTATCTTATGAAAAGTTTTAAATAAATCATGACGAATAGGATTGTAAATAATTAAAAATAAAACTTAATAAAGAATCTTGGAAATCCCGACACTCTATGACAAGCCCAAAAACGTTCTCTTCTACCCATTCCATTTGGGTGTGTAAAGCCACATTATAAAGAGTTTTGCTTGAGGACAAGCAAAGATTCAAGTGTGGGGGTATTTGATGTGTGCAAAATGCAACATATAAATTTCATCAATTGTGGCATAAAACTAACCCTTTTTTAGTACTAATGTTGGAAAAAGCGTGCTTTTGTCTTCCTTTTGTATTTTCAGGATTAAATGAGCTCAAATTAACAAAAGAAGCAAAAAAACAACAAAATCTAACATAAATACAAGAAAAGGAACAAACGTGACATGCCCGACCCCACGAAAGCATCTTCCTAAGCAAAACAAGAAGACAGAAGACTGAACACGCCCCGTGCTCAGCCAGCACGGGGGCGTCCCCAAGTGTCAGCAGAAAAGACAAAGTGGTAGAAGCTTCTATTGCCCACCACGGGGCCGTGCTCAGCGGACACGGGGTCGTGGTCAACTATAAGATTCACACAATCCAGGCAAATCTTCATAGTACAAAGATTCTTCTGCACACGGGGTCGTGCTCAGCGGACACGGGGGCGTGGTCAACTAATAAGACAAGCTGCATTAAATGAAGAAAGAGAAGGATGTGGACACGGGGCCGTGCCCGAGCTTCTGTTCAGCCTATAAATAGGAGTGCTTGGCTCAAGCTCAAACCATCCCTTGGCACACCACCTCTCTCACACTTCACCCACCACCCACCACCACCATAACACCATCATCCACCACCATCATCCATTGTCCATCATAGAGTGTGTGAGTCGTCTCGGGATCCAAGATTGATCGTAAGAGTTCTTGACAATCAAGGCCATGTTTTCCTAAGTCTCTTACATCACTTGGTGAAGACAAGTGTCTAGTGTAATACTTTTTATTTCTAATCTTTTCGCACTTTTTATTTGGTTTTGTATTAATGACTTTAATAACTAGTTTCTTATGTTGAAGGTGATTCTTCTTTATCGTTTGTCCGTGGTGTCTTGACATTATTTTACTGTCTATATAAAATAAAAGATTTTCACCATTCATATCTCCACGGTCTATATGGAGGTATGTTGGCTACCTGGTCGGGGGTTAAGGGAACGGTTTGGTAAGAGTCTTGCCATTGTTCAGCGTTTAGAGGTCCTGCAATGGACCTTGGTCAAATTTAGTAGGACCTCCTTCAATACTTAACGATATTGGATGGCGGGGGTCCAAACTCTTTGATCCCCTCATAAGTTAACTACTATTAATACTATAACCCGGCTATTTAGGACTGTATCCCTGGTGACTCAGACTACTTAGCCGAGGGTAACGTCACCTCCAAAAGAGGGGCCTACCATAATTTGCATTAATAACTTAATTAATTATCTTTCAATAAACCGACCCTTTAGGATTGTATCCTTGCTGACTCAAACTACTGGGTTGAGGGTAACGTCACCTTCAAAAGAGGGGCCTGCTACAATAACTAAGATAATCTCTTAAACTAGTGCAAAAGTGCGGAAATAATCAAAGGTTACACTATACACGAGTCGGAACCAAGTGATTCATCTTGTCTATCTATTTTTATTTTTATTTTTATTTTCAGCATTTTAGTTAGTTTTTATTTTCCTAGTTTAAAACATTTTTCTAACTTTTTGATTTGATTAGACGTTGAGGATAAACCGGTACTAAAAGCTCTTGTGTCCTTGGACGACCTCGGTATCTTACCAACACCATACTACGCTCACGATGGGTGCACTTGCCCATATGTGTGTTTAGTGTTAGTAAATATCGTGTTTTATAAATTTGAAACTTGGCTAAAAAGTGTTAAAGGGCTTAAAATATACACCTAATATATATAACACTTCACACGCATCAGTACCTAAGCAAAGAAATTTAAGAGATAAGATTTTAGAAGAAGCCCATTAAGCTAGGTATACAATGCACCCTGGAAATAATAAGATGTACCAAGACCTAAGAAATAACTTCTGGTGGATAGGAATGAAGAAAGACATAGCTAGATATGTTTCTAAGTGTCTATCTTGTTCGCAAATTAAGGCAGAACACCAGAAACCTTCAGGTTTACTTCAACAATTAGAAATACCCGTATGGAAATGTGAATTAATAACAATGGACTTTGTTACTAAGTTACCCAAGACCAGGAAAGGTAACGATGCAATCTCGGTGATTGTAGATCGATTAACAAATCAGCTCATTTTCTGCCGATGAAGGAAACCTTTAGCATGGAAAGATTTGCAAAGTTATATGTAGATGAGATAGTATCCTTACATGGAGTCCCACTCTCCATTGTATCGGATAGGGATAGTCGTTTCACTTCTTATTTCTGGACAAGTTTCCAAGAAGCAATGGGGACCCGGCTGAATTTAAGCACTGCATACCATCCCCAAACAGACGGAAAAGTGAAAGGAGAATCCAAACCCTTGAAGACATGCTCAGGGCATGTGTAATCGACTTCGGTGGAAACTGGGACGATCACTTACCAATAATAGAATTCTCCTATAACAATAGTAATCATACAAGTATCAATGTTGCCCCGTTCGAAGCACTGTATGGACGAAAGTGTCGAACTCCAGTCTGCTGGGCAGAAATAGGAGAAAGCCAATTATCAGGTCTCGAGATTGTACAGGAAACTACCGACAAGATAACTCAAATAAAGGAACGACTGAAGACGGCTCGAGACCGCCAGAAAAGTTAAGCGGACAACCGACGCAAGCGTTAGAATTTCAAGTTGGAGACAAGGTACTCTTGAAAGTTTCTCCTTGGAAAGGAGTAGTTCAATTCAGGAAGAAAGGAAAGCTAAGTCTGAGGTACATAGGACCATTTACCATCACCCAACGGATAGGACCAGTTGCCTATCGCCTACAACTACCAGAAGAGCTAGCTGGAGTACATGACGTGTTCCATGTATCCAATCTCAAGAAGTGTTTATCGGACGAATCCCTGGTAGTACCTCTTCAAGATATAGAGGTAAATGAAAAGCTGAAATTTGTGAAGAAACCTCTTCAAATAGAAGACAGAAAGGTCAAGTTCCTTAAACACAAGAGACTGGTGCTAGTCAAGGTAAAGTGGGATTCAAAGAGAGGACCTGAGTACACTTGGGAATTAGAGTCCGAGATGAAGCGAAAGTACCCTTATTTGTTCCAATAAATCTCGAGAACGAGATTTTAAACAAGGTGGGGAGGGTGTGACAACTCTTGCCAAAATTATTATTTCTTATTTTAATAATATCCATTAGGAAACCTTAATTGAGACCCCCAAGCAGTATGGCATGACCCTTAATTTTTAAAACGGTCAAAACTAGGTTCGGGACCCCCTAAAACTCAGGGGGGGGTATTCCCTAATTGATAATTATCTTCATAAAACGAAGATAACTCTCAATTTTTGTTCAAACTGACTCAGCAAGGCTAAGCAGGACACCAGGCTACCCTAGCCTAAACTGGTCGCTGTCACGACACGCGCCAGGGGCTAGGGAGCCTGGCGCGACACGCAGGGGAGGCCAATTTTCAGTATATATAGTAGGGGTTGGCACTTGCATGGAAGAGTTGTTACGACGTAAAAATTTGTTACGTACGAGATGTTATACACTGTTTCGTTCAAAAACACACACAAGAACGAATCTCTACTACGACAACAGGGTAATAACTCGATCACTGCTACGATACAATGTCCGATCGATTGAAACTGATCCGATGGATGTTTAAGTGTTGCCTAAATTCGGGCTATACTTTGTCATTCGTCGTAAGGGTTTTGATTTCATGAGTTTATCGTAAATGTTGTATTAAGTTACTAACCTAGTTTCGTGTGCATTGTTATTTAACTAGGTTACCAAGCTTAATCAGTAGGCAAAACCCTGTCCAACTAAACTTGCAATGTGAGTCATTCTCTTTTTACCAAATTATTTCCAAAACCCTATTTATTTTCAAAGTTATAATTACAGGGATTAAGTCTTTGTAGTCTTCAATTACAGCCGGTATGTGGGGTTTTGTATACATTACTTGATAATCGTCACCATTGGACAACGGGTTAGCCAATGGGTGATATGACCATAGTCACAGAATCGGGTCGAGTGACAAATACCGTTGGGTAATTGGTTGATATAAACATTATAATCGCCCTTAATACTGTAATTTATAACAATGTGTCGTTTTGTGCAAATTGAATGACTCGCCAGTATTTCCCCGCTGATAAAATATTTTTAAACATGTTTCAGGTGATTTACTGTGAACCAGGGAAAAGTGCCGCGTAGCACTACCAGCTTGAAGAAAGTGGCTCAGTAAATAAATAAACATGTTTTTGTAAACATGGGATTTCCCAGTGAAATTCCTTTATTGTAAATTACGGGGCTTGTCCCGAAATTTGAAATAAAATAAATGGATGTTTACAGTTTTAAAGATCCTGTCAAAATTTCCGCTGCTTAATTAAATACCAATACCACGGGTTTCTGTCCCGCGGCTCCTGAAACGGGTAAAACCGGGTCGAGGGCCGTGACACAAGCTCATCACCATGGGGAGCACCGATTTTATTCGTTAAAAAGAAGGACGGATCAATGCGTATGTGCGTTGACTACCTTGAATTGAACAAAGTCTTGATTAAGAGACGGTATCCATTACCGAGAATCGATGATCTGTTCGAACAGCTACAAGGAGCTCGATTTTTCTCGAAAATCGATTTACGATCAGGATATCATCAATTAAAGGTACAGGAAGAGGACATTCCTAAGACCGCTTTCAGAACAAGGTATGGCCATTATGAATTTACTGTCATGCCATTTGGTCTAACCAATGCCCCAGCTGCATTTATGGACATGATGAACCGAATATGTAAGCCATATTTGGATAAATTCATAATTGTCTTTATAGATGATATTTTTATTTATTCTAAAAGTAAAGAGGAACATGCGAGACATTTGCATGCACTTCTAAGTTTATTGAGAAAGGAAAGGATTTATGCTAAATTTTCGAAATGTGAATTTTGGTTAGAACAAGTATAGTTTCTTGGACATTTAGTCAATCAGGAAGGAATTCATGTGGATCCCACAAATATCGAGGCGATTACCAAATGGAAAACCCCTGAGTCACCAACCGAGGTTAGAAGTTTCTTAGGATTGGCCGGTTATTATAGAAGGTTTATTCGAGATTTTTCTAGAACAACCATTCCCTTAACTAAGCTAACCTCTAAATCTGTTAAGTTTGAATGGGGACCAAAACAAGAAGAAACCTTTAGAATTCTTAAGCAAATATTAACCAATGCACCCATACTAGCGTTACCAGAAGGAACTGAAGACTTTATAGTCTATTGTGACGCTTCTAAGTTAGGCTATGGATGTGTATTAATGCAACGACAAAATGTTATAGCTTACACCTCTAGACAACTTAAGAATCATGAAGAAAATTATTCAACCCATGATCTAGAATTAGGAGCCACAATTTTTGCCATTAAAATTTGGAGACATTATCTTTACGGTAGTAAATGTGACAACTGTCAAAAATTCAGGTATCCGTACAATTAATTAATCATGATTAGTGCCTAATGACAGTGCTAAATTTCAATTAATTGCTTTCCGATTTCTGCTTTATACATGCATGTGCTTCATACATTATTTAATGTCATACCAATATTGCATGAAAGTTGTATTGCCTTAAATGATGCATTAAGTATAGTTAGCACAGTTATCCGATAGATCAGGAAACTGCTGACAGAACTCAGCGCATAGATAGACAGTGCATTGGGATATAGAATGAGCCAGAAACTAAGTATGACACTAGTGTAGTGTATAGGAAAGTAAGGATCACAAAACTGCCTTTTTAGTGATAGTTTAAGTGCCGGAAAGTGCCTAAAACTCACCCAAAGTGCTGAATTCAGCAAAATTCAGCAAAAATCAGCATTTTAACATACTAATATAATGCAGAAAAATGATTAAATGGTCATGAATGCTTTCCTAAGTGTCGGGAATCAATAGTGTCACAAAAAGATACATAAAGCACCCTAAACTGCGTAGTTTAGAACCTTAACGAACCAGTAACCAACCGAACAACCGGACACTACCCGAAACACCAAATTTACACTAGAAGCACTGTTTTAACATTTCCAAGCTAGTTATGGTCCCCGAACACCATAACACCTCCTAAAAATATCTAATAACCAAAACATGTAACTAACACTTAGAATTGAACTAGATTGTAACCAACCAGTTAACCCCTAATCTACTACCCCCCCCCCCACTATTTACGGCCAACATGGCCCCCACCAAGATGATTTTATTTCATTATTTAATTAGATTGTTTTCCCTAATTATGAACATATTACACCAGAGTTAGAAGATGAAAATGGATTATAAGAAAGCACTTGGGTTCATATCATTCATTTCTCACACACACTAACACACCTTCTCCTCTCTTCCCCTCTCTTATTCTCAGCCGAACCCTCACACCCATACATCCACCATTTTCATCCAACCTACAACCATTCCAAGTGTATATCAAGGTGCTAGAAGCAAGATTAAGGAGCTTGGTGGCTTTGGAGCTTGAAGAACCTCTCTTGTTTGCTTTTATCCTCTTGATTTCTTCTCTTGAATCATCCCTAGCCTTGTGCTAGTGGTAAGAACCTTGTACACTCCATTTTACTTTCATTTTTAGTGGTTAAAGAAGAATCATAATCAAAAACATGAAGAACACTAAAGAACACATGAAGTAAACATAAACATAAGCTTGTTTAATGAAGTAATCTTGATGAAAATGAGTTGTTATGGTTATTGATCATTGATTGTTTGTAGAAATGATGTTGATCATCATAAGATCTTGCTAGATCATGATTAAATACATAATCTAGCAAGATGTGAAAGTAGAAATATGGTAGGATGATGGATAATCCACATATGAATTATGAACTTGAATAACTAAGTGGTTTTCTTGAAAAATAATGATCAAAGTAAGTTGTTAATCATGTAGATCTAAAGATTTATGAATGATCTTTCAAAAAAACCAAGTTAAAAATATGAGTTTTATTAAATCTTGGTTCTTACGAAAACAAATCTTATTTTTAATGGTTAAACAAGTGTAGAAACACTTGTGTAACAAGAAGATTTCATAAAGAAACATTTTTAGAAAATGTGACAAGAAGTTGTAAACATCTAACTTCTTTAAAAATGAAGTTTTTAAAGAACTAATCACATTTTAAAGGGTAACAAGACTTACTAAGAACCCTAGTAAAATACTACAAATTTTTACAAATATTCAAGTTCATGAAGTAGTAGAAAATGCATGATTTTTGGCAAATTGGTAAGTTAAGGTTGTTTATTGTTGATTGTGTTGATTTTTACAAAAGAAAATGATATGCTTGAAAGCATGGAAACCTCCATTTTTAGGGTAAACTTTGACAAAATTTTCTAAAAATATAAACACTTAGAAAAATATTTTTAAACAAATATTTACAAGTATATTTTAAACCATAAGTTTGCTACAAAAGCTTTGCTATAATTTTTGATACAAAAATATAATTATTGGAGGTTGGTTTTCATAAATAAAAGTGACTAAATATGTATTAGGAAAATATATATTTAGAAGTCACATGTGTGTGATTATTTGTATACTTTGTGTATTAGTTATATTATTTTAGGACTTGAAATAATATAACACACAAAAATACCAAGAATTTCCATCCAAAATATTATCAAAATTCCAACAAATGAATATACACATTTACACAAAATATTGATGAAACCGAACTATGGAATAAGACTTACAAAATATTCCGGAATTCATTCACAAAGTATATTTTGGTAAATAATATTTTGGACACCAAGGAAGTAAAAATATGATTTTTACAATACTACAAACATATATCATATTTTGACAAGGAAAAATATATTATTTTTGGCAAATATGAAATATATATTTTTCTTGAACTTTTTAGAAATATATTATTTTTAAGAAATATATATATTTTCTTGCACAAACATGAAATACAATATTCATGGATGAAAGATATATTTTCTCAAATAAATATGAAGTATGTCATTTTTTTTTGGGAAAATGAGTTTAAATATATTTTCTAAATTGGACTTGAAAATATATTAATTTTTTAAACTTATGAGAAATTACAAATATTTTAATAATTTTTCTAAGTAATATCCCTTAAATATATATTTTGAACATATATATTTAATCCATATTAAAGATAATATTCCGGAATAATCAATATGAAGTTAAGTATAAAGAATACTTAATGAATTCAGTAAAAATACGTATTCTCGTACGTATAAATAACATCGGAATACGACCCCGATATAAGGCAAAATATACAAGTGAAAGATACCCCCATCCTTGGGAAGAATATGCATGTGTAAATACCCGAAGTGTATCAAGCCAAAAGTATAATATTATTCCAAAAATTTAATAAATATAATTTAAGTTAAAATATTAATTATTTTAACAAATGAATATAAAATTCGGAATAATATCGAAGATACTAAAAGAATCGTAACTCAAAGACATTAATACTAAGTCAAGACACGGCCCGTTCGTCTAATAGACATTAGTACGTTGTAGGTAGTCGTGTTTATCCGAAGAGCTTGAGTTACGATGATTGAAGACGCAAACCGGTGAGTTCATGACCCCCTTTTCTCTAACTGTTTTCGGTTTTATAACTTCGGGGGTGAAATACATGTTACAACGGTTTACAAACATTTTGATTTGGTATGGTTAGCTAAGGAAGGGTACTGCTTGGTCATGTGAGTGGTGGGTACAACACTTAAGGCCATTAATCCTCGTCGTAGGTCCGAGGGACATGAGTGATAGATCTATTTGGGTGTAGCGAGCCCACACCCATGCAGACCAGGGTGGCCCATGTAGTGACTATGTCTTATTCCCGGAGACAAATCTGCTAGGTTTGAGTTTTCCTGCATCACGTCACAAATATTAATGTATTAGCTACACATTAATTGATCTGTTTTCCTTGTTGTTTTCATAGCAGGAGTTTTCAAACTTACAAACATACTTTCAATGATTTCAAAGGTTTATTCACAAACACACACACATGAACTCCCTCAACTTTTGTTAATGTTTTCAAAATACATGTATTTCAAGGAATTAGTAGTGGATCTGGCGGGAGTTGGATGTTTCAAGCTGCGTTAAGAATAAAAGATGTCATCCATGGTCTTAGGGTTTGGTCAGTGTGTCTTATTCCTGGACGAGACACGTCTTCCAAATCCTGGTTTTATTTAATGTCATTGGTCGAGTCTTTGTGAACTTTTAAACAAGTTGCATGGTTTGTACTCGTATTACGTTTTAAGACAATGTTGTCATGTTTTTTTTAAACTTAATTAATGGATGAACATCTATGGTTTTTATCATATAGTTGTTGTTATGATTGAATGCAATGGTATTAAGAAAGTCACACCATAATCACGCTTCCGCAAAAGTCAGGGTGTGACAGCTTGGTATCAGAGCTTCGATTGTAGCGAACTAGGATTCCTTCTCGAGTCTAGAGTACAATCATTAGGGCTCTCACGAAAATACTTTTACAACATGTTTTCATTGCATATACGAAACGCCCAGATCCAGTATTTTTACAATCATTATGGTTCAGTCTGGGAGACTGGGTGGTTCAGTCTGAGAGACTGGGAGGTCTATTCTGGGAGGCTAGGTAGTTCAGTCTGAGAGACTGGGAGGTCTAGTCTGGGAGGCTAGGTAGTTCAGTCTGGTAGACTGTGTGGATTAGTCTGGGAGACTAGGTAGTTTAGTATGAGAGACTAGGTGGCTTAGTCTGGGAGACTAAGAAGGATACGTGATTACATTGTTATTGATTGCATGTTTAATGTTAGATTGTTGATATATGTGCATATGTTGTGATTGTTTTGTTACAGACACTATGTCATCATCCGAGAGTAGTTTGTCTGATACCGATGACCCCATGGCTGTAGTCTCAGATGCTGAGATTGCACCAGAGCCAGAGATCTTTACTTCTGACACCGAGAGTGACCCATAGATGATGTCCGATGATGACGATGACTTTCAGCCCTTTGCGGTGCCCGATTTCAGAGTTGATTTACCGATTGCTGATGGTATCCCAGACGAGGATCCTTTCGTTATTCCTATTCCAGTTCACGATCATCTTATCATCGGTCACCCCGATAGTGAGCATGTCGTGGCACCGATCCTCGCTCCTGTTCCCCTCATGGTCATTCCCCCTGAGGATTGGCCTTTTGACGATGATGTTGACATGTTTGTCGATGGTCCTCCCGATGACGCTCAGGGTGATGGAGAGCTCGATGAGGACGTTGTTGCTGTTCCACTTTTGGGGATTCCTGTTATCGAGATTTCTTCCGATTCTAGTTTACATTCTGTCCCTGATTCTTTTGAGTCTATGTCCTCTTCCGCCTTACAGGCAGTTGGATTGCGACGATACGCCACTGATTCTGATGACGATATAGCTATGTCAGCTGCACCGTTACCTCCACATGATGCTGAGCCTGATTTTGTTCTCGATGACCAGCCTGTTGATGCACCCGCTGATCCTGTGTAGGTACCAGCTCCTGAGCCGATGCCAGCACCTGAGCCTTTGCCTGATCTTGATCCTATCCCTTTGGCATACCTGACATTGCACCACTTATACCAGATCCAATTCCTGCACCCGCTAACCCTCCTGTTATTGAGCCAGTCACTCCCCCACTTGCACCTTCACCTGATGATGTTGCCCCTTTTCACCCGATTGAGTCTGATGTTCATCGCACTGACTTACCTACCACTTTCTTGCAGGACATCCCTCCACCCCGTCCAGGGGAGGTCACTTCTAGCCAGTGGCATAGCCATGACCCACATGTGTCAGCAGCTTTCCCTCGCATACCTCAGTACACACCTTTTGCTCATTTTACTTCTTCACCACTCCATGAGCCATTTCGATGGTTCCCACCTTACACCATGCCGATATCTGATCCCTACCATCCCTCGCCCTTTACTGGTTATACATGGGATGAGTTACTTCCTTCATTGCAGGTTCAGTTTGAGATCATGAGTCGTAGGATCCTAGAGCTTGAGATGACACTGCGACCTTTTCCATGTTCGTGTCAGCCATCTTTTGTTCCCCCTCGTTCATCACAGTCCCCATTTTTGCATCCTCCTGCACCACTTACTCCATTTCCCGAGTTTGACACTCTTTTTCTTACCGTTGAGCAGCAGATCAACTATCTGTTGCGTCATGTATATCAGCTTGAGGAGGAGCTTGCGCATGTGCGCAACTTGCTTTTTGTTCCTCCTCCCCCACCACCATCAGCATAGACGGTTTTTGGTTTTATGTAGGTAGCTTACTTTTGATGAGAGCATCGCTATTGAGCCTAGCTAGTGAAGCCTTTGGAGACCACCTTTTGACTGCATGACTTATGGTAGATTGATAGACATTTTGGACAAGGGTAGTGTGACCCTGTGCTCCCTTTTGATACTATACATTTGTAAAACATGTAACTGTATTTGTGGTCGATGATTAATGAAAGCTCAATCGTAATGTTCTCATTAAATACATTGTTAACTTACTTGTTTATGCCATGATTGCTTGCTTACTTGTTATAACATACGCTATTATATACGTAATACTTATTATATACTTAAGACCTGGCCTATACAATCTTCCCTTAGAAGATGCCTCCTAGAAGGAACAATCAGTTACCCACAACAGAGGCTGAACTGCAAGAACGGATTTCACAAGCAATCGCACAACATGAGGCCTTGCGCTCTGAACACAGCGGAGGTACCTCAGGAAATAACCCACCTCACAGTAATGTTTAAGTCATTTAAGACACATTACGATACGTTTGGATATTGCATGTGCGTTTGCTAATGCTTTCTGTGAATGACGTTGCTTGTACAGGTTGTACTTACAAGCAGTTCCTAAACTGCAAGCCTCTGAATTTTGACAGCACTGGAGGTGCTGTAGCTTTCGTTATATGGGCTGAGAAGACCGATTCTGTGCTGCGGATGAGCAAGTGTGCGCCAGAGCACCAAGTCACCTACATTTCTGGAATATTCCTAGATGGAGCTCTATCCTGGTGGAACCTTCAGGTTCAGACTCTGGGAGAGGAAGCAGCATATACTATGACTTGGGATGAGATGAAAGAACTGATGCGCAAGAAGTACTACTCGAGAGCTGAGATTCAGAAGCTAAAAACCAAGTTCTGGAATCTAAAGATGGATGGTCCGAAGATTGCTGAGTATGTGCAGAGATTCCATGACCTGTCTCGCGTTGTCCCCTACATGGTAGAGCCAGAGTTCAAGCGAATTGAGCGTTTCATTTGGGGATTGGCACCCCAAATCATGAGCATGGTGACTACATCCAAGCCCCCAACGATCACTGAAGCCATTGATCTGAGTGTGGCGTTGACTGAAGAAGCGATTAGGCTGAACAAGTTTTCGGTCTCTAATGGGAAGAAGAAGGAGACTCATGTCGAGTCATCAGGAGAGAACAAGAGGAAGTTCTCGAACTTCAAGAAAGGTACCCAAGGAAGCAGCAGTGGTACTAACAAGAAGAGAGATGTGAACCCACCAGCCGAGGTCAGGACTGGTGCTACGAGTTCGGAGAATAAGGGAAAAGGTTATATGGGCACTTTGCCTAAGTGTGATGTGTGCCAGTTCCATCATGTCGGCCAGTGTAGGTTGAGGAAGTGTGAAAGCAGTGGAAAGAATGGTCATTCGAAGGAGACATGCTGGGCTGGTACTGGTCATGGAAATGGTGGTCAAAGTGGTAGTGGTAATGGTAATGGCAGTGGAAACCGTGGTGGAAACGGTTATGGAAACCGCAATCAAGGAGGAAATGGGGGTAATGGTAATCGTGGTGGTTCTGGAAACCAAGCCGGTAGTGGGAACCGCAACCAAAACAACAACCAGGGTGGTACTGGAAACAAGCAAGGATGCTTTAGTTGTGGTGATATTGGGCATTTCAAGCGTGATTGCCCGAAGAACAATCAAGCCCAAGGAAGAGTTTTCAACATAGGAGCTAGGGAAGCTCGCCAGGATCTGAACGTAGTTACAGGTATGTTCCCTATCAACCAACACTTTGCATCTGTACTATTTGATACTGGTGCCGATTATAGCTTTGTATCCCTAGAATTTAAGAATATACTTGGGTTAGTAGCCAGTAAGCTAGATATCTCGTACTCAATAGAACTAGCTAATGGAAAACTAGTAGAAGCAAATGAAGTGATTAGAGGTTGGGTAGTAGAGCTTGGAGAGCATGACTTTACGTTCGATCTCCTACCAGTTGAGTTGGGAAGCTTTGACGTGGTAGTTGGAATGGACTGGTTGTCGAGCAACCGAGCTGAGATCGTATGTCACGAGAAGATCATTCACATCCCAATGGCGAATGGAGAGACGATTGTAGTGCATGGAGAGAAGCAAGATACTCCTCTAAGGATTATCAGCTGTTTGAAGGCCCAAAAGTCTATGCAGAAGGGATGTGTTGCCTTTTTGGCTCACATTGTTGATATGGGAGCTGAAGAGCCGAAGCTGGAAGATATCCCTGTGGTAAGGGAATATCCTGAAGTCTTCCCAGAAGACTTACCAGGATTTCCGCTGCAACGACAAGTCGAGTTCCATATTGACTTGGTTCCAGGCGTCGCGCCTGTAGCCAAGGCACCTTATCGACTTGCGCCTTCCGAGATGCAAGAGTTGTCGACGCAACTTCAGGAACTTTTGGACAAGGGATTTATTAGACCAAGCTTCTCGCCTTGGGGAGCTCCAGTTTTATTCGTCAAGAAGAAGAACGGTAGTTTTCGCATGTGCATTGACTACCGAGAACTGAACAAGTTGACTATCAAGAATCGGTACCCCTTGGCGAGGATTGATGATCTCTTTGATCAACTTCGAGGTTCAAGTTATTACTCCAAGATTGATCTTCGATCAGGTTATCACCAGCTGAGGATTCAAGAAGAGAGTATACCGAAAATTGCTTTTAGGACTCGTTATGGACATTATGAGTTCCTAGTAATGCCGTTTGGTCTGACAAACGCGCCAGCAGTGTTTATGGATTTGATGAACAGAGTCTGCAAGCCATATCTCGATAAATTTGTGATTGTATTTATTGATGATATTTTGATCTATTCATGAACGAAGGAAGAGCATGAGCAACACCTTAGAGCCATTTTAGAGCTGCTCAAGAAGGAGAAACTGTACGCTAAGTTCTCGAAGTGCGAGTTCTGGTTGCGTGAGGTACAGTTCCTCGGTCATGTAGTAAACGAATATAGGATTCATGTGGACCCCACCAAGATCGAGGAGATCAAGAATTGGGAAACTCTGAAGACGCCAACCGAGATCCGTCAGTTTCTATAGGATCGTTTTCACGACCAAACGAGTCGTTTAGAAGAGTTCTCGATCAATTCAAAAGGCGGAAACAGATGAATTGACTTGAAAACAGCTTGATTCACTTCTAATTGTCATGTTTATTGATTTAACAGGTTTACAGATCACTTGACACGTCGGCAGCACTTCGGTACCGGAATCTAATTTCGTTACAAATGACACAGACCAAACACCTATATATAGGCAAGTTAATTTCGCATGAACCTACACAAGCGAAATCAACTTCATGCGAAATAGTAATTTCGTATGAAATTACCAAGTAATTTCGTGCGAAATTACCAGATTACCATTTCATGCGAAATTATCTTCTAACCTATTTTCTCGAACTACGTGCCCTGATCTAACAATTCTAATATAAGACTCGATACAAGACGAAGTCGAGAGACGTATGCACTAACAGACTCCCCCTCGGATGTTGACGAAGTCTTCGGTGTCGAGTCTTCACAATCTTCAGTCTTTATCAGTCTTCGGGCTCTTTCAAAATTATCTGACAGAGTAAGCATCCTCTATCCTCTTCTTCTTTTCATTTCCAGAATCTTCACCTAGCTCTTATCTCGCTCTAATTCTCTTGATCAGATCTCTTGATTCCTTAAGATCATCAGCATCAGCAATTAGCGAACTTCAGGATCTGACACTGGCTCTAGTATCTACAGACTCCTCTCAACTAGCAGACTTCCCCTTGAATTATTCCGGGATCGAAAACCTGGCTCACCTTCTGTTCAGGTTTATACACGGAATCCTGCACAAATCTCTACCTCAAAGTAAATTTCACAAATTTAAATTTTGACAAATTTAAACTTTTCTGCATACCACTTGTAGAAATAAATTCACAATTGATTTAATCAGTTAACACACTCTGATGATCACTTGTAGGCAAAACGTTTTTCTCACAACACTCTCCCAAACCAGTTCTTCATGTTTAGCACTCGGAATTTTTGAAAATCAGCTTTTCAACATCAGTTGTCAAAAATCTTTTTGAATTTTTCAAAATTTATGCTAAAACATTCTGAAAATCTTTTTGGAATTTTGTTTTGAATGAAATGAAGTAAAGAAATATTTACAAACAATATTTTTGTGAGTTTGTGTAAGAGGATCATATCAGTTTTTGAGACCAAACACTAGCACCGTTAAGCTTTAAACATTTTAAGTTCTAAACGATTCACTTAGATTGTCAGTTTACTGATCCACTTAAATTTTCAGACAAATTTCAACTGTTTCGAGATACGAGATTAATGTTTTAAGCACTTGAACTTATTCGCGTGTCCCACCTCAGAATATACTCTCGTATCCAGATCCCAATATTCAGTCTTACAGGTGAGTATGCCTAGATGATATCTGTAAAGGTTAAATGCGAGGGCCGTGAGAGCTCAGGCTATTGCTTCCGCAAAATCAGAAAGATGACGGGTTTTACTTTTGGTGTGTTCCCTTTAGAGAATCTTTTCTTCAACAGCACATGATTTGCATTTTGCAATGTTTCATCATTTTTTATGCTGAGGGGTGTGCTATATTTCAAGCAAGCGTAAAGTATTATACGGGGACTAGGCCATTGCTTCCGCAAAATCAGAAGTCCCGGGATAATACCCCAGATATATCACTAAGTATAAAGACCTAGTATCTCAGAAAGAGGGACCTTTCAAACAAGATTTCGGGGGTTACCCATATATCCGAGAGATGTTCCCCACGATATAAGTAAGTTTGAAATTTAGGTTTATATCTCGACACAATCTACTAAATGTACAAAAACCTACTGGCACATCATCAGTGAGACCGTTTATCACTTTTTATCTTTCCAATTCTTTAGCATGCTGTGATAGTCCACTGATGTACTATCATTTCCTCTTTTCTCAACAAAACTCATTTTTGTTTTTTATCATGTTTTTGGCTTTTTCAAATTTTCAAATGTTTTTGGATTTTCTGAAATTCTTACTCCCCCTAAAATTCAAAATCATTTAAAGAAACTTTGAAAACAAACTATAAAAGTAAAGTGACAACTCTCGTGAATTGCATCAATTCGTCATCCACTTGGCATAAACAATCAGAACTCCCCCTCACAACAAACTATTTTCCCATAATGATTTCAAAACACTTAAGTTTGTTTTAATCAAATGGTTTTTTCGGAAAATAAGTTTTAGTGATTTCATAAAACCTCTTGTAGGTTAGGGGATAAATTCATCACTTTGTTCTTTTCAACCACTTGAAGAAATTTAACAGTTTAAATTCAATCAACAAATATCACTTGTAGAAAATCAAGTACAACCTAATGTCCCTGATTTACCACTTATAGGTCCTTTACAAACACAATTTACCAAGAAAGATGCCGATTCATGCTCTACGATTACCAACTTGAGCTCCGGCAAGTCAGAATTTTAAGTAGAAAATGCATTCACCCAAGCCTGACCAGCCTTGGGTGATTTTGATTCAACTCTATCCCAACCTCCTTTTAATCTGTAAAACTCTTTTGCACTTTTCACTTTCCCATCTACCATCTTCCCAAATATATGTTTGACTTTCCCATTGAAAGCCTTTTCAGCATCAAATTCTCCTTTACCAACAAAGAATTGATATGAGATTTCAACCTTACCAACTTTCAATTTCAAACTTTCTTTTGACAATGGCGGAAAGTTTTCATCGTTCATCTCCGGAACGGAATTCTCATTCTTTTTCTCAACAGATGACTCCTCTGATTTTATGGAATCAGATTCATTGTCAGAACTACTCTCAGATTTTACAACCCATCTTTGTTTGTTCAAATCAACTTTTCTTTTGTAAAAACGTTTTGAATTTTCACCAGTTTCGAAAGTTGAATTTTTAAACATATTAGTTTTCTCATCTGATTGTTTCTTTTCATCAACATGTTTCTTAATTATTTCAGAATTAGAAAAAACTCCCTGTTTTGTATTGTTGGAATTTGAACAATTCCAAGCAGTATGTCCAACTTTTTGACATTTGAAACATGTTCTTCTATCAACTCTTGGAACCAACTTCTTCTTTCTTTCAGCAAGAAACTCCTGGTTTGATTATGTCCAGAAAGGTTTCTTCTGTTCTTCTTCCGAACTTCCACCTACAACAAATTTTGTTTTTGGTTTATAATTTTTCTCATTTTTATAATTTTCTAGAACAATAAATCCTAAAGCTTTCTTTTTGAAATTACTGTAATTGTTTGATTTCTTCTGAAAACCATAACCAGAACTGTAACCTTTTTTCTTGTTCAATCTCTGTTGAACTCTTGAAGTGTACTTTTTAGGTTTTTCATGAAGATTTAAATCTTTTATTTCAGAAAAATTAATTTCTGTCAATTTGAAAACCTTTTTAATCTGTTCAGTTTTGACACTTCTTATTGGAAATTCCTCATCAGAATATAATTTGTCTGAATCATTCACAGTATATGCCACTTTGATTAATCAGCCATTCAAATTAGATTTTGATAACAAGAATTCTTTATTGTAAACCCTTTTGACCGGTGAACTCGCACTCTTTTCTGACGAACTCGAACTTTCAGATTTAGACTCCGACTTTGACTCTTCATCCATATCTAACACCTGATCGACCACTTTCTTTAACAATTCAGACTCATGATCAGTGTCAGACGCTATGACTGTGACATCAATATTGTCTGGTAACTCATCAATGATTTCAGACTTTAACTTGATGTTGAGAGCCTTATTTAAACGTTCCTCATTAGGTTTTCTGGTAGAATAACTTTCATAGATCGGGGGCGGACACTTGTTATACTTAGCACTTTGTTTCTTACCAGCATCCGTTTCTTCTTTCTTTTGTTCTTTAAAAGCTTCAAGACCTGCAACAGTAGGATAAACTCGATCAATCAAATAATCTCAAGTTGTATAACTCAACAACAATCTTTTGATTCTTTCACTTTCAATCTTTTCGAGTTCCAACTCTTGCTCGAGTTTTGTACAATCCTCAATATACTCATTGATGACCTTTTGCTTTGACATTAATGTAGAGCTCATCTTTGTCATAGCAACTTCAGTTTCTGAATTTGTCTTCTTCAGACCATTTACTGTTTTGTTCAGTACATCGTATGACTCCTTCACATACTTCACATCAGACAACAAATTTTCTTTCAACTCTTCCAATTCACTAATCTTCTTATCTTTCTCTTCACAATCTTTGCAAGACTCCAAACATTTCAGACAAGGTTTAAAGATCTCAACAATCTTTTCAACTTCGACGATTTTCTCTACTTCGACAATTTTCTCAACTATTTTTTCCACTTCAATAATCTTTTCAACTACCTTTTCCTCATCAACTTTTATTTTTATCTCATACTTTTCATCTTCAACTTTCTTTGTTGAACTTTCTTCAACTTCTGTTTTCTCAGCTTCCAGTTTTTCTTTTTCTTCAGCAATTCTTTTTGCTTCCAACTCCCTTTTCAATCTAGCAGCCTTCTTCTCATTCAGCATTTCAACCTTATCTGCAAAAAACAAATAAAAACTATCAGTATCTAGACCTTTTCTAGCTTTATTAATATACTCTTCTTCATCATCTGTATTGATGCGTGCGAAGTGTTATATATATTAGGTGTATATTTTAAGCCCCTTTAACACTTATTTTTAGCCAAGTTTTAAATTTATAAAACACGATATTTTACTAACACTAAACACACATATGGGCAAGTGCACCCATCGTGAGCGTAGTATAGTGTTGGCAAGATACCGAGGTCGTCCAAGGACACAAGAGCTTTTAGTACCGGTTTATCCTCAACGTCTAATCAAAATAAAAAGTTTAGAAAAATGTTTTTAACTAAGAAAAATAAAAATTAACTAAATGCTGAAAAATAAAATAAAAAGAAAAACAGATAGACAAGATGAATCACTTGGTCCCGACTCGTATCTAATGTAACCTTTGATTATTTCTGCACTTTTGCACATATTTAAGAGATTATCTTAGTTATTGTAGTAGGCCCCTCTTTTGAAGGTGACGTTACCCTCACCCTAGTAGTTTGAGTCAGCAAGGATACAATCCTAAAAGGGTGGATTATTAGAAGATAATTAATTAAGTTATTAATGCAAATTATGGTAGGCCCCTCTTTTGGAGGTGACGTTACCCTCGACTAAGTAGTCTGAGTCAGCAGAGATACAGTCCTAAATAGCCGGGTTATAGTATTAATACTAGTTAACTTATGAGGGGATCAAAGAGTTTGGACCCCCGCCATCCAATACCGTTAAGTATTGAAGGAGGTCCTACTAAATTTGACCCAGGTCCATTGCAGGACCTCTAAACGCTGAACAATGGCAAGACCTTTACCAAACCGTTCCCTTAACCCCCGACCAGGTAGCCAACATACCTCCATATAGACCGTGGAGATATGAATGGTGAAAATCTTTTATTTTATATAGACAGTAAAATAATGCCAAGACACCACGGGCAAACGATAAGGAAAGATCACCTTCAACATAAGCAACTAGTTATTAAAGTCATTAATACAAAACCAAGTAAAAAGTGCAAAAGATTAGAAATAAAAAGTATTACACTAGACACTTTGTCTTCACCAAGTGATGTAAGAGACTTAGGCAAACATGGCCTTGATTGTCAAGAACTCTTACGATCAATCTTGGATCCTGAGACGACTCACAGACTCTACGATGGACAATGGATGATGGTGGTGGATGATGGTGTTATGGTGGTGGTGGGTGGTGGGTGAAGTGTGAGAGAGGTGGTGTGCCAAGGGATGGTTTGAGCTTGAGCCAAGCACTTCTATTTATAGGCTGAACAGAAGCTCGGGCACGGCCCCGTGTCCAGTGGGCACGGCCCCGTGTCCACATCCTTCTCTTTCTTCATTTAATGCTGTTTTGTCTTTTTAGTTGACCACGCCCCCGTGTCCGCTGAGCACGACCCCGTGGTGCAGAAGAATCTTTGTACTATGCAGATTTGCTGGATTGTGCGAATCTTATAGTTGACCACGGCCCCGTGGTGGGCAATAGAAGCTTCTACCACTTTGTCTTTTCTGCTGACACTTGGGCACGCCCCCGTCCTGGCTGAGCACGGGGCGTGTTCAGGCTTCTGATCTCTTGTTTTGCTTGGGAAGATGCTGTCGTGGGGTCGGGCATGCCACGTCTTGTTCGTTTTCTTGTATTTATGTTAGATTTTGATGTCTTTTTGCTTCTTTTGTTAATTTGAGCTCATTTAATCCTGAAAATACAAAAGGAAGACAAAAGCACACTTTTTCCAACATTAGTACTAAAAAAGGGTTAGTTTTATGCCTCATTTGATGAAATTTATATGTTCCATTTTTAACACATCAAATACCCCCACACTTGAATCTTTGCTTGTTCTCAAGCAAAACTCTTTAATATGTGGCTATTACACTCCCAAATGGAATGGAATGGGTAGGAAAGAAGGTTTTTTTTTTGGGCTTGTCGTAGAGTGTCGGGATTTCCAAGATTCTTTATTTAGTTTTATTTTTATTTATTTACAATCCTATTCGTCATGATTTATTTAAAACTTTTCATAAGATAAATTACTTATTAGGGCATAACATGCCTCTTTAAAATTCTATTTATATACAAGTTCACATACCTCACGGGGATCACTCAACACTCGGCCGAAAATGTATTTTTGTGGATCACTCGAGAGCGGCATGGAACTTACTCCTACCATAGGCTTGCCAAGCAATCAATCCTCCTCCTTTTTAACTTATATACCTTTGTAAATATCAAGAGGACTTTGTGGGTTAAGGGTTAGGCTTGGGTTAAAGGTAGGTGGTTGGTTTGGTGGTTAGTGGTTAGTAGAAAAAGGGCGAAAAGCGTAACAAGTGTCGGTTTTCGTATGACTTTCTATTTTCGTAACTTTTATTTTTGATGAAGCTATTTATTCAAACAAAGTTATTTTTGATGAACTTGTTTGTTTATTTTCTTTTGCTTCATCATCAACAAATTTTTTTTTTTTTTAGTCATATGAAAAATCGAACTTGTTACTAAAACAAAGGGGTAAAAATGAAAAAGGTTTTGGTGGGTAAAAAGGGTGTTTGGTTTGGGTTATGAAATGAAAAGGTTTAGGCTCAAAGGGGTTAACTAGGGGGATTTTGGGTAGGTGGTAAAAAATAATGGTGTAGAAATAAAAAGGTTAGTCCTAATGCCTCCATCATTTACTTACTCGGGTTTTAAGTTGGTAAGGACCGGGAATGTATCGTCATGGCAAGTTCTAGAGTCGTAAGAACCAAGCGGCTATTCACACAAGAAACGAAAAAATGAGCATTTAGTTCTAATGATATGTAATTGTATGCTCAATAAAGGCTCAAAACTCACTTTTGTGGGAATGGGTTTTTTATGTGATCAAGTATATATAATCAAATTTTAACTAAGCTTGTCATGCCTTTTCATAATTTTCTAATGTTGGTTCTTTTTATCATGACGCTATCGGTTGTAAATTTGTAAAAATATAACCTTTTTGAGAACTTGAATTTCCCGAGTTAAACCTAGACAAGTAAAAAAAATGAAAATTTTTGAAAAAATTTGGGGTGATTAGCGGTTCCAATAGAGTTTTGTGTAAGGCTTGTGTTTAGGACTTGCAAGATTCAAGGTTTTAGCATCCCCCCCCCCCACTTAAATTTCACATTGTCCTCAATGTGTCCCAAAAATAAGTTTTTAGGTTGATTGAATGTGTAAAAAGGTGTAAAAAGCAAAAATTTTATGTTACTGGTTACCTGGGCACGACCCCATGTTGATTGAACACGGCCCCGTGCTCAGGTGCCAGTAACGAAAACTTACAGAAGGTGAACACAGGGGCGTGTTGGTTGGACACGACCCCGTGTCTGTCAAGGTCTGCAGAATAAATACAAACAGCAGGTTCAGGAGAGTGGGCACGGGGGCGTGTCGGGTGGACACGGCCCCGTGTGGACAGTCTGCAAAGTTGAAAAAACAGGTTTCTTTCGTCGGTTTCCCTGTCCCGGCCTTAGTAGTACTAATGTTTAGCACTCTAAGCCTCGTATGTACCTGCTTAATCAATAGACACCATACCATACCATAGCAAACATCCTACTTTTACCAATATTCAACATCCATGTCAAAGTTAAAAGAAAAAAAATGCAGAAAATAAAAGAAGTTAAGGAAAGCAAATTGTTCAACACTTGGCACGCAGGCCATCAATTGTTCAAGAGTGGAAAAGGGTTAACCTGGGGAACCATCAAACAACCTCCTCTTCCTCCGCTCCTCCCGCTTATTCCATGGCATCATCATCGTCATCATCATCATCATCCCCTCCATGGCGTGCAATGTGGTCTCGTATATATCCAACATCATCTTGGATGTCGGATATGTTTCTTTCGATAGCTCCGACCCGGTGGTACGTGTTGCTCGCCATGTTATAAGTGTTCCTGGTGCACATAAGGTTTTCCTGCAATAAATCATGCAAACATTGGAAATTAGGAAAACCGCCTCCTGAGGAGGATTGGCCCGGATCACCTTGGGGTTGGTATTGATACTGATGATGTTGCGGAGCTTGGAGGACCAGTGCTTCTTGCGGGTTCCATGCATGACCTTGCATCCTTTGAAAGCTCACCGTCCCGTCCTCCGCCTCATAAATCAGGTTCATTGATCGGCATATGTGTATATCTACCATACCCGACCATGGGCTCCTCTCAAATGACCTAGGTATGTGGGCGAAGTGCCTAAAGAGACGGTACACCCATCCCCCAAAGAAGATAGGAGTCGGTGCACTAGCAAGGCGGTTATGATGCATGTTTTGGAGCATGAGGAACGGAACATCGAGCGGCCTGCGGTTGTGGATGCAGTGGAGGACAACCAAATCTCTTAACCCAACGACGCCACTACTATCATGCCTTTGGCTAAGAGAGTAGCCGAGGAGCCTATGGATGTATCTGTAGAGCGGATCCCTCAGCTTTGTACTCTTAGTGCTGCTCGGATTGTAGTACCCTTCACCAATCTGAGCCCAAATAGCTTGGCGTTCATTTTCACCAATCTCTTTCATTCCTCCAGTATTTTCTTCGTTTCCCGCATCCTCTTCCGCATACAACCCGACAATCGACCCAAATTATGCCATAGAGATCGTGTACCTCGTTCTGCCACATCGAAATGACACCCCGTCATTGTCGAACGGGTCGCACCTTGAGTTGAATGCGAATGTGCTATAGAATTCCAAAGTGCATTCATGGACGGAACGGAGTCGAGTTGTTAGGGCGACTCTGAGTGGTCCAGTGACAATGTTGTTGAAGCGGTCGATTTGAATCACCAAGGTTAGCAAGTCCGTGCATGCTTGCCTCGGGTATCCCTCTGGCCTTGTTTGAAGTATCTCGTATCGAGCTCTAGCATCGAGCTCATTGGCGTTAAATCTTGTGAACTTCCTAGCCATCTGAAAGAATACACCAAAAGTTAGCATGAAACAGAAATATTTTCGGACAAAACTGCAAACAGTGGGCTGGACACGACCCCGTGTTCAGCGGACACGGCCCCGTGTCCATGCGTCTGTTACTCAAAAATTCCATTTTTCGACCCGGTTTCGAAAACTTGAAAATTTTTGGTCCAATAGGTGCGGTTTCCCCCGAAAATGAAACCCTAAGTGCCGTTTTTCCCAAAATAACCCGTTTACCCTATCAATTTTATCTTCTTTTTTTTTTCGGTTCAAGAACAAGGGTTTGGGGTTTTTGTGAGAAATCGGGTGAATCTTTGAACAATACAAGTGTATTTACTTCCCATAACACTAATCTAACTAAATGCAGACAGATCTAAACAAAAATTTGAGGTTCGATCCGGATGAACTTCAAGAACCCTAGATTTTTCCCCAAATTTTTAGTGTTTTAACTACATGCAAGTAACTAATCTAACTACTAAAAGTGATAGAATCATACCTTGATGTTGTTAGAGTGATAGGAGACGTCGAAAATCTGCGAAAAATCGCCTGGAACCAGAGCTTTTTCGGGGAAACGGGGCGTGTGGAATGAAGTAACTGTTTTGAAAAAAGGGGATATATCCCGACTGCAGCGCGGACACGGCCCCGTGTCCAGCGGACACGGCCTCGTGCCGAGCAAAGTTTTGAAATTTTTTTTTTAGTGCTCGTGTGAGTGCCCTTGTTTCCCATAAGCTTTGGTTAGAGAACTTACCGCTTTATTTGTCGTCTCAATCATTCGTAACTTACCAGGTATGATGTTGGTTTCATTCTTCCATCGTTTGGAACGAAATCTCTTCATCTTCATCATCAATGAATCCTTGATAAAGTTTCAGCCGTTGGCCATTGACTTTGAATGGAGGCCCATTTCGAGATTTAATTTCTACTGCACCGTGTGGGAAAATATGGGTGACGGAAAAAGGTCCTGACCACCTAGACTTTAATTTACCTGGAAACAATCGAAGTCGTGAATTAATCAAAAGAACTAGATCCCCTACCCGAAATTCATTAGGTTTGATATGTTTGTCATGCAAATTTTTCATTCTTTCCTTATAAATTTCAGAGTTTGAGTATGCAGAATTCCTAAGTTCGTCTAATTCATTTAATTGACAAAATCGATTTTTACCAGCAAATTCTAAATCTAAGTTTGCATTTTTGATTGCCCAGTAGGCTTTGTGTGCAATTTCTACTGGCAAATGACAACTTTTTCCATAGACTAGCTTATATGGGGTTGTACCTATTGTTGTTTTATAAGCAGTTCGAAAAGCCCATAAAGCATCATCTAATTTATCCGCCCATTCCTTTTTATTTAACCCTACGGTTTTTTCGAGTATTCGTTTTAAACCTCTATTAGTCACTTCGGCTTACCCGTTTGTTTGAGGGTGATATGCTGTTGAGACCCGATGATAGACCCCATATCTTGTTAAAAAAAATTTCAAGTTGATGGTTGCAAAAATGGGTACCTCTATCACTTATTAATGCTTTAGGTGTGCCAAAACGAGAGAATAATTTTTTTCAGAAATCTTACCACGACTCTTCCATCATTTGTTGGAAGTGCCTCGGCCTCGGCCCATTTAGATAAGTAGTCTACCGCCACAAGTATATATTTGTTTCCTTTTGATGGTGGGAAAGGTCCCATAAAGTCGAGTCCCCACACATCAAAAATTTCACAAACAAGAATGCCATTTTGTGGCATTTCGTTTTTGGAAGAAATATTACCTGTTCTTTGGCAAGCATCACATATTTTGACAAGACTTTGGGCGTCTTTGTAAATGGTTGGCCAATAAAATCCTGAATCAAATACCTTTCATGCGGTACTAGCGGCACCATGATGCCCTCCGTACGGACCTTCATGACAGTGGTGGAGAATTCTTCGTGCTTCACTACCATGTACGCATCGTCGGACGAGTTGGTCGGCACACATTTTGAAAAGATATGGATCTTCCCATAAATAGTGTTTCACATTGGCAAAGAACTTTTTTCTTTGATGATGTGGCCACCCTTTGGCGACTATACCGCTAGCTAGGTAGTTAGCGTAGTCGGCGTACCATAGTTCCTCCTTATATTCCACCATTTCCAGGGACTCAGTTGGAAATTTTTCGTTGATTTGCTCGTCCCTGGTTGCCTCCAAAGCTGGGTCTTCTAAGCGCGAAAGATGATCTGCTGCGGTATTTTCTGCTCCTCTTTTGTCTCTGATTTCAATGTCAAATTCTTGGAGGAGTAGAATCCACCGAATCAAACGTGGTTTTGCGTCCTGCTTTTTGAAGAGATATCGAATGGCTGCATGATCTGTATAGACTATAGTTTTAGAAAGAACAAGATAAGAACGAAATTTATCAAAAGAAAATACCACAGCTAGTAATTCTTTTTCAGTTGTTGTGTAATTTTCTTGTGCATCATTAAGTGTTTTACTAGCATAATAAATTGGGTGGAAATGCTTTTCTTTTCTTTGTCCCAAGACAGCTCCAACTGCAAAGTCACTAGCATCACACATGATTTCGAAAGGAAATTTCCAATCAGGCGCTATCATGATAGGTGCATTGACTAACATTTCCTTTAAGGTTAGAAATGCTTGATTGCAATCCTTGTCAAAGATGAAGGGGGCATCTTTTTCAAGTAATTTTGTTAGGGGCCTTGAGATTTTAGAAAAGTCTTTGATAAACCGCCTATAAAATCCGGCATGCCCTAGGAAACTTCTAATAGCTCTTACGGAGGATGGAGATGGTAATCTAGAAATGGTATCTATTTTGGCTCGATCCACCTCCATTCCTTCGCTTGAGATCTTGTGACCGAGTACTATTCCCTCCGTTACCATGAAATGGCATTTTTCCCAATTAAGGGCGAGGTTAGTTTCCTCACATCGGGATAGCATTCGTTCAAGGTTATCGAGGCATTGGTCGTATGAATCCCCAAAGATAGAAAAGTCGTCCATGAAGACTTCCATTGTCTTTTCTATCATGTCATGGAAGATGGCTACCATGCAACGTTGAAATGTTGCGGGGGCATTACATAGACCAAACGGCATGCGTCGATAAGCAAAAGTTCCATAGGGACATGTGAAAGTTGTCTTTTCTTGGTCTTCGGGTGCTATCGGGATTTGAAAGTAACCTGAAAAACCATCCAAGAAACAGTAAAATTTATGACCGGATAATCTTTCTAACATTTGATCAATGAAGGGCAAAGGAAAGTGGTCTTTTCTTGTTGCATCATTTAATCTTCTATAGTCTATACAAACTCTCCATCCTGTGACGGTTCTCGTTGGTATTAATTCATTCTTTTCGTTAGTTATTACTGTCATACCTCCTTTCTTCGGAACTACTTGGACGGGACTTACCCACGGACTATCGGAGATAGGATAGATAAGTCTGGCGTCAAGTAACTTGATGACCTCGTTTTTAACCACTTCTTGAACATTTGGATTTATTCGACGTTGTGGTTGTATAACCGATTTGTAGTCATCATTCATCAAAATTTTGTGTGTGCACATAGAAGGACTAATACCCTTTATGTCTACAAGTTTCCAAGCTATTGCATTTTTATGTTTTTTCAAAAGACTAATTAATTTTTCTTTTTCTAAGCTATCTAATTTAGACGAAATAATTACAGGTAATTTACCCTCTTTGTCTAGAAAAGCATATTCCAAACCTTTTGGAAGTTCTTTGAGCTCAAGTGGTGGGTCTTTAGGAGACTCCTTATTTGGTTGCTCATTTCGATCAAGAACTTTAAAAGTTTGTTCTATGGCGACCTCTTCTTCAACAAAGTGGTCAATCTCTTCACTTGTATCGGGTGGTTCATCTTCATCTTCAATTAGGGGGTCATTATTGCCGAATGGATATTTCATTGACCGTTCGAGATCGACACTTCTTTTAAATGCCCCTAATTGAAGAGGTAGATTGTTGAACTTCCGGTTTTTCAAAGCTTCATGAGTTTTTACAAATGGTCGTCCCAACATTAGAGGAGCGTCATCGAGAATGACAAAGTCGGTCGGGATTACCATTTGATTTGTTTGAACCAATACATCCTCAACTATACCGATTGATTTTATTACTTTCCGATTGGATAGAAAAATGGGTATTTGAAGTGGAGAAAAATCACTAATACTTAATTTTTCGAAAATGTAGTTAGGCATTATGTTAACACAAAGATCTTTATCGATTGTGACATTACTAATAAATGAATTTTGAAAGAAACATGGAACCGGTGTAATGCTAATTTCAAATGGGTCTTCTTTTATTAGCAAAGTTTGATCATTAGTTAACTTAACACTTACCGTTTCGTCAATTTTAGTGTTAGTGTTCAACTCTTTTAAAAACTTAGCATGAGTGGGTACTAAACAATGATTTTCAAAAGAAGGTGACAAGAGATTAATTTTTTCAAAATTAGACTCTTCTTGAATTTTAACGTTGTCGGACTCACCTTTTTCGTTGTTTAACTCATGTGTAGGTTTTTCACTTATTTGTTCTTCCATTTTTACACTTTCGGTTATCTCTTCTTTTTTAATTCTTCTCTTGCGCGGGACTCCTCTTCCCTTGCGCGAGATTCTTTTATACAACGATCGATAACTCTAATGTGTTCTAATATCCTATCGGTCACTTCGGTTATAGAAAAAGAATCGGGATTTTCTAAGCTTGAATCCGGTTGTTCGACCTTTTGTTCCTCATAGTACCCATATGAAGTCGATGGTTCGCACCATTGTTCTTCATTGTAAGCATATGATGGACAAGGTTCGTAGTTTTGTTCTTCATAATACTCATATGAGGTCGATGGTTCGCACCATTGTTCCTCATAATAAGCATACGAAGGTGGTGGCTCATATCTTGGTTCCTCAAAGTATGAGTATGAAGGCTCATACCTTAGTTCATCAAAATATGAGTATGAGGGAGGAGGTTCATACCTTTGGTCTTCATAGGAAGTGTATGAAGTTGATGGCTCGTACCTGGGCTCCTCATAGTATGTGTATGAATTGGATGGTTGATATGAGTGATTATTTTGAACCACGCGTGAGTTACGACAATTAGTGCAATAATTACCCCTATAATCATCCTCCTCATAGGTGTAGTTGTAACCTCCTGAGTATTGATCCATAAGAATCACTCAGCAGACCACAACCAAGTCTCGAGATCAGAAAACAAAAATAAAAATGGAAAGAGAGGCTGGACACGGCCCCGTGTTCAGTGAGCACGGCCCCGTGTTCAGAATCTGTATCTGGGCGTTTTAATTAAATTTACTGATTTTGTTGAGCACGGGGGCGTGTTCAGTGAGCACGGCCCATGTTCATGCTACTGTTACTGGGTGTTTTTATGAAAATGTGCAGCACGGCCCCGTGTTCAGCGAACACGGCCCCGTGTACAGGCTACTGTAAATGCAAATCTAAACTAAAATGCAGAAAAATGTGCGCGCTTTTAAAAAGGTTTTGAAAAACTGATTAGGCCGTTGATTCCTAACTTTCTTAAAATCCTTGTGTCCCCCGCAACGGCGCCAAAAACTTGATGCGTGTGAAGTGTTATATATATTAGGTGTATATTTTAAGCCCCTTTAACACTTATTTTTAGCCAAGTTTTAAATTTATAAAACATGATATTTTACTAACACTAAACACACATATGGGCAAGTGCACCCATCGTGAGCGTAGTATAGTGTTGGCAAGATACCGAGGTCGTCCAAGGACACAAGAGCTTTTAGTACCGGTTTATCCTCAACGTCTAATCAAAATAAAAAGTTTAGAAAAATGTTTTTAACTAAGAAAAATAAAAACTAACTAAATGCTGAAAAATAAAATAAAAAGAAAAACAGATAGACAAGATGAATCACTTGGTTCCGACTCGTATCTAATGTAACCTTTGATTATTTCCGCACTTTTGCACATATTTAAGAGATTATCTTAGTTATTGTAGTAGGCCCCTCTTTTGAAGGTGACGTTACCCTCACCCTAGTAGTTTGAGTCAGCAAGGATACAATCCTAAAAGGGTAGATTATTGGAAGATAATTAATTAAGTTATTAATGCAAATTATGGTAGGCCCCTCTTTTGGAGGTGACGTTACCCTCGACTAAGTATTCTGAGTCAGCAGGGATACAGTCCTAAATAGCCGGGTTATAGTATTAATAGTAGTTAACTTATGACGGGATCAAAGAGTTTGGACCCCCGCCATCCAATACCGTTAAGTATTGAAGGAGGTCCTACTAAATTTGACCCAGGTCCATTGCAGGACCTCTAAACGCTGAACAATGGCAAGACCTTTACCAAACCGTTCCCTTAACCCCCGACCAGGTAGCCAACATACCTCCATATAGACCGTGGAGATATGAATGGTGAAAATATTTTATTTTATATAGACAGTAAAATAATGCCAAGACACCACGGACAAACGATAAGGAAAGATCACCTTCAACATAAGCAACTAGTTATTAAAGTCATTAATACAAAACCAAGTAAAAAGTGCAAAAGATTAGAAATAAAAAGTATTACACTAGACACTTTGTCTTCACCAAGTGATGTAAGAGACTTAGGCAAACATGGCCTTGATTGTCAAGAACTCTTACGATCAATCTTAGATCCCAAGATGACTCACACACTCTATGATGGACAATGGATGATGGTAGTGGATGATGGTGTTATGGTGGTGGTGGGTGGTGGGTGAAGTGTGAGAGAGGTGGTGTGCCAAGGGATGGTTTGAGCTTGAGCCAAGCACTTCTATTTATAGGCTGAACAGAAGCTCGGGCACGGCCCCGTGTCCAGTGGGCACGGCCCCGTGTCCACATCCTTCTCTTTCTTCATTTAATGTTGTTTTGTCTTTTTAGTTGACCACGCCCCCGTGTCCGCTGAGCACGACCCCGTGGTGCAGAAGAACCTTTGTACTATGCAGATTTGCTGGATTGTGCGAATCTTATAGTTGACCACGGCCCCGTGTCCGCTGAGCATGGCCCCGTGGTGGGCAATAGAAGCTTCTACCACTTTGTCTTTTCTCCTGACACTTGGGCACGCCCCCGTGCTGGCTGAGCACGGGGCGTGTTCAGGCTTCTGATCTCTTGTTTTGCTTGGGAAGATGCTGTCGTGGGGTCGGGCATGCCACGTCTTGTTCCTTTTCTTGTATTTATGTTAGATTTTGATGTCTTTTTGCTTCTTTTGTTAATTTGAGCTCATTTAATCCTGAAAATACAAAAGGAAGACAAAAGCACACTTTTTCCAACATTAGTACTAAAAAGGGGTTAGTTTTATGCCTCATTTGATGAAATTTATATGTTGCATTTTTAACACATCAGTATCTACATCACTTTCTAATTCTGGAAAAATAGGTATTCTTTTTGAATGAGATTTGACTGATTCTGTACTCAAGATTTGAGCAATAAGAGCTGATTTCTTTAAAAATTCTTTATCTGGCACATATTTGTCCCAGCTAAAACCTTCTGCTACTTTTTCATCATCTTGATTAACAAGATATGCTTTCTTCTTCTCAACTTTAATGGCACGAGATGATGATGGTTGTTGTTGATCTAGTTGATGAAAGATTGATTTTTGATAATAATTGTTGTTTCCAGATGAGCTTTGTCTTTCAGTTGCTTCTTTATTTTTGCATTCTCTTTTAAAATGTCCTTTTTCTTTGCAACGAAAACACGTGACTTTTGATTTGTCAGAACCTATTGGAGAAGCTCCCATTTCACAAAAATCATCTCTACCGGTGATTTGTTGAAATTTTTCTGCTCTTCTAACTGCACTAGCCAAACACCACTTTATATCCATCAACTCAAGTTCTTCAGCATCAATCTGATCATAATCCTCTTTTGTGAGCATTGGATTTCCAATTCTACCAGCAACTAAACTTTCATATGACTCTAACATAGTAACCAGAGATGCCATGTGTTGCTTAGCCATTTCCGGAGAAAGATTTTGACCATTTTGAATCTTCAAAGTAACATTACATTGCAGATTCGTTGAATTCTGTCGCTTAGGACTTGGTGTTGCACAATTTGGATCAAAACTTGAAAATGATGATGAATAACCTCCACTCTGAGTTGTAGTGCTAACTTTTGAACCAGAAGAACCATCAGCACTAAAAGCAGTCTTGATCTTTGGACTTGGAGTAGTTTCAAATTTATTTCCTCTGTAATACAAACTGACATCTTGTTGTGCATTTGGATTAGACATGATGGCTGTTTTCTGAATGTCCAATTCATGTTCTTCAATTTTCTGAATGAACTTTGCCAAATTCATATTTTCAGACTTTCTCATGTGCTTTAAAATCAACAAATAAGTTCCCCATTTTTGTTGTGGTAACGCATCGGCTAACTTATCAACCCACTCTTCATCATCTTTCTTTATTTCCAATCTTCCCATTTCTAAAACAAGATGACAATATCTATCAATGGTTGCTTTTGTTGACTCTCCTTCAAATGCTACAAACATATCAAATGATTTCTTCAGTAAAGCCTTTTTGTTCTTGATCATATCAGCGCTTCCCTTGAATTTCTGAATCAATGCAGTCCAAATTGATCTGGCTGTACTCTCATGTTGAAGTAAAACAAATATATCTTCTTTAACTGCTTGTTGAAGAATACTGATCATCATTTTTTCACTTGTATATTTCAATTTTTCATCATCTGAATAGTCACTAAAAGCTTTTTCAATCCCACGTTCATTTTTCGGTTTCTCGTAATTTTTCTCTAATGAACACCATGCGTCAAATTTATAAGCTTGCACCTAGTTTTCAAATCGATTTTGCCATCCTCTAAAATCTTCGATGTACATAAGCTTTGGCGGTTTTTGATAAGTTCTCGTCTCGTTCTCACTGTAAAGAGTTTCAGCAGCTGTGACTGGAGCAACCGGTGTAGCAAACGCATTGTAGAATTCCTCTTCCATGTTTCGATACAAACTTTTTCTCAAAAACACAAGTTCAAACGAAATTATCCAAACGAAATAATCTCCTCACACGAAATCACTTTTGGTGCGAAATTGTGACAACCCTCAAAATCCCATGTATACCGTACAATTTATTAATGAAAATTAATGTGCTTGACGACTGTGTGAAATTACCTAACTGCTTTCTGATATCTGTGTTATACTTACATGTGCATATTAACATACTAGTAGTAAACAAAAAGTTACTAAAAAGTCCTGTGTGCTTTCCTGAGTGTTAAAAATTAAAAACGTTGCAAAAATATATATGTAGGACGCTTTACGGATTAATTAAGCAGTTTAACGGAACAGTGTCGAACCGGACAACCGGACTTTACCCGGAACATAGAAATATTGCCAAACACATTGTTTTTACTTTTCTGAGCTAGTTAGGGTCCCCGAACACCCTAACACACCTTATATTACACAACACACAATAAACTACTAAATTAACCTTAACCCACTAACTAGTTAGTAACTAGAATAATTGAAACCCAACCCCATAAACCCCCCTTTGTTTTTGACGGTTTCATGAGGGTGGGACAACCACACCCCTCTTTTGATTATTTAAATGCCATTGTTCGACAATAAGGGGACATTCTACCTATTGGATCATAGTAAACATGGATTATAAATAAGTATCATGGATAATCATACTCTCATTTTTCAACACACACAAACTTCAAGCTTTTCTCTCCTTCCCTCCCTCATCCCTCACGGCTCCACCACACCTCCACCATACCACCACCTTCAAGCCTCCTACAAGCCATTTTCTTACATACAAAGGTGCAAGGGATCACATAAGGAAGCTCGGTGCACTCGGAATCTCAAGGACCTCACTACGTTTCTTTTATCCACCACTTTTACGCCTTCGATCTTCCCTAGCCTTGTCCTAGTTGTAAGTGCTTCTAAACACCTCCTTGATCTTGTCTAAAGTGGTTAATAAGAAATTTGTCGGATAAAAATCATGAACACTATAGAACAAAACTAAAAGTCTACTAAAAATGATGAACATGTTGGTTAAAGAATGAATATTAGTGTAAAACTCTTGGATCTTGTTTTGTTATGATTCTTGGTTGATTATCTGATATTTTGCTGGTTAGTATTGATGTTTGATGTTGTTGTGATGAATAAACTTGCTAACGGAATCAATCGAACACGAACTAGGAAGTTAAATACTGAAAACAGAATCTGTCCAAGTTTTACAGCCAACTTCAGTTGGCTGTAAACAGGTCATAAACTATCCGAAAAACTGATATTTTGAGTCTAAAATGTGTTATTATGAAATACGGTTCTAATGGAACCGGAATCGTAATTTTTGGACTTCGTTTACTATTTTTAAAGCGTCATTTCGTAACAACAACAAGAGCTGCATTTTTTTGCTGAAAATATATGTTTTGTTTTCTGTCATAACTCGGGTTCTGTGTAGAGTTGGATCATGAAACTTGTACTGTAGATGACCACTGATGTATTTGTAATTACCCCACTGAAATTTCGTAAATCGGACTTACGATGAATTTTTAATAAATTGTTCTGTGGACTGTGGTCAGAAATTGACAAATCTGAGATCAGTCCGGAAAATGATTTTTTATAAAATATTGGTAATGAACTAGACCCCGATATTTTTACACAATAATATTTGGATCGTTTGAGACATTCTGTAAAAATTTGGGAATTTTTGGAATAAGATAACTGTTTATTAAAATGTCCGAAAACAGCCCGGTTTTGAATATCAGAGCTGAAATGACATAAGTTGTAATTTGCGTATCTAAATGTCGAGTATGTTGTCTGTGAATGATATAACATGTTATATGTGTTATGTACAATATCGTATGTTTTTTTATGAGTGGGGAATGGATGGGAAGTTTATATGGGCATAAATCGTTAAAGTGTGTACCTGTTATGTGGTAGAAGTAATGTGCAAATAAACCGTACGTAGGATACGTGTTATGCATGAGAAACTGATTGTTATCCGTACCTTATTAGGACGTGATTGACCGACCTTGACTGTTAACTATATTTGAGAATCTAACCGAGCAAACCGAGGTGAGTTCATACTTTTCTACAAAGCATGGTAAATTCCCGGTGGGAATGGGTACAGGAATAGGGATTCCTCGTCCTTTGAGACGCGTTTAGGAATGTGAATTCCTCGTCCTTGAGACGTGTTCAGGAATGTAAATTCCTCGTCCTGTTGGGACGTGTTAGACTTACTGGACTAGAACTCTATCAGCGAAGTCCCTCCCTTTTTGTATCGACTTAATCGCCGAGGCTATGGCGAGCGGGTCATTAGTTAATAGCGCTATTAGGTTTAACAAACCTCACACCGTGCCAGTTGGACGGGTGTGTACTAATGGACTATGGCACGTCGGTGGTGATAGAACACCGACGCTAGGGCACAATTGATTTTTGTTAGTAGTCGATATGATAAACGAGTCTGGTAGTTTAAAATACTGGGGTAGCTCCCCACGGCCAAAGTGCCGGGCTGGATAGCCAGGGAAGGTGGACATGGGATGGTTAACTAATAAACGTTTTCGAACTATGGGGTAACCCCCACGGCTGGATAGCCGAATGAGATTAAACTACGTTTTTGGAAACAACTCTAAAATGGACAACCAACCGTGAACTCACTCAACTTTGTTGTTGACTCGTTATTACATGCTTTGCAGGTCGTTAGATGCTATGGAGCTTGCATATGGAGGTGGTCGTTGTGGGATGCGAACCGATATATCCCGTACTTAATAAATAAACTTTATGAACTTATTAAACCTACGTTTTGGACGTTAAACTTATGAACTATGGACTTATATTTTGAACTTATGTTTTATGCTTCCGTTGTTAACCTAAAATCGGTTTACTTCCTTTCGGTCACCAATCGTATTGTGTTTGATTTTATTTACTTAATTATGTTGTTCAATATGATTGGTGGCTCGATCCTGGTCACGTCACGCCTCCAAGCGGTGGTACTCCGCATGGTGGATTTTGGGGGTGTGACAGATTGGTATCAGAGCCATTGGTTATAGTGAACTTGGTTTTAAAAAGGGAAAAGTTTTTGATAAAACCAGGCTATAACCGGTACAGTACTCAACGATCCACAACGACGCTTCGCTCCACATGCAAGACTCAACACACTAGGTGGTATGATTTAAATTTATATTTCTTACTTGCTAGATTACTTTTGTCCGGTGTGGTGTTTATGGTGTGTTTATTTAGGGTAGTAGCATGTTGTCTATTAGCCCTACTGCATCCTTTATGATATGCAATTGTTTACTTGAAATTTGACAAATGGTGGTCAAATTCTATTCTAATTTCTCGTCACCCCTCTGTGACAACTGTTTATGCATTCTATCTATTTACACGCTTAACTCGACATGACGTCACCATCTGACCCTCCGTGCATTCGGCTTGTACGTCAACATTCACGAAGACCCGACCTGGCTCAAACGAACTTGGGTTTTGGAGAACTATACCCACGCATCCCCGTTGACGGACCTCATCATCTCCACTGGTCGTCGTTACCAGAAACGAAGCAGCCACAGTTACGCGCGTTCGTCGCTTTGCAACTCGCAACTCTACCAACCAAACTCTATTTTGAACAAGTGATATACTTCCGTGAATCGTGATGCAACGAACCTCTCTTTTTGTGTCATGCCACCACACCTCACTACTAGAATTGCTTCTAAGCGACATATTACTTGGTTGAATTTTATGTTATTGGTGGACCCCTATTTTCGCTCGATTCTTCGCATGAACCTCATTAACTCCCTGTTTCTTCGATTGGCAACTGATTTAACAAAACGCCAACAACCACACCACTATTTCCACCGATCACAAGTTTACCCCCATTACCTTATTGGGTGGTTAATGCTTCTTCTACTTGATTTACTCTTTCGAAAACCCAACCTAGCGAATGGATGCCCTTACTGATAGGATAGTCCTCAGGACGCTCAAGGAGAGAAATATGGATTACTCAACCTACAGGTGAACACGAAAATCTATACGCTTACCTGACCCGCCTTACACTATAAGAAATCATACTATTCCATGATAGTCTTCTTAAAAACGTGGAATCTTTATACTAGCTTTTGTACCGACACATGATTATTGGTTTATGTTATGTCTAATTTCTACCATTTGCTTAGACCAAACCGTCATTCTCTTACCACAGTGACATTTCGTTCTCGCTCCACCATGCAAAGACACTGAAATGAACACCCTCTAGCATAGAGAGTTTGGAAGGCTCGACTCTCGATCCTCGGTGATCACTCCTTGAAACCTTCAGAGTGATGCAAAGAATGATCCCAACGCAGTAATGGGTAAGTTCCTTCTGGACGACTTCTTTGTTACTGTTTTATTCGATTCGGGTGCCGACACTAGTTATGTGTCCTTAAAAGTTAGCCAAATGCTTAAGCGCACTCCAATACTTCTGAACACCAAACACACGGTAGAACTAGCTAACGGTAAAAGTCTTGAAGCCACACACGTAGTTAAAGGTTGTAACCTCGTCTTAGCTGGTCAGACTTTCCCTATCAATCTTATTCCTATCACACTTGGTAGTTTCGACATCGTTATTGGGATGGATTGGCTATCTCATCATCAAGCGGAGATTGTTTGCAAGGAGAAAATCGTCCGCATTCCTTGTCCTGGTGAAGAACCTCTCGTGATTCGTGGCGACAAGAGTGGCGCTGTCGAAGGCATCATCTCTTTTCTTAAGGCCCAGAAATGTCTACGAAAGGGCCACACTGCCATTTTAGCACTCGTTACTGACACATCAACGGAAGAGAAGAGAATTGAGGACATTCCTATTGTGCGCGATTTTCCTGAGGTATATCCTGAGGAATTACCTGGTCTTCCGCCTCATCGCCAAGTTGAGTTTCAAATCGAGCTAGCTCCTGGAGCAGCACCAGTAGCTCGAGCGCCATATCGTCTAGCCCCATCAGAACTCGAAGAACTGTCTACGCAACTACAAGAACTCTTGGAAAAGGGTTTCATACGTCCTAGCTCTTCGCCCTGGGAGCTCCAGTACTATTCGTAAAGAAGAAAGACGGTACCTTCAGAATGTGTATTGACTACCACGAACTTAACAAGGTGACCGTGAAGAATCGTTATCCTCTCCCACGCATTGACGACTTGTTCGACCAGTTGAAAGGGTCGAGCTATTACTCTAAGATTGATTTGAGATCGGGATACCATCAGCTGAGAGTCCGAGAGGAGGACGTCTCCAAAACAACATTCAGAACTCATTACGGCCATTACGAGTTTCTAGTTATGCCATTCGGGCTGACGAATGCACCAGCAGTCATCATGGATCTCATGAACCGAGTGTGCAAACCTTACCTGGATAAGTTCGTTATTGTGTTCATCGACGATATCCTGATCTATTCAAAGAGTCAGGAGGAACACGAGCAGCATCTACGACTTATGCTGGAACTTCTTCGAAAAGAGCAGTTGTATGCCAAGTTTTCGAAATGTGACTTCTGGCTTCGCGAAGTCCACTTTCTAGGCCATGTGGTAAACAAGGATGGAATTCATGTGGATCCATCTAAGGTTGATTCGATCAAGAACTGGCCTGCACCCCGTACACCAACAGAAATCCGCCAATTCTTGGGTTTGGAAGGATATTACAGAAGATTTATCAAGGATTTCTCAAAGATTGCGCAACCTCTCACCTCCCTAACTCAGAAAGGTGTCACCTATCGTTGGGGTGATGCACAGGAGTCCGCGTTTCAGCACCTGAAAGATAGACTTTGTAGCGCGCCTATCCTCTCATTGCCTGAAGGCACGGAAGATTATGTGGTTTATTGTGGCGCTTCCATCCAAGGACTTGGTTGCATGTTGATGCAATGTGACAAGGTGGCCTACGCATCACGCCAACTTAAGGTTCACGAAAGGAACTACACTACGCACAACTAGGAGTTGGGAGCAGTTGTCTTTGCGCTCAAGATATGGAGACATTACCTGTACGGTACCAAGTGCACCATTTACACCGATCACAGGAGTCTCGAGCATATCTTTAAGCAAAAGGAGTTAAACATGCGACAACGCCGATGGGTCGAACTCTTGAATGATTATGAATGCGCTATCAAATACCATCCGGGCAAGGCCAATGTTGTGGTTGACGCCCTCAGTCGAAAGGATACTTTACCCAAGCGTGTACGTGCGTTACAGCTTACCATCCAATCTAACCTTCCCGCTCAGATTCGCGATGCTCAGGTTGAAGCATTGAAAGCAGAGAACATCAGGGCTGAGTCCTTACGAGGATCGAGGCAGCGGCTAGAACAAAAGGAAGACGGTGCCTACTATGTTATCGGACGCATCTGGGTTCCACTTTATGGGGGATTACGCGAGCTTGTGATGGATGAAGCACACAAGTCTCGTTATTCAGTACATCCTGGTTCGGATAAGATGTACCACGACCTAAAGACTACGTATTGGTGGCCTGGCATGAAAGCCCACATAGCAACCTACGTCAGTAAGTGCTTGACTTGTGCGAGAGTCAAGACTGAATATCAGAAACCATCAGGCCTACTTCAACAACCAGAGATCCCGAAATGGAAATGGGAGCAAATTTCCATGGATTTCGTTACTGGTCTGCCTAGATCTCAACGCGGAAATGATACCATTTGGGTGATCGTAGATCGACTGACCAAGTCTGCACATTTTCTGGCTATCAAAGAAACGGATAAGTTTTCTACTCTTGCAGACATTTACCTAAAGGAAGTGGTAGCAAGGCACGGAGTGCCAACCTCTATTATATCTGATCGTGACGCGCGTTTTACTTCTGAACTGTGGCAAGCAATGCACAAGTCTTTTGGCTCACGTTTAGATATGAGCACCGCTTATCACCCACAGACAGATGGGCAATCTGAACGCACCATCCAAACCCTTGAAGACATGCTTAGGGCATGTGTAATCGACTTCGGCAATGGCTGGGAAAAACACCTCCCGCTAGTGGAGTTTTCATATAACAACAGCTACCATACCAGCATCCAAGCCGCTCCGTTTGAGGCATTGTACGGACGCAAATGCCGATCACCTCTCTGTTGGGCAGAAGTTGGTGACAGCCAAATCACTGGCCCAGAACTTGTGGTAGACACAACTGAGAAGATTGCTCAGATACGACAGCGAATGGCGGCAGTTCGTGACCGTCAGAAAAGTTATGCTGATAAGGGAAGAAAACCACTCGAGTTCCAGGTTGGGGATCGAGTGCTACTCAAAGTCTCACCTTGGAAAGGTGTAGTTCGCTTTGGCAAACGAGGCAAACTCAATCCATGTTATGTCGGACCATTCGAAGTCACCGAGAAAATTGGCAAAGTCGCTTACAGGTTGAATCTACCTGAAGAACTCAGCGAGTTCACAATGTTTTCCACGTGTCAAATCTGAAGAAGTGTCTGTCAGATGAGACCCTTAAAGTTCCTCTCAAGGAACTCACAGTCGACGACCAGCTGCGATTCGTCGAGGAACCAGTAGAGATTACGGATCGAGATGTTAAGATTCTCAAGCGCACAAGAATACCTCTCGTTCGAGTTCGTTGGAATGCACGTCGTGGCCCAGAGTATACCTGGGAATGAGAAGACCAAATGAAACTCAAGTATCCCCAGCTGTTTATGAAAAACGCAACCACTACTGAGGCTGAAGCTACTGCAAAATTTCGGGACGAAATTCCAAATCAACGGGGGGATGATGTGACACCCCAGGAAAATCAGGAAAATCAGGAAAACAACGCAACTTAACTAACTTTCTCAGTAACCACGCGCTAAATTTCAGGACGAAATTCTCTTAACAGGGGGAGAATGTGACAACCCTCAAAATCCCATGTATTCCGTACAATTTATTAATGAAAATTAATGTGCTTGACGACTGTGTGAAATTACCTAACTGCTTTCTGATATCTGTGTTATACTTACATGTGCATATTAACATACTAGTAGTAAACAAAAAGTTACTAAAAAGTCCTGTGTGCTTTCCTGAGTGTTAAAAATTAAAAACGTTGCAAAAATATATATGTAGGACGCTTTACGGATTAATTAAGCAGTTTAACGGAACAGTGTCGAACCGAACAAACGGACTTTACCCGGAACATAGAAATATTGCCAAACATATTGTTTTTACTTTTCTGAGCTAGTTAGGGTCCCCGAACACCCTAACACACCTTATATTACGCAACACACAATAAACTACTAAATTAACCTTAACCCACTAACTAGTTAGTAACTAGAATAATTGAAACCCAACCCCATAAACCCCCCTTTGTTTTTGACGGTTTCATGAGGGTGGGACAACCACACCCCTCTTTTGATTATTTAAATGCCATTGTTGGACAATAAGGGGACATTCTACCTATTGGATCATAGTAAACATGGATTATAAATAAGTATCATGGATAATCATACTCTCATTTTTCAACACACACAAACTTCAAGCTTTTCTCTCCTTCCCTCCCTCATCCCTCACGGCTCCACCACACCTCCACCATACCACCACCTTCAAGCCTCCTACAAGCCATTTTCTTACATACAAAGGTGCAAGGGATCACATAAGGAAGCTCGGTGCACTCGGAATCTCAAGGACCTCACTACGTTTCTTTTATCCACCACTTTTACGCCTTCGATCTTCCCTAGCCTTGTGCTAGTTGTAAGTGCTTCTAAACACCTCATTGATCTTGTCTAAAGTGGTTAATAAGAAATTTTTCGGATAAAAATCATGAACACTAGAGAACAAAACTAAAAGTCTACTAAAAATGATGAACATGTTGGTTAAAGAATGAATATTAGTGTAAAACTCTTGGATCTTGTTTTGTTATGATTCTTGGTTGATTATCTGATATTTTGCTGGTTAGTATTGATGTTTGATATTGTTGTGATCAATAAACTTGCTAACGGAATCAATCGAACACGAACTAGGAAGTTAAATACTGAAAACAGACTCTGTCCAAGTTTTACAGCCAACTTCAGTTGGCTGTAAACAGGTCATAAACTCTACAAAAACTGATATTTTGAGTCTAAAACGTGTTATTATGAAATACGGTTCTAATGGCACCGGAATCGTAATTTTTGGACTTCGTTTACTATTTTTAAAGCGTCATTTCGTAACAGCAACAAGAGCTGCATTTTTCTGCTGAAAATATATGTTTTGTTTTCTGTCATAACTCGGGTTCTGTGTAGAGTTGGATCATGAAACTTGTACTGTAGATGACCACTGATGTATTTGTAATTACCCCACTGAAATTTCGTAAATCAGACTTACGATGAATTTTTAATAAATTGTTCCGTGGACTGTGGTCAGAAATTGATAAATCTGAGATCAGTCCGGAAAATGATTTTTCATAAAATATTGGTAATGAACTAGACCCCGATATTTTTACACAATAATATTTGGATCGTTTGAGACATTCTGTAAAAATTTGGGAATTTTTGGAATAAGATAATTGTTTTATTAAAACGTCCGAAAACAGCCCGGTTTTGAATATCAGAGCTGAAATGACATAAGTTGTAATTTGCGTATCTAAATATCGAGTATGTTGTCTGTGAATGATATAACATGTTATATGTGTTATGTGCAATATCGTATGTTTGTTTATGAGTGGGGAATGGATGGGAAGTTTATATGGGCATAAATCGTTAAAGTGTGTACCTGTTATGTGGTAGAAGTAATGTGCAAATAAACCGTACGTAGGATACGTGTTATGCATGAGAAACTGATTGTTATCCGTACCTTATTAGGACGTGATTGACCGACCTTGACTGTTAACTATATTTGAGAATCTAACCGAGCAAACCGAGGTGAGTTCACACTTTTCTACAAAGCATGGTAAATTCCCGGTGGGAATGGGTACAGGAATAGGGATTCCTCGTCCTTTGAGACGCGTTTAGGAATGTGAATTCCTCGTCCTTGAGACGTGTTCGGGAATGTAAATTCCTCGTCCTGTTGGGACGTGTTAGACTTACTGGACTAGAACTCTATCAGCGAAGTCCCTCCCTTTTTGTATCGACTTAATCGCCGAGGCTATGGCGAGCGGGTCATTAGTTAATAGCGCTATTAGGTTTAACAAACCTCACACCGTGCCAGTTGGACGGGTGTGTACTAATGGACTATGGCACGTCGGTGGTGATAGAACACCGACGCTAGGGCACAATTGATTTTTGTTAGTAGTCGATATGATAAACGAGTCTGGTAGTTTAAAATACTGGGGTAGCTCCCCACGGCCAAAGTGCCGGGCTGGATAGCCAGGGAAGGTGGACATGGGATGGTTAACTAATAAACGTTTTCGAACTATGGGGTAACACCCACGGCTGGATAGCCGAATGAGATTAAACTATGTTTTTGGAAACAACTCTAAAATGGACAACCAACTGTGAACTCACTCAACTTTGTTGTTGACTCGTTATTACATGCTTTGCAGGTCGTTAGATGCTATGGAGCTTGCATATGGAGGTGGTCGTTGTGGGATGCGAACCGATATGTCCCGTACTTAATAAATAAACTTTATGAACTTATTAAACCTACGTTTTGGACGTTAAACTTATGAACTATGGACTTATATTTTGAACTTATGTTTTATGCTTCCGCTGTTAACCTAAAATCGGTTTACTTCCTTTCGGTCACCAATCGTATTATGTTTGGTTTTATTTACTTAATTATGTTGTTCAATATGATTGGTGGCTCGATCCTGGTCACGTCACGCCTCCAAGCGGTGGTACTCCGCATGGTGGATTTTGGGGGTGTGACAGAAATAACCAGCAATACAACTTCAAACGAAATAAGCTTTCACACGAAATAAGACTTCAAACGAAAACACTTGGTGCGAAATACCGGTTTCAAACGAAATAGCACCAACTCAAACGAAATAACCTTTTTGGTGCGAAATTATTCACACGAAATAACAACTTGGAACGAAATAACCTAATTTCGTGCGAAATTAAGTATATTTACCAAGCGAAATAGCAATTTCAAGTGAAATTAATTGCCTATTTCATGCGAAATACTGCTGACGTCATCCTGAACGATCTGATTTTCAAGCGAAATTACCAATTTTATCAGTTTTAAATCGAATTAAGGTCCAATTCTTTCAAGGATTCATTAAAACACTGTTTCGCATGTAATGTATAAAATTCAATTCATTTTGACCGTGAATTTTGTTAATTTTAAGAAAGAAGGTGTAGAAAACAGATTTTCAAGCTGAAATTGGTAAGAACTCTTCCTCCTGAGCTCTGATACCACTTGTAGGATCGTTTTCACGACCAAACGAGTCGTTATGAAGAGTTCTCGATCAATCAAAAGGCGGAAACAGATGAATTGACTTGAAAACAGCTTGATTCACTTCTAATTGTCTTGTTTATTGATTTAACAGGTTTACAGATCACTTGACACGTCGGCAGCACTTCGGTACCAGAATCTAATTTCGTTACAAATGACACAGACCAAACACCTATATATAGGCAAGTTAATTTCGCATGAACCTACACAAGCGAAATCAACTTCATGCGAAACAGTAATTTCGTACGAAATTACCAAGTAATTTCATGCGAAATTACCAAGTAATTTCGTGCGAAATTACCAGATTACCATTTCATGCGAAATTATCTTCTAACCTATTTTCTCGAACTACGTGCCCTGATCTAACAATTCTAATACAAGACTCGATACAAGACGAAGTCAACAGACGTCTGCACTAACAGTTTCTAGGTTTAGCTGGGTATTATCGCCGATTCATTGAGGATTTTTCTAAAATCGCTCAACCGCTGACCTCCCTTACTCAAAAGGGCAAGAAGTACGAATGGGGAGATAAACAAGAGGAAGCTTTTCAGTTGCTAAAGAATAAGCTTTGCGATGCACCTATTTTATCCCTACCCGAAGGCACCGATGACTTCGTGGTATGTTGTGACGCCTCGCGTCAGGGATTGGGCTGCGTGCTGATGCAGCGACAGAAGGCTATCGCTTATGCTTCATGCCAGTTGAAAGTTCATGAGAAGAACTACACCACACATGATTTGGAATTAGGCACAGTGGTGTTTGCATTGAAGATTTGGCGACATTATCTGTATGGTACGCGCTATACGATCTTTACAGATCACAAGAGCTTACAGCACATATTCGACCAGAAGGAGCTTAATATGAGACAGCGATGATGGGTTGAGTTGTTAAACTATTATGATTGCGAAATCAAATATCACCCAGGTAAGGCGAATGTGGTGGCAGACGCCTTAAGTCGGAAAGAGATGATTAAGCCCATAAGGGTTAGGGCTTTGGAGATGATTATACAAACGGACCTCTCGTTACGCATTCGTGCTGCGCAGAGAGAAGCCCTTAAGGAAGAAAACCTTAAGGATGAGTATCTCCGTGGGATGGAGAAGAAGTTGATACCCAATGAGGAAGGAACCTTGTGTTTCATGGGACGAATTTGGGTTCCCCTCTTTGGTGGTCTTAGAGATGTTATTTTCGATGAAGCTCATAGATCGAGGTACTCAATCCACCCAGGATCGAATAAGATGTACCAAGATTTGAAAGATTTCTACTGGTGGCCAAGATTGAAAGGTGATGTTGCAACTTATGTTGGAAAATGTTTGACTTGTGCCAAAGTGAAGGCCGAGTATCAGAAGCCTTCAGGTCTCCTACAGCAACACGAGATACCCATGTGGAAGTGGGAGCATATCTCGATGGACTTCATAACCAAGTTTCCAAAGACACCCAGAGGTCATGATACGATTTAGGTAACCGTAGACCGTCTGACAAAGTCTGCACACTTTTTGCCAATCAGAGAGAAGGATAACACAGGTAAGCTAGCTGAGCTGTACCTAAGGGAGATAGTTGCACGACATGGAGTGACTATCTTTATTATATCTGACAGAGACGGAAGATTTATGTCAAGGATTTGGCAATCTTTCCAAGAAGCGTTTGGTTCACAGTTGAACTTAAGCACCGCATTTCACCCACAGACGGATGGCCAAAGTGAGAGGAAGATTCAGACATTAGAGGATATGTTACGAGCTTGCATAATGAACTTGGGTGGCAGTTGGGACACTCACCTGCCTTTGGTTGAGTTCTCCTATAACAACAACTACCATACAAGCATTCAAGCTGCACCGTTTGAAGCTCGCTGCGGACGGAAGTGTCGATCGCCGTTATGCTGGGCAGATGCAGGCGATAGATAGCTAGTTGGTCTCGAATTGGTTCAAGTGATGACAGATAAGATCATGCAGATCCGAGAGCGCATCAAGGCGGCTCGCGATCGACAAAAGAGCTATGCGGACCAAAGAAGGAAACCTTTGGAGTTTGAAGTGGGAGATATGGTTTTGTTAAAAGTCTCACTTTGGAAAGGTGTGGCACGCTTTGGGAAGCGTGGAAAGTTAAACCCATGATTCATTGGACCGTTCAAAATCCTGGAAAGGATTGGTCTTGTAGCTTACAAGTTGGAACTACCTGCAGAGCTTAATGGTGTTCATGATACATTCCATGTATCTAACCTAAAGAAGAGTCCAACCCAGGAGACGGTGGTTATTCCTGCTGACGAAGTTCACATTGACGACACACTCCACTTTACCGAAGAACCTGTCGAGGTTACTGACTGGAAGGTTAACAAGACTCAGAGGAGTAGTGTTAAGCTTGTCAAGGTTAGATGGAATGCGCGTCACGGCCTAGAGTTTACTTGGGAGCGTGAGGACCACATGAAAGTTAAGTATCCGCATTTGTTCCCTAACTCCCCTGCAGCTAGTAGTTAAGCTTAAAATTTCGGTACAAAATTTTCTTAATAGGGGGAGAATGTGACAACTGTCAAAAATTCAGGTATCCGTACAATTAATTAATCATAATTAGTGCCTAATGACTGTGCTGAATTTCAATTAATTGCTTTCTGATTTTTGCTTTATACATGCATGTGCATCATACATTATTTAATGTCATACCAATATTGCATGAAAGTTGTATTGCTTTAAATGATGCATTAAGTATAGTTACCACAGTTATCTGATAGATCGGGAAAGTGCTGACAGAACTCAGCGCATAGATAGACAGTGCATTGGGATACAGAATGAGCCAGAAACTAAGTATGACACTAGTGTAGTGTATAGGAAAGTAAGGATCACAAAACTGCCTTTTTAGTGATAGTTTAAGTGCCGAAAAGTGCCTAAAACTCACCCAAAGTGCTGAATTCAGCAAAAATCAGCATTTTAACATACTAATATAATGCAGAAAAATGATTAAATGGTCCTGAATGCTTTCCTAAGTGTCGGGAATCAATAGTGTCACAAAAAGATACATAAAGCACCCTAAACTGCGTAGTTTAGCACCTTAACGAACCAGTAACCAACCGAACAACCGGACACTACCCGAAACACCAAATTTATACTAGAAGCACTGTTTTAACATTTCCAAGCTAGTTATGGTCCCCGAACACCATAACACCTCCTAAAAATATCTAATAACCAAAACATGTAACTAACACTTAGAATTGAACTAGATTGTAACCAACCTAGTTAACCCCTAATCTACTACCCCCCCCCCCCACCTATTTACGGCCAACATGGCCCCCACCAAGATGATTTTATTTCATCATTTAATTAGATTGTGTTCCCTAATTATGAACATATTACACAAGAGTTAGAAGATGAAAATGGATTATAAGAAGGCACTTGGGTTCATATCATTCATTTCTCACACACACTAACACACCTTCTCCTCTATTCCCCTCTCTTGTTTGCTTTTATCCTCTTGATTTCTTCTCTTGAATCATCCCTAGCCTTGTGCTAGTGGTAAGAACCTTGTACACTCCATTTTACTTTCATTTTTAGTGGTTAAAGAAGAATCATAATAAAAAACATGAAGAACACTAAAGAACACAAGAAGTAAACATAAGCTTGTTTAATGAAGTAATCTTGATGAAAATGAGTTGTTATGCTTATTGATCATTGATTGTTTGTAGAAATGATGTTGATCATCATAAGATCTTGCTAGATCATGATTAAAAACATAATCTAGCAAGATGTGAAAGTAGAAATATGGTAGGATGATGGACCATCCACATATGAATCATGAACTTGAATAACTAAGTGGTTTTCTTGAAAAATAATGATCAAAGTAAGTTGTTAATCATGTAGATCTAAAGATTTATGAATGATCTTTCAAAGAAACCAAGTTAAAAATATGAGTTTTATTAAATCTTGGTTCTTACAAAAACAAATCTTATTTTTAATGGTTAAACAAGTGTAGAAACACTTGTATAACAAGAAGATTTCATAAAGAAACATTTTTAGAAAATGCGACAAGAAGTTGTAAACATCTAACTTCTTTAAAAATGAAGTTTTTAAAGAACTAATCACATTTTAAAGGGTAACAAGACTTACTAAGAACCCTAGTAAGTTACTACAAATTTTTATAAATATTCAAGTTCATGAAGTAGTAGAAAATGCATGATTTTTGGCAAATTGGTAAGTTAAGGTTGTTTATTGTTGATTGTGAATTGATTGTGTTGATTTTTACAAAAGAAAATGATATGCTTGAAAGCATGGAAACCTCTATTTTTAGGGGAAACTATGCCAAAATTTTCTAAAAATATAAACACTTAGAAAAATATTTTTAAACAAATATTTACAAGTATATTTTAAACCATGAGTTTGCTACAAAAGTTTTGCCATAATTTTTGATACAAAAATATAATTATTGGAGGTTGGTTTTCATAAATAAAAGTGACTAAATATGTATTAGAAAAATATATATTTAGAAGTCACATGTGTGTGATTATTTGTATACTTTGTGTATTACTTATATTATTTTAGGACTTGAAATAATATAACACACAAAAATACCAAGAATTTCCATCTAAAATATTACCAAAATTCCAACAAATGAATATACACATTTACACAAAATATTGATGAAACCAAACTATGGAATAAGACTTACAAAATATTCCGGAATTTATTCACAAAGTATATTTTGGTAAATAATATTTTGGACACCAAGGAAGTAAAAATATGATTTTTACAATACTACAAAAATATATCATATTTTGACAAGGAAAAATATATTATTTTTAGCAAATATGAAATATATATGTTTCTTAAAGTTTTTAGAAAATATATTATTTTTAAGAAATATATATATTTTCTTGCACAAACATGAAATACAATATTCATGGATGAAAGATATATTTTTCTCAAATAAATATGAAGTATGTCATTTTTTTTTTTTGGGAAAAATGAGTTTAAATATATTTTCTAAATTGGACTTGAAAATATATTAATTTTTTAAACTTATGAGAAATTACAAATATTTTTGCCCAAAGAAAAATTATATATAATTTTTCTAAGTAATATTCCGAAATAATCAATATGAAGTTAAGTATAAAGAATACTTAATGAATTCAGTAAAAATACGTATTCTCATACGTATAAATACACACCGGAATACGACTCCGATATAAGGCAAAATATACAAGTGAAAGATACCCCCATCCTTGGGAAGAATATGCATGTGTAAATACCCGAAGTGTATCAAGCCAAAAATATAATATTGTTCCAAATATTTAATAAATATAATTTAAGTTAAAATATTAATTATTTTAACAAATGAATATAAAATTCGGAATAATATCGAAGATACTAAAAGAATCGTAACTTAAAGACATTAATACTAAGTCAAGGCACGGCCCGTTCGTCTAATAGACATTAGTACGTTGTAGGTAGTCGTGTTTATCCGAAGAGCTTGAGTTACGGTGATTGAAGACGCAAACCTGTGAGTTCATGACCCCCTTTTCTCTAACTGTTTTCGGTTTTATAACTTCGGGGGTGAAATACATGTTACAACGGTTTACAAACATTTTGATTTGGTATGGTTAGCTAAGGAAGGGTACTGCTTGATCATGTGAGTGGTGGGTACAACACTTAAGGCCATTAATCCTCGTCGTAGGACCGAGGGACATGAGTGATAGATCTATTTGGGTGTAGCGAGCCCACACCCATGCGGACGAGGGTGGCCCATGTGGTGACTATGTCTTATTCCCGGAGACAAATCTGCTAGGTTTGAGTTTTCCTGCGTCACGTCACAAATATAGGGATGGCAATGGGTCGGGTTTGGGACGGGTTTAGGTAATCCAAAACCTGATTAGATAAGCTTGTCCCAAACCCGCCCCAAAACCATCGGGTTTCTAGCGGGTAAATACCCATCGGGTATCGGGTATACCCGCGGGTTTCGGGTAAACCCGTTAATTTAAAAAGATTACTCATTGGGTATACTCATCTCAAAACCCATTGGGTATCTATCATTAACTACTAACTGGTTACATTTTGTATTGTTATCATAAAAATATATATCAAATAACTACAATGTATACGGAATAGAATACCTATATGTGTAAAAAATAGATGTATCATATATATACATATTAATAATATAAAAGAAATTATATCGGGTAAACGGGTACACTTTATCGGGTAATTGGGTCGGGTAAATGGGTATATCACTAAATCCCAAACCCGTGAAAAATATAAAAACTATTCCCAAACCCGATTAACCGACCCCAAACCTGTCCCAAATGTGTTGGGTTTTGGCTTTACCCATCGGGTTCGGGTTTGATTGCCATCCCTACACAAATATTAATGTATTAGCTACACATTAATTGATCTGTTTTCCTTGTTGCTTTCATACCAGGAGTTTTCAAACTTACAAACATACTTTCAATGATTTCAAAGGTTTATTCACAAACACACACACATGAACTTGCTCAACTTTTGTTGATGTTTTCAAAATACATTTATTTCAGGGAATTAGTAGTGGATCTGGCGGGCGTTGGATGTTTCAAGTTGCGTTAAGAATAAAAGATGTCATCCATGGTCTTAGGGTTTGGTCAATGTGTCTTATTCCTGGACGAGACACGTCTTCCAAATCCTGGTTTTATTTAATGTTATTGGTCGAGTCTTTGTGAACTTTTAAACAAGTTGCATGGTTTGTACTCGTATTTGAATTTTTTTTTTTAAACTTAATTAATGGATGAACATCTATGGTTTTTATCATATAGTTGTTGTTATGATTGAATGCAATGGTATTAAGAAAGTCACCCCATAATCACGCTTCCGCAAAAGTCAGGGTGTGACAGTAAATTTACCATTTCACCGACCATAAGAGTTTAAGGTATGTTTTCGGGCAAAAGGAATTGAATATGAGACAGAGATGCTGGATGGAGATACTTAGTGACTATGATTGTAATATCCAGTATCATGCAGGCAAGGCAAACGTAGTAGCTGATGCTTTAAGTCGAAAGTATTACTAAAAATCAAAAAGAGTACGTTCTCTTAAACTAAGTCTGCAGATAGATTTAAATGAGCATATTAGAAAAGCACAAGAATCAGTAATCAAGGATGATACCGAAAAATTAAAAGGAATAATTAAGGAATTAGAACAAGGAACAGATGGAATTTGGAGATTCCATAAGAAAAAAATGTGGATACCTAAATTAGGAAACCTACGCCACCGTATACTAGAAGAAGCTCATAAGTCTAAGTATACGATGCATCCTGGAAGTGATAAGATGTATCAGGATTTAAGAAAGAATTTCTGGTGGATAGGAATGAAGAAAGATATAGCATCTTATGTTTCTAAGTGTTTAACCTGTTCCTAAGTCAAAGTTGAACATCAGAAACCCTCAGGATTGTTGCAACAGTTAGAAATACCAGTTTGGAAATGGGAATTGATAACAATAGATTTTGTTACCAAATTACCCAAAACGAGAAAAGGTAATGATACAATTTGAGTGATTGTACATAGGCTAACTAAGTCAGCTCATTTCCTACCAATGAAGGAAACTTTCAGTATGCAACAATTAGCTAAATTATATGTAAATGAAATAGTTTCATTATATGGAATTCCTTTATCAATTGTTTCTGACAGAGATAGTCGTTTTACCTCTCATTTTTGGACAAGTTTCCAAAAAGCAATGGGAACCAAGTTGAATCTAAGCACCGCTTATCATCCTCAAACGGACGGACAAAGCGAAAGGACAATTCAGACAACGGAGGACATGCTTAGAGCTTGTGTAATTGATTTCGGAGGTAATTGGGACGATCACTTACCATTGATAGAATTTTCTTATAATAACAGTTATCACACAAGTATCAATGCTACACCATTCGAAGCACTTTATGGACGAAAGTGCCGAACGCCAGTCTGTTGGGCAGAAATTGGAGAAAACAACTATCTGGACCTGAGATAGTACAAGAAACAACAGACAAAATCATTCAAGTCAAGGAACGACTGAAAGCAGCACGTGATCGACAAAAGAGTTATGCTGATAACAGATGAAAGCCATTGGAATTTCAGGTAGGAGACAAAGTGTTATTAAAAGTCTCTCTTTGGAAAGGAGTGGTAAGATTCATCAAAAGAGGAAAGCTAAGCCCTAGGTATGTTGGACCTTTTGAGATTATTAGAAGAATAGGACCTGTAGCCTATCAGCAACAACTGCCAGAGGAAATGGCAGGAATACATGATGTATTTCATGTATGTAATCTTAAAAAGTGCTTGGCCGATGAATAATTGGTAGTACCTCTTAAGGATATAGAGGTAAATGAACAATTAAAATTTGTGGAAAGACCTCTACAAATTGAAGACAGGAAAGTCAAGAACCTCAAGCACAAGAGATTAGTTCTGGTTAAAGTAAGATGGGACTCCAAAAGAGGACCAGAATACACATGGGAGCTTGAATCGGAAATGCAAAGGAAATACCCGCACCTATTCCAGTAGATCTCGAGGACGAGCTCTAAAACAAGGTGGGGAGGATATAACAACCCTCCAAAATAATCTGACACCCTAAAAATATTTAGAGTGCCCCAATATGACCTAAAATACACCCTGTATACGAGAACAGAGCCCGAATACCTTTATTTTTATTAAAATTAATTAAAAACAAATTTTAAAGGGCTGTCGCGGGGCGTGAAGACCCCTTAGGGCTCTTACGCGGGCCGCGACAGATGGGAGATCAGGCAAAAACCCTAGCGTGCCACGTATCGTGAACGTGTTGGGTGTAGGGTTTGAGTCAGCCAAGCTAGGGCCTACCCTAGTTGGCCTCGCGGGCCACGTAGACCTTTGCTGAATCCTTCGCGAGCCGCGACAAGGTGGTCAATCAGGACTATAAATAGATGCATTCGGCCTTCAGTTGTCGTCGTTCAATTCTCAAAACATTCTCTCAATTTCTATAGTGTATAAATAATCTCCAGGCATAATACCCCCTAAATAACGAAGTTCTGCCCCGTTGTAAGTATCATAACCCCGGTTACGTATTAGATACACTGCCCGATTGATCCAGGGTCCCGTAACGGCTGTCGTGGTTTTGCCCGACGTAGTCATTGGAATGCCGTCTCGGGGAGGGTATTACTAATGTAAATATTGGGTTATTATACTAATGCGTGTGCATTTGTGTAATTAATAGATAATCACCAGGAAACCCTAAGACAGCAATGTGAGTAATCTCCTTTTTACAATTTTTTTTTACAAAACCTCACACAATTAATAATATATTAAACAGTTATTGAGTATTTGTTTTCTACAATTATCGTCGGTATGTTGGGGTTTTGTATACAAAATTTGTTACTACCTTGCGAGGAGTAACTTGACCACAAGTCGGGTTGACAGTACCGTGGGTGGTAATTAAGTAGATGGAAACAAATGTAATTGCGCGACCGCCCTCAATACTGTACAATGGTTTTTACTTAACTTGATTAAACTGAGATTCACGCACCAGTATTTCCCACTGACAAATGTTTTTAAACGTGTTTCATGTAACAAAATGTGAAAGCCAAATAGAAGCCAGCTGGACAGCACTGAAGGCTTGGAAAAAGTGGCTATAAAAGTTACCTAAATAAAAGAAGATGTTTTATTTAAATAAAATAGGGTTTATCCCTATAAAAATGTGTGTACTTGAAACTTGGGATTTTCCCATGTATTTAATATATTAAAAGCGTGGTATTTTACTCTGATAAAATATTTCCTAACTACGGTCCTGATGTAATTTCCGCTGCCAAAATGATAAACATCTGGATACCACCGAAACTGGCCGCGACCGCACGTTCCCGGGACAGATAGGGGACGGGGGTTGCGACATCTCATGGGAGTGATAATAAACAATGACTTTGGTTTAATCATTTTATTCAATATATTATATATAACATATAGTAATATATAAAATACAAGGTATACATAAAGTCAAATAATACAATATGTGACGTTATACATGTCATCATATAATACGAGTTAATAATAAAACTTTATGAAATAAGATTTTTTAATCGCTGGGACCTAATATATATGTAATTCATATATCAAGGTATCGTATCATGGTATATCCAGTTTCCAATATAATACATATACATATTTATCACTTAATTTAAAGCATAAACGAACATCAATTTTTATGGTATTTTAATACATAACCTGTCATCTTTTATTACTTGTAGATAACCTTATTTTTCTATAATAATCAATTTTGTTGTTCCATCCTAAGAATCTCAATTAAGTTACGAACACATCTTTTGCCCGATAAATATTTCATACAACAAATTCATTCATGTATATAAAAGGTATTATACAATTACTAATTATAAATTTATGTAAATCTTTAGATATATAATATTGAAAGATAACAAACTAAAAGAAACTTATACGATTGTTAAATATAAATATATGTCGACTTTCAGATTCGAAACCTTTTTTTAGTAACAGTTTATTTATTTTTCCAAACTTACACGAATCTCATACATCTTAAAAAACCATAAGTAAATATATGAAAATTTTGATGATAATATTCTTTTTTCATGAAAAGAAAACTATTCATTTTCACAAAATATACATGTATGATAGAATCACACTTTAAACAAGAAACACATAACATAAAATTAAAATTAAAATTAATAGTATTTATAACTAAAATAAAAGATTTTCTTCTCAATGAAAAGAGGACATACAGTGACTAAAACCCCTGTTTCGCAATTAATTACGCATTTAAACCTTATTCAATAGGTTATTCATTATTATAATATAACTTAATATTTATTTGCAATCTGTTTAAGAAAGTGAATTAAAAAAACAAAATAACAAGACTATACCCAAATAGCCGATAAAAATAAGATGGAAATCGATACTTTGATGAGTCAATAATAAATATAATCTCGATGATTTAGTAAAAAAAATTATAATCACCAAATACAATGTTTGTATCTATGTGTATACAAATGTTTAGACATATAGACAAGGAAGAACTAATAATCAAATAAGAGATATAATATGATTTATACCAATTTTATAAACAACGGTTATATAACTCCAAACAAACTGTTTTTCCAATTCTACTCATCTATATTTTATCTGTGACAACCCGTATTTCCAAGGTTAGCATTGTCCAATTCCGTGACACTTGACTTATAGCACCACTGTTCATGTTCCACTACAAGATGTCACTATTTATATGTTGCGTAAACCTATTAAACCTGTTTGAATTACATTGAATCACTATGACTAATTGGTGTGAGTTGTTAAGTGTTAAATGTTAATGTTTAGATTATATGAACGTGTATTTTAGTCGCACGATGTACCCGATGTACCCACACTATTATTATACACCCTTTACTGATTTGGCCCAAACCTCTATTTTTATATCATGATTCTCGGCCCATACATATTCATAACCATGCCCAGCGTGAAACCCAATCCAAGTCGGAACCCCCTCTCCTTAAACGATATATATCAATTAAATGGTTGGATTCCATTAGGTTGTTATTATATTCCAAGTTGTTAGGATCCCTAGCTCCTCCTACGTGAAACGGCAGATCCCTCTCCTCCATCTTTCGCGACACCTTCAATATTTTGTGGTTAGTGTGGCATTCTTTATTTGATATATATGTATTCTTGCTATGCTTTGTATTGGTTCGATGATCATCCACTAGTGAATTAATTAATTTTGATGATGATGAGCATGTGTTGATCCGATTTGAGTGGTGGTCTTACGTTAATGCTTAGGTCACGGCTAGGGTTATATGAATTGTTTACTAATTGATTTAATTGGCTGAGCTACTTGTCCCTGATTCCATAATTTATGGCAAGAGGTAACTTATCGCACACGTGTATAATTAATGTTATGGACTAGTAGGGGCTGTTTTGAACATGGGTGTGTAACGTGAACTTGTATGATGCTCGAATAATGGACTGAGTAGTGCATGGTTAACTGTTTGATTTGATAATGAGGAACGAGGGAACAAGAGCCGCAAGAAACTGTTTAAATAATTGGGTCGTACACCCGGAATCGACCGTATACTTCATTGGGCCTGAACTAATGGGCCGCACACTTATAGATTTTATGTATTAGACGGTTAATTGTTTATTTGAAACATGAAGTTGTAATGTAGTCTAGTGTGAGGCCTAAATACCCGCTAGATGATTTCACGATGATAATCGGCTAATTCCGTTGCGTGATTTCTTGTCACAACTAACATGTTTATTTGAATGTGAACTGAACCACTTGACGTGTGCTACGGTGTAATATTAATTTGTGTCGTGAATGTAACTATGACCCGGATACTTGCTATGACTTACGTGATGTTATGTGCTAGACTTGTTTATGACTCGAACACATGTTAAATGACATAATGGGTTGTTGTGCTATACGGTGTCTAGTACGGCTTGCATATCGATGAATGTTTACTTGTACGCTGCTTGTGTGATATGTACAGAGAGTACGTGATTTATGTGCACTACTTGAACCTAGATCTGACTTGTATGGTAACCATGTTAGGACATGGTTGACCACATATAGCTCAAGTAACCTTTTCGTGTATCTGCCGAGCAAACCAAGGTGAGTTCACACTCCTAAGGCATGGTATTCCCGGTGGGCTGGGAATGGGATTGAATATCTACTCGAACTATCATTACTATTAAACTACTTACTATTGTCCTCGGATTGAAGGGCACGTACGTAAAACCTACGTACACGACCATAAGACCATCACTCTATGATTTGAAGTCCCTCATTTATCGACTTAATCGCCGAGGCCTATGGCGAGCGGGTCATTAGTAGATAGCGATATTAGGTTTAACAAACCTCACACCGTGTCGTCCGAACGGGCGTGTACTAATGGACTATGGGCAAAGGGTCAATGCTGATAGACATTGACTTAGGGCACCTCTTACATTTTCGTAGCAGTCGATACGCGTGGTCTAGTAACACATGGGAAGCCCCCACTTATCTTCGCAAACATGTCTGGGAGACCGCGATACGAATTAATACGATACATGGTTTACAAAACGAACATATGATTTACGAAACGAATGCTATAACTAAACAACCAACTGTGAACTCGCTCAACTTTGTTGTTGATTCGTTGCTACATGCCTTGCAGGTCGTTAGGTACTCATGGAGCTTGCACAGGGAGGCGCGGTCGTTGTGGGACATGGCAGTGTGTGCCATGCTAAAAACATTACTTTATTTCGTACTTAATACTTACATTGGGTTTTACAATTATGCTTCCGCTAAACACTTAACTACGTTTTTGATTTGAAACACCTTTCATATTGTGTGGTTGAATTTTACTTATTACTTGTTATGTTCAATATGATTGGTGGCTTGATCCTGGTCAGTCACGTCTCCAAGCGGTGATACTCCGCGTGTGGATTTTGGGGGTGTGACACCCACTTTAATCTAGTTTTACTAGCAACCTTATTCCAACAACAAAAGCTAAATAAATATAATATAATCTCATAGTATCAGCAAATCAATTTAAATTAATAAACTGCATAAATTATATATTTTATTCTAAATTTAAATTCATTTAACTTAAATATTTTATCTTGCAAAATTATATATTGTAGTCCCATAACATAATCAATGTTATCGCATACATGGATTGTTTTACTATTTTAATTTGAATAAAATCATCTGATCTTTCTTTTAAATCATGTTAGATTATTGTCATCTTCCAAACACCAGCCCTAGCCCCCAAAATTACCCCATAACATAAATATAGATTTGTGAATTAATCTGAAATATAAGAAGTGGAGCGGTGTACGATGGAGGTAAAGGTCGAGCGTGAACATAAAATAAAAATTGTATACTAACAGTTACCTTTATGAAGGCATGGCAGATTAAACTCATTCAACAGGGAAACAATGAACATTGATGGTTGACTAACCGAACAACAAAACACTAACGATGATGTGATCCAACTCCAAAACAACTCGTGTTGATAACGTGTTGTAAAACAACGGCCTGCTAGCAATCAACATACATATATATATATAAACATAAAGAACAAGGAATAGAAAGTAAGAAAGAGATAATAGAAGAACTCATTCTTATATTCATTGAGTGTATAATACCAATTACATGAAACCTCTATTTATAGAGGCTTAACATTAATACAAAAGGTAATAAATATATGGAGGTTACATATGTGGAGAGTCACCACATTATGATGCATTCATAACAAAAACAATTATTGCCCTCTTATTTTATAACTATGATTTTGCAAAACGTCTCCCAACCATTGTATTTCATTTTATTGAAACCTCCCCCCCCCCCCCCCCCCCAAAAAAAATATAAATAAAAATAGAGGTGTATATTATGTTATAAGTTTTGATTAAAAGAAAATATCATATTTGTTAAAAAAAACTTTCAAAATATGTGAGTTTAACCATAAATGAATGTAATTAACATTTCCGTCGTAATAGCCGGTTAATATCTTTAATTATAAAGTGTAAAAGTTGTTATCACGTCTCTTTGGATTATACACTTTTGAGTGTTTTAACTAACGAAACCCTCAAACGTGTGTAGTTTAACTTGTGTATTAAATAAAAGAAAAAAAAAATAAGTGTGTTTGCTTGTGATTGGTGAAAACTTGGTGGGCCCCCATTACTCTAACCCTTTACTCCCGTTATACCCCCCCTTGCCCTCCTCTTTCGCGGCCCATTTTAACGACCCGGCATGGTGTTTAATGCCCTTGGTGGGTGACTTGACAGCGGGCGTCAAGAAACTACACGTAGTCTTATAAGAGCTCATAGGTTATATACTTTCATTAGATACATATTGAAACGGGTAAATTACGTTTTGGCCCCTATGGTAATATCACTTTTACTATATTAGCCCAAAATAAGAATTTTTAACATATCTGCCCCCATGGTCCCTATAACTAACCATTTTGGCCCCTAAGTCTAACTAAACCCCCAACCCTGGTTAATTAATTCGCACATGACTTCCACATGATGTCTAAAATTGTCATTTCCCCTCCCCCATTTTATGACTTTATAAATCAAACCCTTTGTCACTTCATCTTCTTCCTGATTTTATCTTCTTGGTAATTTCAGACCAGACCAGACCTTCAGCCGCCACCACCCATCTCCACCGCCATCAACCGCTACCACACACATCCACCGCCATCGACCATCACCACTCACCTCCACCGCCATCAACCGCTACCACACACATCCACCGCCATCGGCCATCACCACCCACCTCCACCACTTTCAGCTGCCACCACCCACCACCTTCGCTATCAGCCATCACCGCCCACCACCATTAGCCACCACCAACGTCACCCTCCTCACCCTACCGCCCTTCACCAGCAACCAGCACTTCAACCACGCAATTCGCTCAAACACCCATTCAAACTCTTGGTTTCTAAACTAAAATACAACAAAAACAGAGCATTCTTTAAAAACGGAGTGTTTTACAAGATTTTCAAAGATCCTTCATTTGTTACTCATTCTTCAACTTTCTTGAATTTCTCTTATGGGTTTCGATCTTTTCATCTTGTTTGATAAATATTTAGTGGAATCTTGTGAAAAGACAGGATTTTTATAAAATTTGATGGGCCAATTATAATGGGCGTTGGCCCTTCTAGTAGTTGTGGTAGCTTGTCTTCAAGAAAATGGAATCCCATCTCTTGTTCTTCAAAGAAGTGACTGCATTGCATCTTTATGGCAACACAAAACTAATGATCGGTTAAAAATTATAACTTCATCTTCCTAAATATTTTTGTGAGCTTCCATTGTTTGGTACCCAAAGAATTTCCCAAAATTCCTTTGAAAAAACCAGTTTGTTTCCTACATGATGGCTTAGGGTTTTGAAAGAAATCGTGAAGAAGATGAAATCAGGAAGAAGATGAAGTGACAAAAAAAAAATGGGGTATTGGATTTTAATAATCCCAAGTTTCACTAATTGGCCGGTAATAATCTCAACTTCAAAAATTGCCTACAACAGTCCCAACTTGTAAGATTTTGGCCACCAATGATCCTTTGCTAACTGGGTTATAACCCAGTTAGGTTTTTGCTGACTGGGCTGCTGACGTGGCACCATCACCACCTCCGGTGACCTGCAACTTATTCCGACGACCCGTTTTACCCCTGAAACCACCAAACGAGACCACCACCAATCATCTCCGACCTCCTGTAATCTTCTCCGATGCTCAGAAGTTCAAAATACCCAACTCTGGTGACCTGCAACTTATTCCGGCGACACGTTTTACCCCTGAAACCACCAAATGAGACCACCACCAATCATCTCTGACCTCCTGTAATCTTCTCCGCTTCTCAAAACTAACTGGGTTATAACCCAGTTAGCAAATGATCATTGGTGGCCAAAATCTTACAAGTTGGGACTGTTGTAGGCAATTTTTGAAGTTGGGATTATTACCGGCCAATTAGTGAAACTTGAGATTATTAAAATCCAATACCCCAAAAAAAAATCTAGGGTTTTATTTATAAAGTCATAAAAGGGGAGAGGGGAAATGGCAATTTTAGACATCATGTGCAAGTCATGTGCGAATTAATTAACCAGAGTTGGGGGTTTGGTTAGACTTAGGGGCCAAAATGATTAGTTATAGGGACCATGAGGACAGATATTTTAAACATTTTTATTTTAGACTAATATACTAAAAGTGATATAACCACATAGGCATAAAACATAATTTACTCTATTGAAACAAATCAACTTATTCTAGTATGAATAAAGGTATGGATAAAGGTGGTTTAGTATCTAAAGGAGGCGCTATAGCATTCTTTGATTTTTTAATCACTTTTTAAAGTCAAACCGAAATACTTTTTAAGCGGTCGCTCAAAGAACAAATCAATAATGCAACATCAAATTATAAAACACGCTACTAAAATATATGTTGAAAAACTGTGGAAGAAAAAGTACAATTTGTTTTCAAAAAAGGTTAATCAAACATAAACTTTTCAAAGGAGATAATCATAATTTATTCAAACCCATGAACTCTTTTATGTTTTTTACTAAAATATTTTTATGGGAAAAGATCAAATAGAAAGTTTATTTTGGTTAGAAGTGTAGAAAGCAATAGGATTAGGACATGTGGCAACATTTAAAATAAAGAAAAAGGGTATTTTAGTCAATCCAACTCTTTCTTCTTCCTTTTCAAAACCCAGTAACTTCAAAACCCACCATTTTCAAAACCCACCATCTTCAACCATTTCTTCACTTTCTATCTCAATAATCACTACATTATAGTGCGATTTTCATCACCAATCAATGATTCAAACACCCGATCAACGTGTTCTTCAGCTTTTTTGAAGAAAACCCTGTTTAATTTCATAAAAAATCTCGTTTTTCCGGTGATTTTGGAGATAATCACTCGATTCGTTCGATTCGAGCGCTGATAAGTGTTTCAATCATTCAAAATTCGTCAATTGTTGAAGAAATCACTTCGATCCATGTAAGAAATTCTTTAATTTCATTTTTACTATCTGGGTTTTTGATTTAGTCATTGCGTTTTACGATCATGGCGGGGGTCCGGGGGCAGCGCCCCTGGCGGGGTCCAAGGGGCAGCTTGGAAAAATTTTTTTCCTATTAAATTGCTATAATAAAAATGCATCAGAAAAATTAATTTTCTGTAAATTGCATCTGGAAAACTGCATTCGTAGACAGTGTTTCTGGTTCTATAAACAACAGGTTCTGGTCATTGCGTTTTAGTTAGATTCTGGTTCTGTGAACAACAGTTTCTGGTCATTGCGTTTTAGACAGTTTCTGGTTCTATGAACAACAGTTTCTGGTCATTGCGTTTTAGACAGTTTCTGGTTCTGTGAACAACAGTTTCTGGTCATTGCGTTTTAGAAATAAAACATTTTTGAAGTGTTTTTACTCATTGCGTTTTAGGTAAACACTTTTTATGTGTATTCAGTTCATTGCGTTTTAGAGAGAACAGTTTCTTTTGTGTTTTTAGGCTATTGCGTTTTAGAAATAAGACATTTTTATGTGTTTTCTAGGCATTGCGTTTTAGAAATAAGATATTTTTATGTGTTTTCTGGCCATTGCGTTTTAGAAATAAGACATTTTTAAGTGTTTTGGGTGCATTGCGTTTTAGAAATAAGACATTTTTAAGTGTTTTGGGTGCATTGCGTTTTATAAAGTACACTTTCTTTTGTGTTTTTAGGCTATTGCGTTTTAGAAATAAGACATTTATTTATGTTTTCTGGTCATTGCGTTTTAGAAATAAGAAATTTCTTTGTGTTTTTTGTGCGTTGCGTTTTAGAAAAAGTCATTTTTTTTCATTGCATTTTACGCAACTGGGTTTTCTCCATTGCGTTTTACGCAACTGGGTTTTCAAAATTTTTTTTCGAAAATATAGCAATAGTATACTAGTTTTAAAGATTAAAAAAAACGCTGGTTTTTTTGGTGCAATTTTTATAAAAAAATAATGTCGTATGAAAAAGTTATTAACGTTTAAAAAATGAGGGGGAATTGGAGGAGAGGGAAACTATTGTGCTGGATTGACTAGAATGCCCCTAACAAACTCACACGCCTCTTTTTTTTTGCTTCAGTTTCATTCATTTAATCTTAGCTATTGATTAATTAAATGGATGGTCAAGATCACTTCCCAACCTTCCTAGCCAAATAAACTTCCTATTGTATCTCCACCCATATTTTCATATCTTACTAAATAATCCCGAATCTCGCCGGATTATGTTAAGCCAATTTTCCTCATTCTTGCAAACTTCCAAATGCTACAAAATTAAGCAAAAAACTTATTTTAAAGAAACACGCATAAAAAATCACTAACACCATACAATGTGGGGCTTGAAATTGACGTGAAAGCCCCCTCCACGCTGGAACACCGCCCCGTGGGTGCCGTGGGGCTAATGGCGTGGAAATCTTCAATGGTGCGCGCCGGGGGGGGGGGGGGGATGTTTGATTGGTTGTTGCTGCTGTTTGGGTTTGTTTTGATTGGTTGTTTAGATTTTAATTGTTTATTTATTTATGAGTTAAATGTTATTTTAGTCTATGTGGTTTGAGCCATTTTGTCAGTTTAGTCCAAAGCTTTCATTTTTCGTCTGTGGGTCCAAAAAGGTTTCACTGTTGCCATTTTAGTTCACTAGGTTAACTTTATCCATTTTTTCTGTTAACAAGAATGACAATTCAGTCGTTTTATATGTAATTCTGTTAACTAGAAGGGCATTTCGGCCATATAAATGACCAAATTGCCCTTCTCGTTAATAGAAAAAAATGAATGAAGTTAACCCAGTAGACTAAAATGGCAACAGTGAAACATTTTTGGACCTATAGACAAAAAATGAAACATGTGGACTAAACTGACAAAATGACCTTTACCCAAAAAAAAAAAAAAAACTGACAAAATGACTCAAACCACATAGACTAAAATGACATTTAACTCTTTATTTATTTTTAAACGCCGCCTTCAAGCCTCTTTCACCCCGTATTTTTTTTTAAACGCCCCCTTGCTAACGTGGTTGACATGTGTCACCTCATACCCCTTCTTCAAGCCCCTTTACACCGAATAATCTAAGTTTGTATTAAAGGTTTTTAAAAATAGTTACTTCTTGCAGAGTTTCTAAAACATACGAAATTCACGAGATAAGAATAACTCGATGCTAATCTTACAACTTAGTTAACAATTTTAAGATATTAAATACCTTAATCTACTTACTTACTTAGTCTCTACACTTCTTATTTGACATGTGTTTAGTGTTACAATAATCAAAAAGAAGACAAAACAAACTTAAAAGAGTAGTCATGTTATAGATGTTATTTACTTGGGGGGAAAGATTTTAAAAGAGTAGTCATGTTTAAGAAATAACATCTTATTATTTTTTTTTAAAGAGGAACAAGGCTCTGATACCACCTAATTAAATCTTTAACAAGTTCTTCTAATTTTAAAAGAGTAGTCATGTTATAGATATATCTTTCGTTTAAGATTTTATCTTCAGAAAACTTTTATTCACATTCTTTGTCATCTAAAGTAATGAGATTTCACGAGATAAGAATAACTCGATGCTAATCTTACAACTTAGTTAACAATTTTAAGATATTAAATACCTTAATCTACTTACTTACTTAGTCTCTACACTTCTTATTTGACATGTGTTTAGTGTTACAATAATAAAAAAGAAGACAAAACAAACTTATGATAAAGTAATAATTTTATAAAAATTGTCACCAATCCTTAAGACCGATGGTATGGGGCTCGTCCCCGGGCCGTCCCCCTCTTTTTGGGCCGTCGCACACCGCCCCCTTGGGGCCTGTCTCGGCACTTTCGTCGGATTTTAGACGTTGGAGACGAGACGGTTGTTTGAAATTGTGGGCCCCCCTAACGTTAACTTTGAACATTTAAAAAAAAAAAAATTCACCCCACCACTATAAATTAAACCACTTTTCACCCTACCTTTTTACCAAAATTCTTCCACTTTTCTCCCAATTGGAAGGTGTTATGGCCGAGTTGAAAACATTCAACCAAATCTTTACCGAGACGCAAATCGAGAAGGTAAAGATGAAAAAAAAACTAGCCGATGAGAAGCAAAAGAAGCAACAAGAAGCGCAGGAGTTGGAGGAATGGAAAATAATGACCACCGACCTTAGCGAATATTCACCGGAAGACCGTCCCATTTTACAAATGATGAAGGAAAAAATTAGGAAAAAATGGAGTGGGGGAGTGTAGTTTTTTTTAAATGTAACTTTAGGTTTTTTTTTAAGTGTGTTTTTTTATTTAAATGTAACTTTAGGTTGTTGTTTTTTTTAGGTTTTATTTAAATGTAACTTTTTTTATTTTTATTTACTTTGTTTTCATTAATTAATTAAATCAAATAAATAATAATAAAAAAATAGAGAAGGAGCATCCACCACACGGTCCACATCCTTGGGTAGTATTCAAGAGGATGCTCCTCCACCGAAGATTATGTGGCGTCTATGTGACGGATAGTCTCCTCCCATACCCAATGGTCTAAATGCCAACCAGTCATCTTTCATCTTTCAAAAGGTCACCGCCCCACGCAACAAACCTGTACTACTTTCCTGGAACTTTCCCTCTCTTAAAAAAACGACTCACAAAACCGCATTCACACCCTATTTGTCCCCCACCTCTCTCTTTGATCCCTTTTTCAACATTTTTTTATAATATCTTCATCAAATCCTCATATGGGTTTTGTTTCTTTCACAATTTCACATGTTCTATTGGTCAATCAAGTATCAAACATCCGCCATTTTTCTTGTTCTGTTCACATCTGTTGTCTCAGGCATTTTGTCATACACTTGTACTGCATACTTTAACTTTCCAAAACTTGTACTTCTTTAGCAGATTGTTGGTTTTACAATTGTATGGAATGACATAGATCATTATTAACAGCAACTACAACAAGTCAATGCGTCTATTTGTGTTCACATCTCTTTTACGCATTTCTTCAAACACTTGAACTGCATTTTATAACATTCCAAAATCTTTATTTTTATAGCAGATTGTTGATTAAAGAATTGGATGGAATGAAAGAAATAACACCTAACAACACCAACACCACCAACAGCAGCAAGCCTATGCAACAAAGAAAGAGAAAGGCGGACGCTTTAGGCTATGATTTGAATCTTGCAACCAGTGGCGACACGGCGGAGAAAGGCGGCGATGGGCCGCAAAGACGGTTGTGGGTGAAGGACAGATCAAAAGATTGGTGGGATAAATACAACAGTGAAGATTGTCCAGATGATGAGTTTAGAAAAGCATTTCAAATGGGGAAACAAACATTCGACACGATTTGCGACGAGCTTAATGCTTCCGTCGCTAAAGAGAACACTATGTTGAGAGATGCAGTCCCTGTAAAGCAAAGAGTTGCTGTTTGTATATACAGATTAGCCACTGGTGAATCTTTAAGACTTGTTTCAAAGAAATTTGGATTGGGAATCTCCACATGTCACAAACTTGTTCTTGAAGTTTGTTCTGCTATAAAAGATGTCTTGATGCCCAAGTATCTCCAATGGCCAAATCACGAGTCAATGAGCGTAATCAGCGACGAATTCAAAACACTTTCGGGTATACCCAACGTTGTTGGATCAATGCACACAACTCACATACCAATCATCGCTCCAAAAGTTAACGTCGCAGCGTATTTTAACAAACGCCTCACGGACAAAAAGCAAAAGACTTGTTATTCCGTAACTATCCAAGGCGTTGTTAACGCGAACGGGGTGTTTACAGACGTGTGTATCGGGTGGCCCGGGTCAATGCCGGATGACCAAGTGTTGGAAAAATCCGCTCTTTCTCAACGCGCAGACGGTGGGCTGTTGAAAGGCGTGTGGATCGTGGGTGGTTGTGGGTACCCGTTGACGGATTGGGTGTTGGTGCCGTACTCACAACCGCATTTAACGTGGACTCAACACGCGTTTAACGAAAAGATTGATGAGATTTTGAAGGTTTCTAAAGATGCATTTGGAAGATTGAAAGGAAGGTGGTCTTGTTTGCAGAAAAGAACCGAAATGAAGCTTCAAGATTTGCCAGTTGTTCTCGGCGCGTGTTGTGTTTTGCATAATATATGTGAACTTAGGGATGAACCGGTTGAACCCGATTTGGTTAATGAGGTTGTGGATGATGTTGAAATGGAGGTTCCTGAAGTTGCATTGAGGTCTGAGTTTGCTAGCAAGGCTAGAGACACAATGGCACATAATCTTTTGCACCATAATCATGCTGGAACTTCAATCTTGTAAAAGTTGCATATATCATTGTGAGTTTGATTTAAGTGTATTCCACTTGCAACAAATATTTGAATTTTTTTTTTTAAATTTCTTTTTCACCATGAGAAGTAAACCAATACCCTGCTAACCAATGGGATCAGGTAAAACAACAGTTGTTGTATTTTATCTGGACAGGTGACCTTCAGGGGGTTAAAGACAGAAAACCCGTAAAAAATATGCATATTTGGGATTTAGATAGGATGAATTTATAGACATGTTGCATACTATACATAAAAGTTGTAAGTTTGTTCCTATACTTATTCAATCAACAATGGATGAATGAAGAAGAAAAGTTTCACCTTTTTTATTACAATTATCAAGGTTATATTTGGTTCATTTTTGTTCATAGGATTGATCCTTGATTATTGTTGATACTTTTTGTTCTCTTATTGTTTATTTGTTTATATGTTAATGGCATGCCCCTCTAGTAAATAATGCTAAGGATCATACAAAAACCCAAAATGAAGTTGTCGGCAATTTCTCCGTGAACATTTCACATTCCGTCGCTAATCCATCAGTGGTCCAGCGGTTATATTCGGTCGGTGATCTATTGGTAATATCTATCGTTGTTCCGTTTGTAAAGCCTTTATCCACGACTGAATTACCCATAGAATTTACCAACGGATTACCGACAGTTGTTTTCACCAATGGTATCTTGTAATTATATTCAAAATTTTTGAAAGTTAATTTAATATTTCAAATATATTAGAATTTGTCAAATGAAACATGTGTAAAATGAACTAATTTAAGAAGAGAGAGGTATAAACTATATGGCATGCTTCATGAATCATGATGATTCATGCATGTTTTCATAGTTTGACCACATTTTTGTTTTATAGCTAGTCTTTTGTTTGAAAAGGTAAGGGTGAACGGGGCGTCCTCGGGGAGGGGAGCGGTGAGTGAGTTCCCCGCTCGGGAACACCGCCGCCGACCCCTCGGGGAGGCTAAGCGGGGAGTGGGGAGCGGTGGGTGTTCGCCGATGAGATATGTCATTTTTTTGAGTTTTTTTTTCTTGTGATAATCTAATATACATGCTGAGTTTGTGAGTTAAGCTAGGACCTGTTACACTTTCAAATATGAAGAAGAAGATGAAGGGGAGGAGGAAGAAAGAAGAAAAAGAATTTTCAAAGTACTTGTTTTTAATTAAAAAAACACTTAAATTTTTTTTATTACTTTTAAAAATACCCCTCAATCTTGTTTTTAATTAAATGAAATGTTCTATTTTTTTATTTTTATTTAGTTTTTATTTATTTAAATTATGTTTTACTTTTATAAAAATATTTATATAAAAAAATAAAACCAAGTCCCCAAGAGAGGAGTGCCGCCATCAAATTGAGGGTGTGGGGGGAGTTAAGTGGGGAGTTGACGTGACGCGTGCTGATTGGCTGTGGGAAAGAGAGGTCATTCCCCACTTAGAGGAGTGCCCCTTACACCCTAATACTACTAAAATTTACATTTTAATGATTTGTTTTATTATAAACTAGGTTATAACCCCTGTATTACACGGGTTAAGTAAATAAAATATCAAATAGTTAATAACGAAGATTTAACAATTATAAAACGATATTTTAAAACACGTTTCTGATATTCGAATAAAATTTTGTTTTATGTATGATCAAAACTTGTGGTGTTTGTCAAGTATATAAATATATCATCGATTAGAAGACAAACTGTATTATCGACTTTCTCACGACGTGAACCCAAGTTTTATTTAAATAACAGTAGTCTTAATTTATTAGTTCTAAAAATATTGTTCAAATGTTTAGATTAGGCATATTACAATTAGCGAATTAGATAAACTTAAAGCTACAAAATAATATTTAAATTAATTAGATAAGTATAAATTATCGGTAATTATTAAGTTATATAACTTTAAAATTTAATTATATGGACTTGAGTTCATCTTAAAAGGATGGTTGTTTTTGGATAAATTTATTAGTATGATAAATGTAGTTATTCTTCTTCTTCTTCTTGTATTTTAAATATATTAAATAAATAAATTCCTTGTAAAGCAAGAAAATCATTCCCTCCACCCTCATTATGAAAATGCTCGATATTTGTTTCAATTATTAAGATATAATTTCTAATTAGTAATTAATATAAATAAGAAAATCGTTCCCCCCACCCTTGTTATGAAAATGCTCGGTATTTATTTCAATTATTAAGATATAATTTCTAACCTAGTAATTAATATAAATAAATAATTAGATAATTTATGGAACTTTATCCGTAATTTCTTAAATGTTTGAAACAAATATTAAATTTAATAATTTAAATTAAATAATAATTATCTACAATTAAGTAAGAGTAGATGGTCTAGAATAATAACCTAGTAATTAATATAAATAAATAATAAGATAATTGATGGAACTTTATACGTAATTTCTTAAATGTTTGAAACATATATTAAATTTAATAATAATTATCTACAATTAAGTAATAGTAGATGGTCTAAAATAATGACAAGTGTCATTTTATTGGTTTCTTTTATTATATTGTACTAGAAGTAAGACCCGTGTGCAAACATGAGTGGCTTTTAGAAAACCATGAATAACACATTTTAATAGAAAGTAAAAAAATAATTAGTGCAGACTTACAAAATTGATATAAACTAATGGTCAACAGGTTTAGTCAACAAGAGTTTCATTATGTAGTCATATAAAAATTTTGACCATGTTTTTCCATAACCAACCATATACGGTTAGGAAAAGCGGTTATAGTAACATGTTTCGTAGGTAGTATGTTCTTCAACTTATGATGAACAAAAAATATATCGATAAGCTGCAAGTACTAACATAATTATTTATATTAAAGAAAGTTTGACAAAATTTGTCAAATACTACTAAAGAAAAGCGGTTATAGTAACATGTTTCCATCTATCGTAATGATTCGAACCATACCATCAGGAGCTAACTTGTAATCAGCTACCCAATTGTGGTAACTTCTCGGTAAAATTTGTACATAAAGTAAAAATTAATACAAACATATAATAAAGAAATAAATTTGATAATAACATCGACATACCCAAGAATTCATCTTGTTGTTTGATAGATAATGTAAAAAATAATTAAGGATCTTCAATGATAATTGAACTTTGAATTGGATGAAGATGGTTTAGGTATTATGTATATTTATAAGACAAAGTTATTTATGGTTATAGTAATAGAATTAATAATAAAATTTTTGATACATGTTAACATTAATAATATAAATAATAATAATAATAATAATATATTTCTTTCAATTCCTTGAAAGAATAAAAAAACACCCCTTATCAAGGAAAAAAAAATATTATATTTAGAAGAAGTTACATTCCATTACGGCATTACCACGTGATAATCAAACATATTTTTTTATTCCATCAGAATAATTCATTCCATTCTATATTTTATTCCTTTATACCAAACGCTACCTAAATTATGGGTTTTGTAATGGATATGGTAATGAGCTATTTTAATACTTAGAATAAATCTAGAGATCAATTTATACTATAGACCAATAAAAGTTAAAAATATACTAGATATAAAGAATAATAAATAAATATGTATAATTTTAATTCAAATTTCGAATTGAATCGAATATAAAATTATAAATTCGCGTTCGAATCGTATTCAATCGAATTCGAATTCTGGATAATCGAGACGAATTCTTGATAATCGAATCGAATTAAATCAAACTTCGAATTTTTTCGAATTCGAAAAGAATTCTTAAGGGTGTAACTGGTGCATGCCTAATGAGATGGGACAAACTTTCCACTCACCCAATCATATTGTGCCATGTCATTTCCTCTCTCATTCTCCCTCTTGCCCAAAAACACAAGTGTTGGTTTCCCCAAAACCATTAAAAAAACATGAATGGTTGAGAAGATACTGAGCCCCACCACTTACCCCTCTCCCTCATCTTTGCCGCATATGGCAATCTTTCCCCGCAAATCCTTTTACCGCGCGACAAGTATTTGATGGCGGTGGACTCTCCATGTGGCATATCCTTTTGTCGCTTCCTTTGCCAAGACCACCCCAGACACCCTAACACCCCTAGTTTAAAGTGGTTAAGTTACAACCATATACCAAACCATCACAATGGTTCATTAAAACTTTTCATTTGGACCATCACATCCATATCATATTCATATCCGATATGAACCTACGTACCATATATTTTTTTTTTTTTGAACGGCACCAACGTACCATTTAGAATAGACATTTTGTGAAGAGTCATGATGGTTCATTGGTAACCACCAATTCACCAACTGAAAGGCCACAACCTTTGAACCATCATCAATACAACTAGGTGATGCCCCACCCGTGTTGCGGGACGATAACCGAATAATTCTCAACCAATTAAAAAAACAGTACTATAGTTTTGCTAGAAATAAAAAGTAAAAAAATGTTAGGCAGCTCTTTGACACTATTTTTATTTGGGGGCAAAGTCATATTTTTATTTTTACTTGGGGAAAAAATCAATAAAAATTTCCCGAGGGTAAAATCCTAATTTTTAGGTAGGAAAAACCATATTTTTATTTTGCACTAGGAGCAAAAACGTAATTTTGAATTGAGGGTGATATTGTAATGTTGAACCGAGGGGAAATTCGTAAATTTTAGCTGGGGGCAAAAGCATAAATTTATTTTGAACTGTGGGCAAATACGTAATTTTAAACTGTGGGCAAAACTGTAATTTTAAAGTAGGTATAAAATAATAAACTAGTGTAAAATCGTAATTTTGAGCCGGGGGAAAAACAAAATTTTATTTTGAACTTGGGCGAAAACGTAATTTTGGCTGAGGGTAAAAGCGTAATTTTTTTACCGAGAGCGAAATCATTTTTTTAACTCGGGGCAAAAGGGTAAATGCATTTTGAAGTTGAGGCAAAACCGTATTTTTTACCGAGAGCGAAATCATATTTTTTAACTCGGGGCAAAAGGGTAAATGCATTTTGAAGTTGAGCAAAACCGTATTTTTTAACTGGGGGCAAAAACGTAATTTTAAAGTGGATATAAAATAATAAACTGGTTGGTCCAATGGGTATTGCTCGCCGCCCATTTGAACCAATGGCAGAGAAACACTATTCCAGGGCAAAAACATAATTTTAAAGTGTGTATAAAATAATAACCTGGTTGGTCCAATGGGGGAGGGGCGGCCGCCCATTTGAACCAATGGTAGGGTAATACTATTCCCTGGCATGTATGTGGTTTCATTGCTTCTACTGTTCAGATGCTTCAGCTGTTTCTTTCCTTCAATTATTAGGATAAATAATAGGATAATGCTATTTTTTCTTTGTTACCGTTCAAAACGTTGGAGAATTAATAAACAGGAGAATGTTGGAAAATTAATAAATAGGAGAATAACAACTTTTTTCATGGAACCAACCGAAACTTTTTTTAAACCATTTGTGTTTCTCTTTTTCTATTCTCCTATGAGACTCAATTCAAGAAAATATAAATGTTCAGTCATTTTGAAAATATTTCCAAGAGACTTTGCTTCGATATCTTTGTATTGAGGTGGCATTAACGATAAATCTGCCTAAAATAAGTTCTGGGTGGTGTGTTAGGGGCTTTATCACGCCACGTAAGTGTCACAGATTTTTGGGACAAAAATGGCGTCCCTTTAACAATGATGGTGTGGGATAAAGCCCCACCAAGTTCATAGCGCGCCCTAATTAATTAAATATTAAGAAAGAAAAAATAAACAAAATCCGATTAGTCAAAAGACATGAGTCCCACCAGATGCAACTCCTTCACGCCCGCTATCTCTTTGGAGAATGGGCAGGGACGCGAGGTGGCTATAGGGGAAGGGGCGCTATGGGGCGTTATACATGGCGAGGTGGCAGGGACGCAAGACCATAGTACCCAGCCTTAAAGTTAACTTTTTTAGTTTTTTAATCTTACAAATAATATTTTTGAAACTCTTAATATTAAGAGATGCTAGTATATGTCTATTTGAATTAGGATTCATGCTTGACCCATTTTTTAGGGTTATTGGATTATATTAATCCTAATTTTCACCTATTGGACGACATTAATCCCAACTTGAAAAATTATTTCTAACAATTCCAACTTATAAGAATTTGCCCAAATTTTTACCCAAATAGTTTTTTCGCTTACGTGACACAAACCTAGTCATTGACTAATGTGATTGCTTATATGACACAAACCTAGTTATTGGATTTTAATAATCCTAACTTTCACCACCACCATCAACAACAACAACCACTACCATCAGCCACCACCACCGCCACAAACACCACCACAATCAGTTGCTTATGTGTATGCTTATGGTGGCGGCTGATGGTAGTGGTGGTTGATGGTGATGGACTGGTGGTGAAAGTTAGGATTATTAAAATCCAATAACTAGGTTTGTGCCACATAAGCAACCACATCAATCAATAACTAGGTTTGTGCCACATAAGCAACCACATCAATCAATAACTAGGTTTGTGCTACGTCAACAAAAAACTAACTAGGTTATAACCCAATTAGAAAAGGATCCATGGGGCCAAAATTCTTACAAGTTGAGATTGTCAAAGAGATTTTTTAAGTTGGGATTAATGTCCGCCAATGAGTGAAAGTTGGATTATTAAAATTCAATAACCCATTTTTTATAATATATATGCATGTTAAGTTGGTGAAAACATATCGTTAAATATGAAGTTAGGACCTCTTATACAGATATGAAAATGTTTGACAACAAATTTAGAAAGTTACTATTGTATTTTGTAAAGCTTTTTTACAAAAAAACTTAGACCAATGGGTGTGGGATCGTGACCCAACCCATAATCCCATCTTTCTGAAATTGGCCGCTAATAATCCTAAGTCAGTTATTAGTCAATAATAATCCGACATCGTTCAATTTTTTTTATTTAAATAGTCCGCCGTTAAAATAGCTTAATGGAGTTAAGTGTTTTTCCTAATTACAAATCGATGTTTTAGGGCTTTTGATCAGAACGAGGATACGAGTCGATTGATGTAAAACTTACCTCAAAATACTGCCCCCAATCCACGAAAACGGTGCTTCAATTCGGGTGTTTAACTTCCAATTAACAAAATTCAAGCCATTTCGAACACAATTTCGAGGTAAGTTTTACATCAATCGACTCGTATCCTCGTTCTGATCAAAAGCCCTAAAACATCGGTTTGTAATTCGGAAAAACACTTAACTCCGTTAAGCTTATTTTAACGGCAGACTATTTTACAAAAAAATTGACCGAGGTCGGATTATTATTGGCTAATAACCGACTTGTGATTATTATCAGCCAATTTCAGAAATATGGGATTATTATTTTCCAATTTGCCTATTTTAATTCTATATAGAACTCACAATTCACATTTTAGACTGTCTCTACAAATTCTCTCCAACCTTCTAAAAAATATCCAAAAACTTTGTTTTTTTAATCATGGTTACTTCATGGTCTTCTGAGGAGATGTGAACGTTTTATATGAATGCGGTAATGGAGGCGGCATTGGAGGAAGAAAAAAACGAACATACGTCGCAACTGAGAACATGGAGTGCGACTTTAAATATAGATCGGGATTTTATTTTATTTATTGTAACTAAATAATGCTTTATTTTTATTTTAATTCACAGGTGCTCACGAAGAACAGTTTAGGTGTCGATATCGAATGAGTCATCTATTCCTATGTATCGATGATGCGGCAAATATGGATCCATTTTTTACATTACGATGGGATGCCAGAGGTAAAAGCAGTTTTATTACCTTACAAAAGTGCATATCTATTGATGCATGGGAAGAGAATTAGAAGATGCCAATGACATCACGGGATAGTTTGTATAAATTTTCTTTGGTGTTACTGTGTCGGAAAGAAGAAAAAAAAAGAGTATAGGGGCTAGTGTGTAATATGGTGTTCTATATAAACACCATCTTTGTGTAACCCTATTTTTGTACAAACATTTTCTCTATACAATTCAAACCCAAATCAGAGATTTTCTCTATACCAAACAACATGGTATGAGAGCAGTGTTCTGATTCTTGAAACCACATTGCTCATCATCAACAATCAATCTCTGACCGAAAAAACCAGAAAATCGAAATTAAACAAACCAGAAATCCAACCTCTTCCATCCCATACAGCCTCAAACCAGAAAAACAACCTCAAACAAGAATAACAAAATCAAACTTCGGAAATCGTTCATCGATCTTTGAAAAACTCAACCGTAACCAGCCATTTGATTCAAAACTCAGCCCATTATCGTCGGAACTCTAAAAAATATCGAACAATCTCCGTCGTCATCCTCCATTTCGCCGTCGGAAAACTCATGCTATTGTCTCCGCCGGAATTCTCCGTTATTGTCACCGTCGGAAAATTGATTCTTAGCAGTCTTGAAAGTCTAATACGCCGGTGTCTCAGCTAATTGTTGCCGGTTTCTCAGCTAATTGTCGCCGGTTTCGGCATATCTTGAAAGTTTCCTTTTTTCAAGATAATTGTTGTTTATTCAAAGATTCCTTTTTCATAAATATCTTGATAGATTCGCTGGCCTTTTTTTGATAACTACACTTTTTGTTTCAAGATAGTGGAAGTTTCCTTTTTCAATATAAAAGTTTCCTTTTATATTGAAAGTTTCCTCTTTGATAATTACGCTGTCGGTAGCGGAATTGCGGGTTGCGGGCGACTTTAAATCTTGAACGCGAGTTCAAGTTGCTTGGTGTATTTGATAAATACGCCGGTAAGATAACGTCTTTTTCGGGCGTCGTAATTCTAGCGGATTTAAGTGGTCCAGCATATTTGTTCCCGGCGTAATTGATAAATCTTGAACGCGAGTTCAAGTGTCCAGCATATTTATTAAATACGCTGGTCTGCTGTCTTATCCGTAGTGACAACTTATTTACAAACAAAAAAAATGAAAATGAAAATCAATCATGGAAAAAACAGTTCTTGGATATTCGATTCTGGTGCCACTGACACCATGACATTTGAACCGTTGGACATTCAGTCAATGTCCAATCCTCAAAAAACTCAAATCCATACCGCAAACAATGGAATGATGCAAGTAAAAGGAGGAGGGACGATTGAAATTTCACCAACTATGAAATTATCAAATTGCCTCTATATTCCGTCCTTATCACACAAATTGCTCTCAATTAGTCATATTACCAAAGAATTAAATTGCACGGTACTAATGCACCCTACTTTCTGCCTTCTACAGGATATCAGGACGGGTGTGATTATTGGACGTGGTACTGAGCGCCACGGATTGTACTACGTGGATGAAGTGGCTCAACAGGGTACTGTGATGTTGGCACATGGAACCGAAAACCGGGAAGCCTGGTTATGGCATAGTGTTGGATCTGAGTTTGTTTCTGATTGTATTTTGTGTTTGTAATTAAAATGAAAATGGATGAGTGTGCAGCGGAATTATGATGAAAACAAACTTTGCATACAATCAAACGAGAGTAATACTTTAATCAAACATCTTTTCACAATGAATCGGAAGATTGAATTTATTTCAATAACGATTACAATGATTGATGAATGAATGCAAACTCCCCCTCAGCCAGAGCTCAGTTGTTTGTTCGTGCAAAGAAGACGATGATGCAAAAGAGCTAATAGAACAGTACAAAGTACTGAACTATTTATAGGCACTAGCAAACCACTGAGCATCTTAGCTGACGTCACCATGAAAGTGACATCTAACCTCCTAACAAACTCTAACCTCTGATCTATACAAACACTGCTATGTTAACTACTGCTATTACATTACATTACAACACAGACTATAGATCAGCTGCTGCAACCTTCCACTGCTGTGAACCCAGCAGTACTTGTCCGGATCAGCAGTGCTTGACTCAAGGCAGTAGATTGAATCAGCAGGGCTTTAGTCTTTCATTAGTTCTTTACTTGAGCAGCAGTTGTAGGTCAGCAGTTTGCAAGATCAGCAGATAGGAGGTCAGCAGATGTTGAAAACACTTTCAAGGGGAGAGATTTGTATGTAAACATCTGCTTATTCTGGATCCACTGCTCTGATCCAGTTTTGGCTTTAATTATCTGTTCCTCTGATAGGGTTCAATCCCAACAATCTCCCCCTGGAACAGATAATGCCAAAACTCTTCATTATTGTGGACATTTATTGCCTCATCAACAGTTCCCTTATCTGACCTTTAAATTGTAGTTCAAAGTCTAGGGCATCTGTGTCTTCATCATCCTTGCTAAGTGGAAGATCAAGGAGATCCTGCAAATCTTCAAGACTCAGGCCAAGAGCTTGTTCCCTTGATATTTTCTCCACTTCTCCACCAGACCTGAGCAAAGTCAATACGCAGGTCTGTTTGTCAGTTTCCCACTTTAGTATTTTTGAGTCTGGTGGGTTTCTTGGGAGATGTTTATTTTCTGAGGTATTTGGTGAGGCTGGCCTATTCATGACTGGCTGAGCAGCACTTGCAGATTGTTCCAATTCAAGATCTTCTTTTATCATTAATTTCATGCCTGCTTTTTTCAATAGCATCACCAGCTATTAGATCTTGAATTGTTTCAGTACTCGACTGGTTTTGGCTCCCTCTTTTGTAGATGGCAGCACCAGCTGGAGCAGTGGTTCTTTTAGCTTGCAGCTTTGGTGGTCTTTTTGAAACCTATGCTTTAGAGTAGTCAGACTTTTGTGGAACTTTTGGATCTTTCTTTCTAAGTTCCTCTAACTTCTTGTAGGTAGCCCTGACCCTATCTTCTCCCCACTTTGACAAAGAATTCTTCGACCCATAATCAGCTGCTATCAGCTCCTCTTTCATTCTCTTCAACATTAATGCCTTCTCAGGTTCAATTTTTTTGAATTTTTCAGGAGGAGTCTGCTTGACCTTATTTTTGATCATATCTTGAATCCTGGCTGCTTCTTTTTCAAGCTCAGGAATGGTCCAGTTTTTGTACATGTATTTCTCCCCCTTGTATTTCTTGTAGGTCATGATATTCTCAATGTAGTCTTTTCTCAAGAACTCATCTGCCCTTTCTGAAATTTGCTGACATACATTTTTAGCAAATCGCTCCATAGCATTGACCTGTGAGAGTAAGAACTGATAGTTTTGCTGAAATTCTCTATCAGATTTCCCTTTTCTGTTTTTGATTGCAATATCCTCTGCTTGCTTGGCCTTGAGTTTCAAGTATTCTTCAATATTGTTAGGCCTGGGATATCCTGCAACTGATGGCAAACTCCTTTTAACTGGGTCATCCTCATAGTAGAAGGATTTGATTTCTTCCCTGAATGCAATGAGTTCCAGAGGAAATGAGACACCAGCAGGAGGTAATGATTTTAAAATTTGAGCTGAAGAGAGAGGTATGGGTTTAGGAATTGTGACAAGTGACAGAGATTTTGAGGATGTTGGTGGTGGTGAAGGTGAATCATCATCTGATATGTAAATCCTTCTCCTTTTTGTTTTAGAAGAGGCAGATGATGTTTTGGGTGGATCACTGGTGGTAGATTGTATGGCAGTGGTTTGTGTTTGACTAACAGCTGTTGAGACAACTGGTCTCTCAACCACTGTTGTCTTTACAACAGATGTTATAACACCTGTTGTCTTCTGCTTTTTGTCAGCAGGTGAAAGTGGTGGTGAGATTGTTTTTGGTGGTGACAGTGGTGGTGGTAAAGTAGTGGTTGTGGTGTGTGTTGAAGTGGTGTGTGTTGAAGTGAGAACAGATGTTGAAACCACTGAAGTACCAGCAGTAGTTGATACAACAGGAGTTACAACAGCTGTTTGGGTGGAGGTTTGATGCAGATGGCTTTTGGATGGTGGTTTTGGAGGCTTTGGAAATCTGAATGGGATGGACTTAGGTTTCCTTTTTGTCTTAGGATTTTTAGTATCCTTTGATCCAGAACAACCTTGCTCATACAGTTCCATGAAAGCTCTTTTCTCCTCATTCAATGTTGAGATATCCTTTGCCATTCTATCTCTTTTAACACTTGCTACTCCTTCATCAAGTGCTTCTTGAGTAGCATCAACCTTTTTACTACCATCTGGCAATGGAATTTTTCTGGTCATAGCATCCTTCTCAGGTTCAATGTACAGACCATCATCTATTCCTTTCTTCTTCCACTCCTGGATTTTCTCCCCCTTTTTGGCATTATCTTCTGGGAGTTGATCAATGAAAAGTACTGTTGGAGGAGTAGTGCAAGTGGTTTCCAATAGATGGGCCTTGATTGCCTTAATATCTGCTTGAGTGTTCTTGTACCTAGACTCCATAATGTTTCTCAGCTTTTGGACATGAAATTCATGTTGCTGATCAGCCATTGCTTTTTGTTGTTGGAGAAAAGGTTGGAAAAGGTTCCAGAGCTCATTTGTAGCAAAAGCTTGTGGTGGAGCAGGTGCTTGAGGTGGAACAACAGTGGATTGCATCTTTTGTATTGTCAACACCTGCTGTAGCATGTTTTTAAGATCTGCAACAGATGTATCCAATTTTTCAACACGTTCCGTCAAATCCTTATATTTTAAATCATCACCCAATTTAATGGGATCATCTGATTGCCCACTAGCAGTGGTTTTATCAGTGGTTGAGGTAGGGAGTGTACTCCAAACACTAACCACTGATGCCCCTTTTTTTGGTACTGGGGTCTTCTTCCTTCAACACTTGACAACCTTTTGATGTTGCCAGTAGGATAAATAAATCCACTGGTGGTTGGCAGAGGTGCTATGTAAGGAATTGCCTCCAAGGAAGTCTTATTAATGTAACCACTGTCCAACTGTAAACCAATGGGTTCAACAGTTGTAGTGGCTGCTTCACTTGGACTACCACCAAGAGTTACTTGTAACTCAAGGGGTCTAACCTCCTCAGGTTGTGTTGGTGGGTTAGCAAAGATTGATACATCAGACCCAGTCAGTTGTTGAGGTATATTCTCATTGATAGGTGATTGAGAAGGACTGGTTAGTGCCTGGTTCAAATCAATTGCATCCAACAGCAGTTTAGTTGGTGGGGGAATTGTGGATGTGATGTTTGGTGAAGAAAGAGGATTTGCTCCGGGAATTGAGTTGTGGATGATGGAAACGAGTGTTTCCAGAGCATCATGATGTGGTGTCCCAATGTGTACAACCTGATCTTTTTGTGAAGAAGCAGGAGGAGTTTCGGTCATGGGTTGAGATATTTGTACCAACTGCTGTGAGGAAGTAGCAGCAGTGGTTTCTTGTGACATTTGTGTTGTCACAGGCAGTAGCTCTGGTATCTCATCCTCCAGAGTTGCCTTTTTGATGGGTTTTGGGGGGTTTTTGAGTTTTTCTTTTTGGCTTTTTGGTGATTGTAGGTGTGGGTTTCAAAGCAGTTGTGTTGCCACTTTGATCACCTTGAGCAGTGGGCTCAGCAGCAGATACCTGAGGAGCAGTTGTAATTGCTAAATTCTGCTCAGGCACCTCTGCTTGTGTTTTGCAAGGTGTTAACATTCTTGAAAAAGTTTCAGTTGTTAAACTGTTTATTTGAGTAGAATCACATTGGTTTATTGCAGCTAAATCATTCTTACTGAATTTCTTTTCAAAATAGTAACTTAAAAACCTTGGAAACAGTAAGAATGATTTTGTTTCAACATTATTAACCAAATCTTTAAAAATTTCCCGAGAATAGTTAAAATTTTCTTCTTGAAGAATTGCATATCCCAGATTTTGAATCTTTAAAGGGATTTCATTGAAAGAAGTGGTTTTATTTGAAACACATAGTAGGAGGGTATGAAATAAAAATCTGGTTGCAGAAGGAAAATAACCTTTTTGTAAGGTAAGTTTCTTCATCATTGTGGCTTCATACCCTCTTTCAATGAAGTCAGTTTGTAACTCGTTTTTAGTGAAAGAAGTTTTACCTTCCAGATCACCGAGTTGAAAGACCTCTGAAATGGATTGTGGCGTGATTTGGACAACTTTACCCTTTATAGAAGAGTGTATGGTGGTTGCAGTGTCTCCTTATTTTTCAAGGGTTGCATTCTTCCAGAACCCTCTTTGGGTCGCCAAATAGATTGGTGCATCGGCGGTTAACAAAGTTTTGTACTTTGATTTTGCCATTTTGGCGATGATAGAATCGAAAACATTGGTGGTTCCTGGTTTTGTGAGAAGACCCAGGAGATTGTGAGATGGTTTATATGGGATTTCAGTGGAGATTGCCTTTTGAGAGGCTGTTTTCGTTGTGGATTTGGATGAGGGTTTTGCAGATGGCTTCGATTTTGTCATTTTGAAGATGATAATCGAAGAAATTTGTGAAGGATGAGATGAGAAACTGCTTTGAGAAGAGAATTTTTAAGAATTCAATTCGACAGTAAAACCCTGTTTTTGATGTGAAGTGGGGGTTTTATAGAGGAAAAAGTGAAGGCTGACGTGGCAGCGGTTACAAAAGTACTGACCACTATGTACTGCCCACATGCCAAACTCTGATGAAATGAAGGACAGTACTTTTGTGAAAGCAACTGATGAAGGCAGTGGTTACAACGGTAAAATGGAAGCAGTGGATGATTTTCACTATCAGTGGATAGTATATCAGTGGATAAGACACTGCTTTTTAACAACAGAGTTTATCAAGGAAATGAGAGAGCAGAGGATGGCTTTCAGCAGTGGACAAACTTTTGAAGTAGATCAGACTTTTGAACAATCAGTGGTTATGGCAGACTTTTAAGGATTTCAATGAAAATTTCATTTTTAGCTATTTTTAAGGATGGATTTTTGATTTTCTGAAAACATTTTGTTGCTTTTATTCATAGAAAAACAAGATGTTGCTTGTTATTCCATGTTCAGCATCCCAATCCTAGAGACCAGGCTTTCAAAAGTGGCTGTATCAAGTGCTTTTGTGAGCACATCTGCCAGCTGGTCTTTAGTTGGGACATGATGCAGAGAAATCAAACCTTTTTCATAGCAATCCCTCACAAAGTGATGCCTGATGTCGATGTGTTTGGTGGTTGAATGGGAAACTGGATTTTTGATGATATTTTCTGCTGCCTGGCTGTCCAACATGAGTGGTGTCTTTAAGGCAGTGATACCAAAATCCAGTAACTGATTTTGAAGCCACAGGAGTTGGGCTGTACAGCTTGCAGCAGCAATGTATTCAACTTCAGCAGTGGATGTTGAAACTGCTGCTTGCTTTTTGCTTTGCCAAGAAACCAAGCAATCACCTAGAAACTGGCACCCTCCTGAAGTGGACTTCCTTGTGGTGTGACATCCAGCAAAGTCACTGTCTGAAAAACCTGAAAGCTTGATGTTCCCATTAGCTGGATACCAGATACCAAGTGTGGGAGCACCTTTTATGTATCTGAAGATCCTTTTTACAGCAATGAGATTTGATTTTCTGGGAGCTGATTGACTTCTTGCACAGACACATGTTGCAAACATGATGTCTGGTCTAGATGCAGTTAGGTACAATAAAGACCCAATCATGCTTCTATAAAGTGTTTGGTCAATCAGCTCATCTTTTTCATCAGACATGACCAACTTATTTGTTGCCATGGGTGTGCTGCATGGTTTACAATCATTCATATCAAATTTGGTCAAAAGTTCTTTAGCATATTTACTTTGATGAATGAAAGTTCCATTTTGCATTTGCTGTACTTGGAGACCAAGAAAGCATTGCAGCTCACCCATTGCACTCATTTCAAACTCAGCTGTCATAAGTTCCCTAAACTCTTCACACATTTTGTTACATGTGCTTCCAAAAATAATGTCATCCACATAAATTTGGAAAATCATTAAATCCTTCCCTCTCTATTTTAGAAACAGTGTTTTATCAATGGTACATCTTTTGAAACCATTTGAGAGTAGGAAGTTGGAAAGAGTTTCATACCAGTCCCTTGGTGCTTGTTTCAGGCCATACAAGGCTTTGTTTAGCCTGTAGACATGATCTGGATAAAATGGATCCTCAAAGCCTGGAGGTTGACAAACATACACCTCTTCTTGAATTGTACCATAGAGAAAAGCACTTTTGATATCCATTTGAAACACCTTCATATTGTGGTTGACAGCAAAGGCCAGGAACAGTCTAATGGCTTCCAATCTTGCAACAGGGGCGAATGTTTCATCATAATCAATCCCCTCTTCCTGTCTGTAACCTTGAACCACAAGCCTGGCTTTATTCTTGACAACAATGCCCCTTTCATCAGTTTTGTTCTTGAAGACCCACTTTGTGCCAATGGGACTAACCTCTGCTGGCAGTGGTACAAGCTCCTATACTTGTTGTCTTTTGAACTGTTGGAGCTCCTCTTGCATGGCTTCTACCCAGCTGTTGTCTTTCAGTGCCTCTTGGTACTTGACTGGCTGATGGAGTGATAGAAAACTAGCAAAAAGACAAATGTTTTGGGTTTGGCTTCTTGTGAGCACCCCTTCATTTATGTTGCCAATGATTTGATCAGGTGGATGAGATCTCAAGAAGATTAAATCTCCTTGGTATGGTATGATGGCATTTGTTGGTGAAGGCTGCAAATGTGTATCATCTGAGCTAACCACTGCTGGTGACTTTGATGACCCAGCAGTGGCTTCAAAAGGTGGTGGAATAGGAGGTAATGAAGTGGACAACTGCTGACTTTTATCCACTGTTTGAGGACTTTTGTCAGCAGTGTTTGAGGATGTGGAAGCAGTGGTGGATGGGCTACTTTGGTCAACAACTGTTGAGGTAGCAGTGGTTGAGCTTTGACAACTGTTTTGAACAGCTGATGCTTTTCCCTTTGTGGCAGACCTTTGAGGGATGATGATTTCATACACATAGTCTGGTGTTGTATCCTCTGATGGACCTGCACTGTTAGTCTTGACAGCAGTATTTTCAAAAGTAAAATTTTCAAGATCAAACAGATCTGCAGGATTTGCTGGGATTTTCATTGATGAAAGTTCATTGAACTTTACATTCAAAGTCTCCTCCACTGCCTTGGTCTGTGTATTGAACACTTTGTAGGCCTTGGCAGTGGTTGAGTATCCCAAATGATAACCACAATCAATTTTGGCTGCAAATTTTGAAATGGAATCTTTTAAGTTCAAAATAAAGCATGGGCAGCCAAACACTTTGAAATATGAGATTAATGGTTTGATTTTATACAGAATTTCATAAGCAGTCTTTTTGTGCCTGGGGTTTATTAAAACTCTGTTCTGGACATAGCAAGCAGTGTTTACTGCCTCTGCCCAGAAAGTTAATGGCAAACCTGAATCTGCAAGCATAGTTCTGGCAGCCTCAATCAAAGTTCTGTTCTTTCTTTCAACAACCCCATTTTGCTCTGGTGTTCTAGGGATGTTGTACTGCCTTACAATCCCTTTCTTCACACAGAAAGCATCCAACTCCTTATTTTTAAATTCTGTGCCATTGTCACTCCTGAAGCTCTTCACTGGAAGGTCAAATTGCTTTTCAACCTGTGTCACAAAGTCTTGCAAAATGCCTGCAGTCTCACCTTTTGAGTGTAAAAAGAAAGTCCATGTAAACCTAGAAAAGTCATCAACAATAACCAAACAATATCTTTTCTTCTTGAGGCTCATGACTTGAACTGGGCCAAACAAATCCATGTGTAGCATCTGCAAACACTGGGTTGTTTTAGACTCTTCAATGGACTTAAAAGAACTTTTATGCTGTTTTCCTTTTAAACAGGAAATGCAATGTTCAGGACATGAAAACAATTTTTGTGGTAGGCCTCTCACCAAACCATTTTTTGAAATTTCAGTGATTGTCTTAAGATTTGTGTGCCCCAGCCTTCTGTGCCAAAGTTCTGTCTCTTTGTTAGAGGCAGCTGAGAACAGACAGGCATCAGCTCTGGGACACTCTTTTGACATGTCAACAACATAAACATTGCCACTTCTTTGAGCAACAAGTTTAGTTTGACCAGTGTTGATTATTGCTTCAATCTTTTTGACCATTTCTGGTCCAACAATCCTACAACAATCTTTTGTGAAGAATGATCCAAACCCTTTGTCACTCATTTGTGATACACTCAGAAGGTTGAATTTTAGATTGTCTATCAGATTGACATTTCAAATTTTATATTTCCAGACTGCACTGTACCAGACCCCAGAACTTTCCCTTTACTATTATTCCCAAAGGATATATCACCCCCTCCATGGATTTTAAAGTCTTTGAGGAGGGCTTTACATCCTGTCATGTGCCTGGAGCCTCCACTATCTACATACCAAAGACTATCAAAGCATGCAGAAGCTCCTTGCACATGAAGTAAAAGGATTAGTTCATTAGGGTCTCCAAAGCCAGCAGGGCTTTGGATGGGGTCTCAACAGTGTCTGGGATGGATGCAGAATGATGGACAGTGGTTAGGTCAGGGGTTTGGACTGTTTTAGGACAGTGTTTCTCTAACCACTGTTGTGGGTCCTGACCAATCACCTGCTGGTAACCAAAAGGATGCCTGTTCACTCTGGGTTTAGAGGGCCTTTTGTAGGCCTCATAAACGTGTGGAATCCTTTGGTAAAACTGTTTTTCCTTGCCTTTTCTGAATTGATTAGCAGGGGGTGCATCAGTAACCTGAACATCTCTTTTGACAGATGTTTGGTTCAGCTGTTTTGTGACAGCTGTTTGAACTGGCACAAACAGTGGTTGTTTCTTGGTGAATTTGACAGATGATGATGATGATGATGATGATGATGATGGACTCAAGGATGTTTTAGCAATGTACTCATTCTTTTTCACATCAAAGTTTTTGAGATACACACATGCTTGAGTTTTGTGGTTTGTTTTACCACAAACAATGCAACTTTCAGCTGAAACAATGACACTTGTTCTGTTTAAATCATAAGCTTTTAAGTGGAAGCAGTCTTTTGTTAGATGATTCCTTTTCTCACAGAATTCACAAAACAAGTTATCAATTTTTTCTTTCTTCTTTCTCTTTTCAGACTCCTTTGCAGCAGAGGTTTTAACCTCTGTTGGGATGTCCTTGAGAGGAATGACTTTAGCTTTTGGAGCTTTAACACCATCAGTTGATGTAAAGTCCATTGGCTTGAAATTTTCAAGAACATCACACTCATCAGACCATTTTGGTTTAAACTGATAATCTTCAAGCTCCTCAAAAGTAGAGGGTCCCATTGGTCTGTCAAGTGTGATCTTGTTACCAAGTTTGTCAGTGATTTTCACTTCTTGGCCATTCTTGTTTGTGGGGATGAACTCAGTGGTTACATCAGTGGTTTGAACAGATTTTCCCAAAGCAGTGTTTTCATCATCATGTTTTCTATAACCAACCCCAAATTTCACATTGCTTTTTATCTGTTTTTCAAGCATAACCTCATACCCTTTGCATGATTCCACCCATCTCTCACATGTGATCTGGATGGACTCTAACTCCTTTTTGCAAACTTGGTATTTTTCTACCATAGTTTGGAGTTGGGTTTTGGTTATGCTCTGCTCTTCTTTCATGCTGCTAATATCTTTCTCTTTTTCAGCCAATTTGTTTTTAAGTTCTTTTAGAGATCTTTCAAATTTGACTTCATCAGTTAAGATTTTATCCCGAAGGTTTTCGTTCACCTCTTTGATGTTAGCAAAAGCAATAATGCAATTGTCAGAACACAGTTTTTCAAGAACTTGAGGTGATACCTTGGCAGCAACCATCATTGCACAATCACATTGAGGATTTTCTTCATCTTCAGCTCTTTCTTCTTTCTCACCTGCTTTTTCTTCTTTCTTTTCTTCCTTGTTCTCTTCGGACCATGGGTCTGTCAGTGGTTCAATCAGGGTACCTGAACTTTCACCCAACAGTACTTCACCAGCCACAGCAGTAACCACTGCTTCAGTCACCTCATCCACTGTTTCAATACTCAGCTGTTCCTCTTCAGTTTCAACCCCCTCCTGTATTGACTCTAATTCCATCAAACAAAATTCATTATGAGAAGAATCATTAGAAGCATAGAGTGCAAAATTTTCATCACTAAGGTCTTCAGGCATACTGCTCCAGTCAACAAACCCTTGAGTGAAAAAACTTTGTTGATCTGGTTGTACTGCTGCTGGAGCAGTGGTTTGAGGTGCAACAGGTTGCACTTGTACCTGTGGAGCAGGGGTTTGAACGTACTGGATTTGTGGGACAGTAGTTTGGACATAATGCACAGCCAGAGGGGCAGCAGCATAGTGAGCAGTGTTCACTTGAGCTGCAGGGGTGTATTGGGTATAGTGCACAGTGTTTTGACTTTGTGTTCTAGGGTTAGAGCTAGGATGAGTAACTATTGGTCCATTGTTTTGACTTCTGCATTCCCTAGCAAAGTGCCCTAACCTATTGCACTTGTAACACTTGATTTTCGATTTATCCAACCCAACCCTCAAATTCCCATGAAGTCCTGGGAATTTTCTCCCTGTTCTTTTATAGAATTTGCTAGTTCTAACACTTAGCAAAGCCAACTGGTGCAGAATATCCATCTCTTCTAAGTCAGTGGGATCAAAATTTTGTAAATCATTGAGTTCAAAGCTTAGATTGTCTGACATCTGGTTTTCGTTTGCAGTGAATGCATAACTTGCAGAGTGAGGATCAGGGTTGTTAAAATTTGCACCAGCAGTTATGTCAATGAAGTGATCATAACCCTGATCCTTACCACTGCTCCCAGATTCTTCTTGACCCAGAAGAGCAGTGTTACCGAATGTATAATCATCAACGGCTTTTCCTGACTCTTGTAACTTCCTTTTCTGGTTCAACTCCCTTTCGTAGGTCAGGAGTCGACCGTGGAGTTGGGTCAAGGTCAGATCCTTGAACTCAGGTGAGTTTCGGGTGACAAAAGCTATGGTGTCCCATTTTTCTGGCAGTGACCTGAGGAACCTGCTATTTTGAGTTGAATTTGTAAAAGTGGTATTAACAAGCCTCAGTTCACTGATGAGACAACTGAAACGCTCAAATTGTTGCGTCAGTGATTCACCTCTAACATGACAAAATGTTTCATACTGTTGGTTCAGGATTTCCCTATTGTTTTCTATGACTTCTTCGGTTCCCCCAAACTGTTCCTTAAGTGCGTCCCATAACTCTTTGGCACTGTTACAGTGTAACAGTCCAGCATATATCTCATTGGGCAGCGCTGATGCTATGATACTAAACGCTTTAGCATCTAGTTCGAACTTTTGATAGTCGGTTTCGGTATAATTTTCAACTGGTTTTGGAACGAACTTTTTAGCATCTTCAGCGCTTGGCACTGTGGGAACGTGGGGACCAAAGACGACAGACCTCCAACAACCTGTGCTTTGTTGAGCGAGGATGTGACCCATCCTCCTCTGCCAGATGTTGTACTCATTTCTTTTTAGCATAGGTGGTTTAAAAAGCAAACCGATGTTGTTTTTATCATCCTGAGATTGTGACGTCATTCTTGTTGTTTTACAGACACTGAGAAATCAACTTTAATGGTGATTAATCCTTGCTCTGTTTTTCAACAAACGAACAAACGATCAGTATCAACTGTTATGAGCTGAACTATTTACGTCAAAATGATTGTTAAATCAAATTTGACTGTCCAAGCACTGATACCAATTGTTGGATCTAAGTTTGTTTCTGATTGTATTTTGTGTTTGTAATTAAAATGAAAATGGATGAGTGTGCAGTGGAATTATGATGAAAACAAACTTTGCATACAATCAAACGAGAGTAATACTTTAATCAAACATCTTTTCACAATGAATCGGAAGATTGAATTTATTTCAATAACGATTACAATGATTGATGAATGAATGCAAACTCCCCCTCAGCCAGAGCTCAGTTGTTTGTTTGTGCAAAGAAGACGATGATGCAAAAGAGCTAATAGAACAGTACAAAGTACTGAACTATTTATAGGCACTAGCACCCGCATGACATGGGTATATTTTTTAAAAAACAAAGCCGAAGTTTACGAAAAATTTACCACGTTTTATGCTATGATTCAAACTCAATTCCGAACTCAAATCCAAATCCTTTGATCCGACAATGGAAGGGAATTTGTCAATACATCTATGAAACATTTCTTTAAAACCAAAGGATTAATTCATCAAACCTCTTGTTCTCATACCCCCGAACAAAACGGTGTTTTCGAACGGAAAAACCGTATTATTCTTGAAATGACTCGAGCTCTTTTAATTGAATCTCAAGTACCTAAATCTTTCTGGCCGGAGGCAGTTGCAACCTCCGTGTATCTCCTAAATCGGCTTCCCACAAAAGCTCTTAAATTTAAGACTCCTTTAGATTGTCTGTCTAAGTCTGCCAGTATTCCCCATCCTTTTACACTTGAACCTCGAATCTTCAGATGTACCGCATTTGTTCACATACCCAAAACCAACCGAAACAAGCTCGGCCCATGTGCTGAGAAATGTGTATTTGTCGGCTATGGGATCGATCAAATAGGTTACCGGTGTTATAATCCAAAAACTCATCAAATGTTCACCACAATGAATGTTGACTTTCTTGAAACAAAATACTTTTATGACACCCAACTCAGTGGTCAGGGGGAGAATGAATGTATAGACACTCTGAGTTGGCTAACCCAATTTCCCTCATCTGAAGAAGTAACAATAGAAAATCATCACAGTACTGTGAGTCCTTCAAACATAGGCACACAATCTGCGGAGCACAGTACTACCGAAGAAAGTCCATCCAACGTGATACCTGAGGTAAGAAATACTGTGGACCCTGCGTTTTATAATCATGAGACAACAGGGGAACACATAGAACCGACAACAACGGAACCTACTCCACATGTTGAACCAGATGTGGAACAGGCTGAACCAGATTTGGAAGAGGTTGAACCAGTCGTTGAACATGTGGAACCAGTTGCAGCAGAGACAACTGGAAGATACCCTCTCCCTCCTAGAACTAATAGAGGGGTCCCTCCAAAACGGTACTCGCCAGAGAGGGAAACCAGAAATTCAAGGTATCCTGTGGCTAATATGGTTAATGGGAACTTATCTAACAGTGCGAAAGCTTTTGTCACCTCATTATACTCCGAACAAATACCTGGTTCTGTAAAGGAAGCGCAAAGTAAGAAGAACTGGAAAGAAGCAATGGAAACAGAGATGCACGCTCTTATGAAAAACAATACGTGGGAGAAGTGCATTCTCCCAAAAGGAAAGAAAACAGTTGAATTCCGGTGGGTGTATTCAATTAAATATAAACCAGATGATTCTATTGGAAGATACAAAGCTCGACTTGCAGCCAAAGGGTACACTCAGACGTATGGGATCGATTACTCTGAGACTTTTTCTCCGGTTGCAAAAATGGATACCATCAAAGTCCTCTTCTCTGTGGCAGCCAATAAGGAGTGGCCTCTCCATCAGTTTGATGTTACAAATGCATTTCTCCATGGAGACCTAGCGGAAGAAGTCTACATGGAAGCACCTCCAGGTTTTTCAGGGGGTTTTAAAGACGGGGAAGTTTGTCGGTTGAAAAAATCTCTATACGGGCTAAAACAGTCTCCTTGGGCATGGTTTGGAAAGTTCACCTTGGCCATGAAAGAATATGGGTATTATCAAAGTAATGCTGATCATACTCTGTTCCTCAAGAGAAGAAACGGCCTCGTAACTTGCCTGATTATATATGTTGACGACATGATTATTACCAGAAATGATGTAGAAGAAATAACACAGCTGAAAAAGAGTTTGTTTTCAAAGTTCGAAATGAAATACCTTGGGAATCTCAAGTATTTCCTCGGAATAAAAGTTCTCAGGTCTAAACGGGGGATTTTCATCTGCCAAAAGAAGTATGTCCTTGATCTCCTGGCAGAATCTGGGTTGGTTGATTGTAAACCAGCAGATACGCCAATGATGGTGAACCACAATCTTCATATGGAACTTAATGGATAGCTTGCAAACAAAGAAAGGTATCAACGTCTCATGGGCAAGTTAATCTATCTCTCTCACACTCGTCCTGATATAGCTTATGTTGTTGGAGTGGTAAGTCAGTTTATGCACCAACCACAAGTTGCCCACATGGATGCTGCTCAGAGAATTCTAAGGTATCTAAAGGGTACCGTAGGCCATGGAGTGTTGTTTAAAGCAAATGAACATTTAAATGTTGAGCTCTACACTGACGCCGACTGGGCAGGAGATAAGGGAAACCGAAGGTCAACGTCAGGGTACTCTCCTTTGTTGGTGGAAACCTTGTTACCTGGAGAAGTAAGAAACAGAAGGTGGTCGCTCTGTTGAGTGCAGAAGCTGAGTTCAGAGGTATAGCTTGAGGGCTAAGTGAAGTTCTTTGGATCAGGAAGCTCCTAGAAGACATTGGTTTCTCCCAAAGGGCAACACCCAGTAAAATTATGTGCGACAATACAGCTGCAATACAAATCTCAGAAAACTCAGTTCAGCATGATCGAACAAAACACGTGGAGGTAGATCGAGATTTCATCAAGGAAAACCTGGAGGAAAGAATCATAGAGCTCCCGTATATATCAATAAAAGATCAACTCGCAGATATTCTCACAAAAGCAGTCAACGGAAACGCTTTTAGTAGCTGTTTGAGCAAGTTAAGTATTGGTGACCCCACTACTCAACTTGAGGGGGAGTGTCGGAAAGAAGAAGAAAAATAGTATAGGGGCTAGTGTGTAATATGGTGTTCTATATAAACACCATCTTTGTGTAACCCTATTTTTGTACAAACATTTTCTCTATACAATTCAAACCCAAATCAGAGATTTTCTCTATACCAAACAACATACTGGTTCAAATAACGACTTAAACGTTCTTCGTTAGTCAAAGGTTTTCAACGACATCATACAAGGTACCGAACCTTATTCTTCGTTATAGTTTCGTGGCTGGAATATGCACATGTGTATTATCTTGCTAATGGTATAGACCCTGTCTATGCAGTAATTGTCAAGAAAAGGTGTTGAACAATTATTTGGTGTTCTAAAGCAATGATGACACATTGTGCAACACACAACACATGAATTCATGCCCAAAAAATGAGATACATTATGCATGCTTGTATCTTATTGCATAACATGATTATCGATGATGAAACAAGCTCACACAATATGCCAATATGATCTGAACCACATTCATGAGAATGTTGAACCAATTGATGAAGCGCAACAAGATTCAAATATGTGTGCATTACACAAACAACATACGCACCTCAACCTTCATGCAAATTTGATTAAACATATTTGGAATTTTGCTCATGTCAATCCCAATGATAAGTAGTTTTAGTTTTTTTTCTTTTTTTTTTAATTTGTAATTTGAATTTCATTTAAGTAGTTTTAAATTTATATTTTTTTATTTTGTTCTTCTTTTTAATTATTTTTTTGATATAAATAAAAATAAAATTTTTAATTTTACTCTTTGTTTAAAAAAAATAAGTAAAAGCATTGGAGAAAATTAAAAATAAAGAATACGAGGGGAAAGGGAACTGACGTGCCTAAGAATATATATAAATAATGGTATATTTTAGCCATTTATTACACTGGTTCAAATTTTAAATTTAGAAAACACGATAAGATCTTATTACTCTATACTTCACGTTGGGGCAAGTGCACCAATCGTAGGCGTAATATATTGATGGTAAGATACCGAGGTCGTCAAAGGATACAACTTTTAGTACTGAGATGTTATCGACATCTAGTCAAGCCAAAAAAGAAATAGTTTTTGTGGTTTTATAAAAGAAAACATTAAAAATAAATAAAGATAGTTTTGAAATCAGTTTTAAGAAAAAGGGGAGTTTGGGTTTTTGTTACCATTTTGATGTTTCATTAACTAAACTTTACCATAGAAGAAAAGAGCTCACATTAAAAAGTAGTCATAAGGGGTTTATAGTACCCATCACTATCGACCTCTTGGTTTGATTCTATCTCTCCAAAAGTAGTAAACATAATATAAACCAAGTCCTAGGTGTATTGATCTTATCTCCACGCTTTGGTAAAACTTTTCAAAAATCGAAGTCCCAAACCAAAACCAAAACCAAAACCAAAACCAAAACTAAAACCTCAACTCTCTATTAATGCAATCAACCTGTTTGGTTCTACATAGACATAGAAAACAAAAATGTTTTGATTTGACAATTCTCAAAGTTGTTAGTTTGTTTTTAAGGATTTAGAAAACTAATTTTCAATATGGTACTTAGTATTTAAAGATACTAACACCCCCTGTTAATCCATAGCTTATTTTAGTTAACTCTCCCTCAAGTGGTTAGTTTCCCCGAAACACCCACAAGAACCTTAGCCACTTATGGCTTAAAGATAACTTTTAACAAACTTGGAAAGATTTATTAATCATCACAAGATTGATAATTACTTAATGATGTTCTTACAATTCTTAAAGATTACAAATACTTGAAGAAAGTGGGTAAAGTTAGAGTGAGTTGTGGAAGAGGAGGAAAAAATGCAGCAATGGAAGTGGGAGGTGAAGGCTCTCTTATATAGATGCTGGCGGCAAGGCATGGTCCATGCTTGGCCAAATCTTAAGTGTGTCCCCGAGACACGGCCCATGGTTAGATCTAGTAGGTACCACCCAAGATCTTAGAAAATCCTCTAAAAATATATTTGTCGTCTTGTGGTCAATGCACGGGGCGTGTCTTGACTGTTTTAGTAGATTTCAGATTTCTTGAAGATTCTTCAAAAGATAATTTGTCCTTCTTGGTCGAGACACCGGGCGTCTCTCGACTTTGTTTCGACATATTTTCTTATATTCGCCCACAATTACTTCGTTTGTTTGCTTTGGGTCTGTTTTGTCCTGAAATACAGAAGCAAACTAAATTAAGCTTATTTCAAATATATTTCCAACAAAACAAATAAAAAGTGAATTTAATTTGATAATAAAACATGTATATTTATAGGGAAATTGGCCTGTAATAATCCCACCTACACCATATTGGCCATTAATAATCCCACCTCAGAATATTCCCCCCACCAGTCCCACCTTTCATCTATTTTTCCTACAATGGTCCCCCGTTAAAAAAACTTAACGGAGTTAAGATTTTTTCCAAATTACATACGGATTTTTTAGGGCTTTTGATTAGAACGACGATACGAGTCCATTTATGTAAAACTTGCCTCGAAACGGCGCTCCAAACGATGAAAACGGCGCTTCAATTCAGGTGTTTAAATTTCCAATTAACCACAATCAAGTCACTTTGAGCATCATTTCGAAGTAAGTTTTACATCAATGGACTCGTATCATCGTTCTGATCAAAAGCCCTAAAAAATCTGTTTGTAATTTGGAAAAAAACTTAACTCCGTTAAGTTTTTTTAACAGGGGACCATTGTAGGAAAAATAGGTGAAATGTGAGACTGGTGGGGGGAATATTCTAAGGTGGGATTATTAATGGCCAATAAGGTCTAGGTAGGATTATTACAGGCCAATTCCCCATATTTATACACATATCATTAACCACACCCCTTCTGTAAGGACCTGCAAAAATGTCCCAAATCAACCCGTAAGTGAAAACCTGGACCCCGTAAGTGAGCATGAAAAATCAAGAAATCAAGAAAATTGGATTTCACGCGGGCCGCGTAAGCCATAAGGTAAGGCTACGCGGGCCGCAACAGCTTGAAAGTCTCCGGATAAGCTTAAGGGACACGTGTCGTCCACGTGTCAAGACCACCGATGACTCAGCAAACCCTACTGCCGCCTTTATGGCCATCGCGGGCCGCGTAAGATACATCAAAGGGTTTACGCGGGCCGCGTAAAACCCAAAAGTTTGCTATAAATTTCCTATGCATGGGACTTGTTTCTGCATTCGAAATTTTAGCTTCAAAACGTCTAAATTCTGCAGAAAACGAGTCTTTAGGTGTCCCGACGCTGCTACGATACAGGGTATTAACTCAATCACTGCTACAATTCTTTTCTTTCCTTCAGCTTTTATTATAGTAAATAGTAGCTCGGGACTATACCTTCTAAATCCCGAAAACTCTGCCCGTTATTAGGGTAATAACTCTAATCACTGGTACGATACTTTATCCGATCGATTGAAACCAATCTGAAGGATGTTTAAGTATTGTACTTTGTCATTCGTCGTGAATCCGATGGATGTTTAAGTGCTGCCCGAACTCGGGCTATACTTTGTCATTCGTCGTGAATCCGATGGATGTTTAAGTGCTGCTGATATGCGGCTATACTTTGTCATTTATCGTGAGGGTTTTGATTTCGTGATTATCGTTAAAGTTGAATTGGGTTAATACACTAATACGAGTTCCATTTTTATCTAAAAATTAGAACTCGTAACCAGGGAGATGCTAAAGTAGAATAATTAGCTAAGTAAGATTAATTAATCAGTTAAGTAAGATTAATTAAAGTTAAGAAAGATGAATTAATCAGTTATGTATGATTAATTAAGTTAAGTATGATTAATTAATTAAGTTAAGTAAGATTAATTAAGCTAAGCGGGATTAATTAAGCTAAGTAAAATTAATTAAGTAAATTAAACACCTAAATAGATATACATGAAAATAAATATATATGAGATAGATAATATCAAAGGAAGGTGCGAGAAAGGTATAAGAAGATATATATATATATATGAGTAGGAAGCTTCCTAGAAGATGTATAGGTAACTTCCTAGAAAAGATATAGGTAATTTCTAGAAAATACAAAGGAAACTTCCTAGAAATTTCATACTTCTTACCTATAAATAGGAAGCCTAGGAATTCATTTCCTTTGCTCATTTCTTTTCTTCTTCTCTCTATACGTTGGTGTTCTAACCAATAATCACCGATGCGATATTCTGTCCGATCGATTCAGGAACCAACTAACGGATGCCAAAGTGCTATACTTTGTGAGTTCGTTAAACGGATGCCAAAGTGCTATACTTTGTGAATTCGTTAAACGGATGCTAAAGTGCTGTACTTTGTGAGTTCGTTAAAAGGATGCCAAAGTGCTGTCTAAACAAGACTATACTTTGTGAATTTCGTTAAGGTTCGAATCTCGTGACCATCATTAGGTTTGATGTGGTTTTACACTAATACGTATTCCACTCTGTTAAACTAAATGTTTAACTACCCGAAACTCTACACCATACTCTTACAATCAAAATGGATGCTTAATTATCAGAAGGAGTAGAATCAAGAAGCTTGTTAAATCAATACTGCATGCTTATAATGTGAGTCATTCTCTTTTTATCAACTGTTTTAAAATACCTCAAATTATTTTCAAAAGTTATAATTACAGGGATTACGTCGTGGATATCTTGAATCACTGGCTAGTGGGGTAGTGTGCACATTACTAATTTCTCACGGTTAGGTTCATTAACCTAACAGTGATAATCATCACTACTTGGGTGAAAGGACCCAATAGTGGTATGACCATCGTCACCAGGAGGTGACACGGCGCCAGATAAAAATAAGATAGAAGCCATTGTAATCGCTCTTATGCTGTAATTCATAACTAAGGTGTCATTTTATAAAACCTGAATGAACTCACCAGTATTTCCTGCTGACCAAATGTTTTTAAAACGCGTTTCAGGTAATTACAGTAGATCGGAATAAGAGTTGGATACGACACCAAAAGGCTTACAGAAGTGGCTTGATTTATCAATTAAATTAAATTAAGAAAAGTTGTTTATGTATTCGGGTTTATCCCATATTAAAGCTACCTTTCAAAACATGGTTTTATCCCATCTATTTAATAAATAAAATCCGGTGTTTTCTAAACTCTGATATTTTTCCTAACTCACGGTCCTGATGAAATTTCCGCTGCACTACTTTTCTAAATAACCACCGGTACCACTGAACTGGTTCGCGGCTCCCGATTCCGTCCAGGGTGGGGTCGGGGGTCGTGACACCTTCGCATGTTGTCACATTATTTCAACCCTCACAACCGTTTCCAACCCTTTTTTAAATGAGGCACTAGTCATTTGAACTGCTTCAACCCTTAACTTTTTTTATTAAATTAATACATATACCAAATCAATTAAAAACAACATTTTTAAATGCATAAAATAAATATCTAAAACAATTAAATAGAACGCAATTTCATTTAATATAAAAGGAACAATGGAAAAACTACAAATTAAATTTTAAACTACTCGTCAGAATCAACAATGTTCATATTTTACTGTCTACCAATGTGTTCCACAAGATCATATCGAGTTTGAAATTGTCTTTTTTCATCCCGCAACGCCAAAATAATATAATTGAGAATGACTATCTCAGTCGAAGAGTCCATCACGTACTTCGATGATATTGTGATTCTCTCATCCTTTATTATCATATTGTGCAACAAAAGAAACCCCTACACCACGCTCCTTATTTTTTGCTGCCTAAGTGCACATGCCGGTCGATTCAGTACACCCATTTACCTTTCAAAACATTGAACGCTCACTTGTCATCTTTTCTCGCCAATTCCTGCAACTTCTCGAACTTTTTTTTCTTTTCCGTCGTCTATTGCATATGAAAAGGCTCTCATAAAAACAAACCAAGCCGAGTACATGCCATCAGCACCATAATAGTCGCGTCTGTATTGTCTCTTGTTGACCACAAATGGAAACCTCTAGTTCCATGCATTTCGTTATACGATAATGGGGATCGGTGTAGAGCATTGTTGCCGTGGTTTGAACCAAGAACATCAAAATACCCGTGCCAAATCCATAAATCATTTGATGCCACTACTTCGAGCATGATCGTGTGTTTTTTGTATGCAATTGATGCTACCAAGCATCCCTGAAAGACTCCATTTAGCTTCATGGACGACATACAAACGTGCAATATTGTTGCTAGTCAATCCACGTAGAAACTCTCTACCCAATAACTTAATAATCACAGCACAAAAGTATTATAGACATTCAAGTGAAGTCCTCTTAGACAGCTAAACATTCATCATATTCATCATGAACATTATCGTCGCAAACGGACAAATCGAAATGTGCATTATTGTACCGACGTGAAATTTTTTTGTACCTCTCATCGTAACCTAGTTGAAACCATTCAAACTTGGCGTCTATATGTAACACCCAGTGTTTCTTGACCAATCCTAATGATGACACGTATCCTAGAACCTTCCCTATAATAACTAAGGGGTTGTTTGTTTACCTCTTAATGAGACTCTTAATGGTTCAGACCTCTTATTGGTTCAACACTTAATGGTTCAGACAGTTTGTTTCACGAGCAGATGTCTGAATGGTTAAGAAATTTGCCTCTGAATGGTTAAGATTTATACTGAGTCTGAATGGTTAAGACCTCTAATATGAATTGGTCAGACATTTGCCTCTGAATGGTTAAGCATTATACAGGCTCTTAATGGTTCAGACCTCTTACTGGTTCAGCACTTAATGGTTCAGACCTTTTACTGGTTCAGCACTTAACCATTCAGATGTTGCCAAACAGCCCCTAAGTGAAAGTTAACGGGTTAAAATCACAATTGGATCAAAGAGGTAAAGTTGAGGGCCTAAAATGACGAGAGAACTTTTATATTGCTCTTGATTTGACGTTTCTCTAAACATCATTGAGATGTTAAAATTAGATAGGTTTTTTGATAGATTGAAGGTTATTTATGATTGGAGTGTCATGCTCCAGTCAAAGATAATATTTATAATCTCAATTTACCTCAAACTAATAGTTAATGGTAGCAAGGGTCGAATCGCGAAGAGTCTGTGATCTGTGTCGGGACTTGGTCAATTACTAAGTTGAAACAATTATGAAGCTTGCTAAATTGAATTTTTGTTTGTTTGTTTGAAAAAGGTGTGAGTAAACTGACATGTTTGCTATTAACTAGAAAACCAATTATTCAAATTGCATGAATTGGTTTCTTGATTTTAAAATAATAATGAAAGAACAAGTTCTACACCCGGTTTGATAAATGCAAGACCTAGAGTACCTACACATTTTAACTTGATTTAGTTGCATTTGATGATTAACAAATTTTGTGTCACTTGACTTAGATGCCAAGAGCTATCAACGTTTCTAGAACAGACCGCAATGCACTTCGTTATAAAGAACATGTAAATTCTAACCTAAGACAAGGCGTAATTGCACATAAACATTTCGCAAAGTCAAATTTAAACTTCACTGGACAATTCACGAATTCGATACAACTGCAAGACAATTATCAAAGATTTGAAATATCACAATCAATTAGTCACAAATCAAAATAAGCACAATGTTTAAACCCTAGAAAATTCTTACAAAAATCTACATCGGGGTGAAAGTCGAACTTTTGTTTGGTAACTTTATTAAAAATGAATAAGAATGGACGTCCTTTTTTTTAGAGACTGGCTGTTCATGGTTGATGAAGCACGAACACCGGATGATGAACACGAGCCACGATCTTGATTATTGGATGAATGAGGAAGATTAGGGTTAGGATTAGATGATGATTGTGGATTGGATGGATGATGTTGGATTGATGATGATTAGTGTTTAGAATCGAATGATTGAAGGTGGTGATGATTAGTGATTCGAGATATGTTAGAGATGATGGTTGTGATGTAAAAAGGCTCCAAGAACTGATAATACTTTTAAAAACTCGTAACTTTCTATATTCATTTCAAAATCTTGGTCAAACGAACTCAGAAATCAAAATCAGCGTCAAAGAAATAAGGAACGTGTCGGCGACGCGACTGCTTGAACCAGTTTTCCAGCGACGCACTGTGCTACTATCTACGACCACTTTTGAGCGACGGGGTCGTCGCCGACGCGGCTCCCAACTGTGGTTTTCTTTTTTTCATTTCATTTTGTGTGTCCGATTGGTCCCGATGTTCCGTCAAGCTCCCAAATAGCTCCTTAAACTCCATTAGACCTGCAAAACACAAATTTAATCAACGTAGACTATTCGAAACTCAAACTCATGTAAAACATAAAAATTAAAACGATTAAACAATGGGTTTTCAACCACGTATCACTTCACGTCTCTCTCTACTTATCGATGACAACAACAAAACCCACACACTTCTCATTCTCTCTCCCCAAACAACAAGGGTCGTAAATGGAAACGGTCAAGTGTGCACGGTGGTGGTTGTCATTAGGGTGGTGTTAAGAGTTTCTGAGGGAGGTGATTGTGAATGGTGGTCAGAGGTTACGGTGTTGATAAGGTGGTGTACTGGTGGAGGTGGTTGGTCCGAAGGTTTTGGGTAATAGATGAGTTCGTCAGGTTGATGGTGGTGATCCGATGGATGTTTTTATTAGACTATGAGCTCACGAGTTTAGTTAGGTTTCTAGGGTTACTCGTAATCCCTATATATTGTAACCTACTCATTCAATAATGATCCAGCCTAGGCTCTATTCCGTTTCCGCCGCGCCACACACAAATAACCAAACCCTAGCCGTCACCACTTGAGAACAACCCTAGATAGGGCGGTGTGCCGTCACTGTTGCCGCCGCCCTGTCCAGCCGCTATTCGTTTTCCGTTTCCGGTTCTTTTTTTTCCAGTTTCATGTTCAAATAAAGCTTCGTTTTCGGTTCTAGATTCACTAGTGTTCTTACAGTCTCTTACCACATATATGATGCTACGGTTCATCTTGTTGTTTTCGCGTCTGCATCAAGCCGCCCCTTGCCGTCGTGCCGCCGCCGCTCATTAGACTACGGTCTCTCGCCTCCGCCTCTAGGATTACGATCCGCCGCTAACCGCCGCCGCCGCCGCACTGCCGTATTGGATGCCTCTTGTAGGATTACGAAATCACTCAAAACTGTGGATCGAAGATTATGGTTTGAAGATTGCAAGATTATGGAATTTTGACCGAAATCGAAGACAGTTCTTTTAGGGTTTATTATTGTTTTCATATTTTTTTCAGTCTAAGCTTCTAGTTCCTCCGCTACGACTGCGGGAGAGTATTAGACTATGAGCCCACGGGCTTAGCTAGGTTTCCAGGGTTACTCGTAATCCCTATATATTGTAACATACTCATTCAATAATGATCATCCAGTCTTTTATAATTCTTACAGTTTTGTGGTTGTGTGGTGAGTTAGGGTGGTAGACGTGGTGTTTGCTAATAAGATGGTGTTGCATGTGGGAGTTAATTGCACGTGGTTTGGTTTGTGGCGGTGTGGAAAAGAGTAGATGGTGGTGGCTAATGGTGATGATGTAGGTGTAGGTCGGATGTAATAATGGTGGTGACGGAGGTGTACGTCGGATATAATAATGGTGGTTGGTAATTGTAGGTTGGAGTTGCGGTGGGTAAGGGTGTTCAAAACCGGATATCCGAAAATTCGGATATCCGAATTTTGGATATCCGAAATTTTCGGATACCAGATTTCACTATCCGAATCCGTATCCGAAATTTCGGATATCCGGAATTCGGATATCCGAAATTTCGGATACGGATTCGGATAGTTAATCGGATATCCGAAAATCCAACTTTTTATTTAATTTTTATTTTTTTATTATTCTTTTCATATTCGGAAACGGATATTTTGGATAGTTTCGGATATCCGAATATAAGTTTTCGGATATTTTTCGGATATTTCGGATATTTTTCGGATACTTCGGATATTTTCGGATACTTCGGATATCCGAAAAAAAATGAAAAATTTTCGGATATTTCGGATATCCGAAATATCCGAAAATTTTGAAAATCACTATCCGAATCCGAAAAATCCGGATATCCGAAAATCCGGATATCCGAAATTTCGGATATCCGATTTTTCGGATATCGGATATTTCGGATCGGATTTTCGGATACGGATAGTTTTGAACACCCCTAGCGGTGGGTGTTTTTACGGTGGTGAAGCTCGTGAGTGGTGGGTTGTACGTTGGTGGACGGTGGTTCTAGGTTGTTATAGTGGGGTACAAAGGTTAGTGATGCGTAAGTGTGGAGGTGAAGGACCGATATTTTACCAATTTTTACCTTAAATACCGGTACCCAATTTTGGCGATTTTCAGTATCGGTATTTTTGATACCGTTACCGAGCTCATCCCTAGGTTGAACTGCATTATAAAGGGGAACAGGGCACTCGCGAGACGGGTTCACTAGAACACTATCGCAACCCCATTGACCATGGAGTGGTGGTTTTCACGGGTTCACAAACTCGGGCGAGATGGAGCTTGAGGTGATAGGTTCACGAACCCGGACAAGATGGAGCTTGAGGTGACCGTTGCTGACGATCAGTTTAAAAATAATAATATCCACGCGGGGGAGGGGGCCTATAGTCATATAGTATATGGAAATAATAACTATGAGGATCGTTTACTAATCATTATAAGCTCTTAAGACTCGATCAGTTAATGTGGATAAGGTTTTTGTTGAATAAACGGTGAACCGAACAGAATGTCGATTATAACCATACAAGTAAGCAAACCTCGTACATTGCGGTTTTGTTAACCTTATATTCTGACCGGAAAGTTCAAATCCCGGTACGGATCGTTTTAGCGGTTTAAACCATTATTAATGATTCGTATCTTTTTAGGTGGGTTTAGATGCGAAACAGATTCGTAACAAGTCGAACATCGTAAAATATATTTTTGTTATAGTTTACAAACTAATTAAGTTTATAAAATAGAGGAATTGACCTCTAATAATCCCAACTATAGGTCATTGACAGTCCCACCTTTGAATATTCCCCCACCAGTCCCACCGTTCACCTATTTTTCCTACACCGGTCCCCCGTTAAAAAAAAAACTTAACAGAGTTACGCTTTTTTTCCAAATTACAAACAGTTTTTTAGGGTTTTTGATCAGAACAACGATGCGAATCCATTGATGTGAAAGTTATCTCGAAATGGTGCTCCAAATGACTTGATTTTTGTTAATTGAAAATTTAAACACCCGAATTGAAGCGTCGTTTTCATCGTTTAGAGCACCGTTTCGAGGTAAGTTTTACATCAATGAATTCGTATCGTCAAGCACCGTTCCGAGGTAAGTTTTACATCAATGAATTCCTATCGTCGCTCTGATCAAAAGCCGTAAAAAATTGTTTGTAATTTGGAAAACAACACAACTCCGTTAAGTTTTTTTAATGGGGACCAGTGTAGGAAAAATAGGTGAAATGTGGGACTGGTTGGGGGAATATTTAAAGGTGGGACTGTCAATGGCCAAAGACCTCCAGTTGGGATTGTTATAGGCCAACTCCCCTATTAAAATATCATATTAAATCTTGGATCATCTATTGATTAAAATACATTTTAAAGCAAATCTAAGTTTGACTTGTATAAATTAGGTTTGACTTATTAAATCTAACACCTTAGACTTGATAATTAGATGCAGATGAGGGGTTTTATTCCTTACATCATGAGAATTATCAAGGTTTGTATTAATTTAAGAATGGTTTACTAGAATAGCTAGAAGCATAGTCACCTAATTCGCGGTTCGCTCCGGTTCGGGTACGCGGTTCGGGTTCGCAATTCGCTAGTTGGGACGAATTCGGTTCAGAAGGGGGTAGGTTCATTTCGGTCTGGTCCGGTACGATTCGGTTCGGTGTACCATTCTGTTCCGTTCGGTATAGACAAATTAAAACAAAAATTACTAATTTTATAAATCCAAATAAGTAAACAACTTAAAAAGTTTTAGGTTAAAAAAGGTAAAAATATAGAGATTTGAGGATGAAATATGTAACTTAATAAAAAAGCTTTAGGTTAATATTTATAATAACATAAACATAAAGGATGAAATATGTAAATAAAAGAGGTTTTAGGTTAAAAGGATGAAAGAAACGCAGCCTCCAACTCCATCTTCTCCTCCATTTTCACTAGGGTTCATCATTATCACATGTAAGCTTTAATTTTTTCATCTTCATCACCATTCGCTGAATTGATGAACATGATGCGCTGAATTGAGCGAATTAGGTGACCATGGTACTGGCGCCTTATCCAACCCTAATACGTATTGACCCTTAAAATTCGCTATTATTGCAAACGGAATTCAGTGAATTGGTGCAGGAAATTCGCAGAATTGAATGGAATGAAACGCTGAATTCGTGGAGTGAATTCGCGAATTCGAACCGTATTATACGAAAACGAATTCCGTATGGTACGAAACGTATCAATACGAAATTCGCCACTTTTCTAGCGAATTAGGTGACTATGGCTAGAAGCATGCGCCAAATAAATGGTTCGAGAACAATTTGGGAGTGTGAGATATGATTGTTTAGTTTTGTATGAAGAGATGAGACAAAGGGCTGTTATTTATAGCAATGGAGGATTCTCAAGCTTTGAACAAGTGTCCAGTACATGAAGGTTAGTGTCGTCCAAATGGGAACAGAAGTGGCAAAATTCAAAATAGGTGGCACAAGGTGGTGTAATACAGCTGCCAACGATTTTTTTTTCTTTCAAAATATATGCCTATTGCATTTTTTTTGTCATTGCAGGACCCTCAACTTTCCATCTTTGATCCAGTGGTGATTTTTGTTGGGTTGCTACGCTTTAGGGTAGCCGGCCCTAACTAGGGTTAGCCGACCCTAGTTGTTAGGCCCACTTAGTTAACTTGTTGACTAAGTAGGAAACCATAATCTTATTCTATAAATACCCATGATGTAATTGTAGTATGTGTCATTTTATAAACAGTTGTGAACATCTGATAAAAAAGAAACCCTAGTTGCAACCCGTGAATGTAGGTCACCTTGACCGAACCACGTAAATTCCCGTGTTCTTTATTTTATGCGTGTGTGTGTTTGTATTGCTTTCGCTCGAACCTACTACTATATGATACCCTAACAAGTGGTATTAGAGCCAAAGGTTCAGTTAAACACACGGTTCACACGGTTATCGCAAGAGAGGGAAAGAGTTAGACGAAAGATCTAGATCTATTGTTGATGTCGTTGCCACTGACGTGTTTACAGCTCGTACCTATTCTCTGGGTTAGGGCTTGTAAGCTCTAAGGTTTGCGTCGTAGGGTTTGTTGTTGCAGATCTGGTGGTTTTTGGGTGTTTGGAGATTAGGATTTCGGTTCTTGAACCCTGGTTATTCGCTGATTTTACGCTCAGGTTTGAAGGAGAAGTCGTTGGTTCGGGACTTCGGGTTTCTGGTTAATTAAAGGTTGCTCGGGTTGGTTCCTTGTGGTCTTTTTCTGGTTTTATCGTTTGCAATGGGTGAAGACGAGAGGTTTCGAATCAAGAAGTTCAATGGTATTAATTTTGCATGGTGGAGAATGCAAAACGGTACTAATTTTGCATGGTGGAGAATGCAAATAGAGGTGTTGCTTGGTGAATGTGATTTGGATGTGGTACTGGAAGAAAAACCTACTGGAATGGAGAAAGTTGTTGAAGCAATTTGGAACGTTGGCTTTGATGAGGAGCGTTGCTTTTAATATCATGAAAGAAACAACTGCTCGTGGTATGTTAACAACTCTGTCAAATGTGTATGAGAAGCCGTCTGCCGGTAATATGGTATTCTTGATAAGCGAACAGAGTAATATGAGAATGAACGAGGGCAGTCCAGTTGTTTAGGTTAGTAATTGTGGGCATGAAGTTCGATGATGACACTCGGGCTATGATTTTGTTATATTCCTTACCTGATAGTTCGTCAGGGTTTGTGACAACGGTCACTGAACTGCTGGAAATGGAAATTTGAAGTTTGATCGGATCCGGGATAGTGTTTTGGGTGAAGACATTCGCCGGAGGAACTCTGGTGGAGGATCTACTTCTGGTGCGTTCAGTGTTAGTAGGTGAAGAGGTAATAACAGAAGCAGTGGGAGTCGTGGGAAAAACTTGTCTAAAGCTGGGAAAAATGTGAGGTGCTAGAATTGTGATGAAAAAGGGCATGTTAAAAACAAGTGTCCTGATCATAAGAAAGAGGATGGTAAACCGCATGTAAAGAACGTTGTGTCAGCTGAATCTGACGGTGACGTACCGGTTTGCTGTGAAGAGTCTACAGACCCTTAGGCTATGAATTCTGGTTCTTCGTTTCATGCCTTGCACAACGGGGAGACGATAATGAATTTGAAAAAGGAGACTTTGGAAAGGTACGATTAGCTAACGATCATGTTCTTAATGTTACGAGTACGGAAGATGTCAATATGAAGACTCCACTAGGCACTACATGGAACTTGTGGAATGTCAGGGTAATTCCAGGTTTAACGAAGAACCTTATTTATGTTAATCAACTAGATAAACAGGGACTAGATGTTAAGTTGGGTGGTAGGAAGTAGAAGGTGATTGATGGAAATCTTGTTGTTGCCTGTGGGAGGAGATAGGGATCGTTGTATCTAGTTGAGGTACCTACTGAGGGAGTACTCGTCCCTGTACAACATAAAGTCTGGTTCACTGAATCTAGTAAGCAGAGAGGATTCAAATTGCAAACTTGAATCCTGGTGCTATGGGGATGTCAGTTGAATGTGGACAGGGGTCTAAGTTTAAGCAGCCATTTAGGAGATTTAGTGATAGTGGGAACACAGGCCGTGTTCCGAGTACAATCACAAAGAACCGTTGGGTTTTGAAGTTGAAGGTTTCGAATCAAGAAAAATGCCATCCTGGAAATAGTTTGCAAAATATGGAGAGTGGTATTAATTCTCGGTGCATCTCTGGAGCTGGTGGATCGTGTAGGCCGGTGAGACAAAGAATGGGTCAGTGACTGTTTCAATCATAGCTACACTGGAGCTTGTGGGAGCTTCAACTGGTCTCTCAAGTACTTGATGAGAGGCGTGGTTGCAACTAGGTGGCTTGGATGTGACTGGAGTCTAAGCTAATTCTTGGAACTGGAGGCTTGGAAGACTTGAACGTAAAGATTACTGAAGTTACTAGTGATGGGTTTCTTGGATGCTTTTTGTGAACTATGCAAAGCCTCTGAGTGGGAGATTGTTGGGCTCTTAGGCTTTAGGGCATCCATACCTAATTAGGGTTAGCAGGCCCTAGTAGTTAGGCCCACTTAGTTAACTTGTTAACTAAGTAGGAAACCTTAATCTTGTTCTATAATTGTAGTTTGTGTCATTCTGTAACAGTTGTGAGCATCTAATAAAAGTGAAACCCTAGTTGCAACCCGTGGACGTAGGTCACCTTGACCGAACCACGTAAATTCTCGTGTTCTTTATTTTCTGTCGGTGTGTGTGGGTGGGTGTTTCACTTCGCTTCCGCTCGAACCTACGCTAATCCATACCCTAACAATTTTAACCCCTTAACTTAGCTATTACAAGGAAGGTTCCAAACTTCCAAGACAAGACACGTGTCATCATTAGGATTGATGGAGAAACACCAGATGTTGCACCATGTCTCCCACAACTTTTAAAAGAGTTTAATTACGCTTCCCTCTATGGTTTGTCAAAAATCACCATTTCAGTCCATTAGTTTAAAAATTGTCAAAACAGTCCATGTGGTTTCACTTCCGTGATTATTAGTCCACCCACACTAATGTCATCCAGTTATTCTGTTAGTTTATTTGAAATGACCATCGTGCCCATGTTATTAAAATTAAAATAAAGAGTCAGTTATGTTTTTCGTCCCTGTGTTTTGTTAAAAATAACCATTACAGTCTATCAGCTTATAAAAATTGCCAAAACAGTGCTTGTACCCTTCACTTTACTTTTCACTCTCATCGTTTCTTCAGATCCGGCCACCTAATTTTCCCCGTCACAATCGACGTTAATAGGAAAACTTGAGGCCTACTTGAAAACCTTGAGGGTGGAGGTGAAGTATGAACGGTGCCCTGTGTAGGGGTTGGAATTGGTAGAATCCATCGATAGAAAAGAAGTTGGTAGAAAAGAAGTTGGCCGATGATTTGTTTGAAGAGAATAGCCATGGGGTGGGTGGTAGTTTGATGACGATGGTGTGCATAATGGGGGTGGAGGTGGTCATCGTTTAGGTATGTGTTAATGGTGGTAGGAGATGTTGAAGATGGATGAAGTGGAGAGGGTGTGGAGTCGGAGCAGGTGATCTTCCGGCTGGATTTGAGGAAACGGAGAAAGTGAAGAGTAAAGGAAAGTATTTAGATGAAGTTGTGAAAGTATGATATTGTTTTAGCATTTTTTAGAACTAATGGACTCTAATGGTTATTTTTAACAAACCACAGGGATGAAAAGCGTAACTAACTCTTTACTTATTTTAATTTTAATAACAGGGGCATTATGGTCATTTCAAATAAGCTAACAGAATAACCGGATGACGTTGGTGAGGGTGGACTGTAATAGTTACGAAAGTGAAACCACAGGGACTGTTTTGGCAAATTTTAAACTAATGGACTAAAGTAGTGATTTATGACAAACCACATAGATGAAAAACATAATCAACTCTTTTAAAAATAACTCTTATGATACATAATATCTCGCTCTAAACGTCTCAGCATCATACCAATGATGCTTGTACCTTTCACTTTACTTTTCACTCTCGTTAGATTTTTATAAGCCCCTTCTCGATCACGTTGCACACTTTTTTTCTTTGATCGCCACACATCTTCAAGTTCTAAACTTGGACCACCATGGCATTCAAGAGTAGAATCGAATGTAGTTGGTAAGTCGGATGAAAACAAAGTGCTTGAACTCTTCATTTTCTTTTTTTTTCCTTTGTAAAGAATTATAGTTGTAGTAGAGTAGAGTACGCGAAGAGATGCATGAAAAAATTTAATTTGTTTAAAAGGGATTTATATTATTTTTTTTAAACGGTCAAATGACCATCGGCAACGGTCATCTCAAGCTCCATCTCGCCCAAGTTTGTGAAACCGTGAAAAAGCCACCACGTCATGGTCAATGGGGTTGCGGCAGTGTTCTATTGAACCATGAACCTGTCTCGCAAGTGCCCCGTCCCCCCTTATAATGTTGTTCCAACATAAAGATGAGCTCGGTACCGATACCAGTTTCGAAAGTACCAATACCAAAAATCGCCAAAATTGAGTACTGATACCGAAAATGCTCGGTATGGTACAGTACTGGTATTTGAAGATAAAATCGATAAAAAAATCGGTACCATACCGAACCGAAGGTACCGTCGTACCGATACCGAAAACGCAAAATAGTGGGTACCAAATCGGTACTGAAAATGAATCATTACGAGAAATTTGGTACCGGTACCCGATAACAAATGCTCATCCCTAACCGGAAATGATCCAGTACGGAAAATTCAGTATCGGTGCCCAGTACCAAATGCTTATCCCTAGTTCAACCTTAGGGATAAAGATAAAACATACAAGGCTAGACATGAAATTGACAAATGACAAATCCTCCTTACTTTTAAAGAAGGAAGGTGATGTATACATACACCAGGAGTTGTACGCATATACCAGTTTTAAAAAGAAACTCAAAACATATATCTAAGTTTGGAGGTATAGGTCCTAAAATACATGGTAAAAACCTTTGGCAAAAAAAAAAAAAAAAAAACCCAGATGTGCAGAAATGAAGAATGTGATAAAAGAACCTCATGATGATAACAAAGATAGAGAAGTTAAAAGGCAAATGCAACCAGATTCTCCTAACGATGTTGACATGTGACTCCAAATCCTCACAGCCATTGTTTTTGTTTTTACCAGGTGCTTCCTTAATTTCATCAACTCCATCCTCCTGTTTTTTTAAATCAACAAACACAAAAACAAGAATTTAACATTGAAAGCTGTAGAGATGCACAAAAGAACCAGCAGACCCACAAAAAAGAACCAGCAGACCCACAAAAGTCTAACCAGTTAACTGGGTTACTCATGATGTAATGAAGGCCCAAAACATTTTCAAATTTCCATTAAGATTCAAAGATAGAAAATGTGTGTATGTTTCTTCTCTAAGAGGCAAGAGCATGTGTTACCGCAGCGCCAAACGGCGCAGAACACGGACATGTCAGAGAGCGCGGAGGTGGAAGACCCTAACACATCAGTGCAGCCCTTGGCGGGTTTGCCGGAGGGCGAGTCGTGGCGTTTGGGGGGAGAAGGTTGTTGCAGGGTAATTTAAGTTATCTGCATATTTGACCAAATGCATTAAATTTGGCCATAACGTCATCATCATCATACTCAGTAAATCCAACCAATAGCACAGCTAAGGTAGGGTCTGACGAGGGTAAAGATGTAGACAGCCTTACCTCTACCCCGTAGGAATAGAGAGGCTGCCTCCAATGAGACCCCCGGCTTGATGGTAGTTTTGCATCAAGCCTTTGGACATAAGGCACGTAACACTCATCAATTTGGCCATAACAACCAATAGAAAAGAGAAGGTAGGTGGATGGTGTAATTGAAAACTTAAAAAAAAGATTAAAAAAACCAAATAAAAAAAGTTATAATTTATTTTTAACACTTATAAATACCCCATATAATTCAAAACCCATCACTCCAAAATGCTGCTCTTCTCCCACGATATTTGTATTCTTAACAAGTTATTTTTTAATATGGATCAAAGATGTGATTACCGACCCGCGTTCAAGTTCAACTCATACGAACAATATACAATACGGGGCCGGTGGTTGAGATGTACCCGATTCACAACCACAATGGGTACCCGAAACACAACCCCCGTTATTTCCATTTACCCTAAACGCACCCACCCCAACGTGAACCCGAACCACAACTAACAAAACGCTAACATAAAATAATATAAACAAGTCAGTGAGCCATCTAGATCCCAACAATGTTTATTTGTTTTATAGTGTTTACACTAATTATTTTTAAAATTAATATAACTTATATTTAATTTTGTTGTATTTGTGATATTTTTTTTAGAGTAAACTTCCGTTTTGCTCCCTGTGGTTTGCTCACTTTAACGGTTTTGCCCCAAACCTTTCAAAATAGCCATTTTGCTCCCTGATCTTTGAAGGCCATCTTGATTTTGCTCCACGCCCCTTAACCTCATCCATTTGTGCTGTTAACTCATGTCACGTGCAAATCACCTGAGGGGCATTTATGTCTTTTCCCAACCATTAATATATATGTATATATTTATATTTATTGATACAAATACAAATATAAGAAAAAACATTCACCCCTCTCAGCTCCACCACCAACCACCACCTCTTTATCACCCCTCTCTCAACTTGCCGTGAACCACCAGCCGACAACCTGCCGTGAACCACCACCTTCCGACCAGAACCAATTGTCATCGAACGATAGGGTCTGAAACCCTCATCGTCTTTTGAGCAACTAAAAAAATCCTAGATCTAGTAGTTCCAACTGGCCACCAACCACCACAACTGACCCCGACCATACACCTCCGACCGGCAACCACTGGCAACACAAATGGCCGACCAATATTGGGATATCATTAAACAACATGTGGTGAGACTTACTTAACATCAACCGGAATCACCTAAAACAACCACCGGAGTTAAAGCCTCGAATTGCCGGAAACCAAAGGAAGCGGTGGTAAAGGTGGCCAACGATGGTAAAGCTATGTATGAGAACATTACCTTTTGATTATCTTTTTGGGTTAAATTGTCAATTTTATGAGCTCGATGCTTCTGCTTGTGTTACAAATTTACCGTGAAGGTGAGTAGCAAGTTGTGACTTGTGACTGGCATATAATAATCCTTTTAATCTGAACAAATTATTGTCTCTAAAGCTACCTCCTCACGGTGATGGATCTGAACAGTGGTAGCGGTCGCTATCCAGATCTGTTACTTTATTCTTGTTGTTGAGGAACCATGGTGTCGATTGAGTTAGGGTTTAGAGGAGTGTGGAAGCGTTTGTTGTCCAGATCGGAATTGGATTGAGATTCTGGGTGGGATATTGGTTGGCATTCTTGAGTTCTGAATTATCGTGGTGGTTAGCGGTGGGGGTTCTAGAGAGTAATGGCAGAGAAGGAGGGTCATTTTGTTTTATAAAGGAGGGTGGGAAAAGACTGAAATGCCCCTTATGTGAGGGGCACGTGACCAGGTTTTAACAGAGGAAATGGATGGCGTTTGGGGCGGGGAGCAAAATCAAGATGGCCTTCAAAGATCAGGGAGCAAAATGGCTATTTTGAAAGGTTTGGGGCAAAACCGTTAAAGTGAGCAAACCACAGGGAGCAAAACGGAAGTTTACTCTTTTTTTTAAATATGGGTTTTTTTTTTTCTATTTTCGTTGCATTTTTATTAAAAATTTAATAAACTTTAACTTTTTTAGATTTAAGTGTATTTAATAATAGAGTAAACTTCCGTTTTGCTTTGCTCCCTGTGGTTTGGTCGCTTTAACGGTTTTGCCCCAAACTTTTAAAACTAGCCATTTTACTCCCTGATCTATGAAGCTCATCTCTATTTCACTCCCCGCCCCTAACGCCATCCAATTCCTCTGTTAAATCCTGGTCACATGCCCCTCACATGAGGGGCATTTTAGGCTGTTCCTATCCTCTCTAAAAAGTTATTTTATTATTACAATAATAACACACATACAAACACACTCTTCTCTCTCTGTTCTCTCTCCATAATCAGACTTCACCACAAAATCACCACCAACATTACCATCCCCTGCACCAACCCCACACCGGCAGCAAGCACCGCCACAGCCAACAAACCTCACCATCACCGTCGCAAGCTTGAAGATTTGAACCATGTCTTTCTCTAAACCCCCATAACCACCATAAGAGTTATGAATCATCTCTCTCTCTCTCTCTCTCTAAACCCCCACTAACACCATTGCGGATCTGAACCGCCAGCATCCCCACATCACAACGTTCCCTCTCTCTCTATCTAACTGTCGGCTCCGGCGAAGAGGCCATCTCCACAGAGTTGACTTGCAGATCTGAACCGCCATCTCCACAGTGTTGAGTTGCGGCTCCGGCGAAGAGGCGGCGGATTTTGGTTGATGTTGGGTAAGATTTTGGGTAAGATTTTGTGTAAGACTTTCTTGAGAAGCTACCATTCGTCCCTTTGATATATGTTGACGGCTGTATATTTTCGAGATGATGATGAGTTGATTTTCTTAGAGCCCAAAGATAATTGATATTGTTGCCAATAATCAATCGTGAATGATAAGTTGGAGCCCAAAACAATTGAGTCTGCTGCCCCCACTTCGATAATGCTGAGTAAAAGAAAGGTGAAGTGAAAATAGGAGGAAAAAATGAGGTGATGAGTTAATTAGGGCTTCAATTTTGGAGATGGTGGTGGTCGGCGTGTGGTGCCCAGTGATGGTCGGTGACGGTGTTGGGTGGTTTGAAGATGGAGAGAGGGTGAGATTTGAGGGGTTTCTGATATGAACATAAAAAATAAAATACTAAAAAAATCTGATATATACATAGTAAATAATAGAAAATAATTAATTTATTATATATTATAATAAAATATCTTTTTAGAGAGAATGGAAAAGACTAAAATGCCCCTCATGTGAGGGGCATGTGACCAGGATTTAACAGAGGAATTGGATTGCGTTAGGGGCGGGGAGTGAAATAGAGATGAGCTTCATAGATCAGGGAGTAAAATGGCTATTTTTAAAGGTTTGAGGCAAAACCGTTAAAGTGACCAAACCACAGGGAGCAAAACAGAAGTTTACTCTTAATAATATTTAATTACATTTGTTAATATATAAATTAACATAAATAAATAATAATAAAATAATAATAATTAAATAATGATTACCTAATCACCAACCAACCCCTCTCATTACACCCCTTTTGGGCATTTCTAAGTGAGAAAAAAAGTGCAATTGCCTACATGGCAATAGTTTTTTTCTCACCCAAGCCTACATGTCCAGTAAAATCACACCAATAGCAAATCTATTGATAGGGTCCAGAGAGGGTGGGACGTAGACACATCATACCACTATCTTGGCGGATAAAGAGGTTGCTTCAAAGGAAACCCAACTCAAGAACTAGATTTGAAATTGAAATTTGCTAAAAGGAATTGAAGTTATCAAAAAATTTGGAATTTGTAATGAATTTGCAACAATAAAGGCATTAAAATATATCACTGTGGCCACCACCTCTCGGTCACACTGTTGGGTTCGTAGGCTTTAGGGTAACCAGCCCTAATTAGGGTTAGCCGGCCCTAGTTGTTAGGCCCACTTAGTTAACTTGTTGACTAAGTAGGAAACCCTAATCTTGTTCTATAAATACCTATGATGTAATTGTAGTCTGTGTCATTCTGTAAACAGTCTGTCATTCTGTAAACAGTTGTGAGCATCTAATAAAAGTGAAACCCTAGTTGCAACCCGTGGACGTAGGTCACCTTGACCGAACCACGTAAATTCTCGTTTTCTTTATTTTCTGCTTGTGTGTGTGTGTGTGTGTTTGTTCCGGAAGGCCTACTCTGATCTGATACCCCTAACAAGTGGTATCAGAGCCATAGGTTCAGTTCAACACACGGTTTCACATGGTTATCGCAGGAGAGGGAGAGAGCTGGACAAGAGATTTTGATCTGTTGTTGCTGCCGTCGCCGCTGACTTGTTTACGGCCCGTACCTATTCTCTGTTTACGGCTCATAAGGTCTAGGGTTTGCGCCGTAGGATTTGCTGTTGTAGATCTGGTGGGTTTAGGGTGTTTGGCGATTAGGGTTTCGGTTCTTGAACCTTGGTTATTCGCTGATTTTACGTTCGGGTTTGCAAGAGAAATCGCTGGTTCGGGTACTTCGGTTTTCTGGTTTATTGAAGGTTGCTATGGCTGAAGACGGGAAGTTTCGAATCGAGAAGCTCAACGGTACTGATTTTGTATGGTGGAGAATGCAAATAGAGGCGTTGCTTGGTGAATGCGATTTGGATGTGGTATTGTTAGAAAAACCTGCTGGAATGGAGAAAGCTGCTCAAGCAATTTGGAACTCAAAGAACAAAAAGGCACGAGGTAAAATTACATTGGCTTTAACGAGAAGCGTTGCTTTTAATATCATGAAAGAAACAATTGCTCGTGGTATGTTAACAGCTCTGTCAAATATGTATGAGAAGCCGTCTGCCGGTAATAGGGTGTTCTTGATGAGGGAACTGTTTAATATGAGAATGAACGAGGGCAGTCCAGTTGCTGATCACATTAACGAAGTCAATTCGATTTTGTCCAAGTTAGCAACTGTGGGCATGAAGTTCGATGACGACACTCATGCTGTGATTTTGTTATCTTCCTTACTTGATAGTTCGTCAGGGTTTATGACAACGGTCACTGAAACTGCTGGAACTAGAAATTTGAAGTTTGATCGGATCCGGGATAGTGTTTTGGGTGAAGACATTCGCCGGAGGAACTCTAGTGGAGGATCTACTTCTGGTACATTCAGTGTTAGTAGGGGAAGAGGTAATAACAGAAGCAGTGGGAGTCGTGGGAAAAGCTTGTCTAAAGCTGGGAAAAATGTGAGGCGTTGAAATTGTGGTGAAAAGGGGCATGTTAAAAACGAGTGTCCTGATCCTAAGAAAAAGGATGGTAAACAACATGTAAACAGTGTTGTGTCAAATGAATCTGATGGTGACGTACTGGTTTGCTGTGAAGAGTCTATAGATTCTTGGGCTATAGACTTTGGTTTTTCGTTTCATGCCATGCACAGCGGGGAAACGATGGTGAATTTGAAAAAAGGAGACTTTGGAAAGGTACGATTAGCTAACGATCATGTTCTTAACGTTACGGGTATGGGAGATGTCAATCTGAAGACTCCACTAGGAACTACATGGAACTTGCAGAATGTCAGGGTAATTCCAGGTTTAACGAAGAAACTTATTTTTGTTAGTCAACTGGATAAATAGGGACTAGATGTTAAGTTTGGTGGTGGGAAGTGGAAGGTGATTGATGGAAATCTTGTTGTTGCCAGGAGACGAGGATCGTTGTATCTAGTTGAGATACCTGCCAAGGGAGTAGCCGTCCCTCTTAAGCATAAAGTCTGGTTCACTGAATCGGGTAAGCGGAAGAGGGTTCAATTTGCAAATTTGAATCCTGGTGCTTTGGGGATGTCAGTTGAATGTGGTCAGGGGATTTGGTATAGTGGGAGCACGGGTCATGTTCCGGGTACAATCACAAAGAACCGTTGGGTTTTGAAGACAAAGGTTCCGACTGAAGAAAAAAACTCTCCTGGAAATAGCTTACAAAATGTGGATAGTGGTATTAATTCTCGGTGTATCTATGGAGCTGGCGGATCGTGCTAGCCGATTGAGATTGAGAATGGGTCTGATAAGACTATTGGGTTAAAGCTTATGGGAGCTTCAACTGGTCTCTCAGGTACTTGATGAAAGGTATGGTTGCAACTATGTGGCTTGGATGTGAGTGAAGTCTTAGCTTGTTCTTGGAACTGGAGGCTGGGAGGACTTGAACGTAAAGATTACTGAAGTTATTGGTGATGGGTTTCTTAAATGCACTTTGTGGACTATGCAAAGCCTCCGAGTGAGAGATTGTTGGGTTCGTATGCTTTAGGGTAGCCGACCCTAATTAGGATTAGCCGGCCCTAGTTGTGAGGCCCACTTAGTTAACTTGTTGACCAAGTAGGAAACCCTAATCTTGTTCTATAAATACCTATGATGTAATTATAGTCGGTGTCATTCTGTAAACAATTGTGAGCATCTAATAAAAGTGAAACCCTAGTTGCAACCCGTGGAAGTAGGTCACCTTGACCGAACCACGTAAATTCTCTTCTTTATTTTCTGCTAGTGTGTGTGTGTGTGTGTTTATTCCGCTTCCGCTCGAGCCTACTCTGATCCGATACCCTTAACACACACCACCGCCGATGACACAGCCTCACACCCCCACCCCCACTCCCACTCCCACACCCGTCACCTTAAGCACCATCACTGTAACGCTCATTGCTACAACAATCGCCGCCCTGATCATCCATCCCAGCTACCATGGTAACCTCTGACGCCACAAGGGCGATGTCTTTGCCGGTGGAAGGATGCAGAGTGGCCAGTGGCGGATCGACAACGATGAGTGGTAAAAAGATTCCTTCACACTTTGGAATGATTTTAAACTCCTTTACATGAAGAAATTTGAAGGAATTGACTTCAACTACGATTCCTTTCACAACTAAACACATTTAAGAATGAATTGAGATTCCAATTCCGACAAATTCTACGAACCAAACACACTAAGAAATGGTATTTAATTTCCAATTCCCTTGAATTTCACAAACCAAACGCACTCTTAGGATCACCGATCAAGTATTGCTTCTCAAGCTCAAACATAGGCAATCACCTTAACATGATGCATCAACACACATCCAAAAACCCAATTTCAATGCATCACTATAAACTATTAAGGTCTTGGTTCCTTTGGAATACCACCGAATACTCTCAACTTTTGTTTCAAAGTTTAAATCACCTTGTTTTGCATAGTGTTTTAGTCCACAAGAACTTCACTCCTCATCAAAGCCATCAATAAGCTATTTTCAAAAATACTAAATAAATATCCTATAATATCCAACTAACCCCAAGAAGCTTCGATTCTTAAATGGGGTTCTTACCGGTTCTAATTCAACACGACTTCAAATTTAAACGAGCCTACTTGTAAGCGAACAAGTTCACGTGTACATCATCTATGCTCACCAGTGTGGCAAATGTGTCTCAAAAACTAGACTTCAAACCGCCAAAAGTCGCACTTCAAGAATTTAACGAACAACTCACTTAAAGTTATCCCTTGCTGCAAGTATTGTTCATGTTCTTACTCTTCAAGTTGATAAGAATTTTATCCATGAGCATTGTTACTAAATTGCCAATAAGGGCGACACACCCACTTCATTAAAATCCATGAATGTTATTAGTTTATTCGTCAACATGCCCTTTCAACGTACCTTGTTAATCAACACACTTCTAGAGTCAACTTAATCAATCGATCCAAATGGGTCACATCAAACCCGCATATCGCCATAATCTCACCATTCACTTTTTTAATTGTGCAACCACCAAATCCCAATTTTACTAACTCAGGGACACTATTAGGTTGTCTTTACTACTTAGACTTCATCTAGTAGTTCATTTGCTCGTAAATTAAATTGTCTACAAAACTTGATATCTCACGAATGAACAATTCACACCCAAGTAGAACGATACACTAGTAAGTAGAGATTTGACTTAGAACGTACCTGCCAGCTAATCTATGCCTCTAGCCCGCCTTCGTTGGCAATCATCTCAAAAGCACGAAACTTATGTCTTTAAGGGGGCCTCCTTCTTGCCTTTTTTCTCGGGCCTCAGGCCATTGGGACAAACCGAGTGTTTGTGCCCTGGCTCCCCACAACCATAGCAGAGTCGAGGTTTGCTTGTGCACTCCTTGCCTATGTGACCCGTCTGCCCACATATATAGCAGCCTTTGAAATTATAGCACTCACCATAGTGATTTTGTTTGCACTTGATACACCACTTTTTCTGTTTATTCTTATTAGCCTCTTCACGTTCCTTCTTTTTAGTGGATGCACTTTTGAACTTCTTCGTCGCTGGTTCCTCATCTTGAACGGCTAGCTCTTTCTCCCTTTTATAATACAAATATATTAAAAATACAAAGATACATATATTATAATAAGCATATATATGATTAGTATCAAATGAGAACCACATGGAGATTTGCGAACCGAGAGAACCACTATCAACCAATCAAATTTAAAAAAAAAATACTTTTATTCTATGCTACTAATTGAAAAAATATGAAAAAATATGTGTAAATCGATAGGTTACATACACGTACATCGTAAACTGTATATATATATATATCTACATATGTGTACATTTTCATGCTACATGTATGCATATCGCCAATCTACATATATTTTTTTGGTTTTTTACTTTTACAATAATAAACTTCTAATAAAAAAAAGGTAGAAAAAATAAATTAAAATAATAACCTTTTACAATAATAACCCTATTTTTTAAAAACAATAAAAGAAAACAACATTAAGCTGACACGAATGAATTTAGTCCCTCTTTATATCTAGAACTCTCAAGTTATAGATAACAATTACCTATATCTTCATTGTTCAAAAATCAGTATTGCATTAATAAACCACAGAAATATTCTTTTAACTCCAAACTTTATCAAAACAATAAGACGCTAACACAAGACATTTCAAACGGTTGACTAATGCATTTAATGTTGTAGTTACCTTAGAATAGCAAGATCTTGGTCCTCCCTATGTGTCGGTAGTTGTAACGGAGAATGAGCACTACTAGGCGGTAGTTGAGATGGAATATAAGCACTATTAGGAGGTAGTTGAGATGAATAATGAGAACCATCAGGCGGTAGTTTAGGTTGTTGTTGAGATGGAAAATGAGCACTGCCATGAGGTAGTTTGGAAGGATAAACAGGACTATCACGGGGTGGTTGAGATAGAAAACCGGAACCATTCGGCGCTGGTTGAGATGGAAAACGAGCATTATCAGGCGGCGGTTGAGATGAAATAGCAGCTTTATCAGACGGCAGTTGAAATGGAAAATGAGCAAAGTGTATTCGCAAGTCTGGTGAATTGGGTTTCTTGTTGTCAAACTTGTAACCTGTTTAGCATTCCATACACTCCATTGTTAACTTCTCAAAATTAGAGAACAATTAAAACAAAACATCTTCAATACAATTAGAACTTAGGGGCTGTTTGGTAGCCTCTTAATAATTCCATTAAGAGGCTACCTGTAAATCAGTTAGAGGTAAGAGTATTTGGTTCACAAACCTCTTAATGGTTTAATGATTAAGTGATACGATGATGTTGAATGGTTAAGAGACAGATTTACCATTGCCATAATAAACTTCCTTAACCCTAAAACCACCCGCCACCACCACCACCACCACCACCACTCACTACGACCACCACCGCCGCCAACCACCACCACCCGCCACCGCCAACAACCACCCGCCACCACCGTTAACCACCCACCACCATCGTCAACCACTAGCACCACCCGTCACGGCCAACCACCACCACCCACCCACCCACCAACAACACCGCCAACAACCACCATCACCACCCGCCAACCACCGGATACATTTCATTCAGCACAAAATAGTTCAAAGGAGTAAAATAGTCATTTTGCACAGTTATTCAAAGCTTTAGCCAAACAGCACTTAGTAGTTGAGAATCTCTTAACCAGTCAAACCTTTTACTGGTTCAGCACTAGCACTTGCTGGTTCATAGGTTGCCAAACAGCCCCTTTAAGAACAAAATTCAAATTTTAAATTTAGTAGATTGGCCAAACCTTGAAGAGCTTCCAAAGCCGTTAAAGCACGATTGGAATCTGAGAACTCAACAAAGCACAAAACCATGGGTTTATCTGTATTCTGCAATCAATGATAGTCTGATGTAAATATCCAATACTAGCAGATCATGATTAAAGATTAAAAAGCAGATTGCGTTTTCACATAATTCCTAGTTTCTGGGTTTGCAAAACTGTCGGAAAAGAAACACTGGAACTTATGGCGAACTCTAAAAATTATCGCAAAATCGTAAATCATAATATTACGGAATAATTTGTGAAACTGACAGCAAAAACAACTGTATTTTTCAAAAATCACTTATACTGTTATACAGCTAAAAAAGGCATGAACAAAGATGGAAGGAAATTAGGTTCCAAAATTACAGATCAGCACAGGAAAACCAAATAAATGCTCTTAAACAGAGTAAGAATGAAAACCCGTGTGTGCCAACAGCCAATCAGAAATAAATTTCTCATTTGGTTGTACGAATTTGTAACCAATATTTCTTACATGAGTAATATTCAAGTTTTCAAATAACATACACTGCTGAAATCGTACACGCATGGTACACTATAATCGTGTGGGCCAGAATATGGGCTAACAAAAATAACCCTTAATTATTCCAATAACATTTATCGATTTATTGTCCAGTCGTGTGCAAGGTAATCCGAAACGTGTGGTAACAAGACATTAAACTGCAACTTATATATAGATATCATATCTAAATCTAAGGAACCGTTTATGTTTGTATATGTTATGCAGATCCATCATGATGACAAGAATGCACCTTACATATAGATATTTGTCTTTAGTCATTTAATTGTTAAACAATATTATTGGATTGTGTACAAGTACTTCTTAGGGACCATGTAATGAGAACACTTCGAATATCCAAGAAATATCATAAAAAAAGCCTCCAAACTTCAATGTTGCTTTACACGTAATCACCTAAAAGCCCATGCACAAACTTATACGCCTCTTAACATAGTTGTCGATAGCGAACAGCGACAAGGCACCTATAGGCTACGTAGCGAATAGCAACAAACAACGACGGCTATTTTATAAATAGCGATTACACTAGAAAAAGAATTTTGAAAATTTTTATATGTATATTACATCAAAATACCCTTGTATATATGCTATTTTACATGTATATTTAACAAAAACCTATAAATCCAGCTATTTTATAGCTATATCCATAGTTGTTAAAACCCATCGCCTCTTGCGACTAGGCCCGTTTTTCGGGCGAGGCGAGGCAGTTGCGCTTTAAGTCGAGAAAATTGCGCTTTAACTCTCTAGGTGATGGTTCAGGCGCACATTCCGGCAAGATTCCTAGATTCCGGAGAGTTTCAGGCTAAATTCCGACAAGATTCTAGCCAAATTTCTACTTTTAATCAAGGAAAACTAATTTTCTACACTAATACACTAATATTTTGGTACTAATTAGATGATATAAAGTGTTACATAATAAACTTTGTTTATTTTATTTGAAGAATAGTATTCCTTTTCTAATACATAATATATTTTTTAAATTTTTTCATTATGCGCTTTATTTTTCTCAGACCCTCGCTTTTTTTGCGCTTTGCGCCTAGGCCCCAGGCGAGGCCTATGCGCCTTGAGTGCGCCTAGTGCCTTTAATAACTATGGCTATATCTAATTGCTATTTACATAAAAAAAAATCGCTATCATCGCTATTTGTCGCTATGGCCCATATAGCGACACTACGTCGCATGGCTACATAGCGTGCTATAGCGGTCGATATAGCCGCTATTAACAACTATGCCTCTTAACACGTTTTTTGTCTATATTTCTTTTCGCTTTCTTTTTCTTTTTTGTTCTTAACCGGAAATTTTCATGTTATCAAGGGCAATATGCATTTATTCAAATTATTTTATCTGCTAACATTTATTACTTTATTAGTTTGTGTGATAACTATTTAGGGCATTATGTACCCATGCGGCTTATTAGTTACTTCAACAAGCCAATTGGCCAACATACTCCTACCCATAGTTATTAAAGGCGCTAGGCGCACCTAAGGTGCATAGGCCTCGCCTGGGGCCTAGGCGCAAAGGGCAAAAAAGCGAGGGCCTGAGAAAAATAAAGCGCATAATGATCAAAATTTAAAAATATATTATGTATTAGAAAAAGAATACTATTCTTCAAATAAATTAAACAAAGTCTATTATGTAACACTTTATATCATCTAATTAGTACCAAAATATTAGTTTCTTAGTGTAGAAAAGTAGTTTTCCTTGAATAAAAGTAGAAATCTGGCTAGAATCTTGTCGGGATTTAGAGAATTTGGCCGGAACCTCTCCGGGATCTAGGAATCTCGCTAAAATGTGCGCCTGAACCATCACCTGGAGAATTAAAGCGCAATTTCCTCGACTTAAAGGGCAACTGCCTCGCCTCGCCTGAAAAATGGGCCTAGGCGCAAGAGGCGATGGCTTTTAACAACTATGCTCCTACCTAACCTTTTCAACACAAGCAGCATACCGTCCTTTTTGAAAATAATACTTTTAAGGTTATCTTTATGCATTCTAAAGAATAAAAACCTAAACTAATAATATAAACAAACGTTATTACAAACAAATAGAATAAAAGAAAAGTAATAATAAACTTACATGTCTTGGCTCCTTGTGTACAAGTCTAATTTCTTGAAAGCCAGAGAAAGGACGGAACAGATCTTTTGCCGTGTGTCAAGGAACAATATATATATATATATATATAGTATTATTAGACAAAATATACTTGTAAGCATCAGTCAACCAATACTAGCTGAAAGCTTTAAAGTTTAAACTAATTGCAACTTCATTTTCTCTCGCTAGACAACGCATACGCATATATTCTCCGGCGCACGTTCACCCTCCCCCCAATCCCGAAATACTGCAACAGTTTCCATTTGGGGTTTTCCCATGTAAATGGCAACGCATGTCAGCATTAACTACTTTTTTTGCCTTTTTTATCACTAAATCTTTTTGGCATTATTGATTCTGGTTAATAAATGTAGACTCTCATTTGGTTAACTGTAACACCTTTCCTAAACAACACATTGATTGAAACTGAGTCAACTGACACCTCTATATGAAAGGATACGAGATACTTCTCTCCGGGAACAGTCAGACGGGAGCCCATCCACAAACAAAACGTTGGATTCCGGACCTCCAACTGGGATACTATCAGCCTTCCTCAAGGAATCAGGCCTGTCATTTAATATGTCGGGAATCCCAGGCCCAGTTCCATGTAAAACATCTCGTCTTCCAATCGAATACGGATCTTCCCAAGTAGACGGGTAACCGTTAGAGCTAGGTTCAGGGCGCGCGCCAATGCCCAATCCAGTTCTCTCTCCCAGGATCTTTAAAGAATAAACAGAAAACGGACCCATTATTGCCTAACACATCAATGAAAATTGCATATAACGTGACATAAACATAACAACATGTGCAATTCTTACATCCTTCTGCAAATAATCAGATGACGGCCGCCAAGGTTGGGACGATAATGTCGATGCATCAGATTGTAAGTAGCCAGAATAGGCACCTGTAACAGATAAACTGGATTTGATTAGTGAAACAAATTAGGGTTTTTCACATAGACACAATTTTAAAACTTCAAAATTCCATACTAATGTAACACATATAAACCCGAGATTGTTTAAACTTAAACTTCAAAAGTATTTGATTCTTCCCTAAACATCAATAACTATTCTGCAAAATTGACTCGAAAACTCTTAATTATATGTAAAAAATCATACTATTGAAACATATATAAACCCTAGATTGTTCAAACTTCAAAACTATTTGATCCCTTTCAATAAGCATCAATAAGTGTTCCTCTAAACTGACTCGAAAACTCTTAACTATACGTAATTCATACTACTGAAACATATATGAACCCTAGATTGTTTAAACTTCATAATTAATTAATTCTTTCCACTAAGCATCAATAACTGTTCCCCTGAATTGACTCAAAAACTCTCAACTATATGTAATTCATACTACTGAAACATTAGATTGTTTACACTTCAAACTACCCTACACATCAATAACCAACTCTTAATCATATGTAATTCATACTACTGAAACACATATGAACCCTAGATTGACTCAAAAAAAACTCTTAATAACATGCAATTCATCCTGCTGAAACATATATGAACCGTAAATTGACTCGAAAACTCTTAATTGTATGTAATTACGGTTTCACGATACGATAGATTGAATAGAACTGGAATTAGGTTAATCACAAAGCCGATTATCAAAATCAAAACAGCGAATATGATAACTTAATGAATAATTTGAGGAATTAGGGTTTATTCGAGAGGAAGAAGGTGTGCGGATACCTCTGTCAGCGGAAGCGGTGTATCGCCAATAAGGATCCGCCATTGTTGTTGTTCGATTGATAAACTTCTTGTTTATGCCACAAATGTCGGTTTTTTGTTCTTGATTTTCTGAATTTGATTGAATTGGACCCTTTTTTATTTGATTATAATATATTTAGGGTTAGTGTGGCTTATATATGGTTCTAAAATTGAAACAACCACATTGACATGAGATTATTAGAAGTATCGGGTGCTTGTTCGGAAATCGGAACTGGTACCAGTGCTGAATTTTCTTGGTATTGGTTCGGTACCGATATTTAACATTTTCGTTACCAGTTTTTACCTTCAAATACTGGTTTGTATCGGTATTTATTTTTTGTATTTTCAGTATCGGTTGGTACCGAGGTCATCTCTAATTAGAATAGATGTGGTTTTATTTTATTATTCTTTTTTATTTTATGCTTTTTATAGATAATGGCATTTTTTATTTATTTGGTTTTCAAAAAGTATCGACAATTGTCGTTTCACTTCAGTTGTTACGTTGGATGTTTGTGTGTTCGGTGTTTCTTTACGTCATTTGTTATTTCTAGTGGATATTGTTAGAATTGTTTCTTTAAGTAGCATCGGGTACAGTTGTGCACATGAGAACAATTTAGGCATTTCACCGACGTATACAATAGAGTTTATTTCTAGTCTCTACAACTGACAAGAACTAATCAATTGTTGCTATGAACGGAATATTTACTAGATGCTTAAATTGTCAAAAGTATGATCATAGAGATTTTCTAAATTGAGTATACAGCGAAGTTGTCTAAAGAGAGAAACTTATTTATAAACAAATTTGTAACACCCCGAAAATATAAAAACTTTATATTTGAATTATAAAGTATTAAATAAACAAGAACAAACTAACTAGGAATAAATAACCCAGTTAGTTATGAGTCTTGTAGTAACGTATACGTGGATTAAAACACCTAAAATAATAACCGAACAGTAGTTGAGGGACCAAAGTTGTCAAATTTGAAACTTGTAATATTAAAACAAAAATTTACACCAAACACAAACTTAGGTGTGTGTGTCTGGTCGAATAGAACACAGAGGGCGACCAGGAGAAATCCCCAAACCCTAGATTGTGCAATTTCATCAAATTGAAGGCCTAAATCAGTTCCAAAACGAAATCCGAACATAGAATCGTGATCTCCTCAGTAAAGGGGTCGTAAGGTATGTGAAATTTTATTGAAAATTCCATCTAAAAATTCTGAATGAATACTTGAAATATCGAAATCTTGTTGCATGAGTGTTATTTTGATGAGATAAGAATGATATTGTGTCTAGGAATAAACCCTAGTCAATCACTTATTGAAATTGTGCTTATTTCTTGTGAATTCACAATCACCATTGAAGGTGATAAGTGGGTTTTGTAGAAATATGATAAACACTAGGATTAAGAATGTTATTCTAGTGTAGTTGGGTTCTATGAAGTGAATTCAGATTTGTTAATGTGAAAAATTGATGTGAACATGCTTATTTGATAATAGACTTGGCTAAATAACAAGCTAAGAACTTAATTATGAATTGTGTAAAATTCTGCCCTTAAGGTGTTTGTAAAAATGCCTAAAAGAAGGCTTAAAAACATGAAATTTGAGCTAGAACACATAACTGTAAATTTTGGCGAATTATGCGTCATATGTTAAGCAAAGAGTTCTAAACGGTTTGCGGTTGAACTCTACAGGAAAGGAAACCGGAGCGTCAAGTGGACAAGCCGGTGGTGACGCGCGTTTGAAGGGTGTGCTTTGAGGTATGTAACTTGTTCCGTTACATTATGCATAAACGTTTGGTTTTAGCTTGTTAATGGTGTCATATTATAGTATATACGTTTGGTGTGACATTGAAGTGGCGAAGCTCACTCGACACCCAAACGGGTCAAAATATCGGTTAGAAATAGTTTGGCTTGTCATTAAAGTGATGATTTTCACTCAACAACCAAACGGGTCAAAACTATGTACTTAAAACAATCTTGTGCGTAGAGACTTGAAAGTCTCATATTGTGATAATGCTAGGTAGTAATATACCAAAGAATGATTTTACTAAACTAAGTTTATGAATCCGTGATATCGGGTCAAACGATAGAAACAAGATGCAAGAATTGCACAAGAAGCATGCTTGAATTGTTAGAAAATGAGTATGAAATCTCAATGCAAGCGTAAAGCCATGTAATGGTACGGATACGCCAAGAATTACAAGCCCGGGAATGGGTGAATAAGTCTAGAATGCCAAAGAATAGAATGGCGGACGATATGCACACATAGTTAATGGGTCGAATAATCGGAACAAGGATTTGTGGACCATTCGTTCATAATTTGGGTTTCGTTAAGTGAAATGTACATGGTTAAATCCGTAATTTTAATACGGACACATAGGAAAAAGAATCGACTAAAACGGATATGTAAATAAAAAGTTATGCTAGTTTGAAGTTTGAGATTGAAAATAGTAATGCTGGGCAAATATGCAGCTCAAAGCTGCAAACCTTCTGTCAAAATGGGGTGCTCGCGCTACGCGACGCCAAACCCAAATCATCGTCACGTCACGCGACACCCGTCGCGGGCCGCGAAAGCTGAGAGGTGGTCTGTCGCGGGGCGCGACAGACCCAATTCGCTGCAATATTGTTTTGTTTTCAATGTTTGGCACTAGAACTTGTATTTACATATTGTTATGTTGTCAAACTGACATTTGTTGTGGTTTTTGACCCTAGGTAATGCTCGTTTCATTTCGAATGTCGATCAAGCAAGAGAATCAAGAACCGAACACAAGTTTTGAAGCTTTCGCACTAATCTAATCATATTTAAACAATGTTGTTTTGTAAACACTACTAAATGTTGAATGTTTTTAATCTAGCTAGCTGACTATGTTTAAACGCTAGGATGAAGTAAAACTTAGTTATTAACTAAGTTTTTGTTAATTATGCATTTTGTTTTGAAAAGTCCGTGTTTTATGATAAAATAATGGAATTACAAGACGAGTGTTACAAGTTGGTATCAGAGCTCAAGGTTGTTAACAAAGTGTGTTCGGTTCAAGCTTGATCAAACATCCGGTAAGAGTTAATTATTTTAGTAGACCTATTAAAGGTAGAAGAGAAATATGAATTGATGTGCACGGGAAGAGCGTGTTAATACACTCAAACCCGGAAAGTGCACTAAACAAGAACGGTTAAAGCAAGTTGCGAACTTGGCTAAAACCAAAGCAAATAAAATATATGTTATAGATGAAATGTTTAACAATTGGTGTAAACATTTCAGTTTCAAAGATGACGGAAAAAGGTAATGATGATGTGGTGCCGATAGTCACCGAGCAAATGAAAGAAGTGATTGCCGAGGAAGTAGGAAAGGCAATTGAAAATAGCCTATCTGGTTTTATAGATAAGATCCAAAACACGGTACTTTCGGTAGTCGAAGAAAGAATCAAGAAGTTGGAAGATAGTACCAACACAGCAAAGGAAAAATCTGGAGAGCGCAAGGGCTGCTCATACAAGGAATTCATGGCATGTAAACCACCATTTTATAATGGAGAGGTGGACCCGATAATATGCCAACGTTGGTTAAGCGATATTGAAGGGGTGTTTGAGAGAACTCACTGCGACACAAATGACTTCGTAGCTTATGGTACGGGTCAGCTGAGAGGTCAAGCAAAAGATTGGTGGGATAACAAGAAAAAGGAAATAGGAAGTGAAGCGGCAAGGGCAACGACATGGGACGAGTTTAAGGTACCATTCCTTAAACACCACAGTCCCAAGGCAGATATTAACCGAATCAAAGAGGAATTTATTCAGCTAAGGCAAAAAGGTGAATCTATCGATAATATCACGGGATCTTTCTTGAAAAACTGAGATTTTGTAACGAGTTGGTGACGTCCGAAGAGCAGAAGGTGTATTATTATAATATGCTGAGTGTAGAATATCGGGAGTTTATGACTCCCTCGAAATACGAAACTCTCACCGAAATCATAAACACTGCTCGAGAAAGGGAGATAGAGCTGAAAAAGCAAATCGAGAGAGGTGAACGAAGGGCACAGGTTGTTAATCCAAGCCCTACAAAGAAGGCGCGTACAACAGAGTCGTCTAAGAAATAAGATGGGAAAGGCGGGTCACCGAGTTGTAAGGTCTATGGTAAAGGGCACAAGGGTGAGTGCCGGTTCAAAGATAAGTCGTGCCCCATATGCGGGAAGACAGGGCATACGGCTGCATTATGCCCGGGAAAAGTGTCGGTTTGTTATAAATGCTACCAGCCGGGTTATAAGAAATCAGAATGCCCGAAGTTAGTCGGGAAGAAGGATGGCAAGGATTCGCAAGCAGAAACTCCAAAAGCAAAGGCCAGATCCTTCCAGTTAACCGCAGCCGAGGCAAAGAAGGCACCCGATGTGGTTTGAGGTATATTCGCCATAAATTCAATTCCTGCACATGTGTTATTTGATACGGGTGCGAATAAATCCTTTATTTCACATGGATTTATTCGACATCCTTCATTTGTACTGACGAAATTACCTATGCCATTAGAAGTAGTAATATGTGACAATAAAAGTTTTATTGTGTGTGACGTGTGTCAAGATTGTAAGATGGGTATCGATGGTGAAGAATGCTCAATAGACTTGATCCCGATGTCAATGGGAGAATTCCAAGTAGTGGTCGGGATGGATTGGTTATCCCGACATCACGCGAAGGTTGTGTGTTTCCACAAGGAGATAAAACTAACATCTCCAAGTGGAAAACACGTTACCATCTATGGCGAGAAAGGGGGTAATCCCGTTATGTGCTCAATACTAAAGGCTCACCAACTTATGAGGCGCGGATGTAGAGCATTCATGATTTATGCAATGAACCCGAGGAGGGATTGCCGAAGATTGAAGAAGTACCGGTAGTACGTGAGTATGTAGATGTGTTTCCGGAAGATTTACCGGGGGTACCGCCTGAGCAGGATGTAGAATTCGGAATTGAATTAATTCCGGGTGCGAAACCCGTAGCCAAAGCATCGTATAGGCTCGCGCCATCAGAGCTACAAGAATTAATGTCTCAGATTCAAGACCTGCTCAACAAGGGGTTTATTAGACCGAGTGTGTCTCCGTGGGGTGCACCGGTTGTATTCGTGAAAAAGAAAGACGGGAGCATGTGCATGTGTATCGATTACCGGGAGTTAAATAAACTCACGGTGAAAAATCGATACCCGCTCCCAAGAATTGATGACTTATTTGACCAGTTACAAGGCATGAGTTGGTTCTCAAAGATTGACCTTAGGTCGGGTTATCATCAGTTGAAGGTCAAGGAGGAGGATGTACCGAAGACGACCTTTTGTACACGGTACGGACATTACGAATTCCTCGTGATGTCCTTCGGGTTAACCAATGCACCCGCGGATTTCATGGACCTCTTGAACCGGGTTTGCAAACCGATGTTGGATAAGTCGGTAATAATGTTCATTGATGACATCTTAGTGTATTCAAAGAATGAAGCAGAACATGCAAGCCATTTACGTGAAGTGTTGGAGACGCTCAGGAGAGATAAATTATATGCAAAATTCTCAAAATGTGCTTTCTGGTTACGAGAAGTGCAATTTCCCGAGCACATTATTAGTGTGAACGGAGTGTTAGTAGACCCGTCAAAAATAGAAGCAGTGGCGAGATGGAATCCACCGAAGAATCCTTCGGAAATCAGAAGCTTCTTGGGGCTTGCGGTATATTATAGGAGATTCATACAAGATTTCTCCAAGATTGTTGCGCCGTTAACCAAATTAACTCGTAAAGATGAAAAGTTTATATGGGGCGATGATCAAGAAAAAGCGTTCCAAACGCTTAAAGAAAAGTTGACCCACGCTCCGGTATTGACATTACCGGACGGAGTCGATGATATGGTAGTTTACTCGGATGCGTCACATTCGGGGCTCGTGTGCGTTTTAATGCAGCGAGGCAAGGTTATAGCCTATGCCTCGAGACAACTAAAGACTCATGAGAAGAAATACCCTACACACGATCTCGAGTTGGCGGCGGTGGTATTTGCCTTGAAGATATGGAGGCATTATTTGTATGGGGTAAAATGCACTATCTTTACCGACCATAAAAGTTTGAAATATTTCTTCGATCAGAAGGAATTAAACATGAGACAGAGGCGGTGGTTAGAAACAGTCAAGGATTTCGATTGTGATATACATTACCACCCGGGGAAAGCTAATGTGGTGGCAGATGCGTTGAGCCGAAAGGTAGATTATACACCAATTCGAGTACGATCGATGTGACTAATTGTAACATCGGGATTACTTGAACAAATCCGGAAATCTCAAGTTGAAGCAATGAAGGAGGAAAATGTGAAGAAGGAAAGAATAGTTGGCCAATTGAAAGAATTGGCGGATGGTAACAACGGGTTAAAGACTCGTTTTGGGAGAATATGGGTTCCAAATTCGTGTGGAGTCAAGGCGCTCCTATTTGACGAAGCTCATAAATCCCGTCATTCTATCCATCCGGGGGCAACAAAGATGTATAACGATTTAAAGCAAAACTATTGGTGGCCCGGAATGAAAAGAGATGTTGTGAAGTATATGGAGAAGTGTTTGACCTGTTTACAAGTCAAAGCAGAACACCAAAAGCCATACGGTAAGCTACAACCGTTGGACATCCCAGTTTGGAAATGGGAGCAAATCACAATGGATTTGTTGACCTAACTACCCAAAACCAACCGCGGATACGATGCTATATGGGTAGTTGTGGATAGATTGACAAAAAGTGCTCACTTCATTCCGATTTGTGAGACTTATACGTCCGAAAAGATGTCAGAGGTGTATACCAATGAAATAGTGGCATGCCACGGGGTACCGATATCCATCGTGTCAGATAGAGATACTCGGTTCACTTCGAACTTTTGGCGCAAATTCCAAGAGCAAATGGGAACTAAATTGTTCATTAGCACGACGTACCATCCACAAACGGATGGACAAAGTGAAAGAACAATACAGACGTTGGAAGATATGTTACGGGCATGCATTATCGACTTCGGGGGTAGTTGGGATGTTTATCTACCGTTGGTTGAATTTTCATATAATAACAGTTACCACGCAAGCATCGGTATAGCTCCGTACGAGATGCTTTACAGTAGAAAATGCCGAACCCCGGTGTGTTGGGAGGAGGTTGGTCCGTGTCACGGCCCCCGACCCGGTTTTACCCGTTTCAGGAGTCGTGGAACAGAAATCCCGTGGTATTTAATTAACAGTGGAAGTTTCTTCAGGATCTTTTTAAAAACTGAAATATTTCCTGATTATTTTATTTCACAATTCGGGATAAAACCCGGTAATTTACAATATTGAGATTTCACGAAGAAATCTGTTATTTTACAAAACATGTTTCTTTATTTTTATAATGAGCCACTTTCTTAAGCTGATAGTGCTTCACAGCACTTTTCCTGAATCACAACAGATCACCTGAAACATGTTTGAAAAATGTTTTGTCAGCGGGAAATACTGAGTGAATCATTCTATTTAATAAAACGACACAGTTGTTATAATTTACAGTATTAAGAGACATTACAATGTTTCAGATATCAAACCAACTACCCACAGTAATTGTCACTCGACCCATTGGCCCATTCGTCCAATGGTGTCTGTGACTATGGTCATATCACCCCTTGGCTAACTCGTTGTCCAATGGTGAAGATTATCAAGTAGTGTATACAAAACCCCACATACCGGCTGTAACTTGGTGATTACATATACTTAATCACTGTAATTATAACTTTGAATAAAACATGATTTTGTAAATAGATTTGATAAAAAGAAAATGACTCACATTTCAGATTTAACAGAGCTTAGTTTACTGATTAGCCTTGATAACCTAATTTAAATAATCAGCACACAAATTAGGTTAGTAACTTAATACAGCATTTACGATAACTCACGAGATTGAAACCTTCACAACGAATGACAAAGTGCGATACTTAAACATCCATCGATTTAACGACGAATGACAAAGCATAAACCCTAATGTGGGCAGCACTTAAACATCCATTAGATAGTTTAATCGATCGGACATTGAATCGTAGCAGCGATCGAGTTATTACCCTGAATTGCGGCAGCAATTAGTGATCGTGTGTGTTTTGAGAGTGTTTCTGCTATAACTCAGCGTATACTTCGAATTTTTCCGTCGTTTCAGTACCAGAATTCAAGTCCCAAACCAACCTATTTATACTGAAAATTTGACCCAGTCGCGTAGCGCGACTGGGTACCCCTCTAGCAGTCGCGCTACGCGACTGCCAACCTATGTTTATAGAGTGCTACGTGCATGGGTAGGCTTGTTGAGTCGACAGTTTTGTGAAATTAAATTTTGACAGAGAGTTATTTAGATAATCGTAACGAGGGTTTTACCCCCCCTAAGTTTCAGGGGCCCTAATCCTGATTCTGAAAATTCTGAAAATTTTTAGGGTTTGTGTAGAATCACTTGGGTGTCTCAATTAGGGTTTCCTATTAGACAATTTAATTAAATAAATATAACTTTTGATGAGAGTTGTTACATTCTTCCCACCTTAATAAAAATCTCGTCCTCGAGATTTACTGGAATAAATGAGGATACTTTCGCTTCATTTCTGATTCCAGCTCCCAAGTGTATTCAGCTCCTCTTTTTGAATCCCATCTGACTTTGACTAAAACTAGTCGTTTGTGTTTGAGAAACTTGATCTTTCGATCCTCAATTTGAAGAGGTTTCTCAACAAATTTCAGCTTTTCGTTTACCTCTATATTTTGAAGAGGTACTATCAGTGATTCATCTGATAAACATTTCTTGAGATTGGATATATGAAATACATCATGTACTCCTGCTAATTCTTCTGGTAGTTGTAAACGATAAGCTACTGGTCCTATACGTTGGATCACTGAAAATGGTCCTACGTACCTTGGACTTAACTTTCCTTTCTTTCCGAATCTAACTACTCCTTTCCAAGGAGAAACTTTCAATAGTACTTTTTCTCCCACTTGGAATTCTAATGGCTTGCATCTATTGTCTGCATAACTTTTCTGGCGATCTCGAGCCGTCTTCAGCCTTTCCTTGATTTGAGTAATCTTATCAGTCGTCTCTTGCACTATTTCAGGACCTGATAATTGACTTTCTCCTATTTCTGCCCAACAAACTGGAGTTCTGCACTTTCTTCCATATAGTGCTTCAAATGGGGCAGTTTCAATACTTGAATGATAGCTATTGTTATAGGAGAATTCAATTAATGGTAAATGATCATCCCAATTTCCACCAAAATCTATCACACATGCTCGGAGCATGTCTTCTAGAGTTTGGATTGTCCTTTCACTTTGTCCGTCTGTTTGGGGATGATATGCAGTGCTCAGATTTAATCGAGTTCCCATAGCTTGCTGGAAACTTTTCCAGAAATGAGAAGTAAAACGACTATCCCTATCCGAAACAATGGAGAGTGGAACTCCATGTAAGGATACAACTTCATCTACATACAATTTTGCCAACCTTTCCATACTAAAGGTTTCTTTCATTGGTAAAAAGTGAGCTGATTTGGTTAATCGATCCACAATTACCCAAATCGCATCATTACCTTTTCTGGTTTTGGGTAACTTAGTAACAAAATCCATTGTTATAAGTTCCCATTTCCATACTGGCATTTCTAATTGTTGTAGTAACCCTGAAGGTTTCTGATGTTCTGCCTTAACTTGTGAACAAGTAAGACATTTAGAAACATATCGTGCTATATCCTTTTTCATTCCTATCCACCAAAAGTTTTTCCTTAAATCTTGGTACATCTTATTGTTTCCTGGGTGCATAGTATACCTAGATTTATGAGCTTCTTCTAGAATCTTAGATCTTAAGTCTCCCTGATTAGGTACCCAAATTCTACTTTTGTGGAATCTCCAAATTCCATCTGCTCCTTGTTCTAATTCCTTGATTCGTCCTTTCATTCCTTCAGCATCATCCTTGATTGCTGTAGCTTGAACATTCTTCAATTGTTCCATTAAATCTATTTGTAGATTTAATCTGAGAGCACGAACTCTTCGTTGTTTCTCATAATACTTACGACTTAAAGCATCTGCAACTACATTTGCCTTTCCTTCATGATACTGAATATCACAGTCGTAGTCACTTAGGATTTCCATCCATCTCCTTTGCCTCATGTTTAACTCTTTTTGCCCAAATATATATTTTAAACTTTTGTGGTCTGTGTAGACAGTAAATTTACTTCCGTAAAGATAATGTCTCCAAATCTTAAGGGCAAAAATTATAGCTCCTAATTCTAAATCATGAGTCGTATAGTTTTCTTCGTGCTTTTTCAATTGCCTTGAAGCATATGCAATCACCTTTTTGCGTTGCATAAGCACACATCCATATCCTAGTTTTGAAGCATCACAATATACTTCAAAATCTTCAGTTCCTTCTGGTAAGGCTAAGATTGGTGCATTTGTTAATTTCTGCTTCAATATTCTAAAGGCTTCTTCTTGCTTAGGTCCCCATTCAAACTTAACCGCTTTACAGGTTAGCTTAGTTAATGGTACGGCTATCTTGGAAAAATCCTTAATAAATCGTCTATAATACCCAGCTAAACCTATAAAACTTCTTATTTCCATTGCTGTTTGTGGAATCTTCCATTTGGTAATTGCCTCTATCTTAGCAGGATCTACATGAATACCTTCGTGATTCACCATGTGTCCTAAGAATTGCACTTCTTGCAACCAAAATTCACACTTCGAGAATTTGGCATACAGCTTTTCTTTTCTTAACAAAGTTAAGAGTGCATGAAGGTGTTCACAATGCTCTGTCTGACTTTTGGAATAAATAAGTATATCGTCTATGAAGACAATTACAAATTTATCCAAATATGGTTTACAGATCCTATTCATCATGTCCATGAATGCAGCAGGTGCATTTGTTAACCCAAAGGGCATGACTGTAAACTCATAATGACCATACCTAGTTCTGAAAGTAGTTTTAGGTATGTCTTCTTCTTGTACCTTCAATTGATGATATCCAGAGCGTAAATCTATTTTAGAGAAATATCTAGCTCCCTGAAGTTGATCAAATAGATCATCAATTCTAGGTAATGGGTATCGATTCTTAATTGTAACTTTATTTAGTTCTCTATAATCGATACACATTCTCATCGAACCATCCTTTTTCTTTACAAATAACACTGGCGCTCCCCAAGGGGATGAGCTAGGTTGTATGAATCCTTTACTTAGTAATTCATCTAATTGCTTTTTCAGTTCTAACATTTCTGTAGGTGCTAACCGATAAGGTGCCTTGGCTATCGGTGTTGTTTCTGGGATTAGATGAATCCTAAATTCTACTTTCCTATCTGGAGGTATTCCCGGTAAATCTTCTGGGAATACATCCGGATACTCTGAGACTACAGGAATCTTTCTAAGTTCTTTACCCTTAGTACTAATGATTACTAAAATCATATATACTATTCCTTGTTTTCGTTCATAATTAGCAACTTTCATTACTGATATGAACTTCATGGGCTTTCATGGTTTATCTCCTGTAATCCTAATTATTTCCCCAGTAGGTGCCTGAATTTCTATAGAATTCTGATCACAAAGGATTCGAGCATGATTGGCTACTAACCAATCCATTCCTAACACAACATCAAATTCGGCTAATTTCATAGGAAATAGGTTTGCAAAGAATTTATGACCTGAAAGTTCTATATTTTCCTTTTGCAAAACTTTATCTATACTAACAGAATTTCCGTCTGCCGTTTCAACTGTAAAAATCTGCCTAAGGTTGGTTAAGGGTAAATTAAGAGCTTGGCAGAATGAAGTATTAATAAAACTTTGGTTTGCACCAGAGTCAAATAATACTTTGGCGTAAATGTTGTGAACTAAGAACGTACCCGCTATCACATCTGGGATGAGTTCTGCTTCTTGAGTAGTTAGCTGAAATGCTCTGACATTCTTCTTTGTAGTTCCATCTGCTAGTTTAGCTTTGTTGTCTGCTGGTTTGACCAATTTCGGGCAATCTGGCCTGAAATGTCCAGTTTCTCCACAATTGTAACAAATTATGGATTTCTTCCTACAGTTTTCTTCACGATGTCCTGTCATTTTGCAAAAATTGCAAATTATATTACATCTTCCAAAATGTTTCCTTTTGCAATTTCTGCAGAATGACGGATTTGAGGGTTGCCCTGTTCCCTTTCTCTTGAAATTGCTATTATTACCCGTACGAAATCCCTGGGAAATTTTCTGAGCCAATTCTTTCTTTCTGTCTTCATCTCTTGTGCGCACCAGTTCATCAGTTAGGGTGTTAGCTAATTCCACAGCATCGTCAATAGTGCGAGGTCTCGCAGCTTTAACAATATTGCGGATTTCACTAATCAGTCCCCAAATGTAGCGAGAAATGAGTACCGGTTCTGGCGAAGCCAGCATTGGTACCACTCTAGCATATTCAAAGAATGTCGAAGTATAACCGCGACAATCTACACCCATCATCCGATGATTTAGAAACTTATTTGTCATCTGTTCCTTTTCATACTCGGGACAGAATTTTCTTTCTACTAAACCCTTAAATTCTTCCCAAGTCATAGCATAAGCTATTATTCTTCCTTTTGATTGTAACACAGTGTTCCACCATTCAAGTGCTCCTTCCTTGAAGAGATTTGATGCGTACATGACCTGATCATCTTTAGCACATTTACTTATTGCAATTACTGCTTCGGTTTTCTCTAACCAACGCAGTGATGCAGTTGCTCCTTCATTGCCTGCAAATTCAGTGGGTTTACAAGCAAGGAATTCTTTGAAATTGCAACCAGGCGTTGCAGTTTTCATTTTCTTAGGAAATGGAGCTTGATGTGGTTCTGCATTATGATTGACATGATCATTGCCTCCATTTACACTATTACTGAAGTTATCTTCAGAAATGTGTTTACTAGGAATGATTTGTTGCGGTTCAATTGGATTCTTTATAGCGGCAACGAATGCTGGAATAGCATTGGCTATCCCTTGAGCAACAATATTTTCGATATCTTGTCTAGTCATATATTGATCTCCTGGATGTTGCTCTGACTGATTAACCTCATTTACTGGTTCATTACCAATGTTTGACATCTGATAATAAATTTTATGTAAATAATTAGTATAAATACAAATATAATAAAACAGTTTGCACATAATCACATTAACATGTATAATCAAAATTATTTATTTCACAAGTTTCATTTTTATATATTATATTATGCCTCATACACACGATTATCATACAACGTTTTATTGTTAAGTTATTACACATATTAGTTATTATGATTATTTATTTACACATATTCCTGCAAACTTTCATTATCTGGTCAGCTAATTTTCTTAAAAACGACGCTCCCTTTCGTCATACTTCCAAGTAACTCTTTCTCCCACATCCCTAATCCGATTTCCTGCATCAATTAACTCTTCGCCCCAGAGGCGAAGTTCAGTCAGATTCTCCGGGCTCATAGTTGGGTATAGTGGAGGTTCTGGGTCAACTTGCGGGGAAAATGTATCAGGGTTGTTTAAAAGATTTTAATATTGCCAATCAGTTGTCCACCATTCATCTAATTCTACTGGTAGTGGTTGAGGTTGGACAATAGGATCTGGAATAGCAGGTTCCAGATTGATTGGGATTGGAGCTTCTAGTGGGTAACTGAAAAGATCTTCTTCAGTAAATATAAGGTTTGGATTAGCTGCTTCAAGCTTTCCATCGGCAGGTCCGATGAGGTCACTCATTACTAGGTTATGATCTAAAACTTCCCAAGGAGTCATTTTCTGTTTCTGTCTAGAACTCTCTCCGACTTCTCTTTCTGTTTGCTTAAAACTATTCTCAGTTTCTATCTCTATTTGATTAATATTTTCCTCAATTTCTACCCCCTTTCCTTTGTCTTTTGGTTCTTTAGTTTTGGTAACCTTTCTTGTTGCTGGCTTTTTCCTTCGTACACGCCTCCAGCCCACAAATCTGCTTCTTTTCTTGGGTTTAGGTTTTGCCGGTGGTTTGGATTGAAATTCCATGGGTTCTTCTTTATCAGCGAAGTAACCAGTGAATTCCTTGGAAACTTCTATCTTAACGGGATAGAGGTTAAGATTTTCTAAACCTTCCGATATCTCATTCATGCTGTTTAGCAGATATGCAAAATACATACCAAATGTTAAAACAACATTTTATAGATAACCCGTAAATATTATTGCATACATGAAACAACTGACAAGTAAATTATACTACGATTTACTGTAACTTATTTATTTACTAAATAAGGTTTCTGGAAATAAAAGTGCTAAAACTTTTGAGTATTTAGAGATTTGCATTTTCTGCTACTGTGGCTAGCATATAAAGATTTGCCCACTTCTCATCTAATTTGTCTTCCCAAGGTGATTTATTGATTAAGTCCTGGGTTTCTTGTTTAACTTTCTTCTCTCGGTTTTTCCTTATTTCCTCCTGACTTTTCCTAATAATCAAACTTCTTTTATTAGGAGAAAGTGGTTCCTCGTAATGTGCCTTACGGACAAATATTCCTTCTTCAGGAATTACATAAGGTTTTGTTTGGGATGAACTTCCTTTCTCGTTGGATGACCTATCTAGTTTAAGATAGATGTTTGACAGCTTTTGTTTACCCATACTGTAATTAACAAATAATCAGTTAATAAAACACAGAATCACATAATTTTGGCAATCAGTAAAAATTAAGTATTTCTAAATACTTAATAGGCTTAAATCAGTGGCTCTGATACCACCTTATTTCTGTCACGGCCCCCGACCCGGTTTTACCCGTTTCAGGAGTCGTGGAACAGAAATCCCGTGGTATTTAATTAACAGCGGAAGTTTCTTCAGGATCTTTTTAAAAACTGAAATATTTCCCGATTATTTTATTTCACAATTCGGGATAAAACCCGGTAATTTACAATATTGAGATTTCACGAAGAAATCTGTTATTTTACAAAACATGTTTCTTTATTTTTATAATGACCCACTTTCTTAAGCTGATAGTGCTTCACGGCACTTTTCCTGAATCACAACAGATCACCTGAAACATGTTTGAAAAAGGTTTTGTCAGCGGGAAATACTGAGTGAATCATTCTATTTAATAAAACGACACAGTTGTTATAATTTACAGTATTAAGAGAGATTACAATGTTTCAGATATCAAACCAACTACCCACAGTAATTGTCACTCGACCCATTGGCCCATTCGTCCAATGGTGTCTGTGACTATGGTCATATCACCCCTTGGCTAACTCGTTGTCCAATGGTGAAGATTATCAAGTAATGTATACAAAACCCCACATACCGGCTGTAACTTGGTGATTACATATACTTAATCACTGTAATTATAACTTTGAATAAAACATGATTTTGTAAATAGATTTGATAAAAAGAGAATGACTCACATTGCAGATTTAACAGAGCTTAGTTTACTGATTAGCCTTGATAACCTAATTTAAATAATCAGCACACAAATTAGGTTAGTAACTTAATACATCATTTACGATAACTCACGAGATTGAAACCTTCACAACGAATGACAAAGTGCGATACTTAAACATCCATCGATTTAACGACGAATGACAAAGCATAAACCCTAATGTGGGCAGCACTTAAACATCCATTGGATAGTTTAATCGATCGGACATTGAATCGTAGCAGCGATCGAGTTATTACCCTGAATTGCGGCAGCAATTAGTGATCGTGTGTGTTTTGAGAGTGTTTCTGCTATAACTCAGCGTATACTTTGAATTTTTCCGTCGTTTCAGTACCAGAATTCAAGTCCCAAACCAACCTATTTATACTGAAAATTTGACCCAGTCGCGTAGCGCGACTGGGTACCCCTCTAGCAGTCGCGCTACGCGACTGCCAACCTATGTTTATAGAGTAGCTACGTGCATGGGTAGGCTTGCTGAGTCGACAGTTTTGTGAAATTAAATTTTGACAGAGAGTTATTTAGATAATCGTAACGAGGGTTTTACCCCCCCCTAAGTTTCAGGGGCCCTAATCCTGATTCTGAAAATTCTGAAAATTTTTAGGGTTTGTGTAGAATCACTTGGGTGTCTCAATTAGGGTTTCCTATTAGACAATTTAATTAAATAAATATAACTTTTGATGAGAGTTGTTACAGTCCGCGAGAGCTTGCACATAAAGATGTAGTCCGAATCACGAACGAGAAGATTGATTTGGTCCGAGCCCATTTGAAAGCGGCTCAGGATCGACAAAAATCGTATGCAGACAAAAGAAGGAGACCAATTGAGTTTCAAGTTGGCGATAAAGTTATGCTAAAGGTATCCCCGTGGAAGGGAATTATTCGGTTCAGAAAAAGGGGGAAATTAAGCCTAAGGTTTATTGGGCCATTTAGAATCATTGAACGGGTCGGTAAGGTCGCATACCGTCTCGAACTACCCGAGGAACTGAGTGGAATTCATAGTACATTCCACGTATCACATCTCCGGAAATGTTTAGCCGATGAAACAACTTATATCTACTACGATGACATTGAGGTGGATAATAGTCTTAACTACGTGGTGAAGCCGATAGCAATTCTAGACCGTAAAGTGAAAACCTTAAGGAACAAAGAGATTAACCAAGTAAGGGTCAAATGGGAACACAGAAAGGGTTCGGATACCACATGGGAGTCCGAAGAGGAGATGCAACGGCTCTACCCTACACGATTCGGTACGTACTTTGGTTTCGGGGACGAAACCCTTTTTTAGGGGGGTGGACTTGTAACACCCCGAAAATATAAAAACTTTATATTAGAATTATAAAGTATTAAATAAACAAGAACAAACTAACTAGGAATAAATAACCCAGCTAGTTACGAGTCTTGTAGTAACGTATACGTGGATTAAAACACCTAAAATAATAACCGAACAATAGTCGAGGGACCAAAGTTGTCAAATTTGGAACTTGTAAACACACACTTAGGTGTGTGTGTCTGGTCGATTAGAACACAGAGGGCGACCAGGAGAAATCCTCAAACCCAAGATTGTGCAATTTCATCAAATTGAAGGCCTAAATCAGTTCCAAAACGAAATCCGAACATAGAATCGTGATCTCCTTAGTAAAGGGGTCGTAAGGTATGTGAAATTTTGTTGAAAAATTCCATCTAAAAATTATGAATGAATACTTGAAATCTCGAAATCTTGTTGCATGAGTGTTATTTTGATGAGATAAGAATGATATTGTGTCTAGGAATAAACCCTAGTCAACCACTTATTGAAATTGTGCTTATTTCTTGTGAATTCACAATCACCATTGAAGGTGGGGTTTTGTAGAAATACGATAAACACTAGGATTAAGAATGTTATTCTAGTGTAGTTGGGTTCTATGAAGCGAATTCAGATTTGTTAATGTGAAAAATTGATGTGAACATGCTTATTTGATAATAGACTTGGCAAAATAACAAGCTAAGAACTTAATTATGAATTGTGTAAAATTCTGCCCTTAAGGTGTTTGTAAAAATGCCTAAAAGAAGGCTTAAAAACAGGAAATTTGAGCTAGAACGCATAACTGTAAATTTTGGCGAATTATGCGTCATATGCTAAGCAAAGAGTTCTAAACGGTTTGCGGTTGAACTCTACAGGAAAGGAAACCAGAGCGTCAAGTGGACAAGCCGGTGGTGACGCGCGTTTGAAGGGTGTGCTTTGAGGTATGTAACTTGTTCCGTTACATTATGCATAAACGTTTGGTTTTAGCTTGTTAATGGTGTCATAGTATAGTATATGCGTTTGGTGTGACATTGAAGTGGCGAAGCTCACTCGACACCCAAACGGGTCAAAATATCGGTTAGAAATAGTTTGGCTTGTCATTAAAGTGATGATTTTCACTCAACAACCAAACGGGTCAAAACTATGTACTTAAAACAATCTCGTGTGTAGAGACTTGAAAGTCTCATATTGTGATAATGCTAGGTAGTAATATACCAAAGAATGATTTTACTAAACTAAGTTTATGAATCCGTGATATCGGGTCAAACGGTAGAAACAAGATGCAAGAATTGCACAAGAAGCATGCTTGAATTGTTAGAAAATGAGTATGAAATCTCACTGCGAGCGTAAAGCCATGTAATGGTACGGATACGCCAAGAATTACAAGCCCGGGAATGGGTGAATAAGTCTAGAATGCCAAAGAATAGAATGGCGGACAATATGCACACATAGTTAATGGGTCGAATAATCGGAACAAGGATTTGTGGACCATTCGTTCATAATTCGGGTTTCGTTAAGTGAAATGTACATGGTTAAATCCGTAATTTTAATACGGACACATAGGAAAAAGAATCGACTAAAACGGATATGTAAATAAAAAGTTATGCTAGTTTGAAGTTTGAGATTGAAAATAGTAATGTTGGGCAAATATGCAGCTCAAAGCTGCAAACCTTCTGTCAAAATGGGGTGCTCGCGCTACGCGACGCCAAACCCAAATCATCGTCGCGTCACGCGTCACGCGACACCCGTCGCGGGCCGCGAAAGCTGAGAGGTGGTCTGTCGCGGGGCGCGACAGACCCAATCCGCTGTAATATTGTTTTGTTTTCAATGTTTGGCACTAGAACTTGTATTTACGTATTGTTATGTTGTCAAACTGACATTTGTTGTGGTTTTTTGACCCTAGGTAATGCTCGTTTCATTTCGGATGTCGATCAAGCAAGAGAATCAAGAACCGAACACAAGTTTTGAAGCTTTCGCACTAATCTAATCATGTTTAAACAATGTTGTTTTGTAAACACTACTAAATGTTGACTGTTTTTAATCTAGCTAGCTGACTATGTTTAAACGCTAGGACGAAGTAAAACTTAGTTATTAACTAAGTTTTTGTTAATTATGCATTTTGTTTTGAAAAGTCCGTGTTTTATGATAAAATAATGGAATTACAAGACGAGTGTTACAAGTTGGTATCAGAGCTCAAGGTTGTTAACAAAGTGTGTTCGGTTCAAGCTTGATCAAACATCCGGTAAGAGTTAATTATTTTAGTAGACCTATTAAAGGTAGAAGAGAAATATGAATTGATGTGCACGGGAAGAGCGTGTTAATACACTCAAGCCTGGGAATGGGTGAATAAGTCTAGAATGCCAAAGAATAGAATGGCGGACAATATGCACACATAGTTAATGGGTTGAATAATCGGAACAAAGATTTATGGACCATTCGTTCATAATCCGGGTTTCGTTAAGTGAAATGTACATGGTTAAATCCGTAATTTTAATACGGACACATAGGAAAAAGAATCGACTAAAACGGATATGTAAATAAAAAGTTATGCTAGTTTGAAGTTTGAGATTGAAAATAGTAATGCTGGGCAAATATGCAGCTCAAAGCTGCAAACCTTCTGTCAAAATGGGGTGCTCGCGCTACACGACGCCAAACCCAAATCATCGTCGCATCACGCGACGCTCGTCGCGGGCTGCGAAAGCTGAGAGGTGGTCTGTCGCGGGGCGTGACAGACCCAATTCGCTGCAATATTGTTTTGTTTTCAATGTTTGGCACTAGAACTTGTATTTACGTATTGTTATGTTGTCAAACTGACATTTGTTGTGGTTTTTGACCCTAGGTAATGCTCATTTCATTTCGGATGTCGGTCAAGCAAGAGAATCAAGAACCGAACACAAGTTTTGAAGCTTCCGCACTAATCTAATCATGTTTAAACAATGTTGTTTTGTAAACACTACTAAATGTTTGAATGGTTTTAATCTAGCTAGTTGACTATGTTTAAACGCTAGGACGAAGTAAAACTTAGTTATTAACTAAGTTTTTGTTAATTATGCATTTTGTTTTGAAAAGTCCGTGTTTGATGATAAAATAATGGAATTATAAGACGAGTGTTACAAAATTGGATCGAAGATCATTGTTCAAGCATCATCTAAATAATAATCAAAGCTAGTGGAAACATCAAAACACTTTGTAAGTCTTCATCTCGTTTTTTTCCTTAAAAATGACGTTTTATACCTTGATGATCTTGATGATGATGATTGTTATCATAATAAAAACAAACGTTTATCCTTCTCTAGATATTTATTATTATCTAACATTTTGTTTAAAACTATTATTGTTATTTAATATGAGATATTATTTATAGAAAAACAAATATTTGTTCTTTATCTTATTTTTTGTTTAAAATTATTATAAATATGAATTATAGGAAGATTTGAGTTGACTTGAATCAAAATTTTTGTATTATAGGAAGATTTGAGTTGACTTGAATAAAAAATTTTGTAATGTTTAATAAAAACGTTAGTAGGTAAACGGCATAAATAGTATTCAACATGAAACTTATACGAAGAATGCCATTTTTTTTACTTTGTAAAGCTTAAATTTTTAAAGGGTTTTAAAGAGAGAAACTTATTTATAAACAAATTGGATCTAAAATAATTGTTCAAGCATCATCCAAAAATAAGAATCAAAGCTAGTGGAAACATCAAAACACTTTGTAAGTCTTCATCTCGTTTTTTTCTTAAAAATGGCGTTTTATACCTTGATTATTATTATTATTATTATTATTATTATTATTATTATTATTATTATTATTATTATTATAAGAACAGACATTTATCCTTATCTAAATATTTATTATTATCTAACATTTTTGTTTAAAACTATTATTGTTATTTAATATGAGAGATAAATAGAAAAGAGAAAAATGTATGGATAGTCTCTGTGGTTTGCTCCGTTTTCACCTATAATCCCTACGCTTCTAAATTTACACTTTCACATTCGTTCGCGGATAGTCCCTGAAGTGGGTGGAGGTTAGTTTTTAGTGTTAAGTGGTTGTGAAATGACCAAAATGCCCTTATCATTAAAAAAATAACAAATAAATCAATATAAAAGAGTTAGTATATAATTTAGGTGGACCATCTTTTATATTTAAAACCTAAACATCCCTGAACCTTCTTCTCCATAACCACCGCCTCCATCCTCTGCCGCCTCCAGCCACCGTCTCCACCTTCCACACAAGCACCTGCAAATTCACATTCTGTCATGCGACACCTTATCCATCCCACAATAATCTCATCTCACTAACAACATGAAACATACACCAGCCATTCATACACCCACATTCCTCCCCTAATCAGATCTTCCTAATCGGATCTTGCACCAACTCTGAAATTTTCCAAATTACGGGCGTCGGTTGAATCTTTTTATAAATACAAAGCCTCAATAACCTCTCGAACCCTTACAACCCTATACACACACACACACACACACTATTTTATGTTGTGATGTTCCATGTTTTCTGTGCAACTTCGCCAGCGCCCTTAGTTCTCCGGCCATCTACGAATAGATTTAATCGGACGATACCATTATTTTTTTCGTTTAATTGTTAGCATGTACCAACCATTAGCCTCAAGACAATTGTGTTTAGCAGTAATTATTCATGTTAAAATTGAAAGGATTCGGAAGTTAGGATCCATCAGATTTGTATTGGGAATTTAGGTTATCGCCTCTTTTTTTTTGTTAATCATTGCCTGAACCCGACCTGTTTTACAAGGTAATAAAAGTTTAAATAATCTTAATTCACAATTTAATATCTTTTACAATTTTGAAGAGGGGATTGGGTTGAAGGGTTTTGGGGGACGAAGTGGGGGTTGATGGTGGCAGTGGTGGATGAGGTTGAAGATGATGGTGGGAGGGTGGGGTGGTGGCGTTTTTCCAGTGGGATAAGGTGGTGGTGGTGAAAGGTGGTTGTGGTGAAAATTTGGGAAGATGAAGTGGGTTGGGTGGGTGGTGGGTCCCACATAAAAATTAAATATTAATTATATTCTTTTTACTTTTTAATTATTAATTTAACACTAAGGGTATGTATGTCAATTCACACACTTAACTGATAAAGCTAACCCCATCCGCTTCAGGGACTATCCGAGAACGAATATGCAAAAGTTAGGGATAATAGCTGTAATTTTAGACGTGTAGGGACTATAGGTGAAAACGGAGCAAACCACAGGGACTATTCGGACACTTTTCTCAATAGAAAAATAAGGTGAGAAAACACCAAAGTGATATGTGTCCAAAAAAGATTTACATTTACTAGTATAAAAAGATACATATGATTGTGTTTTAAATTGTTCCGTTTGTTGTTTTTCTATATTATACAAGCCTAAAAGAATATAGAACACAATGCCTAAAATTTAAAACACAATGCCTACATAGACTTCTCACACTTTGTATTGTATACATTTTGTTGAAACCAGTTATGTACAATACTATAGGAGTATATTATTGTCTACCAAAAAGAAGACATTACGTTGAGATCTGTATCTATACTATATAATAAAATAAATGGTTATTGGATTTTATCACCCTTAACTGTTAGGTATTGGCTGCTGTCACTCCCAACTATCACTTCGGCTCCCATCACTCCCAACTTAACACTTTGTGTGTTCTGTTACTCAGATTGAGTGGTTTTTGGCTCCCCTTTTGTCTTTTAGGAGCAGATGCACTTGTAGTCTTTAGTAATTCACAAAATGTTAGCATAATATCACCAATAACACTAGTCAAACACTAAGAAATGTTCACCTGCGGGGTAACACAACACACAAAGTGTTAAGTTGAGAGTGGTGGAAGTCAAGGTGATAGTTGGGGGTGACAACGGCCAATACCCAATAGTTGAGAGTGATAAAATCCAATAATCCTAAAATTAAATCAATGTGTGACACGTGTCATTCATTGGAGGCATATACTTTTGGGTTTTCTTGCCTCTCTTTCCTACTTATTTTATATTAATTAATTAAATAATAAATTAATATTAAATCTTCTCTGACGTTGAATGTCGAATAGTTTCCTTCTATTTTTCTAATAAAATATCATCCTCAAAATTAAATTGTTAACTTAAAAATTAATAAGATAAAAGGATATGGCATACTTTATTTTATTTAAAATGTATAGTTTTATGTTTATAAATTAGATATTTTATAGTAAAGATAAGTTTATAATTTCAGATTTGGAAAATCACTTTCAATTGTAACCAAGTTCGAACGATTAACACATTTGTTGTTTTTACAATCATATCATAGTAAATAAATAGATAGGGTATGGATAGTATAAAAAGGGTCTAAAGTGTGAGAAGTGTAATAATTGTTTTAAACCATTAGATCTTTGATCTAATGATTGAGATCAATAACAACCAAATTGTAAATTGTGTTTTAGTTATTTGGACTGATTTGACAATTGTAGGGGTAATAATGTCTTTTTATATGTTTCAAATAAGGTATCCTCTCCTAAATTCCAGCGATCCTTGTTCATCCTTATTCTACGAATTCGGAAACATGTAACTGCTACAAAAAAATATAACACTATAACACTATATAACACTGTATAACACTATATAAATACTGTGACAACCCTCGTAATTACATGTATCCGTACGATTAATTAATGATAATTAAAGTGCTTGATGACTGTGCTGAATTACTTAATTGCTTCCTGATTACTGCGTCATACTTACATGTGCTTTTTAACATACTAGTCTTGTGCAGAAAATTGACTAAATGGTCCTGTATGCTTTCCTAAGTGTTGGGAATTAAAAGTATTACAAAAAGATACATAAAAGACACTATACGGGATAACTTAGCACTTTAACGGAACCGTATCTAACCGAACAACCGGACACTACCCGAAACACCAAAATAATGCTAGAAGCATTGTTTTAACATTTCCAAGCTAGTTATGGTCCCCGAACATCATAACACCTCCTAAAAATATCTAATAACTAAATCATGTAACTAATACTTGGATTGGAACTAGTAAGTAATCAAACTAGTTAACACCTAACCTACTCCCCCCCCCCCCCCCCCCCATGATCTATGGTTATGATGGGTGGCCCCCACACCTAGATTTTATTGAATTGTTAATTTGACATGTTAGTACTTCTTGGAGCACATGAACCATGGGTTAAACACATGAAATGGTTTATAAATAAACCCTTTAGCACTTAAGTTCTTATCTTTCACTCACCAACACACAACTCATCTTCTTTCCCCCTTTGCTTGCTCACGGCCGAACTCACCACCACCGTCATCACCCTCATTCAATCTTGTTTCATCCATTCCATACATATACAAAGGTGTATCAAGGTAAATAATGAAGTGTGGAACTCACGGATCATCAAGGACCTCTCTAGTTTGCTTTTATCCTCTCCATTTTCAAGCTTGATCTTCCCTAGCTTAAAAGCTAGTAGTAAGCTCCTTTGATCCTTAATTACTTTATGTTTATGGTGGTTAATAGTTATGTTAAGATGAAATCTCAAGAACACTAAGAATCAAAAGAATGAAACCTTAACATAAGCTTAAATCATGAAGAAACTATGTTATTTTAGTGTTGATTATTGTTTGCTTGTGAAAATGATGTAGATCATCATATGATCTTGCTAGATCATGATTAAAAACATAATCTAGCAATATGAGAGGATGAACATGTTAAAGATTATGGATCATCCTCACAAAAGTCATGAACTTGAAGGAATATAAGGTTTCTTGTAAAATGATGAACAAAGAAGGTTTAAAGCCTTGTAAATCTAAATGTTTCAAGTATGATTTACCAAGAAACCAAGTTAAAATACAAGTTTTATTAAACCTTGGTTCTTACATAAATATACATCATTTTTGGTGGTTAACAAAGTGAAGAAACACATGTGTGACAAGAAAAATACATGAAGAAGCATTTTTAGAAAATATGAACATAAGTTGTAAAGATCCATACTCTTTAAAAATGGAGTTTTTAAAGAAGCAATCACACTTTAAAGGGGTACAAGACTTACTAAATACACCAGTAAGTTACTACACATTTTTATAAACTTTCAAGTTCATGAAGTAGTAATTTATGCTTGCTTTTAACAAGATTGGTAAGTAAAGATTGTATATTGTTGATTAAGGATTGTTGAATGATTTTTGAAAAAGAAAATGATATGTTTATTAGCATGGACACGTCCATTTACAAAGGAAACTCTGGCGAAATTTTCTAAAAATTCCAACACTTAGAAATTATTTTTCTAACAAGTGTTCGCAAATACGTTTTAACTTTGCTTTTCAAAATAAACTTCGCCATGAGTTTTGTTACAAAAATACAAAGTATCGGAGGTTGATTTTTACAAGTAAAATGGTTAAATATATATTTAGAATATATATCTTATACTAGGACACTTGTGTGGATACTTGTTTATTTTGTGAGATAGTTATATTATTTTAGGGTAAAATAATATAACTTAACAAAGTACCTTGACAATAGAATTGTGTGGTACGTGATAGAAGTAATGAGTAGATAAACAGTACGTAGGATACGTGTTATGCATGCACGAGAAACTGATTGTTATATGTACCTTATTAGGACGTGCTTGATTTCTGATTATTAGAGTAACTAAGCTAACCGAGCAAACCAAGGTGAGTTCACACCCTCTACAAGGCATGGGATTCCCGGTGGTTTGGGAATGGGTTAAAGAATTAAAACGGAACCTACATATCCTCCTTGGGTAGGATATGTACCGCCATCCTCCATGGGTAGGATGCCAATATTAATCCTGCGTATTCTCCTTGGGTAGAATACGTACGTTCGTCCTCCTTGGGTAGGACAACAACCTTAAACTACTAGCCAAAACTCTATCACCTAAGTCCCTCATTTTATATCGACTTAATCGCCGAGGCCGATGGCGAGCGGGTCATTAGTTAATACCGCTGTTAGGTTTAACAAACCTCACACAGTGCCGTTCGAACGGGCATGTACTAATGGACTATGCCAAACTGTCAATGATGATAGACATTGACGTAGGGCACAACTTACTTTCGTTAGTAGTCGATATGGTAACGGTCTAGGGGTTCACATGGGGAAGCCCCCACTGATTATGGATATGGTTTGGGTAATAAAGAAGGAACTGGTTAATCATATTTTCAACTATGGGGTAACCCCCACGGCAAGTAAGTCAGCAAAAGACAAACCATGTTTTCGGTAACAACTTAAAACTAAACAACCAACTGTGAACTCACTCAACTTTGTTGTTGACTCGTTGTTACATGCCTTACAGGTCGTTAGATGCTTATGGAGCTTGCACGAGGAGGAGGTCGTTGTGGGATATGGGCTGTTATGTTCCGTGCTTAACATTTAAACTTTATGAACTTATTGAACTTATGTTTTGGTTCTACGTTTTATGCTTCCGTTGTCAACTTAAAGTTGGTTACTTTCTTTTGGTCACCAATTGTATTGTGGTTGGTTTTATTTACTTAATTACGTTGTTCAATATGATTGGTGGCTCGATCCTGGTCATGTCACGCCTCCAAGCGGTGATACTCCGCATGGTGGATTTTGGGGGTGTGACAAACACTATATAACATTATACAACACTATATAACACCATATAATACTATGTAACACTATATGACACTATATAACACTATACATCCATCATAGACCTGCTACCGGAGCATGAGTGTAAATATGAGTATGAGTATAAATATAAAATGTGTGAGCACGAGTACGAGTATAAATATAAGTATGAACATAAATGGATAGATACGCATATAGGTATAAACGTAAAATGCGTGAGCATGAGTCTGATTATGAATATGAGTATAAACATAATGGTATGAGCGTAAATACAAGTGTAAACGTAAATTGCATGAGTATAATTGTGAATATGCGTATAAGTGTAAACATAAGTGTATGAGTATAAATATGAGTAAAAACGTGAACCGTATGGGTATAAATATATACGTGAATATATATGAGTAACCATAAGTGTATAAGTATGAATAAAATGTGTGAGCATGAATTTAAGTGTAAACATATTTGTATAAGCATGAATAAAATGTATGTGTATGAATATAAGTGAAAGCATAGTCTTTATAAATATGAGTAAAATTTACAGACATAAATATATAGTAATAATGGGTATTGAGTTGCTTTAAATAATATGGAACGGTAAGATTAAAACAAAGATGAGATAAAATAAAAATATAGATAATTGGGATCTTGATCATGCGATTTAAAAAGAATGTATTATCAATGACCCAAAATTAAAAAAATAAAAATAAAAATAAAAAAAAACTATATGATGGAGTGGTAATATCCTTTTATTGGCATTTGGCAATTAACATGGATGTGAATTACAATACAAAGAGGGTATTATTTTGAATGTTTCAAAAAATATGCCACATGAATAATAACAATTTACGAAATTATTTTTATTAAATATATTATTTGAAGATTTGAAAAGTTGTTACCGAGATTTTAGGATTTTTTTGTTTGAATTTAAGATTAACTATGAAACTATAGAGATTGTTTTTTATGCGGGAAAATAGAATTTTAGATAGCTTCAATAATTGTCATGTGTCCCATTTGGTTTACTTTATTATATAGTGTAGATATAGATTACGAAATTATTTTCATTAAATATATTATTTGAAGATTTGAAAAGTTGTTACCGAGATTTCACAACTTTTTTTGTTTGAATTTAAGATTAACTATGAAACTATAGAGATTGTGTTTTAGGCGGGAAAATAGAATTTATAAATAGTCTCAATGATTAACATATATCCCAATTTGTTTTACTTTATTATATAGTATAGATATAGATATCGATTTTGGGCCTAGTGCGGCGTTTGAAATTTTGTACCACTCAAACGGATCGAGCTCCAACATCGGGCGGGCGTCCGAAACCACCCCGTCCGAAAATTCCAGACCGCGCCATATCATCAGAGAAAGGATAGCTTTCGATTATCATCATAATCATGAATTGGATGAAGATGAACATACGGTGATAAATTATTTGAAAACTTAGTATGTTACCAAAACGCTTAAGAGATTTCTGATTTAAACTGTTGAATTAATCAATTATCGGAAAATAACCAAGAACTTCTGAAAACGGCTCACATAAGAGATCAGTGAGGTTAAGAAAATAGGTTTTGTGTGTGATTATCGAACCTAACAATGACATTAAAGTCATCAAAAACCCTTTTTTGCAAAATTGCAACATGCAAACCAATTCGTTTGGGGAGTCTTGGTGCACCATGATCCCATCCTATAAACAATTTGAAACAGGCCCAATACTATATAAAAAATGTCTACAAGTTCAAGGTCTAATTCAAAACTACATACCCTGTAAACTGTACTAATAAAAAAAATTGTTTGTAATTTGGAAAAAAAAACATAACTTCGTTAAGTTTTTTTTAACAGGGGACCGGTGTAGGAAAAACATGTGAAAGGTAAGACTGGTGGGGGAATATTTAAAGGTGGGACTGTCAATTGTCAATGACCTCTAGTTGAGATTATTACAGACCAATTCCCTAAACAATATTATAATTTTTTCTAGTTTTAATATTTCTCCTAAAAAATAAAGGAATTAAGTATATGTTTTCCTATTCCTTCTTAAACCGTGAGAAGGTAATAAAGGCTAAATTGCATTTTACGTCCTTTAAGTTTCAGCAAAATTTCAGACGTTGTCCTTTAACTAACGAAATTACAGCGGATGTCTTTTATTTTTTAATTTCTTTACAGGTGGTGTCCTTTCTCCCTATAAATAAAGGACAACCGCTGTAAGGAAATCAAAACATAAAGAACATTTGCTGTAAAGAAATTAAAACATAAAGGACATCTGTTGTAATTTTGTTAGTTAAAGGACAACGCCTGAAATTTTGCTGAAACTTAAGGGACGTAAAATGCAATTTACCCGGTAATAAATTAAGTGTCTGTTTGGTATGGGGTAATGGAATGGACGAAGAAATGGAATGGATGAGGTAATGGAATCGATCATTACCATTCCATGTCTTGTTTGGTTACCATGTGAGAATGGAATGAACCATTACTTTTTGTTGTTTGGTATGCGAGAAAAGACGAAGGCATAAAATCGGATGGCGGTGGTCAATGATGGGCGGCGATGGTGGGTGGTGATAGGTGGCAGTTGTAGCGGCGGTGGTGGTGTTGGGTGGAGACGGCGGCGAGTGGAGACGGCGACGGGTGGTGACAGTGGCGGTGGTGGGTGACGGCGAAGGTGGGTGGCGGCGGTGGTCAGAGGTGGTAGCAGTGGGTGGTGGTGGTTGATAGCGATGGCGGAGGTGAGTGGCGACGGCGGCGGTGATCGGAGGTGGCAGCGGCGATGGTGGCGGCCGCGACGATGGCGGGTGACGACGGTGGCGGGTGGCAGCGAAGGTGAGTGACGGCGGCGGATAGCAGTGGTGGTGGGTGGTGGCGGATGGTGGCAACGATAGTGGGTTGTGGTGTTGTTAATGAAGGGTGAAAATGGAATGTAATGGAAAAAAATAGGGGGAGGGATGGAATGATTTTGAGGGAATGAAATGCATTTTGAAATGGGCGATTTCATTCCATCGACCAACGAAACACTCTTTTCTTCATTCCCTCTCAATGGTCCATTCCATTTCACCTCTCATTCCTGCCTATGAAACGCTACCTATATATGTTTTCCTATTCCTTCTTAAACCGTGAGAAGGTAATGGAATCACTTTTCTAGTTTACCCAATGTTTTGTTTCTAGTTTACATTCTTTAAGTATAATATTTAATTTTGGTTGTGTGTTAATTATCTATACTATATTATAATGCACAGGGGTGGACCTAGTGTGGTCCTAGGCGTAGCCCGGGCTACGGCTCAACTTTTACCCGCTAGTGTAAAATTTTTTTTTTTTTCGTTTTTTATACTAAGGACACCCCTCAACAATTACTAGGACACCCCTCAATAAAATTTACAAACTGAAATTAAGCCCAATTTATTATGATTATATTGGCCCAAATAATCAAATGATAGCCCAATACTAGTTAACCCAAATAACAAAATAATAACCCAAGTTGAACAGAATTATGATTTGGGCGGCAGATTATTATGCACGGATAATCAAAGGTCACGAACAACAAACAGGCGCAACACGGGAACAGTCGAACAGAATTGGGCAATTGGCTGAAGTGCTGAACTGCTGTTGTCGAACAAGAAGTCACGAAGTCAGTCTCGCAGTCGCAGATTTGCTGTTGTCGAACTCGAACAGTCGCAGATTTGCTGTTGTCGAACACGAAGAACACAGAACAGTCTCGCAGATTTGCAGGTTTGTTTGTTGATTGTTTCACTTTGATTCTTTCATCTTTGATAGTTTGATTAGTTTTATCACTTTATGAAATATGAATATTAAAGTTTGATTAGGCGAGTAGCGGTGGTAATGATTCGGTTACAACCTTCCATACGGTGGTGACGGTAGTGGTCCTCAAGAGCCACATAACCTTCACCGGTTCCAAGGTTAAAACGAGGAGGAAGACAATGACAGAAAACCCTTGCCGCTTCCTTCGGCGATGGTGGCTAGGGTTTCGGCGAAGACTCCGACTAGCTCTGGTAAGTCCTCTTTCGATTGTATGTTCCATCGGCTGTTAGATTGGTCCGCGTAATGACGATTATGACGAATGCCGGTTGCTACAGCTTCCCGACAATGGTTCAGCCACCTCTAATGCACTCTGGTGTAGGAGACTAGGGTTCCAACGAAGGTCAGAGGCTAAACAAACGGTGACCACAACCATCATCATCTTCAAGATAAGATTATGGTAGTTTATCACCTGGTTGTGAGGAACAATTAAACCTACCTATCACAGGTTCGTTTTAATTACAACGATGGGGAATTGGATATTGTTGTTCAACATGTTATCTCACTGATATATGTAGATACATATCCTTGTTTTTTTAAATTTAAATTTTCTCCGTCTAATTTATCATCTTGAATAATTTTCTTCGCAATAGAAATTGAACCCTTTTAGTTTTGTGAATAATGGATAAACATGTGTAAAGCGCAGTTGGAATGGACAAGGTAATTTAGTGATTTGATACTTTGAAGATTATTTGAAATTAATTTTTATTTGTAAGTTATATTTATTATTCCATGCTTACCCATTGAATTTTTGACAGATATTCAGCTACGAGTAGCTGCTGTTAAATCAAATTCAAGGAGAAAAGCCAGATGATGTGTACTCTGGGATTGCTTCCGGGTTAGGGCTTTTAACTATAATTTGGAAATATATATTCTTTTTTTTTTCTTTTGAAAAAAATGATGTTTTTAGATGTTGAAATTGTTGCAAATTCATATAATAATCTATATATAATTTTACAAATCTGAAGTGTCCAAGTAATACGAAATCTTATTTTAACCAGAGTGATTGGGATTAGGAAGAAAGATGCAGAGGGAGATCCGACGACTGATTAAAATGCTAAACAAATGTGGTCTTCGCTGGCTGGTCTTGTTAATATCACATTGGTGTAAGTTTTGGTTGGGTACGTATACTGCAAAGGGAGACTGTTTTTTGCTTCTATCGTTAAACATTTATTTTTATGCTTTAAGTTTTCTTATGTTTCTAATTTTATGTAACAATGCTAACAAATGACTTATGCTCCTATTTCTTATGTTATTGAGATGTGTAAGCCTTATGATATAGATAGATCAATTGGTGCCACTAACTCAAAAACCTAAGAAAACAATAAACATAATAAAAATTTGTAGAACATCATACGAATAAGAAAACTAACCTAAGTATTATACAGTAGATCACAACTGAGTTGATAAACTAACAAAAATATGTACCGCAATGCAAATTGTCACCCCGCCGCATCGCGCGGGCACCTTGCTAGTTTTTATCATATTTAATTTATCTATTTAAATTTATATTTTTTTAATAATATGAAATAGAAATTTGATTAATTATAAAAAAGAATACAATATTAATAATATAAATAAAAAGGTGGCGATGATGTGGAAATGTAAGTATTGATAAGAATGTTTGTATTGTTGGAGTGAAAATGAGTGTTTTTATGCATTATTGAAAATATGATGTGACAGTTAGTAGTTAACTGAACATGTTTGTGGGTGCATTTAGCACTTTGCATTGGTGTAAAGTGCCTCCTTACACAAAAATATGTAAGAGAAGAGACAGAAAAATGCGCTAAGCGGGTCAGATAACTGGTCTAGGGAAGATGAAACCGTGGAGCATTTACTTATAGGCTGTGATGTTGCTAATATAGCGTGGTCTTTTGTAGCAAATTGGTGTAAAGTGCCTCCTATTTTTGGCTTCTCTGTCCGTGACCTTATGGAGTTCCACAACCACACAAATTTACGCCCCACTAAAAAAATTGTGCTTCAAAGAATCATAATTGTTGCTAGTTGGAGCATTTGGAAGGCGAGAAACAAGATGAAGTTCAGGCAAAAAGAGGTTAAAGTCAAAGAAATCATCGTTAATATTAGATCTTTTAGTTTTTTATGGTTCAAACATAGGTCAAATTGTAAGTCAGTATCTTGGTCCGAATGGTGTTCTTTTAGTCTGATGTAATTTGTTTGTGTCTGTCACTGTGCCTTGTTTTGGCAGTTGCGATTGTGCTTTGTTTGTGTGTTAATAAAATCCACTGTTAAAAAAAGATAACTGGTCTGGGTCCAGGTTAAAATGTGCAATATAATGGTAAGGAGTTGGGTCATTCAGGTTGGCCCGTAACAGTTGTGGTATCTTTTTTATAAATAATTTTTGTTAAATATTATTAGAAAAAATTATATTAGTACTGAAGATCCAAAGATCTATCAGGGCCGGAGCCTGTAAATGAAGAATTGGATCTTGTAGGGGATGAGAACCTTCACCTGCAAAACAGCAAACCGTTAGGCTCGTCGCAGAGATGGGAGGGCCCCTCTGCGACCACCCTCCGGCGTGAGGATAAGTATTGGTAGAGAGAGAAAATAGAGAGAGAAAGTAAGGACGAAGGTTTAGAAAACCGTACTTGGCAATGTACTTGAGTTGGGTATTTATAATGGTCAATTGAGATGACGTTATTCGTCCAGACGCACTTGAATGGGTGTCCGTCCTCGGCGACATGGTACGAAGGTGTGTAAGGTGTTCGTCCATATGTGATCCGGTCCGTCCCCAAGGATGAGGTTCGGATCCGGATATGTATCTTCAAGTACAATATTAACATGATCTTTTGTATAAAGCAGTTTAAAACATGTATTCATCAAATCCTCATGGCTTTCAACTGATTTGACCCCTTTCCCTTTTAGCTATTTCTTATCTTACCCGTTGACTCGTTAGATAAATCATCAACATTAATAAACTTACCAGTAGTACGCCCACTGGCATAGAGTGAGAGAACACCTTGTATAGCAACATACATAGCGGGAGCATTAAATGTCTCAAACATGATTTGAGTCATTTTTCCCTATTAGCTTTCGGATTAAGGGGTGCCTCAGTAAGGAGAACCGGGTGTTCCTCCGGGGCCACACGAAGTTCATTGTAGAAAGTGTGATGCCAAATCTTTTCCATGTCATCCCAATTATTGACAATTCCATGCTCAATTGGGTACTTCAGAGTCAAAATACCACGCTTCGACTGGGCCTCATCACCAACATATGCATCTTTTTGACCCATGCCAACCATCACTCCACTGTGACGTGGGTGGCCCACTATGCTCGGGAAAACTGCTCTTGGTGCATCATCACCAGCAAAGCCAGCCTAATAAAAGCAACATTGCATTGTCAAGAAAGTTATACAACATGAAGCTGTTGACCCCATAGTTATCGATAGCGAATAGCGACAAATAGCGACAAGGTACCTATAAACTGAACATATTTGAATAAACATAAATTAACATTATTGAACAAACATAAACGAACACAAATGAACGTAATTGAACAAATATAAACAAACACAATTTAACATTACTGAACACAAACAAACAAGTCTAATATAGCAGTTTTTTGATATCCGAAAACACATCTAAATTAAGGTTTATAGAAACTAAAATTAAGTTGTTTTTTATATAAATATTAAGTAAGTGATCAGTATCGATAAGTGGCACGTAAAACGATGCAAGTAAAGAAGGTGTCGAAGTGTCATCCGGTCGGATGATCATCCGATCGGTTGGCCATTCGGTTGGTGACCATTTGTTTGGGATGGATGTGTTTGTGTATGATGGCTTTGAAGTTTTCGTTGTAGCATTTTATAAACTGGAAAGTATCCCTGCCATTCAGGTCACCCGTTCGGACGGTCATCCGGTCGGATGGTGATCCGAGTGGAGGTTGCAGTTTGTTTAAATCTGTTTAAGTGTATGAAGTATATATCACCTGATCGAACCGTCGTTCGATCGGATAGCAATCCGATCGGACGACAGTCCGTTCAGTGGTTTGCTCGTTTTGAAACTTGTTAAGTTTGAAAGTTTGTGGTTTGATCGAGACGGTATGACACCGTGTTAAACAACCAGAATTCCACCAAGCCCTAAGCTATCCGATCGAACGGGAATCACCCCAATCTAACCAGTTAACTGTTCTTGACGGTTTGTTCGTGTTCAACCCGAAATCAGTTGTTTCTTCGGTAGAAATCAGATCTTGAACCGACACATCACTAGGAATAAGTAGAAGGTCATAACGAGCTCCGATTCTATCGGTTTTGAGTGCATTGAGTGTAAAAGAGTGGAAAGAAAGTGAAGAAACCATCTTTTAATCCTTTTAACTTTGAAAACGTTTAGATTTATGTGAAAACATTGTTTAATCTTGTGGAAATCCTTTGGATCTGGGTTGTTCTTGGTGGAATGAAGCCGAACTATGAAGTTCATAAGAACTCCACAATGACATCACCCTAGAACACCTCAAACCCGCTGATTTCACGGTTAAAGGTGAAGATTTAAAGATGAAAATGATGAAGAAAAGTGGGTTGGAGCGAGTTGGTCGGAGAGAAGGAGCTGTCACATCACAAATGATGTGACAGGGGGTATTTATAGGGTTTTCAAAAGAGGAATTGTTGCACGCAGACCACAGATCGGATGGCCATCCGATCGGATGGCCATCCGTTCAGATGACCATTTGATTGAATGGTCATTCGATCGAGTGGTGGTTGCGGGTTGGTTTTCGTGTTTTTGTTTCGTGCGTTGAGCGTTGCGATGCGATTCGAGTGAGCGATGCGATAACATTACCCATAAATCCTAACTACTATATCTAACATACAATCACTATAAATAACTTACGTTTAGCGTTTGCGATTAGGTTGCGATGTGATAGAGTTGCGATTGCCATTGCGATTAATCAACACAAAACATAAACATGCACAAGTAACATATAAATAGCCCACACACGTAAAACAATATCCAGAACGCATAAATCGGGTTGCGATGCGATAGTGATGCGATTAGCGATAACTCGATTAGCGATTAAAATGCGATTAAATAGCGAATTATTAACATGTACTACACATAATACAACTAAAGCGAGTTGAAATAGATTATCGATTATAAGCTAAGAGTACAATCAGTAATTAAGCAAGGAGAGACATATCGCAATTAGCAATCTTTTCTTCCTTTGACTTTCGAAACACGGGGTGTTACAAAACTGGTGGGCAAGTTAATATATCTTGCTCACACCAGACTTGACATATCATACACTGTACATTTTTTGAGTCAGTATATGCATTCTCCAACTTAGAGTCACTTAAAAATTACATTCAGACTGCTAAGGTATTTGAAACTCGCACCTGGGAAGGGTGTTTTGTTTAGTAAAGGAGTTGGTTTAGCCTTGAGTGCGTTTGCAGACTCAGATTGGGCAAAATGTTTGGAATCAAGAAAATCGATTACCGGGTTTTGTGTTTTCTTGGGAAACTGTTTGATTTCCTGGAAAAGCAAGAAGCAGGCCACAGTTTCCAGATCCTCAGCAGAAGCTGAGTATCGATCAATGTGTCAGAGTTAGTTTGGTTAAAAACATGTTGTCAGAGTTGGGAGTGTTGGTTGTTGATCGGTTCTGTTTAAACATAATGGAAAACATGAAAACATACCTTTGATTACATCAGTACAGGCCAGCAGAGAATCCAGATGGAGACGCAGCAAAAGTGTTTGACATGATTGTCAGCTTGGTCTGGTTCCTCCTTAGGGTGCAATCTAATGATGGTGATGAGAAAACCGATAAAGGGTAATCGGCTATGGAGAGGAGGTCGATTGATGTTATGAGTAATTAGGTTATCTCATTGTCTAACCTTGAAATCTCTACATTAGTCTCCTTATATATGCACCCAGGAGGAAACCCTAATTAGTTAATAAGGGTAATTGGGCCCATCAACAATTACCAACTAATTATTTAATAGGTTGTTATATATTTTGATCTATATAATGTAAATGATTATAATGGCTACTAGATTAAATATTATACCATAATATATTTAATCTTACATTCTCCCACTTAGCCGAGTAATCATTTACTATGAGTATTAGATAAGCCTGGTCAGGAGTTAATACTCATTTTAGCCTTAAACAAGTACTATAGCAGAGAAATACAGCCGTTGAATCATTATGTGACTCAGGACCCCCATTAGTCATACTATAGCCTTAATTTAAAACCTAATCGTTATGATCAAAATATGCATAAGCCCTTTGTTTGATTTGTAACTTTATTTGTCTATATGCCATTATGTTAACTTGACATATTCCTAGAGACATACAAAATCAAACTGATGAGGAAAATTAACTAATACTTAGTCATTCATAGTACGATATGCAATTGCGCATGGCCATTAATTAATACCCGTCTATGAGCTCTCTTAATAAGACTTATGGGTAATAGCCCTTCAGTTATAGGATCCTTAAGCATATCATGAATGTATTCGATACAAAACTTAGTTTCCTAAATTCGTTCATAAACGAATAATTAATTGCGTATCGAAACTTAATGCAGCACCTCTTGAACTGTTGCTGTTCAAGGAGTCATGGTAGCTGACTTTATCACACTAAGTCTTCAAAACATTAATTATATGGAGTTAATGAGCTTATGAGTCCACTGATAAATTTCCAACAACATTTAGTGACTATATTATGTCGTTATAACTTAGGTTGTTAATATCAGTGCATTATGACTCCTCCATGAGATAGGTTTTGTCTGCTGACATAAAGATATACCCGAAATTACATTTTGTCATCTTTGAATATCACAAAGTTAGAGTAATCAACCGTTTTAGTTCTCACTTCTTCTTTAAGTTATAGTCTCTCGTTTCTTTTAAAGATATTGTAATACTCCATTAGATGCTTCACATTAATCTAGACATATCTAGTGTGTTGCAATGTGAGTAATATCTAAACGAGTATAGACTTAAAATACATAAGGCTTCTAATTTATGAAGCGTAAATAAATAATCTCATTTATCCTATTATCCTCTAAAGGAAGAGCAGTATTGTTTGTTATATATGTAAGGACCCATTTAATGTTAAACTTATGGACCAAAACTAATGTCCCATTGGATCTATCTCAGTATGTTATGATATCTATCACGTAAAAGATATCACTGAGATCTATTATATCAAAGTTTGTGTTAACAATGCTTTGACTTATGTAACATATACCTGTCAAAAGAATATCATCTATATAGACAGGTTTATCTTAGTTGCTCCACTCATTTTGAGGTAGGTATATTAATCCACTTGATTCTTGATGAAAATAATTACGTTAAGATTTCATCACATTATGATGCTTGCATTAACCCATACATGGATTTTATTGGCTTACAAATAAAGTGTTCTTTAACCTTCAGTTTAGAACTTTCAGGTTGTTTTATGAACATGTAAATATGTCAGCCATTTGTTAAGGAAAATTGTTTTTAATGTTCATCTAATGTAGCTTTAAACTATTATAAGCTACTAGAACAGTGGTGATCCTCAAAGAAATATTTGATAATTTATCTCTTCCTAAGTACAACCTTTGACAATCAATCATGCTTCTTTGTGTCTTAACGCTTATATTAGGATTTGATTTAGTTATGAACACTCTTAGGTAATTCAATCAAATCCCAAACGTTATTTGAACACATAAAATCAGTCTTACTAGAAAATTGTTTTATTCCATTTAGAATATTGATTGACACTAATGGCTTAATTTGAAGAGATAGGATCAGTAAACTTTTCCAAAGTCCATTTCAACTTCATTAGGGAGGTTATGTAATCATCAAAGTTAGTAGGCTTTTAAACCTAGATGACCTCCTGAGTTGATTATTGGGTTTTAAAAGTTTCAGTTTTATGGATTAGCTCTTGGTTAGGTTGCTATCATTTTCAGGATTCTAAGTTTGTAAGAGTTGGTGCAGTATGGTGTACAAGAGGTGTAATAGGAGTTAAATTCGGAGTGAAATTTAATGACACTCTTCCCCCCGCCTCTTGTATTCCTTACAAGTCATGATAAAGACTTTGACTGCTCCCACTGACCTTAGAAAACTTTAGGAACTCAGCATGCTTAGGGTCAATATGTAACGACCAACAAATTCTAATAGAGAAACATGTTAATGACGTTAGTCGTTGTAGTTTCTCTTGTTGAGGAGTATGTTAGTTTAGGTAAGAAATCTAAGTGTGCCCACAATTAAGCAACAATGAAACTTTTGTAAGTGTAGCTTTATATTTTAAGGAGACAAGTTATGATAGAATAGTGTCATAATGAAGCAGTGTCTTGTACAAGAGGTGTAAATTGAAGTAATATAAAGTTTTCACTCCCCCACCTCTTGCAACTATTACAAGTTATTATTAAGACACTTAATGCTCCCACTGATCTTTAATATCTCTAGAATGCTACAAGAGAAGTTTCAATGAGGTACGTGACGTGGGAACCTATCATATATATGTTAGACTTTATTTGATTTCTTTAATGTTAAGATATCATAAGAAACTTTAGGGACATATTTAATAGAAATCTTATTAAGTGTATATATGAATAGATTTCTTCTAAAACCGTGGGCCATATGCAACAAAATTTAGATACAAGTTGATAGTCTTTAAATGATAAATGAATTATGTCTGAATATTCCATTTGGAATAAGTTCCACGAATGTCAATGAATGACTTATGATGGACACATACTTATTCCTTAAGCCAAGTCATATTTTAGGGCTTTAATGTCATGATTTAAAATCACTTAGAATGAGATTAGATGAAAATCATCCTCATTAACCATGTCATGATTTCTCATGAATTTCGGTTATAATGGATGAAATTTATAGGTCTCATTTCCATTTGTCAAATTCTCATTTGCATGATAACAAAAGTTGTGATAGTGTAAGGTATCATCTAGTTTTATCTTAGTAATGTTTCAATCCAGATATTTAGAACAAATAAATGAGAGTTTAAGGTAAGTGTGACTTTATGTTGACTATGCAAACCTCACAATCTTCATAATATTGCTTAATTATGATACTATATTCTGATTAATCTTCAGAATATATAAGGTATCGAAAAGCATTGTTAGAAGACTGCTTATTATGGTTCTTATAGTCTTAACATTTAATTTTGTCACTAACTCTCATGTCAGTTATTTGTTGACTTTTGGTAAGGAAACGTTTAAAAATAGAGTCAACTAATCATGTGTTAATAGGAATATTAAAGAATTATCAGACTTAAATATCATTAGTAAGTGACTATCTAATTAATTTATCAAACTGTTCTTCTGAATAATGGATAGTCTCGTTGCTTATGTCTAGTCTAATGGCATAATTATGCACTGAGATTTTCCCTTGAAGAACCTTAAAGTTGGAATTTTTACTTGTAATTTGTCTATGGACCTTAGAACAATCCTCTTTTAAAGTTTTAAATGGTTCTAAGGTGAGTAACAACTTATTTTCCAGCTTCAAACATTTATTTCTTTGTACATATGTTGCTTATCAACACACTCATTATACTTTGGTACTTTTGAGTGTTATAGTTGATTTATAAGGCATCAAATTGTACAAGTGAAAATCTTAGTATGTAATGTACTGGAAAAATGTACTTATTTCCATGCGTAAGCCCTTAACTTTATGGGTCATGGTATTGTACATTATTATGTATTCACATATACCACTTAGCTTAGAGTTTAGAATTTTAAATGAAGGCATGCATATTAGCAATTCTTGTGATTATTCCATATATAATAGATTAGTCTTAGGAAAGACTTAATCTGTAATAACTTTAGTGACAACACTTATGTTAGAGAATTCTTGATTATCATAAGAGACATCATGTTTGATTTATCCTAATCATCATGCTCTACTTTTCTTCTGTAGTGCTTTATCAGAAGAGAGCAATAGGATTATCGTGCCTTAAGAGATAATCAATGATTTAATTTAAGAGTTAATTCTTATAGAAACTTTAAATAAAGCAAAACATTTTAGGTTTAAGAATTAGAGTGGATGAGATGTTGATTTATAGAAGAAAATTACAGTGAGTAAAATTATGGGTACTAAAAAAATAAGGCAGACGAAATGATCATAAAATTAATGAAGGATAATTGATATAAGGATCATTATGTGAAGAGGTTGTGATATGTCTATTACTAACATCAAAATAATGGACTTCTTTAAAGTTCTACTTACACGAAGACAAATCAACTTTGGCCAGAAGTGTAATCATTTAAGCATGTGTGCAAAGTGGTTGTAACAAATCAGCTTTGGCCAGAAATTGAGATAATCACTTTAGTTATGCACTTGTTAAGTATGCCATCTATTAAGACATTCATGTTTATGATGCACACTTAACATAGCTTTCGTAATACTTGGATGATAAGTAGATGTATCAAATCAGCTTTGGCCAGAAATGATACATCAGAAGCTCATTCAAGTAAAGCCATTTTGGTTTTGTAAAACATTATTTGATCCTTATTAATTAACTAAGTAATTACAAAAAACCAATTATTTAGTAGCAAACCACCTGTTAGTGCGGACCGAACTCCGCGGTGAGTTCGCTGGGGTTTGCAGGGAAACAGCGTGCCCCCGCACGGGGTTCGGGGCGGAGCCCTAAGCTAAATTTTAGTTCACATTAACTGCTCAATAAAGTAATGGGATTTCGAATAAGTCTTGAAATTTTATGAACACTCATGATTTCGGATGATCTCGGATGATTTCGGATGTGTCCAAGACGCGTGATTTCGGATGAATTATGTCTTGGATTCATCCGAGATAGAGATGCTTAGTCCGAAATGATCCGTAACACTTAGTCCGAGATGGTCCGTAATGATCAGGCAGTTATTGATCCGTGATGGATGAACATATGTTCATCCGGAATGGTCATCCGAAATGATCAGACAGTTATTGATCCGTGATGGATGAAACAGATCCTCATCCGGAATGTCCATCCGGAATGTTCATCCGAGATGTGTTCCTCAAGCCACAAAATCCTTAATTTAAGCAGTTATTAATTGATAAGGTTCAAAATCTGAAATTTTGGGATTATGGGATTGTGTTTCCTGTTTAAATGTTAATTATATTTATCTTGTTTATTTTGAAAATTATATCCATTAATAATGATAACAGATTTCGAAAAAAACTTAAGTAGATAAAATAGATCAAAACAGGAACAAACACCCTATAATCCGAATTCATTCCAAAACTAAGGGAATTTTCAAATTTTCTGATGAACAAGTGATGAACCCTAAAAAAAAAAAATAAACATTCAAATATTCATCCGAAATCTGGAAATTTTATAACACATTTTAAGCATATCGATTTCGGAACAGTAAAAATTTAATGAACTTTCATCCGTAATGATGAAACCCCAGATCCGTAATGATCCGAAATGATCCGTAATGATCCGAGATGCATTCGAGATGACAAAACTCAGATCCGTAATCATCCGTAATCATCCGTAATGATCCGTAATCATCCGTAATGATCCGTAATGATGATTTCGGATGGCAAAAATGGAATTTTATTAAGGTTTTCAAAACAGTTTTCCAGTTTTATTCCAGATTTATGGATACAAAACAGAACCGACTAATCAACATATGCTCTGATACCACATGTTGATCGGTTCTGTTTAAACATAATGGAAAACATGAAAACATACCTTTGATTGCATCAGTACAGGCCAGCAGAGAATCCAGATGGAGACGCAGCAAAAGTGTTTGACATGATTGTCAGCTTGGTCTGGTTCCTCCTTAGGGTGCAATCTAATGATGGTGATGAGAGAACCGATAAAGGGTAATCGGCTATGGAGAGGAGGTCGATTGATGTTATGAGTAATTAGGTTATCTCATTGTCTAACCTTGAAACCTCTACATTAGTCTCCTTATATATGCACCCAGGAGGAAACCCTAATTAGTTAATAAGGGTAATTGAGCCTATCAACAATTACCAACTAATTATTTAATAGGTTGTTATATATTTTGATCTATATAATGTAAATGATTATAATGGCTACTAGATTAAATATTATACCATAATATATTTAATCTTACATAGGTTAATCTACCGGTTTCTTTGTATTGTGATAAGACAGTTGCGTTGTCTATTGCAGCAAATCCTGTCTTTCATGACATGACGAAACATTTTGAAATCGACTTGTTTTTTTTTGAGAGATTTAATTTCAAAAGGAGTAATAAGATCTCTGGGAATAGATTCAGAAAAACAATTGGCCGAAATCTTGACTAAAGGATTGCTAGTTCAGCCTCATAATGAAATATGTGCAGGTATGAAAATGTTTGATCCTTTTGCATATTAAACTGAGGGGGGGGGGGGGGGGGAGGGTTGTTAAAGTTACATGTTAATAATAATAACTCAGTTATAAAGTTACATGTTAATAATAATAACTCAGTTTAATAATAACTCAGTTATAACTTAGTTTAATAATAACTCAGTTTAATATGTTATGTAAGGATTGATTTAATATGTTTTTTTATCTTGTCTCATGTACATGTACTGAACAACAACTGGGCTACTGAACAATGGGCTTCTAAACAATTGCTGCTGGGCTGGGCTTTCTGTTTGCAGACTTGTTGTTGCTATTAAGACCACGAGATTGTTACAAGTTGTTATAACCAACTATGTGGATAGATGCGGGTCTTGTATAAAAGGTCACTCTCACCTACCAGTTTTATAACATTCGGTAAAAAAGAGATATTTGGTTCTCCAGAAGGTTCTCTCGTTTTCTCTATCTAAAGTCGTTTAGGGTTTCAATCAGTTTGATCACATATTCGTGATCTTGTTGTGAGATCTTGTGAGAGTTGGTGATTATCGTGTTGATAATCATCGAGAGTTGAGAGTTGAGAGTTTGTATCTCCTGTGTTTTTTCGATTGTTCTTTGTAATCGTCAAATCTGTTGGGTAATAAAACTCTTGGTTTGGTTCTTGTTGATTACAGTTTGATACCGTTATTTTTATCATATTTAATTTATCTATTTAAATTTGTAATTTTTTAATAATATGAAATAGAAATTTGTTTAATTATAAAAAAGAATACAATATTAATAGGCTGGAGATATTTGGACACCCTCTGCGCCTATTTCCACACTTTTTGTGCCCTAGACCCCTCGTATATAAGCACTGAATTCAAGGGGGTCTCAGAGGGTGTCAGACACAAAAGGCACAAAGTTTAAGGAACCCTAGACGCCTCGTACAGACCTATACGAGGCGTCTAGTCTTGGGTTATTTTTTTTGGCTGAAGTGATGGGTGTTTTGGTGAGTTTTGGTATGGTTTTTTTGATAGTTTTTGAAGATGTGTTTTGTGGTTGAAATTTTTTTTGGTTTTAAAAAAAGTTTTGTTTTTTTAAAAATAAACTATTTTAAAAATCGGCTCTTTAAATATATTATATCGATTAAATATTATAATGTTTTTAACATTTTACTTTTTTAAATATTATTCTTCCGATTAAAATTTTATCTCGTTCAAAAATTGTTTCCGTATTATATTCAGGGGATATATTGTTTCCATATTATATTCAAAACATATTTTGTTTCCGTATTATCTCAATTTAAGACAACAATCATTAGGTAACCGAATAACTGAAAACAAACATAAATATAACATATATAAGATAACTTTGTACATCCATAACAAAAATATATAAGATAAGTTTGTACATCCATAATAAAAATAAAAACAACAACAGGTCTATGCATCCAAATCCGAATCCGAATCTGGATATGGCTGCTGCGGCTGCTGCTGCTGCTGATGTGGTGCTCGAGCCGGTGGAAGCGGTATCGGGGGCCATCCCTCTCTCTCTCGTCTATCCTGCTCGCACTGTACCAGCCAACCTACCAAATCGTTGAGCCTGTCAAGCTCGGCTCGTACATCCGGATGTAACGCAGCTCCTGGGGCACGACCTGGAATAGCGTGACGTGGAAACTGAGGTGCCCCGGCAGGTGGCGGTGGCTGTGGCACCGCTGCACCGTCTACATCCTCCGGAGGCTCCTCCACGGGCACTACATCAGCAGGATCTACAGGAGGATAAACGGGCTCGAAATGCTCTGGTAGGGCCTCCTCTGTCCATATGCCCCCGTCGCGGTTTTTAAACTGCGGGCCAACTGGGAACCTTCTGATTACCTTCATCCCCCACAGCGACTGCATGCCCATCCGCGTCGGCATGACTGGCGGCGTCCGTAGATGTGGGTCCTCGTGCAGTACGAGGCCAAATGAACGGGCAATGACGGTCACGTACGCCCCGCCATACAAAAATCCGCGCTCCTGCCGGTGATGGGTGGAGGCGTAGTACTGGGCTAGACCGTGTGCTTGCGCGCACGGCCTCCTATACAACAAACAATAAAGGAAAAAAAGATCTGTGGTCGTACACCACTCACGGCTGTAGCCGCGTGCTGAAATAGAAGTAGCGAGCAAATGGTGCAGATACCTGCAGATAGTGTTAGCGAAATACAGAAACAGAGATTAATAAACAATGCACATAATCACAATAATTGCCGTAATAAACGTACGTACCTGTACAGTGGGTCCACAACAAACGACACCCTCCCCTTCGACTTATCGTGCTCCCAATGATTTGCCCCCGCAATCACTTGCCAAAACCCTAGAAGAATGGGTTTTTCAACCACCACTAGCCCCGCTGTGTAAACCTCAGTCTCGATCTCCCCCTGCATGTATAAACCAGAACGCACCGCAAAGTCTGCTAGCGTCATCGTACGCAAAACGCCAGCGAGCCTGAAAGAAATCTCAGGCGGAGGGGGAGCATCCGGGTACGGAAGCGGCACTGGGACCCCAGGAGGGTGAAATGTGAATGACGAAAGGAACTCGACCAGCAGCTCCCTGTAGGTCGGCGTGTGCGCCAAATCAAAAAGACGATGCCACGACGAATCGAGAGGTATAAACCGACGCACTCTAGCCGTCTCAGCAAGCTGGTCCATCGCATCCCAGTCGATCACTGTATGCGATCCAATGTGCATCCTCCTAAGCTTCTGGCAATGGCGGGCGGCATCGGTGCCCGCGGGAAACTCTAGATACGGACAACCCTGCAGCGTATCCAGAGGCGGCCGCCGTCTCCGTCGTGGACCCTCCTGAACCGGCTGAACCTGCTGAGCCGGCTGACCCCCCGGCCGTGCCCCATCAAGCTCCATCTGAATGTCATCGCCCTCCATAATCAATCTGCAGGTAAAAAACGTATACGTATAAAAACAATAATAATAATAATAAATAAATAATAATAATAACAGTAATAATAGTAATAATAATAATAATTAATAACAAAAAAACATAATAGTAATAATAATAATAATTAATAACAAAAAAGTAATAATAATAATAATAACAATAATAATACTAATAATAATAATAATAATAATAATAATAATAAATAAATAAATAATAATAACAATAACAATAATAATACTAATAATAATAAATAATAAATAATAATAATAATAATAATAATAATAAATAATAATAATAATAACAATAATAATAGTAATAATAATAATAATTAATAACAAAAAAATAATAGTAATAATAATAATAATTAATAACAAAAAAATAATAATAATAATAACAATAATACTAATACTAATAATAATAATAATAATAAATAAATAATAATAACAATAACAATAATAATACTATTAAGGATAATATAATAATAACAAAAAAGGAAAAAATGCGGAGCCTCGTATAGCCCTCGTATAGGGCTATACTCGGCGTCCTGTTCTTCCTGGTTCATCTTCAACCTCAAGTTCAAACCCCCAAACCCAACAAAAACCAAATTTCAGGGCAAACTTACGGTCTAAAGGCAAATACGAGGCAAAAATACTAAAGGGATGAAATAGGTACCAGTGATGCTTCAAATCTTCAAAAGTACGGTCGATATACGAATCCGAGGCGTATAGATGTGTATTCTCCGTATGTGGTTTTGTTTTTTGTTTGGGGTTATAAGCAGCCTCGTCTAGACCCCCCCCCAGCCTTATACGAGGCTTAGACGCCTCGTATAGATCAATACGTGTCGTCCATGCTTTTTATTAAATGGCCATTTTGCCCCTGTTAAGCCCCCAGTATAGGCATTATTCAGGGGCATAATGGTAATTAACCAATCCAAAAAGATATTTCTGGAATGGTTAATTACCATTTTGCCCCTGACTAAAACCTATACTGGGGGCTTTACAGGGGCAAAATGGTCATTTAATAAACCTTTTTTTAATAATTAAAAAACAAAAACTTTAAAAGTTGCCGCCTTCATAGACGACACGTATAGCTCTATACGAGGCGTCTGAGTTTTTAAATTACCTTTATGCCCCTGTTAAAGGCCTATACTGGGGGCTTAACAGGGGTATATTAGTAATTAACATAAAATAATTTCAAAATTCAAATTTAAAAAAAAAGAATTGTTGCCGACACTATTGACGCCGCGTATAGATCTATACGAATCGTCCTTATTCAAAAAATTCAAATTTTGATTTTCAAATATTCAAAATTCAAATTTTCAAAAACCCGCTCAAATAGACGCCTCGTATAGATCTATACGAGGCGTCTGGTTATTATAGAATGACCTTTTAGCCCTTGAAATAAGCCTAGATTGGGGGCATACCAGGGGCTAATTGGTCTTTTAAGCATTCCTATACGGGGAGTCTAGTTCTATACGAGTCGTATATATATATATATATATATATATATATATATATATATATTTTTTTTAAATGTTATTAACCTGTTTTAATCAATTCTAATTATAGAAAAATGATACAAATTATAAATTTTTTTATAGAAATTGTAGAAAATTATAGGAATTAATAAAAAAAAAAAAATACTATTATCAACGATATACGACCCGTCTAGCTCTATACGAGTCGTAATTACAAAATTCATTCTTCCGTATCACTGTCGATGTAATTAAGACTGGGGTTTGATCTTGGCGGAGGATTCATTATCGATATATACCATTCTAGACGTGGCAAGTACATATCTTCCCATTGTTCCGTATGGGGTGTTCGGTGGGTCAACCATAGCCCGTGTGCTGGTGGCATTGGATAATCCCCTTCCAGCTTAACATGTATGAAGTGGTTCTCGTTTACATGTGTAAGCATTATGAACAATGGTTGTTGATTAGCCGGAGGACTTAGTATCGGGAAGAAAGTGGAACTCGCACCCATGGTTGTCGTTAATAGGTACACCCCGATACCGTACGTTTGTGCAATAAGAAGTCCTGCAAAGGGGAAGTCCATCCAGTGATCCCCCCCACAACCGGACACTGAATCCCAAATTAGGCCCTGACGATGCGTGTAAAAATAACCTTTACCCCATGCTTCAAATATTGGGAACCAGATCGATTTGTTCTGATCCATTTCTCGGACAAGGTGCCTTCGAATGAGCCCCCATGAACTCTGATCCATACCTAAGCCCACAGCCACAGACCGAAACCCACAATGACCGTCCGACATCACATCTCGTATGCACGAGACGTACGGATGGAACACTAGCGGAATGTTATTCTTAAACTGTTCGATGATTCCCACGTACTCGTCCCCAATGATTAACGGAAATCCGTGAGCATCTCGTGTCTCTTTCTTCTTAGAACTCTTTGAACGGCTTAGGCTCGCTTTGGGTTTTTGGGACCTTATAACCGACTGTTGAGAGGCCTATGACGGAACGTACGAGCTGTGGTGAGGTTTATCGTACTTACTTTGTCGGGAACCTTCAAAGCACGTGTTTGCATCACCGAATGAGCTTCTCCTCAATTCTTCATCTATACGAGAGGCCTCGTCCAACCTTTGTTGTACCTGCTTTGTTGTTGGTCGGCCACGAGTATTTTGTTGGACAACCGGTGGTTTCTTGGTAGATTTCTTTGGAGTCAACACCGCTTTAATCTTTGACATCAGGCTTTTTTGCTGAGCTGGGGGGTGCGACTCTAATTGTTGTCTAACAATATTTAGCTCTTCGACCACGTCCACGTCATCGTCTATCAATTTACAACTTTGGAAGTTAAGTTTCCGCCAGAAGACGTCTATGTCTTCGAGTTGAATCGGACGCTCTGCACGGTTAAAAACAACATTGTTTAAGTCACATGATTAACGGAAATATATCACACAAGTGTTGTACGTTTAACAATTATTACCTTCAAGCATGTACTTTTCTATCCTGCAAGCACAGGGCAACCCACAGTTGTGCCACATTTGGCAACCACATGATGAATGAAAGCGCTCCAAGACATCTAGCTTCCTAATTGCCTCTCCCCTCAACAAGTCAAGGGCTGTATGGGATACTTTACCAAGTAGGTGTTGAAACAACGGGTGTTTGTGGTGGGTCATTGTTTTTTCGATGCTATCTCGAAAAGTCTTCCTTATTTCACCGAACTGTGTCTCAACTATATCATGGACACAACCAACTATACGGTCGAGCGAGCTCCTATCTTCAACGTATCTCTTTAAGTTGGCGTGTTGGCTCTCAACTCTGTTTGTGGTACGATTACCAAAGTTGCGCCTCTTATCAGTCCACGCAAAGACAAACATCTCCTTATAGTCTTTTAGCCAGTTATCGTACACGTATTTGAAGACTCCTAAAACGTAAAAATAATTTAATAAAATTTGCATAGGTGAGTCGTATGTTATTATAAAAACTTACTAGAACGTTTGCACTCCACAAGTCGTTGTCGCATGTTGCGCAAATGGTACTCGTAGATGAGTATGGATGGAGACTCAATCAATGTCCGCCAGAATGACAAAAATTTCTTCCAGTCTTCGTCTGTGAAGGCACCCTTGCAGTTCTTCATAACATTCTGTTGTATGTGCCACCTGCAAAGAAGCCTGGAGGCGTTTGGAAATACTTTAGCACACGCGCCCATAAGGGCTAGGTCTCTATCGGTTAAAATCACACGTGGCTCCATGCATTCATCCAACATTGACTTGACCCTCTGAAGCACCCACACAAAGTTATCACCCCGTTCTTTACTAACAACGGCATGCGCGATAATAAACGATTTGTTGGTAGGCGTCATACCAACAATCTGGATAAAGGGCATATTGTATATGTTTGTCTTGTACGTCGCATCGATCAGCATGACGTGGGGGAATGCACGCCACATGCATCTCGAGTCCCGATGAAGAAAGAAGATCTCCGTTACGATCTCTGTTCCGGGTTCCTCCCGTGTCTCGTAAATAAAGTCGTTGTTTATCAGTATGTTTTCTAGTGACTGCATAGGAGTCAATCCTTGTCTTTGTTCGGCTCTAATCTTCGCCACATGAAACCGTCGGGGTCCTGCTTCCTTATCGTTTGAAATATTTTGCGCGACTCCATGTTTTGAGCTGTCAGCTGCTCGATCAGTTTCATTTCGCTTGGAGTAAACCTTCGCACAAACGCGTGGGCCGACAGGTCCTCACAAAGGTCGTGGTTATGTTCAATTTTTCCGTCTTTAATCTCCCAGGTTTCATACGGGTGGTTTCGCACAGCCAGCAGGTAAAACGGGCAACCGGTTTTTTTGCTTCCGGCTTTTCTAAGTGTTGCTGTAGTCTGTTGCTCACCACCACGATCACATTCAAGCCATACCCTCCCGATTCTTCCCTCGGTTTTCTTTGATCGACGGGTGACAATAACGAAACCATCCGCGTTTGCTGTTTCTTGTATCCGATTCTTTAGTTCATCTAAAGAGTTGAAAACCCGTAACATCGACAATAATAATAAATAATTTTAATAAATAAATTAATAATAAATAATAATAATACTAATAATAAAAATAATTAAATAATAATAAAAAATAGTAATTAATACCTGCTTTTTTTAGTACGGACTGTCCTGGATGGGAGGTGTCTCACCACCATATCTACCATATCCACCATAACCACCATATCATCCGTATCCACTGTATCCACCATCTCCTCTGTATCCACCGTCTCCTCCGTATCCACCGTCTCCTCCGTATCCACCGTCTCCTCCGTATTCACACCCGTATCTATAATCCGGATACCCTTGTTGCGTCGGATAACTTGGTTGACAAGCATGGTATGAGTCATCTACAGGGGCTGTTTCATCAACAGGGGGATGCTTGTTCAAATCTAGAAACGATTTGTTTTGTTCTCCTTATATACTAGACACAACCTCCTCTTGCTCATTAGAATCGGGAACGCAAGACTCATAAACTAAAACAAAAACTAATTAAAACATTTAAGTACCTGTACTGTTACCGGATCGCTTTCGGGCACCCAGTTCTCGTTAGAATACTGCCCGAAGACATAGTTGCCGTCCCAGTATGATGACATTTAAACACTTCGGGATGATAAGAACACAAATGCAAAGCAGAATGAAAGAAGAAGAAGCAGAAAGACGGAGCAGAATTAAATGTTGAATGCTCGGGGGTGGACAAAGAATACACTGTATGTTGCACTTTATGTGAGTCATAGACGCCTCGTATAGCTCTAGACCCCTCGTATAGCTTTAAGTCACTTGTCAAATGTATAGTCAAATCAGTCACTGAAGACGCCTCGTATAGGCCTATACGAGGCGTCTTAGTGCCACGTATCCTTCCCTCGTACAGACCTAGACTCCCCGTCTGATGTGACTGATTTGACATTGTGCTTTAGTGCAGAGCTGGTCGGAAAAGTAACCCTATACGCCTCGTATAGGTCTATACGAGGCGTCTTGAAGGGTGTCAAAATAGGCATTAAGGTGTGTAAATATGTAGACCCTATTAATAATATAAATAAAAAGGTGGCGATACTGTGTAAATGTAAGTATTGGTAAGAATGTTTGTAGGGTTGGAGTGAAAATGAGTGTTTTTGATGCATTAATGTGACAGTTAGTTAATTGAACATGTTTGTGGATGCATTTAGTACTTTGCATTGCTGATGGTTTTAATTTGTTATTTAAATAATACTCTCTAATTATTGATGCAGGAGCATCGGGATTTATCTACGAAAAGGATGGTTTATCTACAAGTTTAAAGTTGAAGATTATATATTATTTTGTTTGATTTGATTTATTTTTATTTCCTAGTAAATAGAAATTTGACTATAAGTATGTTTTGGTGACTTTCGATTAACTCAGAAATATGTCATTCTCTGGTGACTTGTTCAACGAAGTTTCTGTTGCATTAAATTCCACAACTACTTACAGCCATACTTGACTCAGAAAAATCTTGGAAAGTAGACAGGAAATACCCTAATCAAGCGTTAATATATGAAATATCATAATCTTTGACAAACTGATAATTATATGCATAAAACTTCGTCTTCTATGAGCTAATTTGTGTTTACATGGAGAGGATGGAGAGACTCCTTTATGAAGCATCAGTGGAAGGAAATCAAACAGTTTTGCAAGTTCTGCTTCAAAAAGATCCACTGATTCTTGATAAAGTTACCCTAAACCGTAACGAAGACATGCCGCTACAGATCGCGTCGATGCTTGGACACATTGATTTTGCCAATGAGGTCATAACACGAAAGCCGAAACTTTCTATGGAGTGTGATTCACAAAGACGTCTGCCACTTCATATAGCATCTGCCAAAGGCCATGTGGATATAGTTAAAGTTCTAATATCGGCTAACCCTGAGGCATGCAGTGCACGTGACCGCGATGGGAGCAACCCTCTTCATCTTGCAGCCATTAAAGGACACTATGAAGTTGTGAAAGAGCTGGTTCAAGCTCAACCCCATGCAGCTAGAGCCATGGTGCAGCAGGAGACCATCTTGCACTTGTGTGTGAAGAATAACCAACTGGAGATTTTGAAGTTTTTAGTAGAGACTATGTCTGATCATGACTTTGTAAACACTAAAGATTCTGATGGCAATACGATACTACACCTAGCTGTTGCTGACAAACAAATTGAGGTATGCAAACTAATATGTTATCCATCATGTTTAAGAATTCTTTTAAAAATGTTAGCCGTGTTTATTATCTATAATAATTAGAGTAAACTGCCAAAATGGCCCCTGAGGTTTGGTCACTTTAGTCCAAAACTCAAACCTTTTGAATCTGGGTCCATATGGTTTCAATTTTGTTGTCATTTTCATCCAAAAGCAAAATCTGGTTATATTTTTCAGTTAACATTCAGTTTTTTTTCCTCTCTTTTAATGAAGGACAAAATAGTCATTTTTTTAATTTATTATAATAAAACAGTAAAAGGCCATTTTGCCCTTCATTAAAAGGGAGGAAAAAGACAAAAAACTGGATGTTAACTGAAAAATCTGACCAGATTTTGATTTTTGATTAAAATGGCAACAAAATTGAAACCACAGGGACACATATTCAAAAGGTTTAAGTTTTGAACTAAAGTGACAAAAGTAATCAAACTTTAGGGATCATTTTGACAATTTACTCATAATAATTATCATTTATCTGTTAAGCTTGTTTCTTAAGTGCTGAACTAGTAAGAGGTCTGAACCATTAAGTGCTGAACCAGTAAGAGGTCTGAACCATTAAGAGCCTGTATAATGCTTAACCGTTCAGAGGCAAATGTCTGATCAATTCAGATTAGAGGTGTTAACCATTCAGACTTTGTATAAATCTTAACCATTCAGAGGCAAATGTCTGAACCATTCAGACATTTGCTCGTGAAACAAACAGTCTGAACCATTAAGTGCTGAACCATTAAATGGCTCATTAAGAGGTAAACAAACAACCACTTAGTAATTCCATCTCTAGTTTCAATATCAGGATAGTTCTTAATGTTTTATCGGGTTAGGGCCGGACTCATAGTTTAATAAAACTAGCCCATTATTGCCTAGGGCCCCACAAGACTTGAAGCCTCCAAAATCTAACAAAAGTTTTTTTTTTTTTTTTTTTTTCTAAGTAACTCTCTACTAGGATTTTGTTTGCAATAATAGAAGATCAAGGCATCTTGAAAGGTAATGCTTTAGCGTCATCAATATTTATGAAATCCATAATAACTAACCAAGTAGTAGAAAATCATGGTGTCAACTCTGTTTACAAGAAATTAAATTTCACATCTTAAAATTCTTATTATTTTATTTAAGAAAATAATAATGGCATGTTGAAAAGGGCCCTTTTTTCTTTTCGCATAAGGCCCCCAAAATGATCCGGGTATCACTAGTTGAGTAGTTGGTTAACTTTATAATTATCATTTTCATTGTAATCTCTCCATACAAAGAGATATGTTTTCAGTTATATTCAATAGACATATAATATTATTCACTAAATATACGACTAATTGATCCTTATCTTGAACAATATGTTAGACCATAAACTTCTTGCTACTGGATACAACTATAGATGTGAATGCATCAAACAAGAATGGGGAAACACTGGTGGACATATTGGCTAAAGGTCCAAGAGATGTGAAAGATCAACAAATCATGCGGGCCCTAATGCGAGCAGGAGTGGTTGACGCTGAAAATGAAAGTCTGTTAGAACAAATTCCTCAAAATTGCATAAGCAAAATGGGATTTTGGGACATGAACTATTATAGGAAATTGAATTCAGAAAAAGACTTGAAGAACAATGATGATTGGTTAAACAACAAGAGAAATACTTTGATGGTTGTGACATCATTGCTAGCCACCATGGCCTTTCAAGCTGGCACTAATCCTCCTAGTGGCGTTTGGCAAGATGACTCGACCGCATATCCACCCCATAAGGCTGGATATGCGGTCATGGTACGCAACCATCCGAATTTATACCATATATTTCTGGTTAGCAACACGGTGGGCTTTGTTTCGACTCTTAGCATTATCTTATTGCTTATTAGTGGATTACCCTTTGTGAAGCATTGTGTGTTCTTGTGGATTCTAATGGTTATTATGTGGATTGCTACTGCCTCTATGTCGTTCACTTATTTGATTTCCATATTGGTTTTGACACCAAAACCCGAGTCACGGACATTTATGAATGTAGTATTTGGTATTGTGTTGGTATGGTATGGCTTGACGACTCTTCTAGTTGTGGGACATACCATTCGGCTAATACAATTCTTTCGAAAGTTACGGTTCTCTAGGTCTTCTTGAGTCCAATTGTTGTACACCATACTTAAAAGGGTCAAAGGTTTAAGTGACATATATAGATACATACAACACATATAGGTTTTGGTATGTTACAATTCTTCTCTTTTTAGAATTACTTGGCTTGGCTTGTTCATCAGACACTTGTTTATTTGTTTGTATATATTTTTAACAATCTTAAACTATGATGACATTGCTCAGTTGGATATATACGTAGAGTAAAGTTTCTGTACAAATAACTTTAACGTACTAAACGTACGAATAGCATGAAAAAGACAAAAACACGCGGTGTCATTTTTGTAATTATCTGCTTGTAGGGTAATTATCAAAATTACTCTACAAATGATACTGTAGAGTAATTTTGTAAAATGTTCTTGTAGAGTAATTTTGATCAAAAAACTATACCTCAGCAAAAAAAAACCCCAAAAAACCTACCCACCCCCCCTCCCCCCCAAAAAAAAAAAAAAAAAAAAACTCTAAAAAAACCTAACCCCCCCCCCCCCCCCCACACACACACACTAAATGTTGAAAACTAAACCATAAAACTAAACCACATAACTAAATGCTACATTTTTTTTTTTACAAAATTACTCTACAAGATCAAAATTACTCTATAGAATCATTTAGAGAGTAATTTTGAATTGTATATTGTTTGATAAACTTGCAGAGTAATTTTGATTCACTTGTAAAATAATTTTTATGCAGAGTAATTTTGATAATTACCCTACAAGATCAAAATTACTCTACAACAACATTTTATAAAATTACTCTACAAAGATCAAAATTACTCTACAGAATCATTTGTAGAGTAATTTTGATAATTACTAATAATTACGAAAATGTCATCGCGTTTTTTTAGTAAAACCTTTAGTTCGTGCATTTTGTATGTTAATTTTATTTGTATTTGATGTTTTGTCTATATATGTAATTACAAATCGGAAGTGAACATATGGACTTGGTGGGCTACTCCTATTGCAATCGGTTTTAGAAATTAAAATGATCTCTTATTCGGGCTTATGGTGTTACACTTGTTACATTTTTACAGCATTGGGTACAAATTTGTTGAAGGTTATAAGGACATGAAGATAAAAGGTTATTTAAAAAAACCCAATGCTATTTAAAAAATAGATATTTATTTGATTGTTTACAAGTAAATAGTTAATTTCTACATTATTAAAGTTGTGTTTCAGAAATATTCTTTTAGAGAAGTGGAAGGAAAGAAAAAAAGGTTGTGTTTCAGATTTTTTTTTATTTTGTTTTTAGAAAAGTGGAGAAAGAAAAGAAAAGAAAATTCGAGATTAAATTTTATCCTTCCAAACTAGAAGGAAACGAAGAAGAGGGGAGAAATGATGTAAAAGTGAAAGGAAATACAATCTTTTTTTTTTTTTTGAAAGATAAATACACTCTTTCTAACTCGAGAATAGAGCGTAAATATGTAGGTTGGTTGTAGTACTCACACATTACTATTCATTCAATAGTCATTTTTATGTTATTTTTATAGAGTTTTTGGATTTTAATAATCCTAAGTTTCACCAGTTGGCCGATAATAATCCCAACTTTAAAAATTCCCTACAGTAATCCCAACTTGTAAAAGTTTGGCCGTCATTGATCCTTTTCAAACATATAAGAACTAGTCTAAGAACCCGCGAGTTTCGCGGGTGGCTTAACACAAACATATAATATCTACTGGCATTGAGATGGACTTTGTAATGAAAGATTTTTTCAATATAAATGTATAAAAATGATACTAAAATAAAAAAATTATAGATAAATGAAAATCACAAATCACTAAATACTTCTTTATAAACTATATTTGTCGTTTTATTAGTAACCATTGAAGTCCAGCCCCGGTGTGCTTTACTTTGTGGGAGTTTCTACGAATTGGTAACCATTGAAGTCCAGCCCCGGGATCAACATCAGTTGGAGCCACATAAAACTGCACATGTTCCAACATCACCGATAGTTCCATACGGTTCCATGTTAAATCAGATTGGGATTGAGGATTATTCACATCTCCACTCCCGAGTGCTTGTTTAATCATCTTTATACCAACATTAAGAACTGCATGAAATTACTGATCTAAACCTCTCCCACTAATAGTAGCAAGCAAAACTCTACCCTGTTAACCATCAAAAATATGATTAATTTACATAGTTTGCTAAAGAAACTCAGTATTAACACCTTAACAATAGACTGACATAGTACTTTCGCAGCTCCAAGTCTCCAACATCAATTCTTTCCCACCTGGTGCAATCACTAAATGAATAAAAATAATACCACACAAAAAGCAATATTAACACTTGGTGTCTCACCTATAACTAAATGAATAAATAATACCACACAAAACCCTCCAAATCATCTAATTCAGTTGCCCGGTTTTTTATATGGTTTATAGATACAAACACAATACCTCGCCACCAGATTATCTATTGAACTTTTGGAATTCATATAAATTTGCTTTAAGAAGTTCAGATACAATTAACAAATGGTTCTGAAATACATGAAGATAAAAATATATTAAAGCAAGAATCATACCAAACAATGATGAAACAATATAAGCCAGTAGTAACAATATGTTCACTTACTCTGAGAAGATGAAACAAAAAATTATAGATAAATGAGTAGCCCAAGCCCACTATCAAAAGGCTGCCTGAAGGCCCACTACGACAAAACTTGTTTGGATTAGATTCGAACTTGAGCCCTCTTGACATTGACTTCAATGCGAGTAAAGCGCTATGGTTGTTGTTTCAGTTCTGATAATTTAAAGAAGTAACAAATAATACAATGGTAAACTAAACATAAAGATATATAATAAAACGTTTAAAGACTATAGCATGGCCTTGGTAACCCAAATTTGTATCAGCTATTATTTTGACCCTAAAAGGTTATCCAAACCATAGTAATTGATTATATCCACACCTCCCCCCCAATGCAATATAACTTGTTAACTGAGATAAGAAATAAGATAAAGTGGCACTTACACACTTGCATCCTCTCTCCCAATTAGCTTCACCGGAGTACCCGTTCTTCTAGTACCAAAAAAAAAAAAAAAACACATTTCAATTTCAGTGCACCTTCCAACACAACAATCTGTTGAAGCAATGGCACATCATTTTTGAACATACCACCCTGCACATATGTCTTCGTCCCTGGTGTAAGCTCCCAGTTCCTGCATCGACGTACAAAATATTAGTTAATATATTGTTGTAGTGCTACGCCAATGTAAAGTGGTGTTGAATGGTACGCACAGATCTAAGGCGCGATAGTAGTTTAATGGTCTTGTGAAGCCTTTCTGTTGAAACTTTTGAAGGTTGTAGTTAAGGTCTTCCTGGGTTAACCATTGTGGCAATGGGCAAGGGGAGCTTTTAGGACCGAATGGCTCGGACTTGGGAAAACGAAGAGGGCCGGGTCTGGATTCTATAAGGATGCGTTTAAGCACATGTTCAGTTCCATAGCTCTCTATCTCGGCTTCCATTACTCCAGGTTCCTGCAAAATGTTTACATCCCCAATTCAAAAGATAAATGACGAAAATAACATCATTTTCAGCTTCACATCAATGTTTTGATGTATTCATTTCGTCTTTAAAAAATTAGGCACACGGATTAGAAGCATTGTGGTTTCAGTACTTTTCTTCGAAGAACGTTGCTTCCTATGAATTTATATAATAATAATAATAATAATAATAATAATAATAATAATAATAATAATAATAATAATAATTTATTGAGGAACAAAGATATGTAAACTTGCATATCAAATGTTTCTAATCAGAATAAATAAAGTATGATGACAATTCATTTTTTAAAATGAATTCCATTACATTTTTACTTTTTTAGTCTTATAAACTGCACAATATGAAACGTGTAACAATAAAATATAACAAAATTATCAAAAAAAAAAAAAAAGAACTTAAAAGTTTTCAAAATTGTTGTATGATCGAAAGGTTTCTAAAATAGTCAAGTTATCCGCTGCTAATCTTCTAGTCATCAACAAAACACCAAAGAAAAGCCTTAGCTGCGGGCTAAACAATAAAAATAAGCCTTTAGCCGGCGACTAAGTTATAAGCGTCTTAGCTAACAGAGCTGATGTGGTGAGTTCTAATTGATTCAAAGAGTTTTGAGAAAAAAAAAACTAAAAAGCAATGTTTAAAAACCGGTTTTTAATATAGTTAAAAGGGGCTTTATAAGGGGCGTTATTCCACACCGTGTAAGTTAGCGATAAAGGCCACTGCTTACGTGGCGTAATAAAGCCCCTAGGGCTTTAAACCACACCCTCTAGCCTAACACAGACAAATTACAAATCCAGTACAAAAAAAATTCTACATGTATAGGCATAAAAGTTAGAATGGTTGAAATTAAAGTATACGATATATCAGTATATGATATATTTATAGGGTGGGGTTCGGCTACAAAGTCCATTTTTCATACAAAGTGTACAAAGTTATAAAACACCACAATTTCAGCTATAAAACACATTCAAACCCCACAAATAACAGAGTAAAGATCACTGAAACACAGTATCCAAACCCTAACAGTCCATAAAAACTTCAAAAACACCATCATAGAACTATGAATATAAAACACAACATGATAATCAACATAAAAAACACTAATGTTAAACATTCGCTAATCAAAGCCTTATCATCCAAAACACAACACAAAACCCACAAATATGACGTTTTAGTAATCTTCACTTTGTTATTTGTGGGTTTTGAGTGTGTTTTATGGTTGACATGATGGTGTTTTATAACTTATTACACTTTGTAGGAAAAATGGACTTTGTAGCCAACTCCCACCCTATATTTATAATAACCTAAAATTGAAATATAATTACATAACATTAACATTTCAAATACACTATGTATATTTTACATGTAGAGACATACACGTTAGAATGGTTGAAATTAAAGTACCAACCTGCCAACGGACTTACCCGTGAAGATGCAACAGCTAATCCAGGAATCAGCGTGTTGTCATCGATTTCTATCCCCAGTAAATCCATATCCAGATTTGCACCAAAGGCAAATGATTTTTCTAGCGTCTCTAGCTCCTTCTTAACATCTGAACATATATTCAACTAATAAAAACCATAATACAATAGTTTAATGGGAAAATGAAACAGAGGGTCTCAACTAAACAGAGGGTCTCAGATAAAAAATTGGGATAAGATGCAAAAGTTTTATGAAGGAAAAACATAAAGAAGTGAAATTCACCACTGGATAAGATGCCATGGTCGATGCTCTAATCAGATTGCATCATAAAAATCAAAGAAAACATACCTAGATGAGAGTTCGAATGATTGAGTTTTAGGGATTTCTGAAGTGGGTATGGCCAGGTACAATCGCTACATATGAAGCCGTAGATGAGATTTAGGGTTTGTAAAATTGAATGTGGGTGAAAGATGATAGCTAGGAGAAATCAATTTGATTAGGTTTTGAGATTTCAAGAGAAATCAATTTGCCTGGAGAATGATTTGAACTGATTAAGAGAATTGATTAGGTTTCCAAATTGAAGAAAGCGTAGGTAGGAAGGAAATACAATTGACGCTAAAATATCAATTCTCTGGCCAAAGAGCATTGCCACATCAAGGTCAAATAGTAACATTATTTTGCTTTAGTATAAGAGATTGATTTGGTCTCCTCAATAGATTCAATTACACCTAGCGACTCCTTAATCTATATCTATACTATCTATACTATATTATAAAACATTTCCTCAAGTGCTTCTTAAAAATTAAGAGGTATAAGTTTAAATGCTTGTTATACAACACATAATGCATAGATTAATTGTTTTAGAAGGGTAAATTCGTCTTTAAAGTCACCAGCCATCCATGTAGAACTATCATTAAATCATTAATTGGATATAGATTAAATCATGCAATTGGAATACTTCCGTTAAAAACTTTTGAGCTCCTCATCATTAAATCATTAATTGATAATTGATTCGGATTAAATACTATAATTGATTCAGATTAAATACTACTTTTGAGCTCCTCATCATTAAATCATTAATTGATAATTGATTGAGATTAAATACTATAATTGATTCAGATTAAATACTATAAATACTAAAATTACTACATTCAGTAAATTACTACATACTACATTCACTTAAATCCTTACGTTGCAAATTTTCCCCCTCCTCATCATTAAATCATTAATTGATTAAGATTAAACACTATCATTAAATGATTAATTGGATATAGATAAATACTACATTACTACATTCAGATTAAATCCTTCCTGGATTCATCGACATTCAGATTAAATTTTGAGTCCCACCAATCATAAACAACCTTCTTGGATTCATCTACATCCTCGTCGGAACTCGAATATGTCGCCGAAGCCAACCCGAGTCATTGACGGCAACATTCGAATCTCATCCTACAACCCTTTTTCTCCCGGAGATCGCAGAAACTCACCAGAGCAAGACGAGGACCTTACACCGTTCGGTATACGTCTTATTTACTTATTGCCAAACCATCTATTCATTAATAATCATAGACTGTAAAGTTGATTATCATGGGTTTAAGTAGGATGGGTTAATGTAGAAGATGACTTATTGTGGGTATGTTCATACTGAAGGAAACAAGGATTCTGGAAAGAAGAAGTATCGCCGGAGACTTCAAAAGCGTCGCCGGAGATCGGAGAAACTCACCAGAGCAAGTCGAGGACCTTACACCGTTCGGTATACGTCTTATTTACTTATTGCAAAGCGATTCGTTATTAATCTTACATTAAAGAGTAATCACATCTTTTTAAAAGTTAATGAACCAAACACAAGTATATTTTCTTCTGAGTTGTACATTAAGAGAAATCTTAATTAAAGCTCTTTTGCTATACAATTTTAATATTTCAATGTATGTCTGCTTTTCTAACAATTTGGTATGCAGATTGAACCCTTATTAGGCCTGCTAATATGTTTTCTTTGTTTATTGTGGGTAGCTAAATTACATCATGGGCATTTGGCTAATGCGGATGGCAATGGAGATTGGGTCTTCACTATATCTACAGCTTTGTCACTCGTAAGTCTTGCTCTTATTTTTGTTGTTTTTTATGCGTGTAGGGGGGGGGGGGGGGGGGGGGATAATTAGATTCACATTTGATGATTCCTGGAAGTTATGATGATTGTGACGTATATGGTAAAACTCAAGAAGAAAATGAACCAATTCTTGTTTTTCAACTTTGTCTTATGGAACATATGTTGCTAGCCAATTAAATTAACAAAGATATCTCCGGTTATTCTTAAACTTATTTACACAACTACAATTCATATATTTAGTTTTATTTATGAGTTTTAAACTAGAGCTTTAGATATCTTTTAGTTTTGATTACCCTCTGTATGAGTTATTCAAGTGGAATTTACAAATCAAGTGGAAGTTGGTTAAAGGTGTTAATCATATATTTGTAATATATCAATTTAAGTTAGTAGTTATAAACACTTATATTATTTACAAGTGAGATAATAATAGTATTTACAAGTAAAATTACAATTAATTGACCATGAATCAATTAACCCAGGTATTAATAATTATATGTTAATCAACGTGAACTATTTTATTCAATTTTAATTATTTATAATTGAATATTGATACATTACCTTTTTTTTTTTTTTTGAAGAAAGGCGGTATTTTATAAATAAATGACAGAGGCAAACAAACAACCTTAGCAAGGTGCTAAGGCGTTTGTCCAGTACATCAACAGAAAAAGAAATATAGTGCAGAAACAAATGGAAACTTAAAACTTTATATGAAATCTCTGAATTCGCTCCATTCCTGCCAGTCTAAATTCAGTTTTCCAGCTCTTGTTTTGACCCATAGGAACGAAATGGCCTTGATATCACCGACTGCCCTTGATACGTTGGTTGTTTTCCCGTTGAAGATTAAATTGTTTCTTATCCGCCATAATGTCCAGCATGTTGCTGCAATTATGAGATAGACCGCCTTCTTTTTTTCTTGTGACGAACTGTATGCTTCGATGTATTCCATAAGCTCCACCAAGCTCAGTAGATATCTCGGTAGGGGTATTTTAACCCATAACGAAACCGCCGTCCAAATTAGATGAGCGTATTGACATGAGATAAATAGATGATCCATCGATTCAGTGGCTGAGTTACATAGCGCACATGCAACCGATGGGATGTGAATGTTTCTTAAAGCCAAGGCATCTCTAGTTGGTAATCGATCCAGCACCGCTCGCCATAGGAAGCAATTAATTTTCTTCGGTATCCAGTTGAGCCATTGTAGGACCTGTGTTTCCGGGATCAAGTTTATACCATCAAGTTCAGATCGAAGATCGCTTACTTTGAAAATTTCCTGTTTTTCCTCCTGTTTCCAAAGCCACAGGTCTGATTTATTCTCGATTTTCACGTGTTCTAACAGTTTTACACATTCTTCCCATAGGTTAGCTGTCTCTGAATGAATAACCAGAGACTCACCACCCCAATTCCACGAGATAAGCCCGTTTGTAATGATATATCGATGCTGAACCAGGCAAGATTTATCAGTTTGTAGAGCAAAAAGGCTAGGAAAACGGTCCTTTAGTGAGAATTCGCCTACCCACTTGTCTAACCAAAAAAATGTTTTATTACCACAGCCCAGTTTCACCTCCAATCTGTTTTGTACATCGGCTAGCGTGAGATTCGAGCTCCTTCCCAACTGCACAATGTTCTTCCATACACCGCATATCGAACTCTTTATTGGAATAGATGTATGAAAGTTCCTCCTGCCATGTATCGCCGATATAACTTTCGCCCAGAGATGTGATGATTCATTTCTCAGTTTCACTATCCATTTTACCATCATAGCTTTATTCATTGAAGCTAGACTGCCAATACCTAAACCTCCCTGATGTTTAGGTGCCACAACCTTAAACCAAAGGACCCAACACATCTTCTGTTTATCCATACACCCTCCCCATAAGAATTTACGCCTTAACTTTTCTAGATATTTAATGACATGTAGAGGAGCATTAAATAAAGAAAAGTAGTAGGTTGTAAGATTACCTAGGACAGCTTTCACAAGAGTTGTTCGTCCGCCGAATGATAGTGTCCGTGCCTTCCATAATGAGAGTTTGTTGACGAATCTGTCTATGACCGGTTTCCAATTTTTCACCAATCCCATGTTAGAGCCGACCGGAAGGCCTAAATAAGTAAACGGTATCGAACCTCTTTCACATCTTAGTATCGAAGCCATATGCGAGACCTCCTCACTTCCCACTCCAACGCCGAACACTTTGCTTTTTAAAAAATTAACTTTTAAGCCCGAGGATAGGTGAAAACACCTAAGGAGTCTGGCAAGGTTGTGGAAATTTTCTTCCGACCATTCACCCACAAATAATGCATCGTCAGCGTAGAGAAGATGTGATACGCAAGGACCTGCTACCGGTGTTGTGATTCCTTTGAAAAACCCCAAGTCAACCGCATTATCGGTAGCAATATGTAACGCTTCCATCGCCAAGATGAATAAGAGTGGAGATAACGGATCCCCTTGTCTGACCCCCCTTTGTATTTCGAATTCCAAAGTGGGTGACCCGTTAACTAGAACCGATGTTCTAGCCGTTTGTAATACTCCCATCACCCATTTCCTCCAGAGAGCTGGAAATCCCATTTGAGCTAAGACCGAGTCTAAGAATTCCCAGCTTATAGAGTCAAAGGCTTTCTCAAAGTCCACTTTAAACAACATCATTTTCTTTTTACTACTTTTTGCCCAAGAGATGAGTTCGTTGATGATTAAAGGTCCTTCGAGAATACTTCGGCCTTCGATGTAAGCCGTTTGCACGCCACTAACCAAGAAATCCATGACTTTTTTGAGCCGAGTCGATAGAATTTTGGTTACAACTTTCGAAATGCAACCAATCAGACTGATTGGTCGAAAATTATGGATTGTTTGAGGGTCTTTTGTTTTGGGTATTAGTGAAATGAAGCTCGAGTTACATCCCCGATTCAGCTTGCCATGAACATAAAAGTACTCAAGTGTCCATTCAAAATCCTTTTCGAACAAGTCCCAAAAAGTTTTTAGGAACTTGAAGGTAAACCCGTCAGGACCCGGTGTTTTGTCTCCCCCACAACTCCATACGGCTTCTTTAATTTCCTCTTTAGAAAATCTTCTAACCAGCATGGCGGACTGATGCAAAGTTAGAACTTTGAAACCATTGTTTCTGAATTTTGGTCTATCGGTCTCTGGTTCAGTGAAAATGGATTCGTAATACCTTTTAATATTATCTTTAAGCTCCTCCGGTTGTGATATCCAAACCCCATCAAAATTCAGCCCATTTATTCTATTATTTTTCCGATGTCCATTAATAACGCCGTGAAAAAATGCTGTGTTTTCATCTCCTTCTACCGCCCATTTAACCTTCGCCCTTTGTTTGAGATCTTCCAGCCTGATATCATCCAATTCATTTAATTTTTTTAACCACGAGTCTCTTTCACATACCTCCTGTTCGTTTAACGCAACAGTTTCAGCTTTCAAATCCATGTCATCCACCTTTTTTTGAAGCTCCTTTAGCAGTTTACTATCCCTGTTTCTTGTCTTTTCGCACCAAGGTTTTATAGCAGCTTTAATTGCTTTAAGTCTTGCTGCCAATAATTTGTCTGGAGGATAGATGTATGTAACTTCATCATATGCCTTCTTCACAATCTCAGCACGCCCATTCTCTTTTAACCACGAGTTGAAAAAACGAAATGGTGGCTTACCGAAAAATACGTCGGAACATAGCAAGAGTAGCGGTCTATGATCCGATTTATATCTCGATAGCCCTAACAGTTTTGCCGAAGGCCACGAAGATAGAAAAGAGTGACATACCAGTACACGATCAATTTTGCTAAACTTTAAACCGTCATCCGTTACGTATGTAAAAGCACACCCTAACATGGAGTATTCCACCAAACCTCCTTCATTGATGAAGGAGTTGAAGTCATCTGCCTCTTGTTTGTTGAACCTGGAATTTTTTCTTTCATATGGTTCTCTCACACAGTTAAAGTCACCAAGGAAGATCCATGAGCCAGAGGAGGATCTCATCATAGCAAGTAAGTCTTCCCAGAGCTGTTTTTTTTGGTTCTGTTCATGAGGTGCGTAGATATTTACGACCGAAATTTCACCCCCACCATTACACAGTTCCCCCGAAGTGGCCAAAAAATGTCTATTTTTTTACTGTCATCTTTTTTGCAAAGAGCCCAGGATCCCAGATGTTGAGTAATCCCCCCGATCTCCCAGTAGCTTCAACAGTGTCAAAATCAAAATGGGTGTTATCCCAAAAATTACTGACCTGTATGCTTGAGGAGTTCGACATCTGTGTTTCTTGAATAGCGATGAATCCGAGATTATTGTTCTGTTTGAGTTTCCTGATGTGCTCCGCCTTGCTGGAGTCACCTGCCCCCCTGATATTAGCTGTGACAAAATTCATTGAGACTGAACTGTCGCCTGTGCCTCTTCGATGTGTCTCGTGACTCTATCGCCATATCCAGAGACCTGAAAACCAACGGCTTCACCGATCTTAATAGTCGATGCCGCTTCCTCTGCTACTGATTGATCAATAGTGCCTCCTGTGTTACTAACCTCCACGTCTTTGCTGCCACTCGACAAAGTCCCACCACCAGACATAGCTTTACTTTTGGTCTTAGAAGGTTCAGAGTTTCTTCCTAACCAAAGAACGTCTTTCATCTTCATTGATGGAAAGTTGTGCTTTTTTTTCTTTTGCCCTAATTTCTGGTGAGGAGGTAGAATCGGTGCTGTACACCTCACGTCATTATCACTTTGCTGAGAGGAGCTGGGTACATTATTCAGGTCAATATTATTTTGTTTCTGTTCTTGGGCCACCTGGTTAATTATTTCCATAAGGTTAAAAGGGTCGGATGAAAAATCTTCAATGTTATTATCTCCATTGGGTTCAATGTTATTATCTCCATTGGGTTTGTTGGGGGGGGGGGGGTATCCACCACGGCTTCCTCCACATTAAATAAATCCTCTAGGCCCAAGCCCGAAATGGGCTCCATAATGGGTTCTAAATGACGTGCAGGAGGGGGAGGGGGGGGGGGGGTATCACGAGGATCAGGAGAATTGTTGTTAATGTTCAAAAGTGGTGAGTCAGCAATGTAGTTATCAGAAGTAGATGGTACCAGGTTTACGTGGTGTGTGGTCCCCAGGTCACAATTAATAACCTTGGAACCCAAAATCTCGTCCGAGTTATTGGCCACCATCTTTTGCGGCTCATTTGTTTTCCCAAAAACATATTTACTACTACGTGACTCTTCAGTCTCCGATGAAGATGTATCGATACACACGTGCCCGACTTCTGGACTTCTCTTCCCCCATTCCGGTGACCGGCCATCTACAACCCACTCAATCCGGTGACTGTCCGATTCCGAAATCCAGATTAGTAAAGGCTCCCCACCCCATTGCAGTGTTAACTTACAATTGATACGGCTGACTTTGTTGGAGAGGACACCTATCGTATTAACAGATAGGTCAGAGTCGTCGTCGGAAGCTTTTGAGGGGATGATCACATTTCCAACCGTATTTCCGATTTGGTTAAATATGTCTGGACCCCAGAACTGTAGTGGTACACCTTTGATTTGGATCCATGCAATCCTTTGGAAAGACAAGTGTTGCCCCTCCCATCGATACAACGATGAGAACCATGTGGACCATTGTTCCTTCTTTTGCTTGACTAAGTCATCCGCCACAGTAGCCGAACTGAAAACAAGTAACATCCTTAAGCCTCCCAAGTATTTAATGGTGAAACCCGATAAACCATCCAGTTCCAACAACGTTTGTAGGTCCTTCAGGTCGTAGGGATTTTTTATTTCACCGATTAAGGATCTTCCCCTCCATCTTTTTGAGTTTTCACTCTCCCGCAGATGAATCTCAAGTGTATCTTCTTGAACCTTTAATTCCCGTATCTCATTTTCAATGTTAGGTCTCGTAATCGCCGGTGTTGTATTATCTTGAACCTGCTCGGTTGTGTTTTTGGGAAACCAGGCATTGTAGTGGTTTTGATTGTGGTGGACAGATCTCTCCGCATTAACAGTCTTCGCTGGTCGAATATTAGTTTTTATCGCCGTCTTTTGGTGATGAATCCCGCCCTTGTCGTTCTTCATGTGCTTGCCATTAAGTTCGTTGGACCCAAAGAATTTTTCTTTCTCGAATTTAGCCAGGTTCACGGATACTCTAATCTTATTGATTTTTACCGACCCCAAGTTCTCTCCTAAGGCATGTACGTCTCTAACCCCTGCAAACCTGACGAAGCCAAACGTGTTTCCAATCCGGTCTTTCTTTTTTGGAATATAGGCGTCGGTCATGTTACCAAAGTTCTGGAAGATATCCCATAGGAGATAACTGGAGCAGTCATCCGGTAAGTTGCCAATGAAGTATGTAGTCTCTTTTGTACGTGGTCTTTGTTGCTGTTTGTTTTCATGAATCAACCTCCTGCCCTTGTATTTTGCAACCCGCCAGGGCTCTTCGTATTTGCTGTTGTAATCTTCGAAAGGTTTGTAGTAGTCAAATCTTTTTCCATTGTTATGAAACATACGTCGCTCTCTCTCCATATCCAATAGTATCTCCTCGACCGAGAACGCAAATCTTTAATAGGTTAATAGGATTCATTATGATCTAGCTGAACTATAAAGATAGCCGCGACCAATGACAGACCTACTAAGCAGTCAAGATATGGAATCGGACGAAGGTGAGAATACTACGGGAAGATGAATCGATCGGGAAGAAACCAGGCCCGGAAGCGAATGGAGGATCAAAGGGTCGACTTAGAGAGAGAGGAAAGGTAAGATTAGCAACAGAGTACTATTCACGTCAATCCTTTCACGCTAAACCCACACTTCTCAGCCTCGTCGAGCCACCGGCGACTGGTGGTATGTTAACCGGCGATTATTTTAGAGAGAGAGAGAGGATATAAGTTTATATTATAAAAGGCATGACAAACAGATACGATACATTACCTCATTACAACAAAACCACATGTCGGCGGGAATAGTTGTAAATGGTCGTTGGCCAAAAGTGGCGGCCAAGTTTCCTTTTTTTTGCATAAAATATTTATTTATAGGTCCTATCAAATTACGATTTTATCCCCTGTTTAAAGTTTCGATCTTGCCCCCTGTTAGAAATTAAATTAATGCTTTGCCCCCAGTTTAAATTTACGATTTTGCCTTGGTTAAAAAAATTATATTTTTGCCCACAGCTACAATCCTGCCAAATTACAATTTGGTTCCCAGTTTAAAATTACAATTTTGCCCCGGTTCAAAATAAAATATTTGTTTTGCCCCTGGCTAAAAATTACGATTTTGCCCTCAGTAAAAATATTACGTTCTTGCCCCTAATTCAAAATAAAAAAATGGTTTTGCCATCCGTTCAAAATTTTATTTTACCTCCATTTTAAAATTACGATTTTACCCAAGCTAAAAATTGCAATGTTGCCATAGTTTTTTTGGGCAAATCTATGGTAGTGTTTGATTTTACTTTAAAAATGTTTTAAAAGTGTTTATCAAATTTAAAAGGAAAACAAACGGGACACCCAACTCAAACCATCCATTTTACTTTTACATCAACGAAACTTAACGTTTGCCATAGATTATTTCCATACAATTTATTAAAAAGTAATGTTGAACAATTTTTTTTCAATCCATATTATCATATTTATAATTGAAACATTTTAGTCACTTTGATATGTTAATTTATAATGTTAGCCAAACCTGATAATGCCTAATGATATTGTGAATGTTATTATTCAATATACAAGGTATTAATCAATTTACGATGACTACTGGACACCCAAAATATCCTAAAGATGTATCTACCTCAACTGCATCCACATCGGCTGAAAAACGAAAAGAGTATAATAGATGATATTACTCTTCACGCAAAGCTAATAAGAAAGTTTCAAACGTTTTTGTTGACGATGCCTCTCAAACTGCTTCATTTATACCTTCCGGAGTTCGAGCTCCCACACCTCTCCCTGTGATGGACGAAATCACTAAAAAATCACAAGGTTTTTTTTTATTAAAGTTGTTTTCTTTATTAAACCTTACATCTTTTATGTTGTTACTAAATACAACGAGTTTCTTAGGTATTCAATTTACAATGACTACGGGACAACTAAAAGATCGTAATGATGTATCTACCTCAACTACATGTACATCTTCTGAAAAATGAAAAGAGTATAATAGACGATATTATCTTAAACGCAAAGACAGTAACAAAGTATCAAAAGTTTGTTCGGATGATGTCTCTCAAATCGATTCATTAACACCATCCCAAATTCAACGGTCTACACTACTACCTCAATTTTGCGGCATAGCTAATCAACCATCCATCCGAGTTCAAAACATAGAAGAGGATCCATATAGTTTTGTTTATGGTGGGCTGCCTAGAGAGCATCGTGTCTTAGAGGAACAAAGTTCATGTCCTCATTGTGGAGCAAAACGATTTGCATTTGAATTTCCCACCTTTTGTTGTATGAGTGGGAAAACGGTGTTAGCAAATTCTACAATTCCAAATGAATTGTATCAACTTTTCACGTCGCAAGATGAAATTGGAAAAATGTTTAGGCAAAACATACATGCTTATAACACCAATTTTTCTTTCACCTCAATGGGTGTCACATTGGATGATACAATGGCCAATATGAGAGATGGTGTATATACGTTTCGTGCACACAAAGGAATATATCACAGAATCGACCAATTGATCCCTAGGGATGGAACACCTAGGTACTTACAGTTATATTTTTATGACCCTAATACTGAATTAGATCATAGACTCCGATGGCCAAATCTTGATCGAAATATTACTGAGGTGTTGGCATGTGTTCTTTCTACAAATCCTTATGTCAAGACATTTCGAAGTCTTGCAGAGCTAGGTCCTCTAGACAACTATAGAGTCACTCTTAATGCTTCCGTTGAACTTGACCAAAGGGTGTACAACCGACCAACCACATCTGAGGTTTAATTAACATTATCTTTTTTTCCAAATAACATTAATATAGTATAAATGATACTTATTTATATAGGTTGCTGGTATTTGGGTCGAAGGGAATGACAATATAACTGCCTACAAAAGAAGTATCGTAGTGTTTGGTAGGTCTGAATATAGTCAAACTATTCAGCCATACTTTGGATGTTATGATCCATTATCTTATCCTTTATATTTTCCTAACGGTGAGTCGGGTTGGCATCCTAACATACCACGTGAAGGAGTATCAATCAATGATATTCATAATGATCCCGACAACATCAATGGAGATAATGAAGGTGCAAAGATTTTACCTATGTTTTCGAGAGGCTAAGCACATCTATAGTTGAAGAAACACTAGATAAATGGTCGGAACCGAGATATCTAGGGGGTTTGAATCCGCATAAAAAGGTTGGTTTCCACTCGATTGATTCAGGTCTAATTGACCTTCTTCTCCTAGAATTCTGCAAAAAGGAGCACCGTTAGCCTCGCCAAGGGGAGAAGAGGGTTCTCTCCTTGACCCGACTCCGGTGTGAGAATAAGTATTGGTTATGAAGAAGAAGATGTATTTGAGAAGTGTCAGTAACTTGAATTCATACCTGAGTTGTTTCTCATATTTATAGCCGGGAGTCGTTTTTAGGCGGGAAAACCCGTTAGTGAAAAGATAACGGAAGATGCTAACCCCGTAAGCGGTTATGTTTTCTTCCGTTAATGCTCCTTGATCCGACGTGATAGCACACGGATCGTGGTTTAGATCTAAGGCTAGGGATTAGCCACGTGTAAAGTGATTAAGTGGAGATTACTCTCCACTTGCATGCTTTCGTTGTGAATCCAGGGATGGCTGAGATAGTGACACGTGTCCAGACGGTTGTAACCGTCTTGGTGGTGCACGATTGTATTTCTTCTAGAAGATTACTGCTGTAATCTGGTGTGGCACCTTATCGTGTGGCGACAGGTGAATAAATCCCAAGTCTGGGCAAATAATATCCAAGTCTGGGTATTAAGCGGAAGTATCTAACTCAGGATTTTTATCCTTTGTTTTATGTAGGAAAGGCGCAAGGTTTTATGATTTCCTTTGGCGCGCAAGTGTTGTCTGTTGTTGGCATCTTAAGCCTCTTTTTGTGAGACCAGTGCGCTGCCACGCAAGGTGCAAGGCTTGACAAGTAAGGTTGTGGTATGGTCCCAAGCACTTATTATGAGGTTTTTTGGGACCTTACCCCTTCAATAGTATAATGTAATGTAATTATTTATTTTTATTTTATTCAGAGGCTAACCCACGAGGACGTAGGACAACCGTTGCTATGCGAGAGTACTATTGTTATAAATTTCAAATTCGCTCTACCGAGGACGTGCTTTTGCTTGGTGGTAGATTGCTACAACAATTTGTTGTAGATGTTTACATAAAGCTTTAGACATCACGTTTGCAATTTTGTGACGAAACCAAAGTAAGATAAGAGCGGAATTATACCAAGGTATTTTCGATTGCGTCCATTCTGGTGAGGTTCATCCAAACAGAGTCGGACAACGGATTGTGTTGCCTGCGTCTTTCATTGGAGGGCCTCACGACATGCGACGCCGGTTTCTAGATGCTATGACTTTAGTTCAAGATGATGGCAAACCTGATGTATTCCTAACTATGACGTGTAATCCTCAATGGCCAGAGATATGCAGTAATTTGAAACCTGGTCAAACCGCACAAGATCGTCCAGAGCTTGTTTCGCGAATATTTCGTGCTAAATTAGAGGATCTTAAGGAACAACTCTTCAAGAAACATTTACTCGGAAAGGTTAAGGCATATGTATATGTCATCGAGTTTCAGAAGCACGGTTTACCGCATGCACATTTCCTCCTTATCATGGACTCGGAGCACAAGATAAATAATCCAGACCATTATGATAAGGTCGTGTGTGCTAAAATCCCTAACATGGTTACCCATCCGCAATTGCATGAGGTTGTTGTAAAACAAATGACTCATGGTCTGTGTGGAAATCTACGAAAAGATAGTCCTTACATGCAGGGTTGTCACACCCCGACTTTCCACGTGTCACCGGTGGGCCCGGTGGGGAGTATCGTGACGTGGTTGGCAACATAATAGTCAAACAACACAATATATATGAATGCACAGCGGAAGTAAAAGATAAATTATATATTACAAATCCGAATTTAAAGTAATATCCAGTATTACAACGGAAAGTAAAGGATCCACAGGCGGATCTTAAAACATATCATTTGTTCAACAAACTTTAGACTCCTAGAACTTGCAAGATTCCTTATTAGCGCCCTGAGCTTCCAGCCAATTTCGTTCAGTACCTGTCACTTAACCTTTTTGGAAAATACGTCAGTTTTCACTGGTAAATACACTCAACCGACTCATTTGAAAAGAGTTTAAGAAAATTGGTTTGAATGCACGTGGCACAAAATATCTTTTATAATTTGATTAAAATGCATGGAGGCAAAATTAACCTTTTTAACTTGGGAAAATTATTTGTATATAATCTTGTATACAGTTTTACTTATTTGTCGTCCGTTAGGGCCGGTTTGTAGGGCCGGACTAGATTAACTGACACGCCACAGGTATAATGCCCACAGGCTATCATCCTCTAAGTGGATTACCAGTTCCGGTATAATGCCCACAAGGATGATACCTCGGAGTGGATTACCAGTTTTTACATAATGCAGCTGTCAGGTGTATGCCTACACCCCGTGCTTAGGTCGTGGCCATTTCGTAAAATGATGCCAAGGATATCCGGGACATGGTCATTAACCCCCAAAGGCCATACACCAAATAATACATATTAAACGGGTTGTAAGTACATCAATCACAATACGATTTAAATAACTACACACCCGACCAAGCGGTACTTTTATAGTGCTGTATCCCAAGCCCGTATAGGGAAAATAAGTTAAGAGTATTTACCTGAGCTAGCTCGTGCCTTAAATAGTAAGAATTTAATAACTCAGCCGTATTCACTTAAGTAAGCGTAGGTACCATTTACCGGAAGGCTCTAGTCTGGAATGATGGTATAAATAACTTATTAGAATGCTAACGGGTCTTTAATTAAGCTTAAGCTTAGACCGGTTAGTCTTACAGGAAGATACGGTTCGTACGCACGTTTTAGCGAAGACCGGAATAGAATGTGATTTAAACCCGACATGTTCAGAGACTTGTCTTATATGGGTATTTCATACACATTCTGGATTTTGAGATAAAACCAATAGGGTTTGACCCGTTTCGGCTAATTTATGTAAACTTGTTACATAAACCGAACCGTACGCGTAATAAGCGTGACGGGTATTCATGAGAGCTATACACAGGTTTCCTAAGTTAATTATGTCTCAAATATGTTGTGACATCAGTAGGATGTCTTTCATTATGCCCGAAACGTATTTAAACACAAACTAGGCCCCGTAGGGGTAGTTTGGTCATTTAAAAGTTTATAAAAGAGTTTAAGTAACAAGCTGAGTTACAGGTCTGATGTAAACAGAAAATATACTCAATTTACTAAGTTATATCAGTAGGATAAAGTATATATGTGAAATTTATCAATTATAACCAAACTATGCCCCGTAGGGGTATTTTGGTAATTTCACATAAGCCGAAAAGCTCAAAACTGAAGTCTGAGTTAATCAGCTTTTGCTTACTGTTAAAATATCATAATTTACCTCAAATATCAGTAGGTATCAACCCTTGTATGTCTAAAGTAGTTCTAGTACATACTATGCATTAAAAACGCCTAGAACGGCGATTAGGAGCCGTTTCCGGGTTGTATATCTAAAGCTGATATTTTTATATTTCCAGAAGGCTTAAAATAATTTATTTATCATATGTGATCAGTAGCAAAAAGGTTTGGAGTCATTTAGATATGTAAAACTCATTTTATGGCCCGTAAGGGCAAAACCGACAATTACCGGATTAAGCCTACGACTATAAGTTATGCTCAGCCTAAAATTAATTAAAAATCTTTAAAAATCCCAAAATAATATATTACATCAGTGGGCAAAATATTTGATATCAAAAAGTATGTTTAAGTAGGCTATACGCTAAATACGCCGTTTATTTAACATAAAGCTTTCAATTTGCGCTAATGAGCATAACTCTCAATCTACTCTTCAAACTGATGTCAAACTTTGCATACAAGTTTATATATTAGTAATTAAAGTTTCTACTCTTTTACATTTCCAAAAATCACATTTTAAAGTGTAAAGGGCATAACGGTCAACATATGAGCAATTAACGGAGTTATGCAAATTAATTGGATATCTAATGATCCGAGGTGTATAATCACAGAGGGTTATACTAGCATGTAACCTGGTCCAAATAAAGCTCTAAGGTATTTCTAAAACATACCAAAACGGGTCAGAACTGAAAGTCAAGGTATAAGTCAAACTATGGGACTTTCGGTTCCGAACCGGGTCTAAACAGGAAATTATCGGGTTGAACATGTTTGGACATGTTCTTACACCTATTACCAAGTTTTAATAATGATCAATCAGGTTGTATATGGTCTACATTGCTAATTATGCATAAATCGCATTTTAAACTTTCTGTTGACTTTTTAAGTACACGTTTGACCCGACTTTTGACCTGGTTAGAGTGGTAATCAGGGGGAACCCTTTTGAGGGTTTATTACCCACATAAATACCAACTTATATCTACTTTTAATTCGAGATATGACTGAGCCATTGTTGACTAATCTTGATGTCAAACCGTAATTACGACGGTTTGACTTTTAGCCAAATAACTAAGCTAAACTCAATTTAGAAAGGATTAGAACACTTACTGAAGTCCTAAGCTTGATTAAGGAACACTTGAGAGGAAGTTGAGCTCTAGAAGTGATCCACAAATGCAGATGAAGGTGTGAAGAAAGTGTTGAACACTTGTGGCCTTTTATAGTGAATTCAATCACCACAAGGTGTTGACAACAAGGTCTAGCACACACCACAACCTTCCCACATGTGTCCTAGATGCTTAGGGGGTGTTTTAGGGGTCAAGAGATGTGGAGAAACGAGTTAGAATCGAGCAGATTGCACTTTGCAGGCCAAAACTCAAAGAAATCGAAGCTGGGCACCCCTAGCATGACGCTAGGCCCCCTCGCGTCGCGCTAGGCCCCTTCTGCACCAAATCCATATTTTAGATTTTTGCGATTTGATCCTTGCCCCTTCAAGACTCGATTAGGCACTTGTTTATTGCCTTATGAACCCTCATACTTGATCTATAAAGGCTTGAAAACATATACCCACTTTGTTAAGTCCCCGGTTAACTTTATTGTTACCCGAAAAGTCCTAACTTTCAACGTTTACGCTTTAACCCTTCGCACACGAATTCGATCATAACTTTCTCATACGTTAACGGAACTTTACGAAATTTAAACCGTGTATTCTAGTGAGCATAATTAACCGTTACAAAGCTTCAGGTTTGTCAAAAGGTCACTCAGAGGTATAACTTAAACATGTTGACACATTTAGCCCCTGTAGTTTGTAATCTCTCACTTTCAGCTTCGTATGATCCATGATTTATTCGTTTGAAGGTATGAGCACCAAGTAGGGTTAATGTATATTATATTTATTCACCGTTGACATTTAGAATACGTATATCCACATACTTTCCATGATTGTCAACTTTAGTCCTTCTATAATATTTCTTTCACACGTTTAAACATTTGACACGTGTCTACACATTATAGGACGTGAATTTTTCGAGGTGTTACATCCTCACCCCCTTAAAATAAATCTCGACCCGAGATTTACTGAATTAAATAAGGGTACTTTTCTTTCATCGTGAATTCAACCTCCCACGTGAATTTGGGACCTCTACGGGCACCCCATTTGACCTTTACAATAGGTACATGCTTCCTTCGAAGTTTCTTCACCTGTCGACCTTCAATCGACAAAGGTTTTTCCACAAATTTCAAGCTCTCATCTATATGCACATCTGTATGCGGTATTACCAGTGATTCATCAGCGAAGCACTTTTTCAGATTGCAGATGTGGAACACATCGTGAATTCCATTGAGCTCTTCCGGTAAGTTTAACTTATAGGCAACTGACCTGACACGTTCGATAACCTCGAAAGGTCCTATGTATCTCGGGCTTAGCTTGCCTTTCTTACCAAATCGCATCACCCCCTCCTAGGGCGATACTTTAAGCAACACTTTACCACCTACTTCGAAGTGAAAAGTTTTACGCTTTGGATCAGCGTAACTCTTCTGCCTATCTCGGGCAGCTTTAAGACGGTCACGAATCTGGACAGCCTTGTCCGTCGTTTCAAAGATTATCTCTGGTCCTGATAATTGGACTTACCAATTCCCTATCTAACAATAGATGTTTAACATTCCATCTATACAAGGTCTCCAAAGGAGCAGCCTTAATACTTACATATCAATTATTATAGAAAATCTTAGTTTAAGGTGAGGGGGTTATCCAACCATTGCTTAACTAATTTTAAGGAATAGCTAATCCTTGTCGTTAGTCGAACAATTCGACGATCCTGGGTAGCTGAGGGAAATTCTTAATTGTTGTTAAAATAGGGTTGCGGTAATGAGTGCATAAGCAAAATGAACCGTCTTTCTTACCTAACAACATCAAACTCTCAGAATATCGAGTTAGGCTATATGAATCTCCTATCTTTAAATTTACTTAATCAGGTTTTCGGTTCTCCCAATGATGGTACTAGCCGTCTTGGAGATTTCATAATAATACAGCCTTAATGGGATATAAATCTTAACGCTACTGCCTCTTGGGAGGTAAACAGGGTAGTCTTAGGAGAAGCTAATCAAGGTACAAGGAGATTATTGGGATTCCCGTATCTCAGGCTCCATTTCACTCATCAACGCTTGTGTCTAATAAGTGACACATTTATGTTACGAGTTCACATATTTCTTTACCAGGGAATATTTATTTGGAGAATTCCATTCTGGATATCTTCTTTGAATACCATTAGTTGACTTTAGTATCATATGATCAATGGGATATCTTTGTGGTTCTATGCATTAAACCTCCATACTGATCAGGCATGGAAGCAATCTATGGAATTTATTAAGATACACCAATCCTCACATGATGTTGTTATCATACCATTTGGTATTCGAAATCGATAGAGATTAAAGAGATATCAACTATATGTGCTTATATTTAATCAGAATGGAAATTTCACAAACTAGGCACCTAGCTCGGTTGGCTAGGCGCGCGAAAGGGTGTGGCCTAGACCCAGGTTCGATTCCGGGGACGGCCGGTTCCACCATTTTTTTTGTGCGACTTACCGATTTCTTACAGGAACAGAAAAATAGTCCTTATTACTAAACGAATCAACTTCTTGGTTGCGATCCGACAACTGCTATTCATCATCCTCATGGTTTTATACTAACCATGGTTTCATTAAACCATACTGGCCAATATAGCATTAACATTCTTAATGAATGTTATTTAATATATATCAATTTTTACTTAGCCTAGGTCATAAAAGACCATTAATGGTACTTAAGGTTTGGTCCTAATACATCATCTTTTTGACAGGGGATCAAAATGTCACATCTGTCTTGATTATAATGATGAATTTGGATAGCTTGAAAGCTTGCCATAAGGATATCAGAAAAAGTGATTCATAATAGATATAAAATATTAATCTAAGATTTGTTGGAGCATTTTCTAAAGTATCATCGGTCACTTTCTACCGCGCATTAAATGACCGGAGTCTTAATTAGGCGGATACAACAGTTCTCAATATTTATCATTCATTATAGAATTCATATGTGCCAGTATCAAATAAAATTCATGCATAACTGCTTGATATGGAAAGGTATTTGCTACATAGTTATCATTCTGCATCATCGCCTTGGCATTCGTCTGGAAGACTCATGCGTTTGCTTTCTTGGCCTCTTCAGGCTTCTTCGCGTACTTAGGGCAGTTGGTCTTTATGTGCCCCTTCTCATTGCAATTGTAGCATGTGGCATCTTTAATCTTCCTGCAATCAACAGTCTTGTGCTCCTTAGACTTGCATAACCCACATGCAGGTGATTCAGACTTAGAATTGGATTCAAGTCTGCACTTTCCAAAGTGGCGTCTTTGACAAGTCGTGCACTTTGGCTTCTCCTCTGTTCGCTGACTGTTCCTTCCAAACCCAGACTTCTTAGAATTAGTGTTTCCCTCGTGCTTCTTCTCTGACCCTCGTGAGTTATCATCCTCACGCTTCCTCTTACTTTCTTCAGATTTCTTTAGCGATCTCAACCTGACCGCATCTAGAGTAAGGGATAAAGAGAGATCAGCTGTTGACCTAAATGTAGCAGGTCTTGAAGCCTTAACACTGGCCTTGATTTCTGGGGCTAAACCCCCAATGAAGCGAGCAATTCGCTTGGGCTCTGGTGTTACAAGGTAAGGAACCAGTCTGGACAGGGTATTGAAACTGGTGAGGTAAGCTTGACAATCTAAGTTTGTCATCACCAATGATAAGAAATCAGATTCAATTCTTTCGACCTCATGTTGAGGGCAGTAGTTTTCCATAATGAGGGTGACGAACTGCTCCCAAGACATGTTGTAAAGCGGGATCTTCCCAGCAGCTTGAATGAGAGACCTCCACCAAGCCAGTGCCTCTCCTTTGAACGATTGGGATACATACTTTACTACATCCCTTTCAGCACAACCGCTGATGTCCACCACCGTGTCCATCTCATCCAACCAGGTCATACAATCCACTGCTCCTTTCTCCCCAGTGAAATCTCGGGGTTTACAGGAAACAAAGTACTTATAGTTACAAGACTTGGTATGCGTTTCATTATCGAACACTATCTTCTTGGATGGAACACTGTGTTCATTTGATGAATGTCGATCATCATCCTTCTTTAGTTCCTCTTTCTTAGGGGGCGGCTTGTTATGAGGCTCTGAATGTGTCTTAGGGTCAGACTTGGAGTGGGGTACAGATGAGGCTCTGCTATGTGTCCCACTATACTCCTTAAATTGTTCTGCTACAGCTTTAGATACAGCTGTGTCAATTAGTGAACGGAGCTCTCCTTTGGTTATATTAATCCTATCATTATCATCGCGGTTTTCCAAAGGATGACTGTTTATCTCATCAGAGTCAGCCATGTAGTCTTAGTTGCTACAAAAGAAAATAAGGGCAAGGTTTATTTAGATGCCCTTACAGTACTATCGTTCTTAAATGATTTATTAACCATGCTTTTAATACACATTTCAGTTAATTTGTTAAATATAAAATTGTTCAGGATCTTTATCATAATCCTAAATTATAAGTCAATAATAGCACAAAAGGCCTAGTCACGTAGACAAGTTTAATTTTTATATGATTTCAGAGAATCGAGGCATTAAGGTTTGAATCAAAGTTCATTACCTTTCCTTGACAGGGAGTTGTAGGCTACCACTGTCTTTAGTCCCAGAGGACGTTAATTATAGCCCGTGGGCACTTCATCCATAAGGGATGATTATATAAATAAGGGATTTTAGAATAACAAAAAAAAAATGACTTATGTGATTTTATCGCATCACACTTTGTCAAGCATGTTAATATGCTTTCAAATGTTTAATAAGGATTTGAATCTCTTGTATAGGTTCTACCATCTTGGCCTTGTCTGCAGTGACACTTAAGCTAGGTTTTACCCTTTAGATTCTTTTTAATAATTAACGCAGAACAATTTCTAAATTGAACTGTTAACAAGGATCTGAATTTAATTGTGGAACTACCATCTTGGCCCTGTCTTAATGTGACGTATGGCTAGGTCTCGTCCTTTTTAGATTTTGCCATTTTTATTATAATGGTAGATCTTATAATATAGGAATGATATTTTTAAACTTAATCGTTCCTTTTAAAAAAAATTTAAACAAGTATATGGTTGCCCTAAATGGGACTTCTAATTTAATGACTTGCCCATGCAAAGGCTAATCAGAAAAATAATCAAGGAAGTAGTTAAAAGACAATGAAACGGATTGGAACTTGTCCTATGTTCTTTCCTAGACTCAAGAATGTGCAACTGTGTAAATGAGATTAAACACAAAAGACTAGTGTTTAATTCACTCAGTGTTGGCTCTGATACCAACCTGTCACACCCCGACTTTCCACGTGTCACCGGTGGGCCCGGTGGGGAGTATCGTGACGTGGTTGGCAACATAATAGTTAAACAACACAATATATATGAATGCACAGCGGAAGCAAAAGATAAATTATATATTACAAATCCGAATTTAAAGTAATATCCAGTATTACAACGGAAAGTAAAGGATCCACAGGCGGATCTTAAAACATATCATTTGTTCAACAGACTTTAGACTCCTAGAACTTGCAAGATTCCTTATTAGCGCCCTGAGCTTCCAGTCAATTTCGTTCAGTACCTGTCACTTAACCTTTTTGGAAAATACGTCAGTTTTCACTGGTAAATACACTCAACCGACTCATTTGAATAGAGTTTAAGAAAATTGGTTTGAATGCACGTGGCACAAAATATCTTTTATAATTTGATTAAAATGCACGGAGGCAAAATTAACCTTTTTAACTTGGGAAAATTATTTATATATAATCTTGTATACAGTTTTACTTATTTGTCGTCCGTTAGGGCCGGTTTGTAGGGCCGGGCTAGATTAACTGACACGCCACAGGTATAATACCCACAGGCTATCATCCTCTAAGTGGATTACCAGTTCCGGTATAATGCCCACAAGGATGATACCTCAGAGTGGATTACCAGTTTTTACATAATGCAGCTGTCAGGTGTATGCCTACACCCCGTGCTTAGGTCGTGGCCATTTCGTAAAATGATGCCAAGGATATCCGGGACATGGTCATTAACCCCCAAAGGCCATACACCAAATAATACATATTAAACGGGTTGTAAGTACATCAATCACAATACGATTTAAATAACTACACACCCGACCAAGCGGTACTTTTATAGTGCCGTATCCCAAGCCCGTATAGGGAAAATAAGTTAAGAGTATTTACCTGAGCTAGCTCGTGCCTTAAATAGTAAGAATTTAATAACTCAGCCGTATTCACTTAAGTAAGCGTAGGTACCATTTACCGGAAGGCTCTAGTCTGGAATGATGGTATAAATAACTTATTAGAATGCTAACGGGTCTTTAATTAAGCCTAAGCTTAGACCGGTTAGTCTTACAGGAAGATACGGTTCGTACGCACGTTTTAGCGAAGACCGGAATAGAATGTGATTTAAACCCGACATGTTCAGAGACTTGTCTTATATGGGTATTTCATACACATTCTGGATTTTGAGATAAAACCAATAGGGTTTGACCCGTTTCGGCTAATTTATGTAAACTTGTTACATAAACCGAACCGTACGCGTAATAAGCGTGACGGGTATTCATGAGAGCTATACACAGGTTTCCTAAGTTAATTATGTCTCAAATATGTTGTGACATCAGTAGGATGTCTTTCATTATGCCCGAAACGTATTTAAACACAAACTAGGCCCCGTAGGGGTAGTTTGGTCATTTAAAAGTTTATAAAAGAGTTTAAGTAACAAGCTGAGTTACAGGTCTGATGTAAACAGCAAATATACTCAATTTACTAAGTTATATCAGTAGGATAAAGTATATATGTGAAATTTATCAATTATAACCAAACTATGCCCCGTAGGGGTATTTTGGTAATTTCACATAAGCCGAAAAGCTCAAAACTGAAGTCTGAGTTAATCAGCTTTTGCTTACTGTTAAAATATCATAATTTACCTCAAATATCAGTAAGTATCAACCCTTGTATGTCTAAAGTAGTTCTAGTACATACTATGCATTAAAAACGCCTAGAACGGCGATTAGGAGCCGTTTCCGGGTTGTATACCTAAAGCTGATATTTTTATATTTCCAGAAGGCTTAAAATAATTTATTTATCATATGTGATCAGTAGCAAAAAGGTTTGGAGTCATTTAGATATGTAAAACTCATTTTATGGCCCGTAAGGGCAAAACCGACAATTACCGGATTAAGCCTACGACTATAAGTTATGCTCAGCCTAAAATTAATTAAAAATCTTTAAAAATCCCAAAATAATATATTACATCAGTGGGCAAAAGATTTGATATCAAAAAGTATGTTTAAGTAGGCTATACGCTAAATACGCCGTTTATTTAACATAAAGCTTTCAATTTGCGCTAATGAGCATAACTCTCAATCTACTCTTCAAACTGATCTCAAACTTTACATACAAGTTTATATATTAGTAATTAAAGTTTCTACCCTTTTACATTTCCAAAAATCACATTTTAAAGTGTAAAGGGCATAACGGTCAACATATGAGCAATTAACGGAGTTATGCAAATTAATTGGATATCTAATGATCCGAGGTGTATAATCACAGAGGGTTATACTAGCATGTAACCTGGTCCAAATAAAGCTCTAAGGTATTTCTAAAACATACCAAAACAGGTCAGAACTGAAAGTCAAGGTATAAGTCAAACTATGGGACTTTCGGTTCCGAACCGGGTCTAAACAGGAAATTGTCGGGTTGAACATGTTTGGACATGTTCTTACACCTATTACCAAGTTATAATAATGATCAATCAGGTTGTATTTGGTCTACATTGCTAATTATGCATAAATCGCATTTTAAACTTTCTGTTGACTTTTTAAGTACACGTTTGACCCGACTTTTGACCTGGTTAGAGTGGTAATCAGGGGGAACCCTTTTGAGGGTTTATTACCCACATAAATACCAACTTATATCTACTTTTAATTCGAGATATGACTGAGCCATTGTTGACTAATCTCGATGTCAAACCGTAATTACGACGGTTTGACTTTTAGCCAAATAACTAAGCTAAACTCAATTTAGAAAGGATTAGAACACTTACTGAAGTCCTAAGCTTGATTAGGGAACACTTGAGAGGAAGTTGAGCTCCAGAAGTGATCCACAAATGCAGATGAAGGTGTGAAGAAAGTGTTGAACACTTGTGGCCTTTTATAGTGAATTCAATCACCACAAGGTGTTGACAACAAGGTCTAGCACACACCACAACCTTCCCACATGTGTCCTAGATGCTTAGGGGGTGTTTTAGGGGTCAAGAGATGTGGAGAAACGAGTTAGAATCGAGCAGATTGCACTCAGCAGGCCAAAACTCAAAGAAATCGAAGCTGGGCACCCCTAGCGTGACGCTAGGCCCCCCTCGCGTCGCGCTAGGCCCCTTCTGCACCAAATCCATATTTTAGATTTTTGCGATTTGATCCTTGCCCCTTCAAGACTCGACTAGGCACTTGTTTATTGCCTTATGAACCCTCATACTTGATCTATAAAGGCTTGAAAACATATACCCACTTTGTTAAGTCCCCGGTTAACTTTATTGTTACCCGAAAAGTCCTAACTTTCAACGTTTACGCTTTAACCCTTCGCACACGAATTCGATCATAACTTTCTCATACGTTAACGGAACTTTACAAAATTTAAACCGTGTATTCTAGTGAGCATAATTAACCGTTACAAAGCTTCGGGTTTGTCAAAAGGTCACTCAGAGGTATAACTTAAACATGTTGACACATTTAGCCCCTGTAGTTTGTAATCTCTCACTTTTAGCTTCGTATGATCCATGATTTATTCGTTTGAAGGTATGAGCACCAAGTAGGGTTAATGTATATTATATTTATTCACCGTTGACATTTAGAATACGTATATCCACATACTTTCCATGATTGTCAACTTTAGTCCTTCTATAATATTTCTTTCACACGTTTAAACATTTGACACGTGTCTACACATTATAGGACGTGAATTTTTCGAGGTGTTACATCCTCACCCCCTTAAAATAAATCTCGACCCGAGATTTACTGAATTAAATAAGGGTACTTTTCTTTCATCGTGAATTCAACCTCCCACGTGAATTTGGGACCTCTACGGGCACCCCATTTGACCTTTACAATAGGTACATGCTTCCTTCGACGTTTCTTCACCTGTCGACCTTCAATCGACAAAGGTTTTTCCACAAATTTCAAGCTCTCATCTATATGCACATCTGTATGCGGTATTACCAGTGATTCATCAGCGAAGCACTTTTTCAGATTGCAGATGTGGAACACATCGTGAATTCCATTGAGCTCTTCCGGTAAGTTTAACTTATAGGCAACTGACCCGACACGTTCGATAACCTCGAAAGGTCCTATGTATCTCGGGCTTAGCTTGCCTTTCTTACCAAATCGCATCACCCCCTCCTAGGGCGATACTTTAAGCAACACTTTACCACCTACTTCGAAGTGAAAAGTTTTACGCTTTGGATCAGCGTAACTCTTCTGCCTATCTCGGGCAGCTTTGAGACGGTCACGAATCTGGACAGCCTTGTCCGTCGTTTCAAAGATTATCTCTGGTCCTGATAATTGGACTTACCAATTCCCTATCTAACAATAGATGTTTAACATTCCATCTATACAAGGTCTCCAAAGGAGCAGCCTTAATACTTACATATCAATTATTATAGAAAAGCTTAGTTTAAGGTGAGGGGGTTATCCAACCATTGCTTAACTAATTTTAAGGAATAGCTAATCCTTGTCGTTAGTCGAACAATTCGACAATCCTGGGTAGCTGAGGGAAATTCTTAATTGTTGTTAAAATAGGGTTGCGGTAATGAGTGCATAAGCAAAATGAACCGTCTTTCTTACCTAACAACATCAAACTCTCAGAATATCGAGTTAGGCTATATGAATCTCCTATCTTTAAATTTACTTAATCAGGTTTTTGGTTCTCCCAATGATGGTACTAGCCGTCTTGGAGATTTCATAATAATACAGCCTTAATGGGATATAAATCTTAACGCTACTGCCTCTTGGGAGGTAAACAGGGTAGTCTTAGGAGAAGCTAATCAAGGTACAAGGAGATTATTGAGATTCCCATATCTCAGGCTCCATTTCACTCATCAACGCTTGTGTCTAATAAGTGACACATTTATGTTACGAGTTCACATATTTCTTTACCAGGGAATATTTATTTGGACAATTCCATTCTGGATATCTTCTTTGAATACCATTAGTTGACTTTAGTACCATATGATCATTGGGATATCTTTGTGGTTCCATGCATTAAACCTCCATACTGATCAGGCATGGAAGCAATCTATGGAATTTATTAAGATACACGAATCCTCACATGATGTTGTTATCATACCATTTGGTATTCGAAATCGATAGAGATTAAAGAGATATCAACTATATGTGCTTATATTTAATCAGAATGGAAATTTCACAAACTAGGCACCTAGCTCGGTTGGCTAGGCGCGCGAAAGGGTGTGGCCTAGACCCAGGTTCGATTCCGGGGACGGCCGGTTCCACCATTTTTTTTTGCGACTTACCGATTTCTTACAGGAACAGAAAAATAGTCCTTATTACTAAACGAATCAACTTCTTGGTTGCGATCCGACAACTGCTATTCATCATCCTCATGGTTTTATACTAACCATGGTTTCATTAAACCATACTGGCCAATATAGCATTAACATTCTTAATGAATGTTATTTAATATATATCAATTTTTACTTAGCCTAGGTCATAAAAGACCATTAATGGTACTTAAGGTTTGGTCCTAATACATCATCTTTTTGACAGGGGATCAAAATGTCACATCTGTCTTGATTATAATGATGAATTTGGATAGCTTGAAAGCTTGCCGTAAGGATATTAGAAAAAATGATTCATAATAGATATAAAATATTAATCTAAGATTTGTTGGAGCATTTTCTAAAGTATCATCGGTCACTTTCTACCGCGCATTAAATGACCGGAGTCTTAATTAGGCGGATACAACAGTTCTCAATATTTATCATTCATTATAGAATTCATATGTGCCAGTATCAAATAAAATTCATGCATAACTGCTTGATATGGAAAGGTATTTGCTACATAGTTATCATTCTGCATCATCGCCTTGGCATTCGTCTGGAAGACTCATGCGTTTGCTTTCTTGGCCTCTTCAGGCTTCTTCGCGTACTTAGGGCAGTTGGTCTTTATGTGCCCCTTCTCATTGCAATTGTAGCATGTGGCATCTTTAATCTTCCTGCAATCAACAGTCTTGTGCTCCTTAGACTTGCATAACCCACATGCAGGTGATTCAGACTTAGAATTGGATTCAAGTCTGCACTTTCCAAAGTGGCGTCTTTGACAAGTCGTGCACTTTGGCTTCTCCTCTGTTCGCTGACTGTTCCTTCCAAACCCAGACTTCATAGAATCAGTGTTTCCCTCGTGCTTCTTCTCTGACCCTCGTGAGTTATCATCCTCACGCTTCCTCTTACTTTCTTCAGATTTCTTTAGCGATCTCAACCTGACCGCATCTAGAGTAAGGGATAAAGAGAGATCAGCTGTTGACCTAAATGTAGCAGGTCTTGAAGCCTTAACACTGGCCTTGATTTCTGGGGCTAAACTCCCAATGAAGCGAGCAATTCGCTTGGGCTCTGGTGTTACAAGGTAAGGAACCAGTCTGGACAGGGTATTGAAACTGGTGAGGTAAGCTTGACAATCTAAGTTTGTCATCACCAATGATAAGAAATCAGATTCAATTCTTTCGACCTCATGTTGAGGGCAGTAGTTTTCCATAATGAGGGTGACGAACTGCTCCCAAGACATGTTGTAAAGCGGGATCTTCCCAGCAGCTTGAATGAGAGACCTCCACCAAGCCAGTGCCTCTCCTTTGAACGATTGGGATACATACTTTACTACATCCCTTTCAGCACAACCGCTGATGTCCACCACCGTGTCCATCTCATCCAACCAGGTCATACAATCCACTGCTCCTTTCTCCCCAGTGAAATCTCGGGGTTTACAGGAAACAAAGTACTTATAGTTACAAGACTTGGTATGCGTTTCATTATCGAACACTATCTTCTTGGATGGAACACTGTGTTCATTTGATGAATGTCGATCATCATCCTTCTTTAGTTCCTCTTTCTTAGGGGGCGGCTTGTTATGAGGCTCTGAATGTGTCTTAGGGTCAGACTTGGAGTGGGGTACAGATGAGGCTCTGCTATGTGTCCCACTATACTCCTTAAATTGTTCTGCTACAGCTTTAGATACAGCTGTGTCAATTAGTGAACGGAGCTCTCCTTTGGTTATATTAATCCTATCATTATCATCGCGGTTTTCCAAAGGATGACTGTTTATCTCGTTAGAGTCAGCCATGTAGTCTTAGTTGCTACAAAAGAAAATAAGGGCAAGGTTTATTTAGATGCCCTTACAGTACTATCGTTCTTAAACGATTTATTAACCATGCTTTTAATACACATTTCAGTTAATTTGTTAAGTATAAAATTGTTCAGGATCTTTATCATAATCCTAAATTATAAGTCAATAATAGCACAAAAGGCCTAGTCACGTAGACAAGTTTAATTTTTATATGATTTCAGAGAATCGAGGCATTAAGGTTTGAATCAAAGTTCATTACCTTTCCTTGATAGGGAGTTGTAGGCTACCACTGTCTTTAGTCCCAGAGGACGTTAATTATAGCCCGTGGGCACTTCATCCATAAGGGATGATTATATAAATAAGGGATTTTAGAATAACAAAAAAAAAAATGACTTATGTGATTTTCTCTCATCACACTTTGTCAAGCATGTTAATATGCTTTCAAATGTTTAATAAGGATTTGAATCTCTAGTATAGGTTCTACCATCTTGGCCTTGTCTGCAGTGACACTTAAGCTAGGTTTTACCCTTTAGATTCTTTTTAATAATTAACGCAGAACAATTTCTAAATTGAACTGTTAACAAGGATCTGAATTTAATTGTGGAACTACCATCTTGGCCCTGTCTTAATGTGACTATGGCTAGGTCTCGTCCTTTTTAGATTTTGCCATTTTTATTATAATGGTAGATCTTATAATATAGGAATGATATTTTTAAACTTAATCGTTCCTTTTAAAAAAAATTTAAACAAGTATATGGTTGCCCTAAACGGGACTTCTAATTAAATGACTTGCCTATGCAAAGGCTAATCAGAAAAATAATCAAGGAAGTAGTTAAAAGACAATGAAACGGATTGGAACTTGTCCTATGTTCTTGCCTAGACTCAAGAATGTGCAACTGTGTAACTGAGATTAAACACAAAAGACTAGTGTTTAATTCACTCAGTGTTGGCTCTGATACCAACCTGTCACACCCCGACTTTCCACGTGTCACTGGTGGGCCCGGTGGGGAGTATCGTGACGTGGTTGGCAACATAATAGTCAAACAACACAATATATATGAATGCATAGCGGAAGCAAAAGATAAATTATATATTACAAATCCGAATTTAAAGTAATATCCAGTATTACAACGGAAAGTAAAGGATCCACAGGCGGATCTTAAAACATATCATTTGTTCAACAGACTTTAGACTCCTAGAACTTGCAAGATTCCTTATTAGCGCCCTGAGCTTCCAGCCAATTTCGTTCAGTACCTGTCACTTAACCTTTTTGGAAAATACGTTACACTCAACCGACTCATTTGAAAAGAGTTTAAGAAAATTGGTTTGAATGCACGTGGCACAAAATATCTTTTATAATTTGATTAAAATGCACGGAGGAAAAATTAACCTTTTTAACTTGGGAAAATTATTTGTATATAATCTTGTATACAGTTTTACTTATTTGTCGTCCGTTTGGGCCGGTTTGTAGGGCCGGACTAGATTAACTGACACGCCACAGGTATAATGCCCACAGGCTATCATCCTCTAAGTGGATTACCAGTTCCGGTATAATGCCCACAAGGATGATACCTCGGAGTGGATTACCAGTTTTTACATAATGCAGCTGTCAGGTGTATGCCTACACCCCGTGCTTAGGTCGTGGCCATTTCGTAAAATGATGCCAAGGATATCCGGGACATGGTCATTAACCCCCAAAGGCCATACACCAAATAATACATATTAAACGGGTTGTAAGTACATCAATCACAATACGATTTAAATAACTACACACCCGACCAAGCGGTACTTTTATAGTGCCGTATCCCAAGCCCGTATAGGGAAAATAAGTTAAGAGTATTTACCTGAGCTAGCTCCTGCCTTAAATAGTAAGAATTTAATAACTCAGCCGTATTCACTTAAGTAAGCGTAGGTACCATTTACCGGAAGGCTCTAGTCTGGAATGATGGTATAAATAACTTATTAGAATGCTAACGGGTCTTTAATTAAGCCTAAGCTTAGACCGGTTAGTCTTACAGGAAGATACGGTTCGTACGCACGTTTTAGCGAAGACCGGAATAGAATGTGATTTAAACCCGACATGATCAGAGACTTGTCTTATATGGGTATTTCATACACATTCTGGATTTTGAGATAAAACCAATAGGGTTTGACCCGTTTCGGCTAATTTATGTAAACTTGTTACATAAACCTAACCGTACGCGTAATAAGCGTGACGGGTATTCATGAGAGCTATACACAGGTTTCCTAAGTTAATTATGTCTCAAATATGTTGTGACATCAGTAGGATGTCTTTCATTATGCCCGAAACGTATTTAAACACAAACTAGGCCCCGTAGGGGTAGTTTGGTCATTTAAAAGTTTATAAAAGAGTTTAAGTAACAAGCTGAGTTACAGGTCTGATGTAAACAGCAAATATACTCAATTTACTAAGTTATATCAGTAGGATAAAGTATATATGTGAAATTTATCAATTATAACCAAACTATGCCCCGTAGGGGTATTTTGGTAATTTCACCTAAGCCGAAAAGCTCAAAACTGAAGTCTGAGTTAATCAGCTTTTGCTTACTGGTAAAATATCATAATTTACCTCAAATATCAATAGGTATCAACCCTTGTATGTCTAAAGTAGTTCTAGTACATACTATGCATTAAAAACGCCTAGAACGGCGATTAGGAGCCGTTTCCGGGTTGTATACCTAAAGCTGATATTTTTATATTTCCAGAAGGCTTAAAATAATTTATTTATCATATGTGATCAGTAGCAAAAAGGTTTAGAGTCATTTAGATATGTAAAACTCATTTTATGGCCCGTAAGGGCAAAACCGACAATTACCGGATTAAGCCTACGACTATAAGTTATGCTCAGCCTAAAATTAATTAAAAATCTTTAAAAATCCCAAAATAATATATTACATCAGTAGGCTATACGCTAAATACGTCGTTTATTTAACAAAAAGCTTTCAATTTGCGCTAATGAGCATAACTCTCAATCTACTCTTCAAACTGATGTCAAACTTTGCATACAAGTTTATATATTAGTAATTAAAGTTTCTACTCTTTTACATTTCCAAAAATCACATTTTAAAGTGTAAAGGGCATAACCGTCAACATATGAGCAATTAACGGAGTTATGCAAATTAATTGGATATCTAATGATCCGAGGTGTATAATCATAGAGGGTTATACTAGCATGTAACCTGGTCCAAATAAAGCTCTAAGGTATTTCTAAAACATACCAAAACGGGTCAGAACTGAAAGTCAAGGTATAAGTCAAACTATGGGACTTTCGGTTCCAAACCGGGTCTAAACAGGAAATTGTCGGGTTGAACATGTTTGGACATGTTCTTACACCTATTACCAAGTTATAACAATGATCAATCAGGTTGTATATGGTCTACATTGCTAATTATGCATAAATCCCATTTTAAACTTTCTGTTGACTTTTTAAGTACACGTTTGACCCGACTTTTGACCTGGTTAGAGTGGTAATCAGGGGGAACCCTTTTGAGGGTTTATTACCCACATAAATACCAACTTATATCTACTTTTAATTCGAGATATGACTGAGCCATTGTTGACTAATCTCGATGTCAAACCGTAATTACGACGGTTTGACTTTTAGCCAAATAACTAAGCTAAACTCAATTTAGAAAGGATTAGAACACTTACTGAAGTCCTAAGCTTGATTAGGGAACACTTGAGAGGAAGTTGAGCTCCAGAAGTGATCCACAAATGCAGATGAAGGTGTGAAGAAAGTGTTGAACACTTGTGGCCTTTTATAGTGAATTCAATCACCACAAGGTGTTGACAACAAGGTCTAGCACACACCACAACCTTCCCACATGTGACCTAGATGCTTAGGGGGTGTTTTAGGGGTCAAGAGATGTGGAGAAACGAGTTAGAATCGAGCAGATTGCACTCAGCAGGCCAAAACTCAAAGAAATCGAAGCTGGGCACCCCTAGCGTGACGCTAGGCCCCCCTCGCGTCGCGCTAGGCCCCTTCTGCACCAAATCCATATTTTAGATTTTTGTGATTTGATCCTTGCCCCTTCAAGACTCGATTAGGCACTTGTTTATTGCCTTATGAACCCTCATACTTGATCTATAAAGGCTTGAAAACATATACCCACTTTGTTAAGTCCCCGGTTAACTTTATTGTTACCCGAAAAGTCCTAACTTTCAACGTTTACGCTTTAACCCTTCGCACACGAATTCGATCATAACTTTCTCATACGTTAACGGAACTTTACGAAATTTAAACCGTGTATTCTAGTGAGCATAATTAACCGTTACAAAGCTTCGGGTTTGTCAAAAGGTCACTCAGAGGTATAACTTAAACATGTTGACACATTTAGCCCCTGTAGTTTGTAATCTCTCACTTTTAGCTTCGTATGATCCATGATTTATTTGTTTGAAGGTATGAGCACCAAATAGGGTTAATGTATATTATATTTATTCACCGTTGACATTTAGAATACGTATATCCACATACTTTCCATGATTGTCAATTATAGTATTTAATCTCAATCAATTATAGTATTAAATCATCGCTCTAGTGCCTAAAGTTAAAGACCCTGTTTCTCTTGCAAATTATAGACCCATAAACTTGGTGGGCGTAATTAGCAAGACCATTTCTAAAGTGCTAGCTAATCGGTTGAGGTCGGTTCTTGATGGGGTTATTTCGGAGAACCAGACTGCTTTTCTGAAAGGTAGATTTATATTGGACGGTCCCCTTATTGTCAATGAACTTAGCTCGTGGATAAGAAAGAAAAAAGACAAGGCTCTCATTCTTAAAATCGACTTCGACAAGGCGTATGATAATGTGAATTGGAAATTCGTCGTGAACATTCTTGAACAGATGGGCTTTCACAACAAATGGTGTGCGTGGATCATGGGTATTCTAAAATCGGCTAGTTCCTCGGTGTTGGTCAACGGTTCGCCGACTTATACTTTCAGGTGTGAAAAAGGTATGAGACAAGGAGACCCTCTATCTCCTTTTCTTTTCTTGGTTGTCATGGAGGCTCTCTCTTTTATGTTGAATAATGCTAAGAACAAAGGGGTTATTGAAGGGATCCCGACTCCAGACAACGGGCCGAATATTGCGCACCTCCTCTACGCGGACGATGCTATTGTCACGGGAGAATGGTCCAGAGGAGAATTAGTTAATGTGGTGAGAATTCTCCGTTGTTTTTTTCTTTGCTCCGGATTAAAAATTAATATAGACAAATCTTATTTGTATGGTATTGGAGTGGAATTGGGGGAAATAGGGGAGTTGGCAAATGTTGTTGGTTGTAAGTACGACTGTCTCCCTTTCAAATACCTCGGTCTCAAAGTTGGAGCAAATATGAATAGGGCTTCTAATTGGCAACCGGTTATCGACAGTTTTCGTGCCCGCCTAGCTAAATGGAAGTCTCATCTTCTCTCTATTGGAGGAAGAGTAGTTTTAATCAAATCAGTTATGGAAAGCCTCCCGTCATATTACTTTTCTCTTTACAAGGCTCCTAAAAAAGTCATCTCGGTTTTAGAGGCCATGATAAAGAAGTTTCTATGGGGCGGTTCCGAGGAAGCTAAAAAGATGCATTGGGTCGCTTGGGAGAAGGTTTCGCGTCCTAAGAAATTCGGCGGTTTGGGTTTAAGCAAGTTAGAAGTGGTCAATATGTCCTTGCTCACTAAATGGGGTTGGAGATTCAAGACGGAAGAAAACAACCTTTGGAAAAAGGTCATAATTGCGCTCCATTCAAGTAGGTCGGGATGGGAAAATATCCCCTTTAAAAAAAGTCTATCCGGAGTTTGGAATAATATTGCAAAAAACTTTGTTAAAACTAAGGTGGAAGGTCGTTCACTTGGGCATTTTTTGAGAGGTTCAATCGGTACCGGAGAGGAAGTAGAGTTTTGGCACGATGTTTGGCTTTTAGATGAACCTCTTAAGTTGGTATTTCCTGACCTCTATTCTTTAGAAGCTGAGAAAAGAGTTAAGGTTGCTAACAGGATTAATATGTCTAGCAATGGGGACCGTTACACATGGTGCTGGACTAACGTTTTGGATGACTCGGTTTTAGTTCCCAGGTTGGATCAGTTAAAAGCCATGCTAGATAATGTTCATCTGTCGGCAATAATGGATCGGTGGAAGTGGTCTGCTGCTGCGGACGGTATCTTCACAGTCAAGTCGGTTAAGGCTCTGCTGTACGGAAATCAAACTCAGGCTGATAACTTCGTTCTTGATTGGTGCTCATGGGTTCCGGCTAAAATTAACATACATGCTTGGAGATTGGAGATGGATAAAGTGGCCACTGCGGTCGCGCTAAGGAGAAGGAACGTTGGCATAACAGATTGTGTCTGTCCTCTTTGTCTTTCTGCTGATGAATCAGCAGATCATCTATTTATTGGCTGTTCGATAGCTTCAAACGTTTGGCACGACATCAGCAACTGGTGTAACATCCCTAGTATTTTTGCATTTTCGATTCGTGATCTCTTCTCGAATCACATCAACAACGGATTTTCGGAGAAAAAGAAGGTGGCTGTCTATGGCATCATGTTGATTACTTGCTGGATTATTTGGCGGACTAGGAACAATATTAAATTCTCTAATGGCTCGGTTAGCATCAACAACATAATCAGCGAAGTCAAGGCCTTAAGCTTTTTCTGGTTTTCAAATAGATCTAGATTTAAAGGTGTTGAGTGGAGGGATTGGATTTCGTTTGTAAATATGTAATTGTTTTTGTTTTGGCTGCCCGTTTTGGGCCGTCGTTTTTCTGTGAATGAAGTTTACCTTTCAAAAAAAAAAAAAAAAAAAAAAATCATTAATTGATAATTGATTCAGATTAAATACTATAATTGATTCAGATTAAATACTATAAATACTAAAATTACTACATTCAGTAAATTACTACATACTACATTCACTTAAATCCTTACGTTGCAAATTTTTCCCCTCCTCATCATTAAATCATTAATTGATTAGATTAAACACTATCATTAAATGATTAATTGGATATAGATAAATACTACATTACTACATTCAGATTAAATCCTTCCTGGATTCATCGACATTCAGATTAAATTTTGAGTCCCCCCAATCATAAACAACCTTCTTGGATTCATCTACATCCTCGTCGGAACTCGAATACGTCGCCGAAGCCAACCCGAGTCATCGACGGCAACATTCGAATCTCATCCTACAACCCTTTTTCTCCCGGATATCGCAGAAACTTACCAGAGCAAGTCGAGGACCTTACACCGTTCGGTATACGTCTTATTTACTTATTTCCAAACCATCTATTCATTAATAATCATAGACTGTAAAGTTGATTATCATGGGTTTCAGTAGGATGGGTTAATGTAGAAGATGACTTATTGTGGGTATGTTCATACTGAAGGAAACAAGGATTCTGGAAAGAAGAAGTATCGCCGGAGACTTCAAAAGCGTCACCGGAAATCGGAGAAACTCACCAGAGCAAGTCGAGGACCTTACACCGTTCGGTATACGTCTTATTTACTTATTGCAAAGCGATTCGTTATTAATCTTACATTAAAGAGTAATCACATCTTTTTAAAAGTTAATGAACCAAACACAAGTATATTTTCTTCTGAGTTGTATATTAAGAGAAATCTTAATTAAAGCTCTTTTGCTATACAATTTTAATATTTCAATGTATGTCTGCTTTTCTAACAATTTGGTATGCAGATTGAACTCTTATTAGGCCTGCTAATATGTTTTCTTTGTTTATTGTGGGTAGCTAAATTACATCATGGGCATTTGGCTAATGCGGATGGCAATGGAGATTGGGTCTTCACTATATCTACAGCTTTGTCACTCGTAAGTCTTGCTCTTATTTTTGTTGTTTTTTATGCGTGTATGAGGGGGGGGGGGGGGGGGGGGGGGGCATAATTAGATTCACAGTTGATGATTCCTGGAAGTTATGATGATTGTGACGTATATGGTAAAACTCAAGAAGAAAATGAACCAATTCTTGGTTTGTCTTATGGAACATATGTTGCTAGCCAATTAAATTAACAAAGATATCTCCGGTTATTCTTAAACTTATTTAAACAACTACAATTCATATATTTAGTTTTATTTATGAGTTTTAAACTAGAGCTTTAGATATCTTTTAGTTTTGATTACCCTCTGTATGAGTTATTCAAGTGGAATTTACAAATCAAGTGGAAGTTGGTTAAAGGTGTTAATCATATATTTGTAATATATCAATTTAAGTTAGTAGTTATAAACACTTATATTATTTACAAGTGAGATAATAATAGTATTTACAAGTGAAATTATAATTAATTGACCATGAATCAATTAACCCACGTATTAATAATTATATGTTAATCAACGTGAACTATTTTATTCAATTTTAATTATTTATAATTGAATATTGATACATTACCTCATTACAACAAAACCACATGTCGGCGGGAATAGTTGTAAATGGTCGTTGGCCAAAAGTGGCGGCCAAGTTTCCTTTTTTTTTTTTGCATAAAATAGTTATTTATAGGTCCTATCAAATTACGATTTTATCCCCTGTTTAAAGTTTGGATCTTGCTTAAATTAATGTTTTGCCCCCAGTTTAAATTTACGATTTTGCCTTGGTTAAAAAAATTATATTTTTGCCCACAGCTACAATCTTGCCAAATTACGATTTGGTTCCCAGTTTAAAATCACAATTTTGCCCCCAGTTCAAAATAAAATATTTGTTTTGCCCCTGGCTAAAAATTACGATTTTGCCCTCAGTAAACATATTACGTTCTTGCCCCTAATTCAAAATAAAAAAAAAATGGTTTTGCCATCATTTCAAAATTTTATTTTACCTCCATTTTAAAATTACGATTTTACCCAAGCTAAAAATTGCAATGTTGCCATAGTTTTTTTGGGCAAATCTATGGTAGTGTTTTATTTTACTTTAAAAATGTTTTAAAAGTGTTTATCAAATTTAAAAGGAAAACAAACGGGACACCCAACTCAAACCATCCATTTTACATTTTACATCAACGAAACTTAACGTTTGCCATAGATTATTTCCATACAATTTATTAAAAAGTAATGTTGAACAATTTTTTTTCAATCCATATTATCATATTTATTATCGAAACATATTAGTCACTTTGATATGTTAATTTATAATGTTAGCCAAACCTGATAATGCCTAATGATATCGTGAATGTTATTATTCAATATACAAGGTATTAATCAATTTACGATGACTACCGGACACCCAAAATATCCTAAAGATGTATCTACCTCAACTGCATCCACATCGGCTGGAAAACGAAAAGAGTATAATAGACGATATTACGCTTCATGCAAAGCTAATAAGAAAGTTTCAAACGTTTTTGTTGACGATGTCTCTCAAACTGCTTCATTTATACCTTCCGGAGTTCGAGCTCCCACACCTCTCCCTGTGATGGACGAAATCACTAAAAAATCACAAGGTTTTTTTTATTAAAGTTGTTTTCTTTATTAAACCTTACATCTTTTATGTTGTTACTAAATACAACGAGTTTCTTAGGTATTCAATTTACAATGACTACGGGACAACTAAAAGATCGTAATGATGTATCTACCTCAACTACATGTACATCTTCTGAAAAACGAAAAGAGTATAATAGACGATATTATCTTAAACGCAAAGACAATAACAAAGTATCAAAACTTTGTTTGGCTGATGTCTCTCAAATCGATTCATTAACACCATCCCAAATTCAACGGTCTACACTACTACCTCAATTTTGTGGCATAGCTAATCAACCATCCATCCGAGTTCAAAACATATAAGAGGATCCATATAGTTTTGTTTATGGTGGGCTGCCTAGAGAGCATCGTGTCTTAGAGGAACAAAGTTCATGTCCTCATTGTGGAGCAAAACGATTTGCATTTGAATTTCCCACCTATTGTTGTATGAGTGGGAAAACGGTGTTAGCAAATTCTACAATTCCAAATGAACTGTATCAACTTTTCACGTCGCAAGATGAAATTGGAAAAATGTTTAGGCAAAACATACATGCTTATAACACCAATTTTTCTTTCACCTCAATGGGTGTCACATTGGATGATACAATGGCCAATATGAGAGATGGTGTATATACGTTTCGTGCACACAAAGGAATATATCACAGAATCGACCAATTGGTCCTTAGGGATGGAACACCTAGGTACTTACAGTTATATTTTTATGACCCTAATACTGAATTAGATCATAGACTCCGATGGCCAAGATCGAAATATTACTAAGGTGTTGGCATGTGTTCTTTCTACAAATCCTTATGTCAAGACATTTCGAAGTCTTGCAAAGCTAGGTCCTCTAGACAACTATAGAGTCACTCTTAATGCTTCCGTTGAACTTGACCAAAGGGTGTACAACCGACCAACCACATCTGAGGTTTAATTAACATTATCTTTTTTTCCAAATAACATTAATATAGTATAAATAATACTTATTTATACTACATATTTATATAGGTTGCTGGTATTTGGGTCGAAGGGAATGACAATATAACTGCCTACAAAAGAAGTATCGTAGTGTTTGGTAGGTCTGAATATAGTCAAACTATTCATCCATACTTTGGATGTTATGATCCATTATCTTATCCTTTATTTTTTCCTAACGATGAGTCGGGTTGGCATCCTAACATACCACGTGAAGGAGTATCAATCAATGATATTCATAAGAATCCCGACAACATCAATGGAGATAATGAAGATACAAAGATTTTACCTATGTTTTCGAGAGGCTAAGCACATCTATAGTATAATGTAATGTAATTATTTATTTTTATTTTATTCAGAGGCTAACCCACGAGGACGTAGGACAACCGTTGCTATGCGAGAGTACTATTGTTATAAATTTCAAATTCGCTCTACCGAGGACGTGCTTTTGCTTGGTGGTAGATTGCTACAACAATTTGTTGTAGATGTTTACATAAAGCTTTAGACATCACGTTTGCAATTTTGTGACGAAACCAAAGTAAGATAAGAGCGGAATTATACCAAGGTATTGTGGATTGCGTCCATTCTGGTGAGGTTCATCCAAACAGAGTCGGACAACGGATTGTGTTGCCTGCGTCTTTCATTGGAGGGCCTCGCGACATGCGACGCCGGTTTCTAGATGCTATGACTTTAGTTCAAGATGATGGGAAACCTGATGTATTCCTAACTATGACTTGTAATCCTCAATGGCCTGAGATATGCAGTAATTTGAAACCTGGTCAAATCGCACAAGATCGTCCAGAGCTTGTTTCGCGAATATTTCGTGCTAAATTAGAGGATCTTAAGGAACAACTCTTCAAGAAACATTTACTCGGAAAGGTTAAGGCATATGTATATGTCATCGAGTTTCAGAAGAGCGGTTTACCGCATGCACATTTCCTCCTTATCATGGACTCGGAGCACAAGATAAATAATCCAGACCATTATGATAAGGTCGTGTGTGCTGAAATCCCTAACATGGTTACCCATCTGCAACTGCATGAGGTTGTTGTAAAACAAATGGTTCATGGTCCGTGTGGAAATCTACGAAAAGATAGTCCTTGCATGCAGGGTGATCCAAAAGTTTGTGGTTTTCATTATCCCAGACAATTCAATGAGCAGACAACACAAGGAGGCGATGCATATCCATTATATCGAAGGAGAAACAATGGAGTAACGGTGGACATAAGAGGAAATACTCTTGATAACAGGTGGGTTGTCCCTTATAACCCAAGGCTTTTAATGATGTTAAACTGCCACATGAATGTTGAGGTTTGCTTAAGTATAAAATCTATGAAATACCTTTTCAAGTATGTCTACAAAGGACATGACAAACAGGTTATTCATATCGATCCAGACGAACCCAATGTTGTTATCAATGAGATAAAGAGATTCCAGGATGCACGATACGTATCGCCCCCAGAGGCAATGTGGCGTATTTTTTCTTTCCCTCTTTCTCAAATCCACCCTGCTGTTTAAGCCTTACAACTTCATCTCCCGAATAAGCATATGGTTAGATTTAGAGAGGATGATATCATGTCTAACATTGTTGATAGGGCAAGAGATAAGAGAACCATGCTAACAACATTTTTCCTTAAAAATAGAGCAGATGAAACAAAACCGAAATATTTATATAAAGATTTCCCGAAACACTTCACATGGAATGGAGCCACACGCACTTGGACGCCTCGTATACTTCCACAAAGAGGTCGTATTGTTTCTGTTAATCCAGCTGAAGGAGAACGGTACTACTTACGCCTACTTTTGTCAAATGTCAAAGGACCTACTTCTTTTGAAGATCTTTGCACGGTTAATGGGGTTACATACGCGACATTTCGAAAAGCAGCGCTTGAGATAGGCCTAATAGAGAACGATGATAGTTTGTCATAATGTCTCACAGAAGCTTCTCTATTTCAGTTTCCCAATGCTCTTAGAAGGTTATTCGCAACCATAATGATTTTCTGCGAGCCTGGGGATATTCGTAAATTGTGGTATGAGCACTTTAATGCAATGTCTGACGATCATCGATTACATTGTCAAAGTGTGGAACGCGTTCAGAATATGGTTCTTACTGACATTAGGGCCATCCTACAGTCCATGGGTAAAAATCTCACTGATTTTGATCTTCCGAACCTCACAGAAGACGACTTACAATATGCTACTCACCGTGAGGTACAAGAGGAGTACGAGATTGTTGTGGAAGCCGAAGACTTGTATGCCAAAGATGAGCTTAATTCAGACCAAAAATTAATTTTTGATGAGATCATGACACATGTGGATAACGACCGTCCAGGTGTTTTCTTTATAGACGGTCCGGGTGGAACGGGAAAGACATTTTTTTACAAAGCTTTGCTAGCTCAAGTCCGTTCGCGTGGTCTTATTGCTCTAGCGACCGCTTCATCAGGGGCTGCAGCTAATAATATGCCAGGAGGAAGAACGGCTCACTCTAGATTCAAGATTCCCATTTGTCTTAATAATAATTCAGTGTGCAACATAAAAAAACAAAGTGGTGTAGCTGAACAAATAAGGTCATCCAAATTAATCATATGGGACGAGGCATCAATGGCAAAACGACAAGCAATAGAAGCAGTCGATCGAACATTGCAAGACATTATAGGCGTGACTCTGCCATTTGGTGGCAAGATAATGGTAATGGGAGGTGATTTTAGACAGGTGTTGCCGGTTATTAAACGGGGAACTAGAGCACAGATTGTAGACTCTAGCCTACGAATGTCACCTCTTTGGTCTATTACGAAAAAGATGCGGTTGACAATAAACATGAGAGCGCTAAATGATCCTTGGTATTGTGGTTTTCTCTTAAGAGTAGGTGATGGAACTGAAGAATCGATAGAAGGAAGCTATATCCGCATACCCGACAATATGACAATTCCATGCACTCACAGACAAAACTCTATAACAGAATTGATCAATGCTGTTTTTTCGTCACTTCAAAACAATGTACATTCTTCTGATTATATAATCTCAAGAGCGATATTGACCACTAAAAATGACAGTGTTGACGAGATTAATGATAAAATGATTGACATGTTTCAAGGGGAGGAAAAGGTTTACTACAGTTTTGATGAAGCTGAAGACGACCACCACAACTACTATCCAACTGAGTTCTTAAACTCACTAACTGTTAGTGGTTTGCCACCTCATAAACTTCGTTTAAAAATCGGTTGCCCCATAATATTGTTAAGGAATATCGATCCGTCCCATGGTCTATGTAATGGCACAAGATTGATATGTAGAGGTTTCCAACGCAATGTTATTGATGCAGAGATAGCTGTCGGACAACATACGGGGAAGAGAGTGTTTTTGCCAAGAATACCTCTATGTCTTTCTGAGGACGACATGTTCCCGTTCAAGCTGAAAAGAAAACAGTTTCCAATTCGCCTCAGCTTTTCCATGACAATAAACAAAGCTCAGGGCCAAAGAATTCCCAATGTTGGTGTTTTCCTCCCAGATTCTGTATTTTCGCATGGTCAACTTTATGTGGCGTTATCAATAAGAATATCACGGAAAAATACCAAAGTGTTAGTACACCCTGCCAAAGATTTCAAACAACCCGGGGTATACACCTCAAATGTTGTCTATCGGGAGGTGTTACTTGATGGATGAACTCCTTCTCAATCAAAACGTAAGGATTTTTAATACATTTTGTGGTTCAAGAAATTACATTTCAAATAAATTTTTATAACACATTTAATAGTTCACACACTTTCGTCATTTTCACTCACTTGTTCATTATTCCCTTGTACAGAAATTAGGAAGTTCTTATGGATGGCACAAGGAACAAAATGGAAGATGTCGTTGGTATCTATACCATACATTTAAAATACCATGCAACTGCTTGACGCCTAGATTTTTATTTTTAAAGTGTTATGTTTATAACTATTACTTTCGTATTATTGTGTGTGTTTATTGAGATGCAATATGGTTTTCGTACATACCTCATACTTTTTATCCAAATTATTATTTATTTGACATATGTAAGACTACGATTTAAGTAAACCTTCGAAACAGGTTAAATCTCCCCTCCGATTATGAAAATATTGCCTAAAATTTTTGTTCCCGCTGCAACGCGCGGGCTCCCCACTAGTTGATTTAAGTGCACCTATGTTTGAAAAGGATCACTGGCGGCCAAACTTTTACAAGTTGGGATTATTGGAGGGAATTTTTAAAGTTGAGATTATTATATCGGCCAACTGGTGAAACTTAGGATTATTAAAATCTAATAACCCTTTTTATAATTACATTTTAAGCATACTTTGTTTTTTTTTTTCTCTTTTAACCATTAAGATACTGATGTTTTATAAAATTTCGAGTATGTCATTGCGATGTGCTTGGTTTTTCTACCTCTTGATAATAAATTTGTTCAAAACCGAGTTGTGAATAGTAATATACTAGCGCTCGAAGCACAAATGTATATGTTATTTGAGCTGCCTCGCGGTCTAGTCTTTTCGACCATTATCCTTTTCGTCATTTTGATAATATAGTATATTTGTCTACGTTGCGACATGCTAATTTTTATCTATATTTTAATAAAAAAAAGGTTTGATTCAAAATCGAACGAGTCAAATAAAATTGATTTTTTTCTTCGTTACCATGACGAACCAAACCGATACCATCCTAACAACATCGGTACTTGTATTTCTTTTCTCAGTTTTCTCGATGTTCCGTTGTAGATTCCGTTTAAAACCGAGTTGTATTTGTAATAAAGTATCTTTTTGGTATTGTAAGTTGTACCAAGTGCTTGTATCATAACACACCGAACTGATATCATCCAAACAACATCAGTACCAATACCAAAATTCGTTTTTATGATTTTCGATCGATGTAAATCATGTATCAATATCATCCTGGGCATAAATCTGTCGAAAGATAAAATTATATGAAATAATAGTTTGACAAAAGATCCAAAAACTATATAATAATATTCTATAAAATAGGTTATGGGATTTGCTTGTCTTTTAAAGGAGGTTATGCTACAAGTAAACCCTATAACTTATTTTATAGTTTTTGAATCTTCTGTCAAACTATTATTTCATATAATTTTATCTAATTAACATATTTTTTAATAATTAAGAATTTATTATTAGAAAGCTCAAGCCTTTTTTAAAATTTCTTTTTCAACTTTAATTATAGATAAATTTAGGTTTGTTTTAAATGTTAAAAATACTAGAAATATACAAATACTGAAAAAAAAAAATTAAAAAATAAGGTTGAAGATGCTCTAAGCCTGTGCAAAAAATGCTGAAACGGCTCTAAGCGTCTACAAAAAAAAAGTTGAAACGGCGCTAAGCCTCTACAATCATTTTTTGACACATGGCAGAGCGTGTTTGGTTGGTTTGAAAAGGCTTTTTAGAGACGTTTCACTGTTTCAGTGCCATGTTTTTCCGTAAAGAGGCTTCCTTAGCCGCTACGTAGTGGGCTAGTTTTGCAAATCTGACTGATCAAAGTTCATTTTCATGATTTTCCCTTTATCAATTTCCATCATTTTTAACCCAAATTGCACGTGGGCTGTTGCTGATACTATGGTTCTTGATGTGCCCCTCACATACACATCACATTCTGTATATTTGTATTTTCTTTAAACTGAAATGATGATACCTAATGTATTATACAATTTGTAAAGATTGGATTAAAAGTAAGGAAATAAGGAATTGGTTGAAGATGCAACTCATATTCCTATTGTTGATATTGTGGATGGAAATAATTTGGTGACAAATACTGCTCTTCTTCAGGTCAGTTAAATTTGTTATGTTGTGGTTTAATAATAATAACAAATTAGAATTGCTTAGAATTGCATTAGAAACGAACCATCTGAATAACATGTTATGGTAAGACCACGTACCCTTTTTATTAACAAATGCACAAAACCTCCAACACCATTTTATTCAAAAAAAAAAAAAAAAAAAGAGTTCAACTGGTTATTGAAATAATATAGTTTCTGCAGAGATATCTAACCACTTAACTGTATATATAAAAAAAATACGCAAAATGTTTTGACCCGTGCAAAAAAGGACCCGTTTTGAAGTGAACCTGTTTAATCTAAGTTTTTGGGAAAAAATGGTTTTGATGAAAGATTGGTTTTTGTTTTACTGATTAGTTTAAAGTTACTCTTATTAATCTAATTAAAGTTCAATAATAATAATTGGATTTCTGTGACTTGTTTGATACTAGGTGTTGATGACAATGAAACCGGGATAAAGTTAATTTCACTGCATATGTTCAATTAGAACAAAAGTCATCAAAGTCAACAGAGGTAGAATCAACTATTACAAAGTGCTATGGAGTAGTCATATGGTTTGAGACCTCATTTATTTACAAGCAGGTTTTGCAAAGAAACCCCTACGGTTTTGTCAACATCACCATATGCACCTCCCAACACATTGGTCTCATACATTACTCACTTTCTGCGAACCCATTACATTAACATCTAAGATGTTGACCACCAAGAGTTCTTCAGTGGTTAGTATTGCACGCCGAGTTGAACATCGAAGCAGTGGCGAACTCAGAAATTTTTTCCTGGGGGTGCACAATATTTTTTAAAGATTTTAGGCCCCTTGTTGTTTAAAAAAAAAGGTTCATAGCGGGTCAGATCGGGTCGGGTCGGGTCATGTAAGACAAAAGAACATCTAACTAAAATTTATATAATCATCAAAAACACGTCAAATGTCATTACAAACGTAGTTAAAATTGTGCCCTGCAGGTTTCATTTTTTTAAATCTATCAAAAACATCATCTAGAGATACTAAACACACCACAAGTTCATTATGTTCTTACTCATGGTTCTTATCAGTTATCACATATAAATCGCTACATAAGTTCATAAAACAACACTAAACACTTAAACAAAATAAACAATCATATTCAACCATAGTCCATAATTTTCAATTTTATTTCCAAACATTCAAACCCTAGTATAAAATGTTGATTACTTGTAACTAATCAATTAAACAAACAAAGCTATAAATAAAACAAAAAATCATTTAACTACAAGTCTAGAACAACCAAAAAAACTTAAAAAGATCAAACCATTAGACATCTATATTTTCTCATAATCTTCACATAAAAGAACAAAAAAATCAATAAAGAAACCATACTAGTTCTATATCGGAATTCTAACCTAATATGGGTCAGTCTTGCCATAATTTTGGTTTTTCTGTCAAAAAAAGTCGTCCGGTCGTGAGCATTGGCGTCAAGTCGCTGGAAGTTTATTTTGGGGCGGGATTTGGAATTGGAATGGGTGGATGAGTTTGGGTTATTTTATTTAGTTCAATTTTCTTTGGGTTAGGTTTGGGCTTGGGTTAATAAAAATAGATTGTAGATTGGGCTTTAATTGGGTTAAGTAATAAAGTGAATAAGTGGTTAAAGAATATTTATAATGATATAAATTGTGTTATATACTTATATATTAAATAATAATCAGTATTTTTTTTAATAAATTCATAATATTTTTTTTCTAAGTGGGGCGGTGGAAAATTTTCAAGGGGTGCGGGGTGAAAATTTCCAAGGGGTGCTGTCGGAATTTCAGGCGAAAAACAACACTAAAAATTATTTTTTCAAGGGGTGCGCCCACCCACCCACGGCTTGGGGTGGGTACGCCCATGCATGGAAGCATCGACATTTTACTGGTGGTTGCAGTCGGGTTTGATGGTCAAAAGCAAAAATGGCATGTACAATTGTTTAGTATGCGTTAAGATCATTTGTGAAATGCTTCATTTGTTGTGTTTAAATCGCTTTTCATTTCTTGGTTAACCGAAAATTATTGTGTACCGTAGTTGTTAAAAGCCATCGCCTCTTGCGCCTAGGCCCATTTTTCAGCAGGCGAGGCGAGGCAATTGCGCCTTGATCCAAGGTAATTGCGCTTTAATTCTCCAAATGATGATTCACCCATAGGTTCAGACGCGATTCCTAGATTCCATAAGAGTTTCCAACAAAATTCTCTAAATTCCGGAAGGCAAATTTCTACTTCTATCTAAGGAAAACCATTTTTCTATACCAGTACATAGGCCTATAAACGAACCGAACGAACATGAACATATAGGCATGTTCATGTTCGTTCATTTAACTTTAACCGAACACGAACACGAACATATAATCGAACACATTTTTTGTTCGTGTTTGTTCATTAAGAAATCAGGTATGTTCGTGTTCGTTCATTTAAAGCCTAAACAAACAGTTCACGAACATAAACGAACATAAAAAAAACTGAACATATTTGAATAAACATAAACAAAAATAAATTAACATGATTGAACAAACACAAATGAACGTAACTGAACAAATATAAACAAACACAATTTAACATTAGTGAACACAAACAAATAAGTCTAATATATTACAGTTCATCCAAAAACACATTTAAATTAGGGTTCATAAATACTAAAATTAAGTATTTTTTATATAAATATTAAGTAAGTGATTAGTTACGATCTAAGAAAAATTTTAAAATTTCATTTTTATTACTAGAAAACTCAATTACTACTTAGTTATATTTATATAAGTAGTTAAAAAACCTAATATTTATATAAATAAAACTATATATGTATTTACTAAAATTTAGACAAACATAAACGAACGTTCACGAACATAAATGAACGAACATAAACGAATGTTCACGAACATAAATGAACGAACACAAGGTGTGTTCATGGTCGTTCATTTAATTAAACGAACAAATTTTTTATTCGTGTTTGTTCGTTTATTAAATAAACGAATATAAATGAACTTCCCGCCGAACAAGTTCACGAACAGTTCATGAACGTTCGGTTCGTTTACAGGCCTACCAGCACACTAATATTTAGAACTTTTGATACTAAATAGATGATGTTAAAAGTTATATAAATGGTTTTGTATATTTTATTTGTAGAATATTATTATTTTTCTAATCCATAATATATTTTTAAATTTTTTTCATTGTGCGCTTTAATTTTCTTATGCTCTCGCTTCTTTTGCGCCTAGGCCCCAAGCGAGGCCTATACGCCTTGAGTATGCCTAGCGCCTTGAATAACTATGTTGTATACAGTGGCGAAGCTTGAGATTTCCGACCGGGGGGTTGAAAACTTTTATACACAAAAATTTCTATAAGACTGGGGGGTCGAAAACGTATGTACCAAAAATTTCTATACGAAAACTACATACTCTCCAGTACTGAGCGAAAAGTTCAGGGGGTCGCCTGCCCCCTCCCGCCCTATAGATGCTGCGCCAATGGTTGTACACTATCGAGTTTTATGTCTTACTTGGGTTTCAAATGATGGGTATCTTAGTGGGTAATTTTTAACCATGTAAAATCATGTAGGAAACCCGAGAACCAGATGGGCAATGAGTAGTGTATGCCCAACGGGTATGAGGCCAGGTAACAGACTCATGTTATAATCGGCATGAAGAAGTGAAATGTTGGAAATTTTGTGAATGGATATTTAATATATTTATAATTTAATGAAATTATAAATATTAATTAGAATCTTCATGTGGTAAATAAAAGGAGAAACTCTTGAGTAGAGCTTCTTGATGACATTTAATTAGTTTTATTAGAGTTTTTAAGTCTCTAATTAAGTGACTAATTAAGTGATTAATTAAGTGAAACCTTTCACTAGTCTTGTAAAAATAGTAGGCTATGTGCTTCTTTTGTTAATATAAGAATATGGTATTGCTTGATACATGAAGAATACTAGAAGGAGGATGAACACTTGAAGACTAACCAGAGAGATGAGTAATCTCTACTTGTTTTCCACCACATGAGTTCAAACACTAAAATTACCGGATGTAACCTTGGGCCCGTGAGCCATCTCCGGCAGTACAGATTGTTTCGGCTGTTATACCTTGGGAGACAGATGCGTTGCCTTTAGTAGAGGCGCGAAATCTGTTTTAAGGGAAGCGTGTTGAACACGTGCCTCAACCAAAATCGTCAACGTTTTAGTGTGCTCTTTGTTGCAGTCAAGGAGTATATTTTCAAGACTCAAAATGATGAATACTCGAGTCTAGGATGCTATCAAGTGTGCTTGAAGGACCCACCAGAGATGCGGCTTGAATCAAGATTGGTATATATAATTATACTAGGTTATCACCCGGGATTGCTTCCCGGGTTGGAGAAAATCTATTATATAAAAACTAAATGTATAAATAAAATAAAATACAAACAAAGTGTCATGTTACATAAATTAGTGACAAAAAGGAATACAACTTAAAGATAGTCAAATCCCTTTAAATATGCTTATCCTTCGAGTTGTCAAAATCTTTCCCTTGGTAAGTCGAGTCCTCCCTACAAAAAATAATCAACCAAATTATAAGTGTTTAAATATATAAAATAAACTTTGGTGTCGATACTATGCTACTATACGGTACCAATGGCGGACCCAATCTAGAGAGACTCTCCAGGAAATTATTTTTATTAATTATTTATTATTAATTACTAATGATTTAATATATAATTAAAAATCCTACAAATAAATTGACACCTAGCCACCAAAACAAATCAATTACCATGTTAGTTGTATTTTAACAAAAAAAAATCTCAAATTATTACTTACAGCTATAACAGACATCTGATCATGACAAAGGAGTTGCAACTAAAGAAAAATAAAAATGGCTAAAGACCCATAATCAATGTTGTTTAAAAGGTTGGAAGGTTTCCAGCTTTTTCAGTCCAATTAAGTTAGGCTATGGTAGCTTTTAAAAACTTTAATACACTAACTTCTTCATAAAAATACAAAAAAAAAAAAAAAAAAAAACGTTGGTGGTTAAACCTAACCTGGACTAAAAAATGTTTGACCGTGAATGTGCGACGTCTTCGAATCTATCCCAAACATCAAGTGTAGTTGTTTTGTGAGGTGCCTTTTGTTCTTGCTTATATAAATATTTAAAAAAATGTAAAAAGGATTAGAATAGAAACAACATGTACAGATTAGGTATAAACCTAAAAGCCACAAAACTATCTATGCTAATATATATATCCCAAACCTCATAAACCGTCACCACCCAATCCCTACTACTAAAATTCTTAATGCAGTAACACAGTCCGGTTTTGACCCCTTCATCTTCACATCAGTCGGGTTTTGACCCCTTCATCTTCACATCAGCCAGGGGATTGTGAACCAATACACCACTCAAAACAACGTTCAGATCCTTGAACGTTGAAACAACAATAATCACTTTTAAACCTAGATCCATACACCATCATTCAGATATGAATACCCTACTTATAAACATCACATTACACATCTAAAAACCTAATATCTACACAATTGAGCATTTTAATCGATTTTCATCAACAATTGACGGTTACCATTTACAACGCAACTTTCATTCGAATACGTAAAACATAAATTTTTGAGATGTACCAGATAACACGGATATGTGCACTTTTCCAACATAAAAGAGTAACTCAAGACGCCATTCGGTTCTCAATTCTCACATAATGGTGTAACATTATAGATTCCCATTTCCATCTTCCAAACCAGTACCATTTTCACAAATCAAGTTTACCTAACAAATTTTAATCATTGGATATGTTATGATGTTTCTCAACTTGGATATCTATATGGTATCATAAAATAATTATTTAAAAACATACCTGCAGTGAACACCAAACTTCAAGCCACAGCGGGTCGAATCCGTAGAATGAACAATTGGGGTATTACCTAACTAACACGAATCAAAACCACAACATAATGTAATCTCCATTCGTGTGCATGTAAACACACAGATTCATAACATGTTTTAAATCTGAATAATGAAATACCTGAGTGTTGCCTGCTGTGGAGTGATTAACTGGGTCCATAAAGTGGCTGACTCCCTTTCTTCTCTCTCTCTCTATCTCGAGTTAACCTCTCTTTGTGTAAGAAATAAAAATGAAGAAAATGCGAATGGGACAGGAATGAATGAGGATCGAGAATACCCGGATTAATACCAATCATAAAAAAAAAGATTTCTTACCTGATGATTGAAGCTTGAATCTTCTGGATCGAAGATGAGTAGATCAGAAAGAAAACGAATTTCACATCTAGGGTTTTAGAAAAGAAAGAATCGCCGCTATAGAGATTCATCATATCACACAAAACAATCAAAATCAAAATCAAAATCAAATCTGATTTGGAAATTGATGAAATCTGCTTAAACAAACTTCTTATGTTCAAAAGTAAACAAATCACGTACAAACATACCTATTGATAATGATTCTCTGGTAGATCGATGAAAGGGAATGAAGAAAGAGATGGATCTTAGGGTTTTCTTGGCTATGTGAAGAAAAGATAAACCCTTCCACCACAAATGGAGAATAGATGAAGATGGTGGTCGCAGAGAGCTGGAGCGGCGTGGAGTTTTCTTTAGGGTAAAACCAAATAGATTAGGTATTTTAGATAAATATATAGGGTCCAAAATCAATGGGTCGGGTAGGTAAAAAAGGATCCGCGAGCAATAAAAGAATCCATCTCATTTTCCCGCCAAAATGCATCCTGAGAAGCTCTAATATTGTGCCAAGTGTCCCAAATTTTTTTTGTTTATTATATATAATAGATTTTATATTCTTTTTATTTAGTTATTGCAACCGGTATTGTACTATGATATTTTCTATGAATAACGAGAGTCTCGTTATTACATATTTTGCAATTATATTTTACAAAAGGTGGACCTAATTCCTACAAACTTAAAACAGATTTCGTGAGATTGTTGGTACAATCTTAAAAACCTTATTTATAAGAATTTTGGGTTTACGAAAGGATTTATAATAAAATAAAAAAAATATTTTTAGAGGTTATAATCTTATAAATATTTTTTTGGGAAATATGTATGTAGTACAACTTGTTGTGTTTGGATTTTTTGAGATTGAGATACAATCTTAAATCCTATACCGTGGTACAAAACGAATAGTTTTGGTTCCAACGTTTGATTTTGAAACGATTTTGGGAATCGTTAATTTTTCTAACTTTTGTGTTAGATCGGGTTTATTAGTATAAACCATACGTTTTTTGTAAACGTTAAATTCTCTAACATGTGTGTTAGACCGAAATTATTGGTGTAAACCATACGTTTTTTGTAAACGTTAAATTCTCTTAAGTAGAGTTTTTTATGTCTTTAAATAAGAGTTTTATGTTACTTGATTAGAGTTTTATGTCTTTAATTAAGTCTCTATTTAAAGTAGACTTTTCATCCACCCATGGATTGATATGAACAAATAAGTCTTATAATGATTTTTGTAATCATTTGTCTTCGAACATGTGTGTTAGAAACGTTTATGAAACGTGTTAGTTTGGAAGCAATTTTTAATTGTTTAGTTTCTGACGTGTGTATTAGAAATGACTTATTTATTTGAACCATATATGTGCTTTTAGCAAGTCGAATTAACATTTTGTGAAAATGTTAATATTTCTAATGTGTACGTTAGAATTTCTTTCATTTTAACATGATTGTTAAAAATGGTTAAAATAATGTTTTGAAATGTTTTATGTAAACATTTTATACAAGTAATTTGTTGTAGCATTGATTTTAATTCTTTGTATGATTTAGAAATAAAAGGTCATACATTGAAGTTGATGTTTGATTGGATTCAACAATTAAATCACCAAAAAGTGATGTGTAGTTGTGTGAGATTTATCACCAACTTTAATTTGTGATTTCTAAATCCATTTGAGTGAAATTTTAATTACTAATTAAACTTTTCATATGGTGAAACTCTTGGGTAGAGTTTTAATGATGACATTTGATGAGTTTTATTAGAGTTTAAGTCTATAATTATTGAGACTCTTAACTCTTCATATGGTGAAACTCTTGAGTAGAGTTTTAATGATGACATTTGATGAGTTTTATTAGAGTTTAAGTCTATAATTATTGAGACTCTTAACTCTTCATATGGTGAAACTCTTGACTAGAGTTTTATTGATGACATTTGATGAGTTTTAATGATGACATTAATGCTTTAATTTGGTCATGTATATATAAAATGACTTAAATTTTCTAACACGTGTGTTAGAAAATGTGTATCACGAATACGAGGTTACAGATTGTTTATAATAAACATAAATGTTTTATGTAAACATTTAATTGCCTCTGTGTGCATTAAAAATGATGAGAAATGGTTTATTTTATAAACTATATCTTTGGAAAACGTTTTATGTAAACGTTCGATTCTATAATGTGCTTGTTATAACATTTTTTTTCTAACATGCATGTTAGAAAATGTTTAGTATATGTATTGTAAGACTAAACAATAAAAAACCATTTGATATTTTGGGTTTGATCTATGTTTTCATAACCCTAATTGATATTATTAATATTGTATATTGCAAAACTAAGAAACTGTTTTGAATTATTTTAAAACAAATGATGGGTATCTTAGTGGGTAATTTTTAACCATGTAAAATCATAAACGGGTATACATGATATCTGTAGGAAACCCGAGAACCAGATGGGCAATGAGTAGTGTATGCCCAACGGGTATGAGGCCAGGTAACGGACTCATGTTATAATCGGCATGAAGAAGTGAAATACCTGTCTGTTGTAGTTTTAAATAGATAATGTGTATGTAGAACTTCATATTCTTTTGTTATTATTTAATTAATCATTGATATTGATATTTTGACTGCTCAACCTATTAACATTAATCTCTTGTTACAGTCCAATGACGTCTCTAATTATTTGTAGCGGTTTTTTAAATAAAAGTGAAACTTCCTGTCAATATAAATGTTCTAAAGATAAGGATGTGTGCGAATGATTAGTGGTGAAAGGCTTGTATTTCTCTTAAAAGATACAGGTTTAATTTTCACTTGGTGCAGGGTGAGGCACTGTAGGCATTGATAGGTGACCCAGGGAAACCTGTGTTCGATCCTTGAGCCAAAAGTGTTTCACTGGTAATTTCACCGTCGTGCCTACAGGCGGATGGGTTACCAGGTTTTCCCCGGAACTGGTGGTGGACTCGGGTTACTCTCGGAGTACTCCGTTTGTTCAGTAGGTACCCCGAAATTGCTCGGGATTGATTCTGTTGCCAGTTAAAAAAATAAGATAAGGATGTGTAGTGTGTTTTACTTTAATATAGTTATACTTTTACTTTTCCGACCGATGAAGAAAAGGATCAGTATCCTTTAAATTCTTTTCTTACATAATATACTTTGCCTCACTTTTGGCTTATCATCTTTCTTTTTTGTTTGTTCTGAATCATATTCGGAAAACAGAGAACAATGGTGGTGATACAACATGAACATCCATTGACTCTTATAGATTTGAGTCCAAAATATCCACAAAATGAACAGGTATATGATGATGAGAAAGATTTGATTAGCAATCAAGCCTTTCAATGTCCATGTGATCGGTGCGATCTAAATATCACTTTTTTTCATAGGTATTACTATAAGTGTAATCAATGTCATTACTCGCTTCACAAATTATGTTATGAGCTTCCCATAACGTTAGAACACGCATCCCATCTTGCACACACTCTTTCCCTCTATCAAAATGAGTCACAACAGGAGTGTCATGTGTGTAAATGTTACATTTGGAATAAACAACTTTGTTACTATTGTTCTCCATGTATGTTAAACATATGTTTAAATTGTGGTAAGAATGAGGCACACCACCATACTATTTATCACCCTAGCCACGGACACCCATTAATTCCCATAAATAGGGAGAATTCGATGATGGGTGTGATGCTTGTGGGAAGCATCATCAAGGGTTTTTTTTATCAATGTATCACATGTTTTCTTTCTTTCATCTATGAGGATTGTGTTTTTAGTCCAAAAAGGTTGCTAATTCAAGAAGGTACATGTGATAAATTCTTTCATACTCACCCACTCATCCTTACATACGGATTTCCGATAGCAGATCAACAAGCTAAATTTTATCCTAGATGTAGGGTATGCAACAAATCATTTTCTGGTTATGAGGATTTTTGGGTTTATAAATGCAAAAAGTGCAGATATTATACTGATCATCATTGTGCATATTCAAGAAGTTCATATTTAAGAAGTAAGCCCTCAGAATCAGGTAAATCTAAATACTATTTTTTGAACGGCAATAGCTAAACTTATTGTACACCAATAATTCTAAAATATTTCTCATTCTCAGCTTTGAGCCTGAAACTTCCCTTTAAAAAACAAATGCCTCTACCAAATAGGCTACAACCATGGCAATTCCCAGGTAAATCTAATACTTACTAGTTACTATTAGAATTATTGGATTTTAATAATCCTAAGTCCTGTTGTTGGCCGATAATAATCTCAACTTTAAAAATTCCCTACAATGATCACAACTTGTAAAAGATTGGCCCCCATTGATCATTTTCTAAAATATAAGAATTTGACATCCTCAATAGATTCAAATACACCTGTAGCCTCCTTAATTGATTTAAGTGCACCTATGTTAGAAAAAAATCAACGGGGGCCAAATTTTTACAAGTTGGGACCGTTGGAGGGAATTTTTAAAGTTAGGATTATTATTGATCAACAGGTGAAACTTAGGATTATTAAAATCCAATAAATCTTACTATTATGATTGGTTAATTACATGAAAATGTAAGATGCTATATCTTTTCTTCCACCAATTCTATACAACTAGCCTACTTGGTTGTGGTTATCGGTTTTGATATTATATAATATAATTTCTAACTATGAGTGTTTAATGAAATGGCTTGATGGCATTTGTATACACTAATTCAAAGTCTAAATTAACATAACGTGAAAGACCTAAAAGGCTAAAAGGTTGAGTATGCATAAGTATGCTATGTTTTAATAATGAGAATGCTACATAAAGAATATTTCGTTTTTTAATGATAAAACTTATAGGTTGTAAGACAAAATATAAAGATAATAAAGTGAGATATCGTTACATACATAAAATAATGTATAACTATTAGGGTAGATGTTAAGTAAGTTCAATGCCGGTAACATCTTTCCCACTTCTTTTAATCGGCCTTGGCCTTGTGTTAGTTAAATCGTATAAGAAAACGTGTTTGTAGACTTATATGATTTAACTAGGTTATAGACCGTGTATTATACGAGGTTGTACAATAGAATCGTATAATTATATAAATAGTAAAAAAAAACTTCATAAAACTGACATGCTTTTTATTAACGTTTTAGCAGTCTACACAAGAAAGTCGATTTTTTCGCAAAAAAAATGCTTATGTTAATTAGTACCACTGAAATAACATTATAGCCCACATACTTTGAATGCTAAAAAATGTGTTATACACAAATATATATTTTATATGTGACTGAAATTATGTATTACATTACATATAATGACGTATATAAATAATATTAGTTTTTGTTATTGTGTATCTTTTAAATATATATTTTATTTTTGTTAATAATTGTTATGCAAATTTAATTAATAATTATCTATTATAAAATTATGATCTAAGTTAACGATTTATATATAACAAATAAAATATTTTCATAGGCAATGGTTAATTGCTATGTCACAGGTGAAAAATTAGAGGGTACATTTACATTTCGTATATTGATGTAAAACAATTAAAATTTCTTTCTGCAATCTACAAATCGTTACATTAAGTAATATATATAATAGTTAGTGTTTGTGTGATGCAAATGTTTTGCATATATACAATTGCATGAAACGGGAAAAAGATGTTACATTTTGATGCAAGAGTAAATTACAAGTTTTGTCCTTTATGTATGTCCCAAATTGCAGGCGCTGTCCTTTGTCTTTAAAATTGATGAGTTTTGTCCTTAATGTTTGCAAATCTTGCACGTTATGTCCTTTAGGGCAAACCCAGTTAATTTTTTTTTGTTAAATCTGATCATGTGCAAGGCACATGAGGGCATTCTTGTCATTTGACCTTTTCAGGGGCTAGTTTGTAAATAACTTTTATTAGAGGGCCATGTTGTATAACTTAAAAACAAAACATTATAAAAACAAACTCTCTCTCTCTAATCTCTAATCTGTACATCTCGAAACCAGAGTGGAAGATAGGTGAACAGAACCTTCAGAATCTACTTTGTCGGCGGTTCAAGAGTAGACGGTGGTTGCAGGGCGGTTTCTTGGACGGCGGTTACAACAGGTGGACGGTGGTTGCAACAGGAGGCGGTTGCAGCGGGAGGCGATTGTGGACGGCAGGTGCAGGGGAGGCGATGGTGGACGGTGGTTGCAGAGGGAGGCGGTCAGGCGGGGTGGTGACAAGTGGCGGTGTTGTGGTGGTGAAGAATGGATCTAAGCTCTGAATTTTGCAATCGGAGTGTTGGATTTGTGGATAATGAGTGGGAAATTGTTGGCAAGATGATATGTAAGTTCAAATCCTCTGTATTCACTTCGCCCTGATGATGATGATGAACCCTGGAAAGATGATATGTAAGTTCAAATGATACGGTGATATGATGATGATGAACCCTGGATGTAACATATCATCACCATATCATCAGTGCATCTCCCATCGTCTTTTTCACTTTGCCACCACTGTCCGGATCTATAACCCAAACTGTGGGTGTGGTTCAAGATCTGTCCAGATCTGGGTTTGCCGGTGGTCTTAGAGACGGAGGAGAGAGTTGCCGGAGAACTTGTGTTCACCGGTGGTGAGAAAGGAGTAGGAGGATTTGTTGACATGAGATGGCAGCGTTGGCGGTTGTCTGGTGCCGGAGTGCGGGAGTGGTGTTGATGGCAGGTGGTTGGGGTGGGTGGTAGAGAGAGAGTGTGGTAGATATTATATATAATAATATTTCTTTAAAATAGTTTGTTTTATTTTTTAGATAATATTAAATAAAATGGGTAAAAGACTAAAATACCCTTGTGTAATCATATTTAACTAAAAAAACTAACTGGGTTTGCCATAAAGGACATAACATGCAAGATTTGCAAACATTAAGGACAAAACTCATCAATTTTAAAGACAAAGGACAGCGCCTGCAATTTGGGACATACATAAAGGACAAAACTTGTAATTTACTCTTCTTTTAATTTATTCTAGAGTAAACTACCATTTTGGTCCCTGAGGTTTGGTCACTTTTGCCAATTTAGTCCAAATTTGAAACTATTTACATCTGAGTCCTTGTGGTTTCACTTTTATTGCCAGTTTGGTCCAAAAATGAAATCAGATCATATTTGTTAAACTAAATCCTATTATTTTGTTCTTTTACTCAGGGGCAAAATGGTCATTTATTTTTTAGTTTATTTAAAGCTTTTATTAAACAATAATACTTTATGGGTCCCACCACACAATCACTTCTTCTTCTGCCTTCTTTCTCTCTCACCTGGCATAACAACTTTTTTTTTCTCTCGGACAAAAACACAAACACTTGGCAGGCAATACAGGACTTCAACTTTCAAACCCTAACCCCAATTTCTCTCCCACTCAATTTCAAAAATTTACCACAGACCCATTAATATTATTCAAATCGAATCAATTTCCTCGAGTTAACTGCTAAATTCGTCCCTGAGGTTTGACCCAAATTGCTAGATCAGTCCAAAATCAAGTTTTGTTGCTAAAATAGTCACTGGGCCTAAGTTCTGTTGCTAGATCAGTCCAATTATTTAACACAGTTCAAATTTTTGGTTAGTCCGGAGGGCAAAGTTGTCATTTTACCTTTTAATTTGTTTTCCCATTTATTTAAACCTACACCCACACATCACAGACATACAACTCCACCACCATCATCAGCCACTACCACCCCACCTCCACCACTACTGCCGCCACCTCAACTCCACCTCCACCACCGCCGCTACCACCTCCACCAGCACCGCCGCCAACTCAACTCCACCACCACCATCAGCAGATTAAAAACCCAATTAACGAAATCAAACCCATTCTCTCCAACCAGGTTTTCCACCGGCTTCCACCACCACTTGCCACTACCCCCTGCTTGAACCCATCACCTTCCACAACTATTTGCCGACCACCAACTACGATTTACCGGCCACCATCCATAGCCATCCACAACCATTCACCGACCAATATCCACAACCATTCGCCGATCACCACCTGCGTGAACCTACCACCAAATCGAACCCCACCACTTGTCGACCACCATCCATAGCTGTAACACCCCGAAAACGGGTTTGGGTAATCAAACTCTGTTAATACCAAAAGACGGGTAAAGTACCGTTAGTGGTAAAATTTACCCGGTAAATATTAGGATTTAAATAATTAATCCTAATATTAAACAAAAAGTCAATAAAAGCTTTTAAAGAAATAAAATGGATAAAAGGCCCGGGTTAACGGGACCTAAAATAAACTTAGTCATAATTTCCCCCGAACCCACTAAGTTAACTAGGAATGTCTAACCTAGTTAATAAATGGGAATATTGATATTAGAAATAAGTAGGTTGTGATCTACTTAATAACGAACCAAACACGAGGGGTTAAAGTTGTATAACTTGAAAGGTTATTTATTAATAACTAAACAAAACACACACACACACAAGTGTGTGCTCTGGATCGATCTCAGGGGAGCTCCCATGGAGCCAAACCCTAACTTTCAACAAATCCATCAAATTGAAGGATCAAATGAAGCCCAAATTCACAACCGAGCATGAATTAATGATCACCCGAACAAGAGGATCGTAAGGTATGTAAAATCTTGATGATTCGTGAAGTTGTAAAAATTGGATAAACATCCTAATCGTGAATTAGGCATGGATTAGAGAAGCTATGGCTAGATTAGTGATGTATACTTGCTTAGGAACGAAACCCTAAGTGAAAATCATACATAACATGCTATGAATTGAAGGATTTGATGAATTAACACACTTAGACAAGTGGGTTTTAATGTTATGATGATTTTGATGATATAACCATGCTTAGAATCAACATGCATGAAAACAAATAGAAGGTGTTCGATTTAACCATGAATTTGGGTACTTGTTCATATATGGTTGAAGTGGGTTTTGTTAGATATGATGAAATTATGAAGAACTTGAAGTAATATCACTTGTATGTGATTAAAAAGTAAACTAGGAAGTAGGTTTTGATATAATAGTAAGGATGATGATAAGTTTATGTTTAAAATCATCATATTGGATAATAGAAACAAGGCACTCAAACAAATTTAGTGATTTGGGAACTTGTTCATACATGACTGAAATGGATTTTGAATGTTGTGATGAAATTTGGTAGCCATGTTCATGTAACTAAGTGTATAAGATCATGTTAGCTACTAATTGATAAATAGAGCTTGAATGTGCATTTATATGCTAAGGGGCGTTTGACTTTTAGTAGTCAAACCAACCATTAGTAAGATCGAATGATAAATTTGATAGAAAAATACGTAAGATGGAATAGTTATGATTAACAATGACTAAATTAACCATCTTATGAAATATGATGATAGTTTGACGCCTAACAAGCTAGGAGGAAGCTTGTGGATGAAGCGGGTCAAACGGACGCGTACGGAAAGAAAAGCGTGGCATGGATGCAAGGTAAGTATAGCTTACACTAGTCATATAGTTTAGAATGTCCTTTTGTTGTTTTGATTTCGAACAAGACAAATGGGAAATTGAGATATGGTGTTTCCGGCGTGTAGTCGTACGGAACAAGATAACCAATAAGGGTAAAAATTGAAATTTGGACACTTGTTGACAATAATTATCGGTTTTTGAAAGATACATATTTCGTAAGCCTTAATAGGCCAAAAAGCGTTAAGAGGTGAATTATAGTTAAAACGACCGTGCAGTGTAAATTGGAACGAGTCATGTAGACGAGATGGCAATAAGCTTTATCTCGCCAATATCATCGGTCATTTAGACCAACGGGTCAAAAGGTGAAAATATCACTTTTTGACAATATCGACTAATGGTCGATGAGTTGTTTGATTTCATAAATAAATATCGAGTGGATATTTACATCGCTAATACTTAGTAGATATCGAGGCAAGGTACTTAAATGGGTCAATGCAATGATCCGAGCCAGGTACGCATAATAAGATAACTCTCATTTAAATGTAAGACTAATGAGAGTTAAACGAAGTCTAGAATAAGTTTTTGATTACCCTAATAGGTAAACCAAATGTTACGGACGATGGTCATTATATTTGAAAGGTCTAGTGCCCTTTCAAATAAAATCATAGTTAAAAGATCGGAGTTTGGGTTAAACAAGTAACTAAAAGTCATTCGTCGTAAATGAAGGACTAATGTTGACCAAAACGCCCTTGTAGGCTAAATTGAACAAACAACCCTTAAAGGTTGTTTGGAAACGAGTTTTACAATTAGATAATTACTTAGGATGAGTATAGAAGTTGAAGGATGTAAAACGTTAGTCAAATGGCTCTATTTGAGTCTTTGCCGTAAAATAACGATTTGAAGGGTAAATTTTGATATATATAAGTCACCACATTGAATCCACCACAAATATAGTTGTGGTGGAAGATCCTTTGATAAGAAATGTGGACATATGTATTTGGAAATGAATGGAAGCAATTGGTGCTTAAAATATGCTTAAATACCTCAAACGGGTCAAAATAAGCATATGGGTGAAAATGGGTTAAAGAAGATATATAATTCTATAATTGGAACCTAATATGTTAGACATCATTGAATTTAATAGATTTATGAGAATTAAGGGTCAAACAAACTTGTATGTTTGATAAAATCACGAACGGGTCAAATTTTGGTAAAAGAGTAATAAGCCGAAGACTTAAAAGTCTTAAATTTTATCAAGCCGGATGTCGGATTTTAACTCCATATGATGGAGAATTAAATTACAATCATGTAGGAAGAAACGGTAGGTCAAACGGATAAGCGGTTTGAAAGATACGAAAGATTTCGTGCCAATTACAGCAAAAAGGATACTGGGCTGCACAGAGGCCACCGTAACTTACGGTGCCACCGTAAGTTACGGTGGAGATGAAAAAGCTACAGTAGATTCCCCCTATTTTACGGTGGGGGGAATTAACATTCAGAGGCCACCGTAACTTACGGTGCCACCGTAAGTTACGGTGGAGGCCAGATTGAAATTTTTGTTTTTGTTATCAATTGTTTCTCGGACTCGTTTAGACACGTTTTAAGCCCTGTATGACTAAAGCATTTCATGTTTATGAAATGTAGGTACACCTTGGATGCCGGAAGACGATCAAGCTCAACGAAGAACCGAACACGATACAGTTACATGCTTCCGCACTTTGCCACGTTGTAAATTTTAAACAACGAATTTCGATTACGTTATGTAGAATAACTTATGATTTGTAAAAGTTTTAATAAACCCGTATTTTTATAGCATGTGTAGTCTTAACTACACATCTAATTGTTGGTAATTACATACAAAATCGTTAATTAGTAACTAGGGTGTTACAAGTTGGTATCAGAGCCTTGGTTTAAGAGATTCAAGTATGGTGGGGAAAACCATGCTTGGACTTAAACCTTACGCTCTTGATAAAGAATAGTGTTCGGTTCGAGGCTTGATCGCAAATCCGGTAAGTACACGTATGTTAATAGTTTAGTATGCTAAATTGTTGTAAATAACACATAGGGCTATCGTGTAACACACGTTACCCCAATTAAACGATTGATGTAGTTGACGAAAATACTCGCGTTGACGCGTATAGTAGAAAAAGCCTTGTATTATAATACGGGTGATTATTAAAGTTGACGTTACTAACTTTTATGAATGTTTTAATTGAAGGACACTCGCGTTTGAAGACGACGAGAGTCAAACAAATTGTGGATATGATGATGGAACGGTCCGAAGTATAACAAGAGGAGCATGCTCACCGAGGACTAAATCGCGTAACGACCGCGAACAAGGTTAATGGTAAGGAACGCCCGCCGGGGCAAACATTACCAGGTGCACATTTTAAATAATTGCACAAATAGCAATATGCAACAAATGAGTAGAAATTGAAAGTTGCATATGTAGATTAAAAACTTGGAAAAACCCGAATAGAAAATGTATTCGGGATATTGTTTCCAAGAGAAACAAATAGAGGCATTACTTACATAGGGCGTGATGTGAAAACTATAAAAAGGTCATGTGTGTCATATGTTAATCGCTTACTCTGGCCAAGTAAGTAGTGGCATATGATACCATGAACTTCTTATGGCGGACACGTTTACATCCGATGTAGTAAGGGCAGGGTGAATGGGACTAATTAAAAAGTACCCAAATGAATCAGATAAGCAAAATATTTGATAATAATGTAAATGCACAACCAAGTGACGGGAGCGTATTACATTAGGATAATGAGCCCGGGTGAAGGGACAAAGAAGCATGAAAAATGATTTAGACAAGTATTGGGAGGGAGTGTACTTACACTCGAACCCAGAAAACGCAAGCATGAAAAATGGTTTAGACGAGTATTGGGAGGGAGTGTACTTACACTCGAACCCAGAAAACGCAAACATGAAAAATGATTTAGACAAGCATGGGGAGGGAGTGTACTTACACTCGAACCCGGAAAATGCAAATATGTCCCTTAACGGGTCGTTTTTGTAAAACGACAAACTTAAAGACAAAGTCGGAATATAAAAATGAAACGAGGTCTTAATGCACACCGGGAGGGTTGCAATAATAACGACTTCGGTAAAACACCCAGTCGATGGGTAAGAATTAAACACATGCGTACACCGAGAAACGGGAACTCGGATGGAAAGTTAAAAGACTCGGGTTTTGAGTCATAACTAAAAGACGACAAGAAAATGTAAATAGAAATTTTGAATAAATGGTGTTCAACTATTTTAAAGTTGAACGGGTCGAATATAATATCATGCCGGACGGCATGAGTAAACGCAAGCGGGATACTAGTAGCGTTAAAAGCAAAAGAGTAATGAGGCCGGTAATGGGACATAATCAAATACGAAAGTATGTAAACTGGATAATGGTGAGCATAAAATAATCCGATGCATGAATGACGTGAGAAGTCATAAGGTCGGAAAAATTTCCGAAAGAAGACAATGTAGCCTTAGACTACGGTCAAGGCAAAACGTAATGCAAAAGCAAAAATAAAAGATGTGAAGAATAAAAATGGTACCTTGACACCGTAAATATATATATATACAGTTGAATAATGACTTGGATAAAAGATGATTTTCGGGATCATCATAACTCCTGATATTATAAATAATGCTAAGGTCTAAGGGACCAAAAAGACCTTCGGGTCACAAATAAAAGGAAACGAGCTGTTGGGTCTCACCTTAAAAAGGTGAAAAATATAAAGAAATAGCCTATGAGGCTAAGTGAAAGGAAACTACGGGTCAATAATATAAGGTGAGGGAACTTGTTATGATTCCCCGCATAAAACTAAGACTGTAAAAGAATAAATTATGGACTGTCAATGTCCATAATTCTGACAAAAGATAAAGAGAAGATCCTAAAGCTAAAACTTTGGTTTTAGTAAGAAATAACGTTTTTACAAATATAAATTCTGATAGGAATTTAAATAGTAAGCAAGAGGGATACAAGTCTTGACACTAATAGGCGCAAGACGATATATTCGGAAAGTGATGTTTTCAAAAATGAAAGGTTGATATGAATTAAACATGATGTGACACGATCACGGTCAAGAAATGCAATGTGAGGAAGAATCACATTATAACCAAGCGAACGGTAAAAGTAACTGGACTAATAAGTCTAGTTAGCGAGACCGGTTAAGGTCGCCAATTCAAATCAAGAAATTTGGTTTGCTTGTAAGCGATAAATTCGGTATAACTGAACCGAATAGATAAATTTAAAAACAAAAGAATTTGTTGCTAAAAGTGAAAGATTTCACTAAAGACCTTTAAAAGGGTCAAAGTAACGGATTCATAAAGAATTCAATAGTATATGAAAGCGATGGATATCGCTAAGTTAACTAAACTAGTGGAAACAACGAGATTATGTTATTTCAAGTTGCACTATGTCATATGAGATACGTGGATGATTAATAACCAAAAGGATATTATCATACATTTTGGGTGATATCAACAATTGGTTAAAAATAACAAGTAATGTTCAAAGGATTTCTCGGAACAAATGCATTGAGTTTAAACTCAATGAATTATGTAAGAAAAGGTTTCGAGGACGAAACCTCTTTAAGGGGGGTAGACTTGTAACACCCCGAAAACGGGTTTGGGTAATCAAACTCCGTTAATACCAAAAGACGGGTAAAGTACCGTTAGTGGTAAAATTTACCCGGTAAATATTAGGATTTAAATAATTAATCCTAATATTAAACAAAAAGTCAATAAAAGCTTTTAAATAAATAAAATGGATAAAAGGCCCGGGTTAACGGGACCTAAAATAAACTTAGTCATAATTTCCCCCGAACCCACTAAGTTAACTAGGAATGTCTAACCTAGTTAATAAATGGGAATATTGATATTAGAAATAAGTAGGTTGTGATCTACTTAATAACGAACCAAACACGAGGGGTTAAAGTTGTATAACTTGAAAGGTTATTTATTAATAACTAAACAAAACACACACACACACAAGTGTGTGCTCTGGATCGATCTCAGGGGAGCTCCCATGGAGCCAAACCCTAACTTTCAACAAATCCATCAAATTGAAGGATCAAATGAAGCCCAAATTCACAACCGAGCATGAATTAATGATCACCCGAACAAGAGGATCGTAAGGTATGTAAAATCTTGATGATTCGTGAAGTTGTAAAAATTGGATAAACATCCTAATCGTGAATTAGGCATGGATTAGAGAAGCTATGGCTAGATTAGTGATGTATACTTGCTTAGGAACGAAACCCTAAGTGAAAATCATACATAACATGCTATGAATTGAAGGATTTGATGAATTAACACACTTAGACAAGTGGGTTTTAATGTTATGATGATTTTGATGATATAACCATGCTTAGAATCAACATGCATGAAAACAAATAGAAGGTGTTCGATTTAACCATGAATTTGGGTACTTGTTCATATATGGTTGAAGTGGGTTTTGTTAGATATGATGAAATTATGAAGAACTTGAAGTAATATCACTTGTATGTGATTAACAAGTAAACTAGGAAGTAGGTTTTGATATAATAGTAAGGATGATGATAAGTTTATGTTTAAAATCATCATATTGGATAATAGAAACAAGGCACTCAAACAAATTTAGTGATTTGGGAACTTGTTCATACATGACTGAAATGGATTTTGAATGTTGTGATGAAATTTGGTAGCCATGTTCATGTAACTAAGTGTATAAGATCATGTTAGCTACTAATTGATAGATAGAGCTTGAATGTGCATTTATATGCTAAGGGGCGTTTGACTTTTAGTAGTCAAACCAACCATTAGTAAGATCGAATAATAAATTTGATAGAAAAATACGTAAGATGGAATAGTTATGATTAACAATGACTAAATTAACCATCTTATGAAATATGATGATAGTTTGACGCCTAACAAGCTAGGAGGAAGCTTGTGGATGAAGCGGGTCAAACGGAGCGCGTACGGAAAGAAAAGCGTGGCATGGATGCAAGGTAAGTATAGCTTACACTAGTCATATAGTTTAGAATGTCCTTTTTTTGTTTTGATTTCGAACAAGACAAATGGGAAATTGAGATATGGTGTTTCCGGCGTGTAGTCGTATGGAACAAGATAACCAATAAGGGTAAAAATTGAAATTTGGACACTTGTTGACAATAATTATCGGTTTTTGAAAGATACATATTTCGTAAGCCTTAATAGGCCAAAAAGCGTTAAGAGGTGAATTATAGTTAAAACGACCGTGCGGTGTAAATTGGAACGAGTCGTGTAGACGAGATGGCAATAAGCTTTATCTCGCCAATATCATCGGTCATTTAGACCAACGGGTTAAAAGGTGAAAATATCACTTTTTGACAATATCGACTAATGGTTGATGAGTTGTTTGATTTCAGAAATAAATATCGAGTGGATATTTACATCGCTAATACTTAGTAGATATCGAGGCAAGGTACTTAAATGGGTTAATGTAATGATCCGAGCCAGGTACGCATAATAAGATAACTCTCATTTAAATGTAAGACTAATGAGAGTTAAACGAAGTCTAGAATAAGTTTTTGATTACCCTAATAGGTAAACCAAATGTTACGGACGATGGTCATTATATTTGAAAGGTCTAGTGCCCTTTCAAATAAAATCATAGTTAAAAGATCGGAGTTTGGGTTAAACAAGTAACTAAAAGTCATTCGTCGTAAATGAAGGACTAATGTTGACCAAAACGCCCTTGTAGGCTAAATTGAACAAACAACCCTTAAAGGTTGTTTGGAAACGAGTTTTACAATTAGATAATTACTTAGGATGAGTATAGAAGTTGAAGGATGTAAAACGTTAGTCAAATGGCTCTATTTGAGTCTTTGCCGTAAAATAACGATTTGAAGGGTAAATTTTGATATATATAAGTCACCACATTGAATCCACCACAAATATAGTTGTGGTGGAAGATCCTTTGATAAGAAATGTGGACATATGTATTTGGAAATGAATGGAAGCAATTGGTGCTTAAAATATGCTTAAATACCTCAAACGGGTCAAAATAAGCATATGGGTGAAAATGGGTTAAAGAAGATATATAATTCTATAATTGGAACCTAATATGTTAGACATCATTGAATTTAATAGATTTATGAGAATTAAGGGTCAAACAAACTTGTATGTTTGATAAAATCACGAACGGGTCAAATTTTGGTAAAAGAGTAATAAGCCGAAGACTTAAAAGTCTTAAATTTTATCAAGCCGGATGTCGGATTTTAACTCCATATGATGGAGAATTAAATTACAATCATGTAGGAAGAAACGGTAGGTCAAACGGATAAGCGGTTTGAAAGATACGAAAGATTTCGTGCCAATTACGGCAAAAAGGATACTGGGCTGCACAGAGGCCACCGTAACTTACGGTGCCACCGTAAGTTACGGTGGAGATGAAAAAGCTACGGTAGATTCCCCCTGTTTTACGGTGGGGGGAATTAACATTCAGAGGCCACCGTAACTTACGGTGCCACCGTAAGTTACGGTGGAGGCCAGATTGAAATTTTTGTTTTTGTTATCAATTGTTTCTCGGACTCGTTTAGACACGTTTTAAGCCCTGTATGACTAAAGCATTTCATGTTTATGAAATGTAGGTACACCTTGGATGCCGGAAGACGATCAAGCTCAACGAAGAACCGAACACGATACAGTTACATGCTTCCGCACTTTGCCACGTTGTAAATTTTAAACAACGAATTTCGATTACGTTATGTAGAATAACTTATGATTTGTAAAAGTTTTAATAAACCCGTATTTTTATAGCATGTGTAGTCTTAACTACACATCTAATTGTTGGTAATTACATACAAAATCGTTAATTAGTAACTAGGGTGTTACAAGTTGGTATCAGAGCCTTAGTTTAAGAGATTCAAGTATGGTGGGGAAAACCATGCTTGGACTTAAACCTTACGCTCTTGATAAAGAATAGTGTTCGGTTCGAGGCTTGATCGCAAATCCGGTAAGTACACGTATGTTAATAGTTTAGTATGCTAAATTGTTGTAAATAACACATAGGGCTATCGTGTAACACACGTTACCCCAATTAAACGATTGATGTAGTTGACGAAAATACGCGCGTTGACGCGTATAGTAGAAAAAGCCTTGTATTATAATACGGGTGATTATTAAAGTTGACGTTACTAACTTTTATGAATGTTTTAATTGAAGGACACTCGCGTTTGAAGACGACGAGAGTCAAACAAATTGTGGATATGATGATGGAACGGTCCGAAGTATAACAAGAGGAGCATGCTCACCGAGGACTAAATCGCGTAACGACCGTGAACAAGGTTAATGGTAAGGAACGCCCGCCGGGGCAAACATTACCAGGTGCACATTTTAAATAATTGCACAAATAGCAATATGCAACAAATGAGTAGAAATTGAAAGTTGCATATGTAGATTAAAAACTTGGAAAAACCCGAATAGAAAATGTATTCGGGATATTGTTTCCAAGAGAAACAAATAGAGGCGTTACTTACATAGGGCGTGATGTGAAAACTATAAAAAGGTCATGTGTGTCATATGTTAATCGCTTACTCTGGCCAAGTAAGTAGTGGCATATGATACCATGAACTTCTTATGGCGGACACGTTTACATCCGATGTAGTAAGGGCAGGGTGAATGGGACTAATTAAAAAGTACCCAAATGAATCAGATAAGCAAAATATTTGATAATAATGTAAACGCACAACCAAGTGACGGGAGCGTATTACATTAGGATAATGAGCCCGGGTGAAGGGACAAAGAAGCATGAAAAATGATTTAGACAAGTATTGGGAGGGAGTGTACTTACACTCGAACCCAGAAAACGCAAGCATGAAAAATGGTTTAGACGAGTATTGGGAGGGAGTGTACTTACACTCGAACCCAGAAAACGCAAACATGAAAAATGATTTAGACAAGCATGGGGAGGGAGTGTACTTACACTCGAACCCGGAAAATGCAAATATGTCCCTTAACGGGTCGTTTTTGTAAAACGTCAAACTTAAAGACAAAGTCGGAATATAAAAATGAAACGAGGTCTTAATGCACACCGGGAGGGTTGCAATAATAACGACTTCGGTAAAACACCCGGTCGATGGGTAAGAATTAAACACATGCGTACACCGAGAAACGGGAACTCGGATGGAAAGTTAAAAGACTCGGGTTTTGAGTCATAACTAAAAGACGACAAGAAAATGTAAATAGAAATTTTGAATAAATGGTGTTCAACTATTTTAAAGTTGAACGGGTCGAATATAATATCATGCCGGACGGCATGAGTAAACGCAAGCGGGATACTAGTAGCGTTAAAAGCAAAAGAGTAATGAGGCCGGTAATGGGACATAATCAAATACGAAAGTATGTAAACTGGATAATGGTGAGCATAAAATAATCCGACGCATGAATGACGTGAGAAGTCATAAGGTCGGAAAAATTTCCGAAAGAAGACAATGTAGCCTTAGACTACGGTCAAGGCAAAACGTAATGCAAAAGCAAAAATAAAAGATCGGAGAGAGAGAGAAGGCTGTGGAGGTGGCGGCAGTGGATTGGGGATGATGACGATAGGATGATGATCTGCGATGATGATGAATAGTGTCGATGATGATGATGATTTGTTGAGGATGATGATGATCCGATGATGAAGATGATGGTGGACATCGACGGCACCGTTTGCAAATCTTTCTTTTTTAAGCAAAACGTGCCTAGTAGCTTTATGATACGGTGGTGGTGGTGGTGATGATGATACGGTGGTGGGGGTGGTGGTGGTGTGGTGATGGCGGTAGTAGAGAGAGCAGAGTGAGAGATGAGAGAGAGAGAGAGAGAGAGAGAGAGAGAGAGAGAGAGTGTTATGTCTGATGTGTGGGTGTAGGTTTAAATAAATGGGAAAACAAATTAAAAGGTAAAATGACAACTTTGCCCTCCTGACTAAATAAGAATTTGAACTGTGTTAAATAATTGGAGTGATCTAGCAACAGAACTTAGGCCCAATGACTATTTTAGCAACAAAACTTGATTTTGGACTGATCTAGCAATTTGGGTCAAACCTCAGGGACGAATTTAGCAGTTAACTCAATTTCCTCCAATAAAGATGGAAACTTTGGTAATGCAATGCAAACAAAACCACAGTAACAAACCCAAAGAAAAGGTTGTGTCTTTTGGGAGTTTCTACCCTATAAACTTGTGAGCAGATGAGGAAAAGTGAAAGGAAGCATATAGGAACAAATGGTGAGGTTGATATTGTAACATTCCTATTTTTATTATAGGTTTGATTAAATTTATTAACCACTAGTAACTAGTCTATTTTTAATATAAATATTCAACCTAAATTTTAAACACTATTTTATATAGTTGGTTGAAATATTATATTAATTAATTGGCTTATATATGGGTGACCTTTTCTAATAAAATAAAAGTATATAAAAACTTATATTATTAGACGGGTAGATTACGGGTAAGTTGATTACTAGAAATATGAAGTACCTGGACGGGCCTAGTGACCGTATACTAATTAAACTATAAAAATACATTATATTTGAACCTACTCTATTTTTAATGAAACTGGGTTCAAAATGTAGACAAAAATATACTCGTTCTAAAGACATATTCATTATTTTATAAAACGTAATATTTTAGAAGTTGTACGCGCCAGTTCCGTAAAGCAGGTAAATTAATACATATGATAATAATATAATAAATAATAGAAAATTTCGTATGAAATAGAAAGGAATAAAATAATAAAATAAACAATAAATAAAACTTATATATAATAACAATATATTTCAAATTACATTCTCAAAATAGAAAGAAGTAGGACGTGTCCTAAAGAAATCAAATGATTCAAGACTAACATTTAAACTAAGGACATGTGTATGCATGAATGTATAAAGATTGATACGTGTCCATTGCAGTGTCATTCCAAGATTTCTACAACAATTATAAATAGAAAGGAAACATTGGAATTTGCTTCATCTTTCACCAATTTTTCCATCTCTCTCGAACTCCCTCTTATCTATATTCTTTTTATTTATTTTTCCCCTATAATAATAATAAGGCTCTGCCCTGTTTTAAGTGTTTTAACTCCCGATCACCGCTACCCTTTCCGATTGATCTGAGTCTCATAACTTATGTCAGGGCTCTGCCCGACTAAGTTGTTGGGATTCGGTCTCGGGACATCGGGACAAGGTTGAATGAGGGGTACTATACTTAACACGAGTGCATTATATATTTTTTTATATATAGCTCAGAAGTTATACCTAAAATTTATACCTAAAATTTATACCAGGAGACTTTCTAGTTGAACCCTAAAGTTACAAAGTGGGTCCATTCTCTTTTCTCACCGTTTTATTCCCTTTTTGTCCCAAACCATAACAACTCTCACCAAAACTATTATTTATTATTATATTTTGTTCACAAGGAAACCTTAGTTAAGACCCTTAAGTAAACCTACATAAACCCTAAAAATTTCAGAACAATCAGAATCAGGATCAGGACCCCTAAAACTCAGGGGGGTATTCCCTATTGACGATTATCCTAATAATTTGCTGTCAAATTCGAATTTATCATTTCCGTCGACTCAGCTGAGCTACAAATACACGTGGCAACCATATGATGAGATGTTGCCCTTCGCGTCACGCGAAGCCCCAGGGGTGACCCCTCGCGTCACGCGAGGGGGTCAAAATCTCAGTATAAATAGAGGATGTTGGGACTTGATTTCTGGAGTTGGAACGACGATAAAACTCAATTCGTGCGCCAAGATATCTTCTGTTTACTACAAACACACACTAGCTCGAATTCTGCTACGATACCGGGTATTAACTTGATCGCTGCTGCGATTCAACGTCCGATCGATTGAAACTATCCGACCAGATGTTTAAGCGCTATCCTTTGTCATTAGTCGTGATTCCGACAGGATGTTTGAGTACCACCCGAACTCGGGGGATACTCTGTCATTCGTTGTGAATCCGATGGATGTTTAAGTGTTGCACTTTGTCATTCGTTGTGAGGGTTTTAATCTCGTGAGTTATCGTAAATGCTGTATTAGTTACTTACCGAGTTCGTGTGCACTAGGTTACAAGGCTAACCAGTAGGCTAATCTCTGCCTGTATAAATCTGCAATATATCAAGGCTTATTTGTAGATTAAACTTTGCCCATATGAATCTGCATGCTTATAATGTGAGTCATTCTCTTTTTATCAAATTTGATTTCAAAAGCATGTTTATTTTCAAAGTTATAATTATAGGGATTAAGTCTTTGTAATCACCAAACGTACAGCCGGTATGTGGGGTTTTGTATACATTACTTGATAATCGTCACCATTGGGGCAGCCAATGGGGGATATGACCATAGTCACAGAAACGAGTCAAGTGACAAATACCGTGGGTAGTTGGTTTGATATCAGAAACATTGTAATCGCTCTTAATACTGTAAATTATAACAAATGAGTCGTTTTAGTAAAAAGAATGATTCACCAGTATTTCCCGCTGACAAAACCTTTTTCAAACATGTTTCAGGTTATTACAGTAGATTGGAGTAAGAGATGGATACGACACTGAAAGGCTTCAAGAAGTGGCTTATTTTATTAATTAAATCAAATTAAGAAATATTGTTTTATGTAATCAAATTTATCCCTTATTAAAGCTACCTTTGTAAAACATGGGTTTATCCCATCTATTTAATAAATAAAAATCCGGTGTTTTCTAAACTCTGATATTTTTCCTAACTCACGGTCCTGATGAAATTTCCGCTGCAATATTTTTTAAAATAATCACCGGTACCACTTGACTGTTCGCGACTCCCGATTCCGTGCAGGGTGGGTCGGGGGTCGTGACAGATATGGGCAGTGAAATGTAAAAGGGTAGGTTAGTTACTTAGTTATGGAATTGAAAATAAATAAATAAATAATAAATAAATAATCAGAGAATTGAAATGAGCAATGTTCAAACTTCCATGTGAGGTGGAATTGAAATGAGAATTGTTTAGTTGTGGGTCTGGTGTTGTCTGTATGAACATGTGAAGTGTCAGAGAGCTTCAACCTTCAATAAGTCAAAATTAAGTTTGCTATCGTTCAACTGGCTCACTTTCAGGCATTCTGTCGCCGAATTGTGGACTGCCTGCTGTGGTGGAGATTGATGGTGGTGGAGGTGGTGATGGATGGTGGTTGTTATAGCAGGAGAGAGAAAGGAGGTAGAAGAAGTGGGGTTGTGGTGGGACCCACTAAATATTATTGTTTTAATAAAAGCTTTAAATAAAATAAAAAACAAATGACCAATTTGCCCCTGAGAAAATGACAAAATACTAGGATTTAATTTGAGAAATATTATCTGATTTTATTTTTGGACCAAAATGGCAATAAAAGTGAAACCACAGAGACCCAGATGCAAAAGGTTTTAAATTTGGACTAAAGTGGCAAAAGTAACCAAACCACAGGGACCAAAATGGCAGTTTACTCTTTATTCTAATAACTATTTAATAATCATGTATTGTATGTGCTATATATCAGCTCCCCCTCCTATAAGGGGAGTGTGGGTGGTTACAAGTGATGGAATTCCATTACTCACAAATATCCAATCATGTTCCGTCATGTCAGCAACCACTATTCTATCACTCACAAGCATTTTTTAGTGGCGGTGGTCATCACTAGTGATGGGATTCCAACGTACAAGTATTAATACACAACGTACAAGTCATACACAAACAATCAATTTTTTACAACGCGTGATATGTTCAACGCGTTCTTTTTTTCACGAGTGATGGGAGTGGTGGCGGCGGTGTTCCAAAAAAAAAAACGAGTGATAGAATTCTATCACGCTCCCACCCCCACTCCCCAAACCATTGAAGAATTGGAAGATGATCATGATGTTCTCCGTCTTCCGTTCTCCGAACAAAACTACAACAAAGTCAAAGACTTCTTTTCAAAAGAAACGAATTATGAGAGGAGCATAACTCACAATAGTCATGAACATCCACTAATTCTTGTGGATGCACAATGCAATGACATTACAACAATGAATGAGGATGACACATTATGCAATGCATGTTTGGTATCAATCATTGAGAACATGACGTTTTACAAGTGCAAATTTACTGATCAGGGATGCAACTTTGTTCTCCATGATTGGTGCACTCGGTTGCCTGCCGAGTTACACGACTACGTAGGTCACCCACAACATACCCTTCTTCTCTTGACAAAAGCAGGCCGTGAGTTCTCTCGGTTCCAGTGTGATGCCTGCCTTAAACAGTGCAATGGATTTGCTTACTCGTGTGTCCAATGTAATTACAACATTCAGGTTCGGTGTGCCTTCATACCTAAAAAAATCACACATAAATCTCATCCAAATCACCTACTTTCAAGCAATTATGGGTATCGTAAATCTAGTGAAGACGACTATTGTCGTATGTGTTTGTCCGGTTTCAAGGAGCTCGATGAAATTTCATTCAGTTGCATACCATGTGAATTTCATCTACATGCTGGGTGTGCTTTGTTATTTCCCGAGACAATTAGGCATAGGTACGACAAGCACCCGCTGAGCCTAGCTTACTCCCCAATTGAAAACCATGAGGGCGATTATTTCTGTGAAGTTTGCGAGGAGGAACTTAATCCTAATGCTTCTTTCTATCATTGCCATGAATGTGTCCAGTCCATACATACAACTTGTGCTCCGTTAATACCTCAAAGCAAAGCAAACCATACCTTAATGGCAGCTTAAGGGTTCTTCGTAGCCATATAAAGAAGGGAGGCATTCATAAAACTGAATATCACCCGCACCCTCTTACATTATATATATCTATGGAACCCATTAAGTCTAACCACCATCAAAGTCAATATCCACCGTTGGATCATGCTGAGATGAAATCTCATCCGTTTAAACTAGCAAAAATAACCGCTCTAATGGAGGTTATTTGCAGTTTTCTGCTTGTGGTTTTGCTCCAGAAATTTAGGCCCATGATCTCCACTCCTCTTGCAAGTTTTCTCCTTATTTTTAGACCCATTATCTCCAAACCAACTGCTACAATCTTCCTAGAAATCTGGGTCGGTTGAGGTGATCTTATGCTATATAATGCACCTGCATGTAACAAGTTCAAATATATTCGATCAAACATAACTAAGTCGAACTTAAATTTGAATTATTAATTTTTCTTAATATTTTTATTTGGTTGTTTTTGTAGAGCTTTTGTCGAGGTGAAGCCGGTACTCTTTGTTGAGGATGACACAGACACCGAGCAAGTTGTTAATGATCATGATATGTCTGACCTAAAACATGCAGTGAATCCATTTGATTCATGCTTTCAACCAGAAAAATGGCATGATGAATGTCTTCAGAAATGTGTTGTTCAGGGCAGAATATGTGCAGCCATCTTATCCATTACTACTTAAATTGCCGACAAGATCTGTTCTAGTGTTGGCGATAATCTAATTGTCACCGCTGAGAAGAAATTAGAACAAATTGCAAAATTTTGCTTGTATCGTCTTGATAAAGTCCTTTCACAAAACTACTTCTCTTGGGATGATGTGTAATGGTTAGTTTCTTTTACCACATAGAAAGATGTATATGCATCATGCATGACACATGTACACACACATAATATGTGTGTCTCATAATATGTTGCGTTATAATCGGATGTAATTCTTATCCATCTCTCTTTTGATTTGCAGAATCTGAGAATTTACTTTCCTGCAAGTTCCAACATCTCTCATAAACATTATCACTCATCATCCAAAGCAAATTTGATGAATTTAGCGAAAAGACCAAAAAGGTGAAGACCTGTGAGGAACCCGTTTTCAACATTGTGCATGTGATCAGCGCCGGTAGCTCTGCTACATCCATGGATGATATTGTCACACCCCAACCGATGGCGGAAACATCGGGGCGTGGCACTGAGCGAAACAGATTGTCCAGAAGTTTCCATAACAACTATATTTACCAAATATTTAAAGCAACACGTCCCATACCATGTCATAAATGATAATACAATTATTACAGAAAAGATCTAGTCAAATTGTTCTGTTCCGACAACTCAGATTCTTATTACAGACAATTGTTTATTGTTGACCTAGGTCTTTCCTAGCCTCGATTTCACAGCACAGAAAGCAAATAAGCATCCTAAGCACCTGTCACATACGTTAAAGTAAAAGTCAATACACATAGTGTAAAGGTAAGCATACAAGTTTGATAATAGCATATAGAGTTCAAAAGCGTTACGCATAACCAGCACGTACACAGAGTGAAATGAGGCATGTTAGTTATCGACATGAACCTATCGATACCAATGACTGCGGGTTGACTGCCCAAGGCAGTTCACGATACATAGTCACCACTGTGAGCCATGTAGGTAATTGTCCTTAACAACCCCCGAGTGAACGGGTGCTGAGTCCAAACTAATAGTACTATCGTTGCTAAGGCAGGTAGACAGCATTCCATGTGTAAACATAACAAACAAGCATTCATTTAGTCACGTATACATGCGATAACAGTTAGCGTTTAAAGTATTGCGTAGCGTTTAAAGTATTGCGTAGTGTGTTCGATGTGTTCGAGTATACTCACAGCGGTTGAGGGATTGAAGGGAGCGCTAGAGAGTAGGGTTAGCCTGAAAAGATTGATAGTATAATGATAAGCGTCGCGTAAAACGGAACAAGTGATAGTTGGGTCGATCAGTAGTTCGATCGGATGGTAGTCCGATCGGATGGCCGATCGTGCGAGTGACAATCCGTTCAGACGGTCGTCCGGTCGGACGACCGTTCGAGTGGATTGTTTCTTCCTTTGAGAAGGATGTGTTTGTGTATGATGGCTTGACTTTTGAAGTTTTCGTTGTAGCATTTTGAAAACATAGAAGTATCACTACCTTTTAGGTCGTTCGATCGGACGGCAACCCGATTGGTTGGGCACTTCAGTGAGAACAAGTTCACAGCAGGTTGTCGCTCGATCGGACGGTTGTTCGATCGGGTGGCATCCTTTATGCATTGAACATGTTGAAAATTGTTTAAGTGTGGAAGTTTAAATGTCTCATGATTCGAATGGCAATTCGATCGGATGGTAGTCCGATCAGACAACAATTCATTCAACATTCAGACTTAAATGTTGGCAAAATGGTTAAGTGTGGGACCCAAGGTGCAAGTCGTTCGGATTGGCCAGTCGTTCGGGTTGGCTATTCGATCGGAAAGCAGTCCGATCGGACGGTACTCCGTCCTGGTCGACCTGTTCGTCTTACACTTGGTTGTTTTAATAGTTTGTCGTTTTATCGAGACGTTTTGATAACATGTTAAGCAACAGAAACCTCATCAATACTTGGTACCCCTGATCGGACAGGAATCACCCAAATCCGGTCAGTTAACGGTTCGAGACGGTGTTCTATGTTTAACCCGAAATCGGTAGTCTCGTGGATAGAACCCAGATCTTGAGCCAACACAACCACAAGGATGAGTAGTAAGTCGGCACAAACTCCGATTCCATCGGTTTTGAATGCATTGAGTGTAAAAGAGTTGAAAGAAAGTGGGAAAACCATCTTTCAATCTTTCTCATTGTGAATATGTCTAGATCTATGAAAGATCTTTGTTTGTTTATTTGGAAATCGGTTAGATCTAAGTTGTTCTTGGTGGATTGAGACCAAAACATGAAGTTCTTCAAGAACACATGATGACGTCATCCTAGAACACCTTGAATCTTGATGATTTCACGGTTAAAAGTTAAGATTCAAAAGATAGAAAGGTGTAGGAGTGCGTGTAGATTAAGGAAGTACAAGATTTAGGACGAGATCTTACCGGAATTGCGAGAAATCGGAGAAAAACCATGGTTTAAGCGCTGGTCGGACGTCAGTTGCCAAAAGTAGAAAGAATGAAAGTGACAAGGGGTATTTATAGGGTTACCCAAAGTGGAAAGGGGCTGGTCGATCGGTTAGGTAGCTCGATCGAACAGCTTGTCCGATCGGACGACAGTCCGATCGAACGGCTGGCCGCCTGGTCGATCAATCACCTCGTTTGAGTGTTCGGTGCGACGAGTTTTGCCGTTTCAACTGCGATTGCGAGCGTTTCGATGCGATAGAGTTTCCTAGTCAAATTACTTTTAATCCCAACTACTATATCAACATACAAGCATCCTTACTTCGTATCCGTTTAGTGTTTGCGATTCGATTGCGTTTCGATTGATTTCCACACATAATCATAAATAAACATGCACAAGTAACACATAAGGCACACACACACGTATAACGATAACCAAAATGTGTAATTCGAGTTGCGTGTGCGATTGCGATAGCGATAAATCGATTAATCAAGCGATAAATAGCGATTACTAGGCGATTATTAATAGATACTCCACATAATACAACTAAAGCGAAAACAAAATAGACTAACTACAAATCAAAGAAGTCAAAACAGGAATTGAGCAAGGGGAGACAGATAGCAATTAGCAATCTTTTCTTCCTTTGACTTCAATCTTGACTTTGACTTTGACTTCCGAAACACGGGGTGTTACATGTCACACCCCCAAAATCCACCATGCGGGGTATCACCGCTTGAAGGAGTGACATGACCAGGATCGAGGCACCAATCATATTGAACAACACAATTATGTAAATAAAACTAACCACAATACGATTGGTGACCAAAAGGAAGTAAACCGACTTTAGGTTAACAGCGGAAGCATAAAACGTAAGTTCAAAACATAGGTTCACAGTTCATAAGTTTTAAGAACCAAACATAAGTTCCATAAGTTTATAAAGTTTAATTAATAAGCATGGGACATGACAGTCCGCATCCCACAACAACCTCCTCCTCGTGCAAACTCCATAAGCATCTAGCGACCTGTAAGGCATGTAACAACGAGTCAACAACAAAGTTGAGTGAGTTCACGTTTGGTTGTTTAGTTTTAAGTTGTTTCTGAAAAACGTGGTTTGACTTTCGTTGGCTTATTTGCCGTGGGGGTTACCCCGTAGTTGAAAGTATGTTTAACCAGTTCCTTTTCATTACCCAAACCATATCCATAATAAGTGGGGGCTTCCCCATGTAAACTACTAGACTGTATGATATCGACTACTACGAACAATAGTTGTGCCCTACATCAGTGTCTATCATCACTGACAGTTTGCCATAGTCCATTAGTACACGCACATTCGGACGACACGGTGTGAGGTTTGTTAAACCTAATAGCGCTATTAACTAATGACCCGCTCGCCATCGGCCTCGGCGATTAAGTCGATATATAATGAGGGACTTAATGATAGAGTTTTGTCTAGTAAGTTTTAAGGGTGCTGTCCTACCCAAGGAAGACGAACGTACGTACGTATTCTACCCAAGGCGAATATGCAGGATTAATATTGGCATCCTACCCAAGGAGGATGGCCGTACATATCCAACCTAAGTAGGATATGTAGATTCCGTTTTAATTCTTTAACCCGTTCCCAAACCACCGGGAATCCCATGCCTTAGAAAGTGTGTGAACTCACCTCGGTTGCTCGGTTTAACTCTCAAAAATAGCTAACAGTCAAGGTCGGTCAATCACGTCCTAATATGATTACCACTTAGTTTATTAGTGACTTCAAACAAGCACAAAGTTCCTACACGTATCTATCACATAACATGCATCACTTTAATAGTTCACGCTCATATAAACATTCCACATATAGCTACTCAAGAACAAGCATACGATATTGCACATAACACTTTTATTGACATATAACATGTTAGATCGTTCACAGATAACATATCCGACATTTAGACACGCAAATTACTACTAATGTCATTTCAACTTAAATATCCAAAACTGGGCTGTTTTCGAGCATTTTAATAAAATAGTTAACTTATTTCAAAAATTCCCAAATTTTTACAGAATATCTTAAATGATCCAAATATTATTGTGTAAAAATATCGAGGTCCAGTTCATTACCAATATTTTATAAAAAATCATTTTCCAGACTGAAATCAGATTTACCTTTTTCTGACTGCAGTCCATGGAATAATTTATTTAAAATTCATCGAGAGTCGGATTTACGAAATTCCAGTGAGAGAATTACAAATACATCGGTGGTCATCTACAGTACAAATTTCATGATCTAACTCTACATAGAATTCAAGTTATGACAGAAAACAGAACACATATTTTCAGCAGCAAAAATGCAGCTCTAGCTGCTGTTACAAAATGACACTTTAAAAATAGTAAACGGAGTCCAAAAATTATGATTCCAGTGCCATTAGAACCGTATTTCATAATACATAACTCTAGACTTCAGAAAATACATTTTTCGTTAAGTTACAGTCCTGTTACAGCCAACTGAAGTTGGCTGTGATCACCAAACAGCCTACTGTTTCAGCTTTTAACTTTCTAACTTGTGTTCGATTGATTCCGTTAACATGTTTAGTGATCACAACAACATCAAACATCAATATTAACCAGCAAATCATCAGGAAATCAACAAGAATCATAACAACATCATATTAACATCACTTCATCACTAGACTAGTTTATGTTCAAGACTTGTTTAAGGTTCTTTAGAGTTTCTTGATTCTTTACCATTCTTTTCATTATTAACCAACAAAATCATGAACAAGATGAAGATCTAAGGCACTTACTACTAGCACAAAGCTAGGGGAGTTTCAAGTGTAGAAAAGTGGTGGTTAAAGAAGATGGGAGAGGTCCTTGAGCTTCCGAACACACCAAGCTTGTTTGTATGATCACTAACAGCTTTTGATGCCCTTGGAATGTTTGAAGAAGCTTGGATGATGGTGGTGGTGGTTATGGTGGCTCACGGCCGATCAAGAGAAGAGAGGGAGGGAGAAGTTTGAGTGTGGAATGTGTTGAATGAGAGATGGTTATGTCTTGAGGTCCTTAAGTAATTATCCTCCAACACTTGAATACCCTATGTGTAATGTGTTTCAATGGAGCCAACACAATCAACTAAACAATTCAAAAAAATCATGGGTGTCCTTCTATGTCTCCTAACCGATTTGGGGGAGGGGTTTGGTTTAGTTGGGTTTCAAATGGATGGTTACAAGTTTGGTTAGAAACCACGTGTTTTAGTTAGTGTCTTATGTGTGCTATTAATTATATAGTGTGTTAGGGTGTTCGGGGATCCTAACTAGCTCAGAAAAATAAGAACAATGTGTTTGACAATATTTTTGTGTTCCGGGTAAAGTCCGGTTGTTCGGTTCGGTGTTGTTCCGTTAAAGTGCTTAATTAATCAGTAAAGTGTCCTACATATATATTTTTGTAACGTTTTTAATTTTCAACACTCAGGAAAGCATACCGGACTATTTAATGACTTTTCTGTACACTACTAGTATGTTAACAAACACATGTAAGTATAACACAGAAATCAGAAAGCAGTTTAATGATTCAGCACAGTCATCAAGCACTTTATTTATCATTAATAAATTGTACGGATACAAGGAATTATGAGGGTTGTCACATTACAGCCTCCCCTAGTTGAGGGAATTTCGTCCCGAAATTAGGCTGAAGCCGTAACAAACAACTGCGGGTACTTCGCCTTCATGTCGCTTTCGAGTTCCCAAGTGAACTATGCGCCTCCTTTGCCTTCCCATCGGACTTTCACAATAGGAATGCGCGAGCGTCTGAGCTGCTTGGTTTGGCGATCCATGATTTCGACAGGCTTCTCCACGAAGTGTAGTGTTTTGTTTACTTGGAGGTCATCAAGAGGTACAATTAAGTCATGCTCAGCCAGACACTTTCGGAGGTTTGACACATGGAAAGTCGGGTGGATGTTACTAAGTTCCTCCGGTAGTTCGAGTCTGTAGGCGACTTTTCCGATCCTTTCCAGAATCTTAAAAGGTCCAACATATCGAGGCGCTAGTTTCCCTTTCTTGCCAAATCTGACCACACCCTTCCAAGGTGATACCTTTAGGAGTACGTAGTCGCCAACCTCAAATTCAAGGGGCTTGCGTCGTCTATCGGCGTAACTTTTCTGTCGACTTCGAGCTTTCAACAAGTTGTCTCGAATTTGGAGAACTTTGTCAGTCGTTTCTTGCAATAGCTCAGGACCGGTTAATTGTGAGTGACCGATCTCATGCCATACAATAGGCGATCGACATTTTCTTCCGTATAAAGCCTCAAATGGTGCCATTTGAATGCTGGTATGATAGCTGTTGTTGTACGAGAATTCGACTAACGGCAGGTATGCATCCCAATTACCACCGAAATCTATGACACACGAACGGAGCATGTCTTCAAGAGTACGGATCGTTCTTTCAGTCTGACCGTCAGTTTGAGGGTGGAATGCCGTACTCAGATTAAGCGTAGTACCGAGAGCCGCTTGAAACATTTCCCACAGTCGCGAGGTAAACCGAGCATCACGGTCAGAGATGATGTCGCGAGGCGTCCCATGATTACAAAAGATCTCATTGGTGTAGATTCGGGCTAATCGTTCTACCTTGTAGTTTTCCTGTATTGGCAAAAAGTGAGCTGATTTGGTCAAACGGTCAACAATAACCCAGATGCTGTCGTGACCTGATGACGTGTGCGGAAGCTTTGTTATGAAGTCCATGGCAATACTTTCCCACTTCCACATAGGGATCGGCGGTTGTTCGAGTAAGCCAGAGGGTCTTTGGTGTTCAGCCTTGACCTTTGCACAAATCAGGCACTTTCCGACGTAGAGAGCAATATCCCTTTTCATGCCCTGGTGCTGGTCGGTGGTAAGACTGTTGCTGAGCCGGTACGGCTTGAAGTGGAGCAGCAGTGGTAGTGACAGCACAGTTCTTGTTGCTGGAGCTGCTGTTGTTGTTCTTCTTCTTGCGGCGTGAGGACTTCGATGATTGAGCGGCGGCGGTTTCAGCGGTTGGTATGGTGGTGACTTGATGCAGGTACTTCGAAGTTTTATCCCAAAAACCAGCTTTTACTCGCTTGTCGTTGATTTCGGCGGCAAGCAAGTAAGTCTCTTCGGCCGTTGCTGTCTTTGCGGCATGCACAAAATCCGCAACACAGTCGGGTAGAGCTCGGATGTACTTTTTGATTTCCATGTCGGGCGTCTTCACTTGATCGGGATAGATGATGCTGAGCTGCTTAAAGCGAGCAGTCAGGGCAGCGTTGTCACCTTCCTTCTGCTTGATGTGCCAGAACTCGTCCTCTAGCTTCTGGCGCTCATGGGGAGGGCAGAACTCTTCGAGCATAAGGTTCTTCAACTCATCCCATGGCAGACCGTAAGCTGCATCATTTCCGCGCTTGATCCTTTCGGTCGTCCACCAGTCTAGTGCGCGGGACTGGAAGACGCTGGTCGCGTTCACTGTGCGGAGATTATCAGAACATCCGCTCTATCGCAGAGTGACTTCGATCGAGTCAAACCATTGAAACAAAGCCGTAGGGCCTTCTTCTCCGGTGAACTCTTTCGGTCCACATGCCTTAAACTATTTGAAGCTGAAAGCAGCTTTGGGAGTCTCAGTTCTGGATTCCTAAGACGATTTGCTCATGTTTTCGTACAGTTCACTGACGACTTGGGGTACAACCTTTGCCATCTGCTTAGTAATCATGGCAGCAAGGTGTTTGTCTGCTTGCTTTCGACGAGCATCACGGGTAGCTCGAGATCCAGATGACGACATTGTCTGCAACAGACATCGCCACAGGACTCAACACAATATAATCGAATCTCACCTCACAATCCTAATACCACTAAAGCTCAGTGACACGCATAATCACGTAAACATATAGGCACATTATCATAGATTCACATAAGCACAGAAGCACATAGGTATGTAAGGCACAGAAACACATAAGCACGTAGGGCACAGAAGCACAGAAGCACATACGCATGTAATCACAAAGGTAGTCAGAATACAGAAACCTATCATTCAAAGTCTGCGAGTGTTCGAGAATAGCGATCGTGAATAACTTATCGAGTAGTATAGCATAAGCGTATAATAGTATGGCAAACAATATGGCGTAAAGTCGTTCCCTCATGTGATAGCGATTTGTCAGCATTTTGAGATAGATAAGCAATGCGGGTCGTGCGTGTCGATCGAAGTGAAAGCAAAGAATCGAATAAGTCTCCAAAATTAAACACATAAACAGGTAAACACAAATACAAACACATAAAATCGACGAATCATCAGAAGCATACATACTACCACATATTTTCATAAACATAGAAGCATATAGTTACATAAGCACATAGCACATAGGCACATAAGCACATAGGCACATAAACACATAAGCACATAGCCACCTTCTCATGATTATGCGTGTTCCTTTATCATTTAAGAGGTAGTCAGAATACAGAAACCTATTATTCAAAGTCTGCGAGTGTTCGAATGTAGCGTGGTATAAGCGTATATCGTAGTATAAAGTCGCCCATAATTCGAAGATTTATTAACGTTGTGTAGTGTGTTGTGTGATCAGCAGAAGCAAAAGGCGTTAGATCGAGTCCAATAATACCCCAAAACGCTAACAAATAATCATAAACCACATAATTCACATAAAATCGACGAATCATCAGAGTCAGTAGTTGCGGCTCAAAATCGAAACACATAAAATTCGAGAAATAGATCGTCTGCGGCTAGTAGACTTCGACTACCCAAAGTGGTCCGGCTATTCACAAGGATCCGTTGTGCACTTTTAACCTTCAGGACTGTGCCTTTGCCTCGATTCTTGGGCATTTGGCACGCATCCCGTTAGTCATGTCGTGACTTTAGGTCGTTGGAGTCCGTCGAGACTTTGGTGAGAGTTTTGTATAAAAGCGGAACAAGTCGTCAAGGTTAGGCTTTCACCCCTGACTTAACAACTTCGTCCCTTTTTTTGATAAAATAGAGGAGATTATTCATCAAAATAGGGGTTTCACCCCTAGTTTGGTATAATTCCCCCGTTGAACAAGCGTTCTTGTTGAAAAAGAAGGAAGAGATCATTGATAAGTTGACAAAACAGCATTGATCAAGCAGTTTAGTCGAGAGTTTGCGGTTTTCACACCTAATCTCGACTTTATCGCCCTTTTATAGTTGAAAATTTGAGTGTAGTGAAAGTGTAGCATAAGTGAGAATAGCGAGAAGTAAGCTCGTTCATAACCCCTACTGGGCATGCACAAGTTGGTCTGTTGGTTCTTAACTATAGTCTAGGTATCTAAGACTTCGACCCGGACTAGGTCGAGCCTTGCCTAATTCCCTATAGTTATGGCTCTGATACCAATCTGTCACACCCCAACCGATGGCGGAATCATCGGGGCATGGCACTGAGCGAAACAGATTCCAGAAGTTTCCATAACAATTATCAATACTATTCAATTTAAATAATACGTCCCATACCGTATCTCAAACAGTAAAATAATTATTACAGACATAAATCCAGGCAAATATTCTGTTTCGACAACTCAGATTTAAAATAGTCAGCAATTGTTTATCTGCTTCTAGAGACCCTTAGTTTGACCACTACAGACAACTATTTGTTGGGCTCTAAAGCTTTATTCTAGCTTCAAATTCCTACCAAGTGTGCATCCTAAGCACCTGTCACATACGTTAAAATAAAGTCAATACATAAAATGAAAAGGTGAGCATACAAGTTTGATAATAGCATATAGAGTTTGAATTCGTTTACGCATAACCAACATGTACACATAGTGAAATGAAGCACGTTAGTTATCGACATAGATCCATCGATACCAATAACTGCGGGTTGACTGCCCGAGGCAGTTCGCAATACATGATTACCACCATAATCCATGCAAGTAATGGTCCTTAACAACCCCCGTGTGAACGGGTGCTGAGTCCAAACTATAGTACTATCGTTGCTAAGGTAGGTAGACAGCATTCCATGTGTAAACATAACAAACAAGCATTCATGAGCCACGTATAACATGCATTAACGGTTAGCGTTCAAATAGTATTGAGTAGTGTGATCGTTGTAGTTTGAATATTCGTAACGTATGTAACACCCAAAAGTGCGTAAAGCAAAAAGGGATCGAGTATACTCACATCGGTTAATGGATTGAAGGGAGCGCTTAGCGAGTAAGGTTAGCCTGAATAGATTTGATAGCATAACGATAAGTGACATGCAAAACGATACAAAGTGCCGATGGATCAGATGGTAGTTCGTTCGGATGGTAATCCGAGCGGACAGCAATCCGTGTGGATGACAATCCGTTCGGATGGTCATCCGGTCGGACAGCTTGTCCGGTCGGATGACGATTCGAGTGGATTGTTTCTTCCTATAAGAAGAATGTGTTTGTGTATGATGGCTTTACTTTTGAAGTTTTCGTTGTAGTATTTTGAAAGCATTGAAGTATCTCTATCCATCAAGTCGTTCGATCGGATGGTGGGTCGTGCGGATGACAATCCGTTCGGAAGGTCATCCGGTCGGACGGTGGTCCGGTCGGACGGAAACTTAGTGGTGAGATTACTTAGTGAAGACAAGTTCTAAACAGAAGTGTCACTCGATCGGATGTCCATCTGATCGGGTGGCAACCCTGTTAATGAACACGTTGAAAATTGTTTAAGTCTTTAAAGTCTTAGTATCTCCTGATCCGAAGAGTAATCCAGTCAGATGGTCGTCCGATCAGATTGCAATTCGTTCAATACTCAAACTTCAATTAAGGTTGTTTAAAGGTGGGACCCAAGTGTGATCCGTTCGGGTGGCAATGCGTTCGGATGACCTATCCGATCGGATAGCAATCCGGTCGAACTGCAATCTGTTCCGATTGTTCCGTTCGTCTTACACTTGGTCGTTTTGATGGTTTGTCGTTATTTCGAGACGTCTTGACAACGTGTTAACCAACAGAACTCCCATTTTGACCCAGATGACTAAGCCGACCAGGAATCACCCTAGCTCGGTCAGTTACCGGCTCTAGACGGTTGTTTTTGTTTAACCCGAAGTCGGTGGTCTCGTGGGCGGAATCCAGATCTGAACCAGTACAACACTAAGGGTGAGTAGGGGACTAGATCAGAACCCGATTCTACCGGTTTTGAGTGTTTTGAGTGTAAAAGAGTTGAAAGAAAGTTAGAAACCATCTTTCAATCCTTTTTCACCACTCTTGTGTCGAGATCTTTACAAGATCTTTGTGTATTCGGGTGGAAATCGGTTAGATCTCAGTTGTTCTTGGTGGATTGAGGTCAAAGCATGAAGTTCTTGAAGAACACATGATGACATCATCCTAGAACACCCGAAATCTAGTGATTTCATGGTTGAAAGTTAAGATTTAAAAGATAGAAGGGTGTAGGAGTGCGTGTAGGTCAATAAAGTACGAGATTTAGGGCGAGATCTTACCTTGATCGAGAGAAATCGAAGAAAAGGTGGGGAGCACGAGTTGTTCGGACAGAGGGTTTCCAAAAGTGGAAAGAATGACAATGACAGGGGTATTTATAGGATTCCAAAAGAGGAAAGGGCTATCCGATCGGATGACACACCGCCCGGATGACTATCCGGTCGGATAACACCCTGGTCGGATGGCACTTGACCTGTGACCAAAAGGGCTATCCGGCCGGATGGCTATCCGGTCGGATGGCGCTTGGTTCAAGTGTTTGACGCGACGATTTTTGCTGAGTCGGTTTCGATTGCGGACGATTCGACACGATAGGGTTTCCTAGTTAAATTACTTTCAGTCCCAACTAATTCATACCGAGCACTACCCCTTCTCCACTAATTATCGTAGTTCGATTGTGATTCGTGTTCGGGTTCGATTTCGAGTTTCGATTGAGTTCGATTGCATTTCGATTGATTATCACAACACATCATAAATAAACATGCACAAGTAACACATAAAGCACACACGCGTATAAAAATAACCAACAAGTATAGATCGAGTTGCGATTCGGTGACGATTTGATTAGCATAGCTTGATTATTAGTTGATTAACTTTATCGCATTGTTACTTCCTATAGTTCACAGTCGTAGGTAGTTTGAATACTACGTCGATGGCTTGTATTTAACAACACTTACTCCACATAATACAAATAAAATAAAGAAATTTCTACAAGTCAAATCCGTATAACCGGTCGTTGACTTTGATCTTGACTTGACTTTGACTTGTGAAAACACGGGGTGTTACAGCCTCCCCTTGTTTAGGGAATTTCGTCCCGAAATTAGGCTGAAAGTTGTACAACGCCGTGATTCATGTTTGAGAACTTTCTCTTTCTAGACTTTCTCTTCGAACAACTGCGGGTACTTCGCCTTCATGTCGCTTTCGAGTACCCAAGTGAACTCTGCGCCTCGTTTGCCTTCCCATCGGACTTTCACGATAGGAATGCGAGAGCGTCTGAGTTGCTAGGTTTGGCGATCCATGATTTCGACAGGCTTCTCCACGAAGTGTAATGTTTCGTTCACTTGTAGATCATCTAGAGAAACATGTAAGTCGTGGTCGGCTAGGCACTTTCGGAGGTTTGACACGTGGAAAGTTGGGTGGACATTACTAAGTTCCTCCGGTAGTTCGAGTCTGTAGGCGACTTTTCAGATCCTTTCCAGAATCTTAAAAGGTCCAACATATCGAGGCGCGAGCTTTCCCTTCTTGCCAAATCGGACCACACCCTTCCAAGGTGATACCTTTAGGAGTACGTAGTCACCAACGTCAAATTCAAGGGGCTTGCGTTTCTTATCGGCGTAACTTTTCTGTCGGTTCCGAGCTTTCACCAGGTTGTCTCGAATTTGGAAAATTTTGTCTGTCATTTCTTGTAATAGCTCAGGAATGGTTAATTGCGAATGACCGATCTCGTGCCACACAATAGGCGATCGACATCTTCTTCTTCCATATAATGCCTCGAATGGTGCCATTTGGATGCTAGAATGATAGCTGTTGTTATACTAGAATTCGACTAATGGCAGGTATTTGTCCCAATTACCACCGAAGTCTATGACACACGAACGGAGCATGTCTTCAAGAGTACGAATCGTTCTTTCAGTCTGACTGTGTTTGGGGGTGGAAAGCGGTACTTAGATTAAGCGATGTACCGAGTGCCGTTTGAAACGTTTCCCACAGTCGCGAAGTAAACCGAGCGTCACGATCAGAGATGATGTCACGAGGCGTCCCATGATTACAAATGATCTCGTCGGTGTAGATTCGGGCTAATCGTTCTACCTTGTAGTCTTCCCGTATTGGCAAAAAGTGAGCTGATTTTGTGAAGCGGTCGACCACAACCCAAATGCTGTCGTGACCTGATGACGTGTGCGGTAGCTTGGTTATAAAGTCCATAGCTATACTTTCCCACTTCCATATGGGAATTGGTGGTTGTTCGAGTAAGCCAGAGGGTCTTTGATGTTCAGCCTTGACTTTAGCACAAGTTAGGCATTTTCCGACGTAGAGAGCGATATCCCTTTTCATACCCGGCCACCAGTACTTATAACGAAGGTCCTGGTACATCTTATCGGCACCGGGATGAACAGAATATCGGGATTTGTGGGCTTCGTCCATCAAGATCTGTCGCAAATTGGTTCGTTTGGGAATCCAAATTCGGTCCAGAAAGTGGAATATTCCATTCGATTTGCTCACAAGTTGGGCTCCATCGTGGTAGATTCTTTCTTTCTTCAGGGTGCGTTTGTTAAAACACGCGTGTTGGGCGTCGCGGATGAGGGTTTCGAGATTGTGTTGGGCTTGGACGTTACGAGTGCTAAGCAGGTAGCTCCGTCTGTTAAGTGCGTCGGCAACAACATTTGCCTTGCCTGGGTGATAATGGATCTCACAGTCGTAATCGTTGAGAAGTTCTATCCATCGGCATTGACGCATATTAAGTTCCTTCTGATTAAAGATGTGTTGTAGGCTCCTATGATCGGTGAAGATCGTACACTTGGTACCATACAGGTAGTGTCGCCAAATCTTTAATGCAAAAACAACTGCGCCTAGCTCGAGATCATGGGTTGTATAGTTCTTCTCGTGGACTTTGAGCTGACGAGATGCGTAAGCTATGACCTTGTCCCGTTGCATGAGGACACAACCAAGACCAAGGTTGGAAGCATCACAATAGACAATGAAATCATTGTTTCCGTCGGGCAATGTGAGAACAGGAGCGTTGCAAAGCATGTGCTTGAGGGTTCGAAAGGCAGACTCTTGTTCAGTTTTCCAAACAAAAGGCTTGTCTTTATGTGTGTGAGAGGTAAGTGGCACAGCGATCTTTGAGAATCCCTCGATAAATCGTCGATAATAGCCCGCTAGTCCGAGAAAAGAGCGGACTTCAGACGGGTTCTTAGGCGTAACCCAGCTCTTGACAGCTTCAATCTTCGCAGGATCGACCTGCCTTGACTATTAACAATGTGACCCAGAAACTGAACTTCCTCCAACTAGAATTCGCACTTGGAGAACTTGGCATAGAGTTGGTTCCCCTGGAGTAACTCGAGAACCAAACGTAGATGCTGCGCGTGTTCGGCTTTCGACTTGGAATAGATCAAGACATCATCGATGAATACGATGACGAAACGGTCGAGATACGGTTTACACACGCGATTCATCAGATCCATGAAAACCGCTGGTGCGTTGGTTAAACCAAAAGGCATGACAACGAATTCGTAATGGCCGTAACGAGTGCGAAACGCAGTTTTGGGTATATCCTCCTCTTGAATATGTAGCTCGTGATATCCTGAACGTAGATCGATCTTTGAGAAACACGTAGCGCCTTATAGTTGATCAAACAAATCGTCGATGTGAGGTAGCGTCACACCCCCAAAATCCACCATGCGGAGCATCACCGCTTGGAGGCGTGACATGACCAGGATCGAGCCACCAATCATATTGAACAATGAAATTAAGTAAGTAAGACCAACCACAATACAATTGGTGACCATAAGACAGTAACCAATTTTAAGTTAACAGCGGAAGCATAAAACGTAAGTTCAAAACATAAGTTTGTAGTTCATAAGTTTAAAGACCCCAAACATAAGTTTCATAAGTTCATAACGTTTATTTAATAAGTAGGGGACATATTAGTTCGCATTCCACAACGACCACCTCCATGTGCAAGCTCCATAGCATCTAGCGACCTGCAAAGCATGTAGCAACGAGTCAACAACAAAGTTGAGTGAGTTCACGGTTGGTTGTCCATTTTAGAGTTGTTTCCAAAAAACGTAGTTTAATCTTAATCAGCTATCTAGCCGTGGGGGTCACCCCATAGTTCAAAAAACGTTTATTAGTTAACCATCCCATGTTAACCTTCCCTGGCTATTCAGCCCGGCACTCCGGCCGTGGGGAGCTACCCCATTTTTTTAAACTACCAGACTCGTTTATCATATCGACTACTAACAAAAATTCAATTGTGCCCTAGCGTCGGTGTCTATCATCACCGACGTGCCATAGTCCATTAGTACACGCCCGTCCGACTGGCACGGTGTGAGGTTTGTTAAACCTAATAGCGCTATTAACTAATGACCCGCTCGCCATAGCCTCGGCGATTAAGTCGATACAAAAAGGGAGGGACTTCGCTGATAGAGTTCTAGTCCAGTAAGTCTAATACGTCCCAATAGGACGAGGAATTTACATTCCTGAACACGTCTCAAGGACGAGGAATTCACATTCCTGAACGCGCCCCAAAGGACGAGGAATCCCTATTCCTGTACCCATTCCCATTCCCACCGGGAATTTGCCATGCTTTGTAGAAAAGTGTGAACTCACCTCGGTTGCTCGGTTTGACTCTCACAAATAGCTAACAATCAAGGTTGGTCAATCACGTCCTAGTATGATTACCAGGTAGTCATTTAGTGGTTTCAAATAGAGCACAAAGTTCCTACCCGTATCTATCACATAACATGCATCACTTTAACGGTTTATGCCCATATAAGTTTCCTATCCATTCCCCACTCATAAACAAACATACGATAATTCACATAACACATATAACACGTTATATCATTCACAGATAACCTACCCGACATTTAGACATGCAAATTACAACTTATGTCATTTCAGCATTAATATTCAAAACCGGGCTGTTTTCGGACATTTTAATAAAATAGTTAACTTATTCCAAAAATTCCCAAATTTTTACAGAATGTCTTAAACGATCCAAATATTATTGTGTAAAAATATCGGGGTCCAGTTCATTACCAATATTTTATAAAAATTCATTTTCCGGACTGAAATCAGATTTATCTTTTTCTGACCTCAGTCCACGGAATAATTTATTTAAAATTTATCGAGAGTCCGATTTATGAAATTCTAGTGAGAGAATTACAAATACATCGGTGGTCATCTACAGTACAAGTTTCATGATCTAACTCTACACAGAACTCAAGTTATGACAGAAAACAAAACGCATATTTTCAGCAGAAAAATGCAGCTCTAGCTGCTGTTACAAAATGACACTTTAAAAATAGTAAACGAAGTCCAAAAATTACGATTCCGGTGCCATTAGAACCGTATTTCATAATAACACGTTATAGACTCAAAATATCAGTTTTTCGTTGAGTTATGACCTGTTTACAGCCAACTGAAGTTGGCTGTAAAAGCTTGGACAGATTCTGTTTTCAGCCTTTAGCTTTCTAATTCGTGTTCGATTGATTCCGTTAACATGTTTAGTGATCACAACATCATCGAACATCAATATTAACCAGTAAATCATCAGAAAATCAATCAAGAATCATAACAACATCATTCTAACATCATTTCATCACTAGACTAGTTTATGTTCAAGACTTGTTTAAGGTTCTTTAGAGTTTCATGGATTCTCATCATCAAATAACTATTAACCACTTAAATAGCATGAAAAATGAACGGATCTAAGTTCTTACCACTAGCTCAAGGCTAGGGGAGTTCGAGTGTAGGAAAGTGATGGTTAATAGCGAATGGAGAAGGTCCTTCCACTTCCGAGAGCACCAAGTTTCGTTGTATGACCCGTAGCACCTTTGTATGTAAGTAGAATGATTGAGTGGAAGGTTGATGGTGGTGTTATGGTGGAGGGGAGATGGCAGCCGAATACAAGGAAGAGGGAGAGAGCAAGTGTTGTTTGATGTTTAAGTTGGTGAATGAAATGTGTAACTCTTGTGTCTATTTAATAACCAAGTTCATCTTTACCCAAAGTGTATTATGTTCTTTTGTCCACCAACATCTTCCAATATAAAAATGAAAAGAATTCATGGGGTGTGTCCCCATGTAACCGGTTCCAAGAGGGGAGGGGGGGTATGGGGTTGGGTGGTGATGAACTAGTTACACTTTAGTTAGAATTCAAATGATATAGTTAGTGTATTAGTGTGTTATATAATATAAGGTGTGTTAGGGTGTTCGGGGACCCTAACTAGCTCAGAAAAATATAAACAATGTGTTTGTCAATATTTTTATGTTCCGGGTAAAGTCCGGTTGTTCGGTTTGACATTGTTTTGTTAAAGTGCTTAATTAATCCGTAAAGTGTTCTACATATATATTTTTGCAACATTTTTAATTTTTAACACTCAGGAAGGCATACCGGACTATTTAGTAACTTTTCTGTATACTACTAGCATGTTAACAAGTACATGTAAGTATAACACAGTAATCAGAGAGCAGTTAAATGATTCAGCATAGTCATCAAGCACTTTAATTAACATTAATAGATTGTACGGTTACATGAAATTTGAGGGTTGTCACAGGTAGGGGATAGCGGTTCTTGATAGTTAACTTATTCAATTCCCGATAGTCGATGCACATCCTAAACGACCCATCCTTCTTTTTGACGAAAAGGACTGGCGTGCCCCAAGGAGAGGTGCTCGGGCGAATGAAGCCTTTCTCAAGCAATTCCTGGAGTTGACTTGAGAGTTCGCGCATTTCGGACGGCGCGAGGCGGTAGGGAGCTTTGGCAATGGGGTTGGCTCCAGGAATGAGGTCGATACGAAAGTCGATATCACGACTTGGCGGTAGTCCGGGAAGATCCTCTGGAAAAACATTAGGAAATTCTCGAACCACAGGAACGTCTTTCACTTCCTTCTTCTCTTTCTTTTCCTTCTCCGCTACTACAATGTTAGCCAAGAAAGCCCTGTATTCCTTGCGGAGATACTTTCTAGCTTGCACACATGACATAAGCTGGAGACCCTTCGAAGTAGTATCACCGTACACACACAATAAATCACCATTCGCGAGCAAAAATCGAATCATCTTGTCGAAGCACACAACTTCAGCATGGTTTTCTCGAAGAAAGTCCATGCCTACTATGATGTCAAAACTTCCGAGTTGCATCGGAATAAGGTCGATTGGGAAGATGTGATTGTTGAGCTCAAGAGTACAATCAAGAAGAACAGAATTAACGGCGACGGTTCTTCTGGTAGCAACTTCAACATCGAACGTCGAGGAGAGTTGTGAGCGTTTACGACTAAGGAGTTTCTCGAATTCGAACGACACAAAGCACTAATCGGCTCCAGTATCAAACAAACATGAAGCATAAATACCATTCACAAGGAACGTACCATTGACCATGTTGTTGTCGGCCTGGGCTTGACGCACGTTGAGGTTGAAAGTTCTGGCGCGTGCGGCCTGTTGTTGCTGCTGCTGTTGTGGTTGCTGCTGAGGCTGCTGTTGCTGAGGCTCTTGCTTCACGACCCTGTTTGGACACATGTTGGCGAAGTGGTTCGGGTCGCCACATGCGAAGCAGGCTCTGGCTTTGACCATGGGTGCCGGAGGAGCTTGTTGACCCTGTGGGGCAGTGAGTAGAGCTTGATGAGCAGTAGCTTGTCGAATACGGCAGTTGGCAGTAAAATGGCCGTACACATTGCAATGAGCACAAAAACGGCAAGCAATGGCAGTCGGATGGTGGTAGGTACAAGTAGGGCAGAGCGGATGTGGCCCAGTGTATGCACGCTTTGCAGGTGGTGCATTAGCCACAGGCGCCGCTACTTGACGCTATTGGGCTGGTACAGCTTGGATCGGTGCAGCTGTGATCGCACAGTTCTTGTTGCTGGAGCAGTTCTTTCTCTTGTTCTTCCTCTTGTTGCTCGATGAAGTGGGTTCAGCAGTTGGTGCGGCGGTAGTAGCTTGATGCAGGTGCTTCGAAGTTTTATCCCAGACACCAGCCTTAACCCTCTTGTCGTTGATTTCGGCGGCCAGTAGGTAAGTCTCTTCGATCGTCTTAGTCTTAGCCGCTTGCACAAAATCTGCGACGCAGTCGGGCAAAGCTCGGATGTACTTCTTGATTGTGATCTCCGAAGTCTTGACTTGATCGGGACAGATGATGCTGAGCTGTTTGAAACGAGCAGTGAGAGCAGCGTTGTCACCCTCATGTTGGTGTATGTGCCAAAATTCATCTTCTAGCTTTTGACGTTCGTGAGGAGGGCAGAATTCCACTAGCATGACTTCCTTGAGCTCGTCCTACGACAGACCGTAGGCTGCATCGTTCCCTCGCTTGTTCCTCTCGGCCGTCCACCAGTCTAGTGCACGGGACTGGAAAACGCCGGTAGTATTCAGAGTTCGAAGGTCATCAGGGCAACCGATCTGTCGCAGAGTGACCTCAATGGAATCAAACCATTGGAATAGTGCAGTCGGACCTCCCTCGCCAGTGAATTCCTTTGGCCCACACGACTTGAATTGCTTGAAATTGAAGGACTTGGTGGTAGCTTTAGGAGCTTCGGTCCTCGATTCCTCAGATGATTTGCTGGCATTCTCGTAAACATCACTCACGTCCTTTGCCACACTTTTTGCGATGATGGCAGCAAGGCGTTTGTCCCTATTTTCTTGACGAGAAAGTGCGTGACGGGATCCAGATGACATTGTCTGCAACTGACATCGTCGCAGGACTCAACATATTGTATTCGAATCTCACCTCACACGTCTACTACTTACTAAAGCTTTGGAACACAGTCATGTAACTACACATACATACTACCACATATTTGCATAAACACAGAAGCATATAGTTACATAAGCACATAGCACATAGGCACATAAGCACATAGGCACATAAACACATAAGCACATAGCCACCTTCTCATGATTATGTGTGTTCCTTTATCATTTAAGAGGTAGTCAGAATACAGAAACCTATTATTCAAAGTCTGCGAGTGTTCGAATGTAGCGTAGTATAAGCGTATATCGTAGTATAAAGTCGCCCATAATTCGACGATTTGTTAACGTTGTGTAGTGTGTTGTGTGATCAGCAGAAGCAAAAGGCGTTAGATCGAGTCCAATAATACCCCAAAATACTAACAAATAATCATAAACCACATAATTCACATAAAATCGACGAATCATCAGAGTCAGTAGTTGCGGCTTTAAATCGAAACACATAAAATTCGAGAAATAGATCGTCTGTGGCTAGTAGACTTCGACTACCCAAAGTGGTCCGACTATTCACAAGGATCCGTTGTGCACTTTTAACCTTCAGGACTGTGCCTTTGCCTCGATTCTTGGGCATTTGGCACGCATCCCGTTAGTCATGTCGTGACTTTAGGTCGTTGGAGTCCGTCGAGACTTTGGTGAGAGTTTTATATAAAAGCGGAACAAGTCGTCAAGGTTAGGGTTTCACCCATGACTTAACAACTTCGTCCCTGTTTTTGATAAAATAGAGGAGATTATTCATCAAAATATGGGTTTCACCCCTAGTTTGGTATAATTCCCCCGCTGAACAAGCGTTCGTTATTGAAAAAGAAGGAAGAGATCATTAATAAGTTGACAAAATAGCATTGATCAAGCAATTTAGTCGAGAGTTTGCGGTTTTCACACCTAATCTCGACTTTATCGCCCTTTTATAGTTGAAAATTTGAGTGTAGTGAAAGTGTAGCATAAGTGAGAATAGCGAGAAGTAAGCTCGTTCATAACCCCTACTGGGCATGCACAAGTTGGTCTGTTGGTTCTTAACTATAGTCTAGGTATCTAAGACTTCGACCCGGACTAGGTCGAGCCTTGCCTAATTCCCTATAGTTATGACTCTGATAGCAATCTGTCACACCCCAACCGATGGCGGAATCATCGGGGCATGGCACTGAGCGAAACAGATTGTCCAGAAGTTTCCATAACAATTATCAATACTATTCAATTTAAATAATACGTCCCATACCGTATCTCAAACAGTAAAATAATTATTACAGACATAAATCCAGGCAAATATTCTGTTTCGACAACTCAGATTTAAAATAGTCAGCAATTGTTTATCTGCTTCTAGAGACCCTTAGTTTGACCACTACAGACAACTATTTGTTGGGCTCTAAAGCTTTATTCTAGCTTCAAATTCCTACCAAGTGTGCGTCCTAAGAACCTGTCACATACGTTAAAATAAAGTCAATACATAAAATGTAAAGGTGAGCATACAAGTTTGATAATAGCATATAGAGTTCGAATTCGTTTACGCATAACCAGCACGTACACATAATGAAATGAAGCACGTTAGTTATCGACATAGATCCATCGATACCAATGACTGCGGGTCGACTGCCTGAGGCAGTTCGCAATACATGATTACCACCGTAATCCATGCAAGTAATGGTCCTTAACAACCCCCGTGTGAACGGGTGCTGAGTCCAAACTATAGTACTATCGTTGCTAAGGCAGGTAGACAGCATTCCATGTGTAAACATAACAAACAAGCATTCATGAGCCACGTATAACATGCATTAACGGTTAGCGTTCCAATAGTATTGAGTAGTGTGATCATTGTAGTTTGAATATTCGTAACGTATGTAACACCCAAAAGTGCGTAAAGCAAAAAGGGATCGAGTATACTCACATCGGTTAATGGATTGAAGGGAGCGCTTAGCGAGTAAGGTTAGCCTGAATAGATTCGATAGCAAACGATAAGTGACACGCAAAACGATACAAAGTGCGGATGGATCGGATGGTAGTTCGTTCGGATGGTAATCTGAGCGGACAGCAATCCGTGTGGATGACAATCCGTTCGGATGGTCATCCGGTCGGACAGCTTGTCCGGTCGGATGACGATTCGAGTGGATTGTTTCTTCCTATAAGAAGAATGTGTTTGTGTATGATGGCTTGACTTTTGAAGTTTTCGTTGTAGTATTTTGAAAGCATTGAAGTATCTCTATCCATCAAGTCGTTCGGTCGGATGGTGGGTCGTGCGGATGACAATCCGTACGGACGGTGGTCCGGTCGGACGGCAACTTAGTGGTGAGATTACTTAGTGAATACAAGTTCTAAACAGAAGTGTCACTCGATCGGATGTCCATCCGATTGGGTGGCAACCCTGTTAATGAACACGTTGAAAATTGTTTAAGTCTTTAAAGTCTTAGTATCTCATGATCCGAAGAGTAATCTAGTCAGATGGTCGTCCGATCGGATTGCAATTCGTTCAATACTCAAACTTCAATTAAGGTTGTTTAAAGGTGGGACCCAAGTGTGATCCGTTCGGGTGGCAATCCATTCGGATGACCTATCCGATCGGATAGCAATCCGGTCGAACTGCAATCTGTTCCGATTGTTTCGTTCGTCTTACACTTGGTCGTTTTGATGGTTTGTCGTTATTTCGATACATCTTGACAACGTATTAACCAACAGAACTCCCATTTTGACCCAGATGACTAAGCCGACCAGGTATCACCCTAGCTCGGTCAGTTACCGGCTCTAGACGGTTGTTTTTGTTTAACCCGAAGTCGGTGGTCTCGTGGGCGGAATCCAGATCTGAACCAGTACAACACTAAGGGTGAGTAGGGGACTAGATCAGAACCCGATTCTACCGGTTTTGAGTGTTTTGAGTGTAAAAGAGTTGAAAGAAAGTTAGAAACCATCTTTCAATCCTTTTTCACCACTCTTGTGTCGAGATCTTTACAAGATCTTTGTGTATTCGGGTGGAAATCGGTTAGATCTCAGTTGTTCTTGGTGGATTGAGGTCAAAGCATGAAGTTCTTGAAGAACACATGATGACATCATCCTAGAACACCCGAAATCTAGTGATTTCATGGTTGAAAGTTAAGATTTAAAAGATAGAAGGGTGTAGGAGTGCGTGTAGGTCAAGAAAGTACGAGATTTAGGGCGAGATCTTACCTTGATCGAGAGAAATCGAAGAAAAGGTTGGGAGCACGAGTTGTTCGGACAGAGGGTTTCCAAAAGTGGAAAGAATGACAATGACAGGGGTATTTATAGGATTCCAAAAGAGGAAAGGGCTATCCGATCGGATGACACACCGCCCGGATGACTATCTGGTCGGATGATACCCTGGTCGGATGGCACTTGACCTGTGACCAAAAGGGCTATCCGGTCGGATGGCGCTTGGTTCAAGTGTTTGACGCGATGATTTTTGCTGAGTCGGTTTCGATTGCGGATGATTCGACACGATAGGGTTTCCTAGTTAAATTACTTTCAGTCCCAACTAATTCATACCGAGCACTACCCCTTCTCCACTAATTATCATAGTTCGATTGTGATTCGTGTTCGGGTTCGATTTCGAGTTTCGATTGAGTTCGATTGCATTTCGATTGATTATCACAACACATCATAAATAAACATGCACAAGTAACACATAAAGCACACACACGTATAACAATAACCAACAAGCATAGATCGAGTTGCGATTCGATGACGATTTGATTAGCATTGCTTGATTATTAGTTGATTAACTTTATCCCATTGTTACTTCCTATAGTTCACAGTCGTAGGTCGTTTGAATACTACGTCGATGGCTTGTATTTAACAACACTTACTCCACATAATACAAATAAAATAAAGAAATTTCTACAAGTCAAATCCGTATAACCGGTCATTGACTTTGATCTTGACTTGACTTTGACTTGTGAAAACACGGGGTGTTACATTCGAGACTTTGGTGGGAGTTTTGTAAAACCAAGTAAAGGTCGGAACAAGTCGTCAAGGTTAGGGTTTCCCTGGCTTAACAACTTCGTTCCTGTTTTGATAAAATAAAAGAGAATTATGCGTCAAAGTATGGATTTCAATCCTAGTTTAACGCAAATTCTTGTGTTTATAGATAAAAAATGTGGGTTGATCTAGCATTTTAGTCGAGATTTTGCGGTTTTCACACCTAATCTCGACTTAATCGCTCAATCATATTTGAAAATTCGAGTGCAGTGACAGTGTAGCCTAGGCGAGAATAGCGAGAAATAGCAGTACGCTCACACATAATCCCTACTGGACATGCACGAGTCGGTCTGTTGGTTCCTAACTATAGACTAGGTCTCTAAGACATCGACCCGGACTAGGTCGAATCTTGCCTAATTCCCTATAGTTATGGCTCTGATACCAATCTGTCACACCCCAACCGATGGCGAAAACATCGGGGCGTGGCACTGAGCGAAACAGATTGTCCAGAAGTTTCCATAATAACTATATTTACCAAATATTTAAAGCAATACGTCCCATATCATGTCATAAATGATAATACTATTATTACAGAAAAGATCTAGTCAAATTGTTCTGTTTCGACAACTCAGATTCTTATTACAGACAATTGTTTATTGTTGACCTAGGTCTTTCCTAGCCTCGATTTCACAGCACAGAAAGCAAATAAGCATCCTAAGCACCTGTCACATGCGTTAAAGTAAAAGTCAATACACATAGTGTAAAGGTGGGCATACAAGTTTGATAATAGCATATAGAGTTCGAAAGCGTTACGCATAACCAGCACGTACACAGAGTGAAATGAGGCATGTTAGTTATCGACATGAACCTATCGATACCAATGACTGCGGGTTGACTGCCCAAGGCAGTTCGCGATACATACTCACCACTGTGAGCCATGTAGGTAATTGTCCTTAACAACCCCCGAGTGAACGGGTGCTGAGTCAAAACTAACAGTACTATCGTTGCTAAGGCAGGTAGACAGCATTCCATGTGTAAACATAACAAACAAGCATTCATTTAGTCACGTATACATGCGATAACAGTTAGCGTTTAAAGTATTGCGTAGTGTGTTCGATGTGATTTTGTATAAGTAACGTATGTAACACCCAAAAGTGCGTAAAGCAAAAAGGGATCGAGTATACTCACAACGGTTGATGGATTGAAGGGAGCGCTAGAGAGTAGGGTTAGCCTGAACAGATTGATAGTATAACGATAAGCGTCGCGTAAAACGGAACAAGTGATAGTTGGGTCGATCAGTAGTTCGATCGGATGGTAGTCTGATCGGACAGCCAATCGTGCGAGTGACAGTCCGTTCGGACGGTCGTCCGGTCGGATGACCGTTCGAGTGGATTGTTTATTCCTTTGAGAAGGATGCGTTTGTGTATGATGGCTTGACTTTTGAAGTTTTCGTTGTAGCATTTTGAAAACATAGAAGTATCACTACCTTTCAGGTCGGTCGATCAAACGTTCGTTCGATCGGACGGCAACCCGATTGGTTGGGCACTTCAGTGAGAACAAGTTCACAGCAGGTTGTCGCTCGATCGGACGGTTGTTCGATCGGGTGGCATCCTTTGTGCATTGAACATGTTGAAAATTGTTTAAGTGTGGAAGTTTAAATGTCTCATGATTCGAATGGCAATTTGATCAGATGGTAGTCCGATCGGACAACTGTTGGTGCATCCGTTTGTCGTCTACGTCTTGTATCGAGTCTTGTATTGTAATAGTTAGATCAGGGCACGGAAAACTAGAAAGTGGTTTTTAGGGGTGATTCCACTCGAAATGACACCTTGTCATTTCGAGCTAAATCACATAAGTCCTGATTCCGCTCGAGATGGTTATGGTCTGATTCCGCACGAAAGTGAATTTCCTGATTCAGCTCGAAATGCACATAGCATGTTCGAGCGGAACCCCTTTCCCTATAAATACCTTTCAAGCGTAATCATTTATAAGAATCTTGTTTTCCGGTACAGAACTGCTGCCGAAGTGCTGTTTGATTGTAATCAGTGTGAAATCAATATACAAGGCAAATTTAAGTGAAACAAGCTGTTTTTCTTGTCCGTTTCTTAGTTTTCGCCTCTGAAACGGATTAGAGCTCTTCTAATTGACTCGTTTGGGTCATGAAATCGATCCTACAAGTGGTATCAGAGCTCAGGAGGAGGAGTTCTGCAGATTACAGCTGATTTTGATTGCATTTTCTATCTTCTACACCTTCTTTCATCAGTTCAACATGTTTTAACGGTCAAAATCAGATCAATTTTTCACAGTTTGTGTAAAACAGCATATTAACAAACCCTGGAAAGTTTCATTGCAAAATTCGAACTAAAAGTGACTGAAATGGACCCCCGAAGTGATTCCGCTCGAACTGACTAGTTCTTGATTCCGCTCCAGATTAGCTTCATTGATCTGATTCAGCTCGAAAATATACTGATTCAGCTTGAAATTGTTGATTTCGCTCCAAAATATTTTCTGTTTCCGCTCCAAAGTTAACAAAAGATTGATTCCGCTCCAGAATCTTTTTGATTCCGCTCCAAAGTTACCAAAATTGTTGATTCCGCTCCAAAGTCTTAGTTGATTTCGCTCCAAGTTACAAAGTTTTGATTTCGCTTCAAAAATTTTGTTGATTCCGCTCCAGAATAACAAACTAGTGCTGATTCCGCTCCAAGTTGTCTTAACAGATTTCGCTTGAACAAGTGTTAGTTTGAAAGATAGTTGATTTTGCGAGAACATACATTCTCGGTCCAATCAAATAAAAGTAATTAACAGTGTGGCCCAATCAGATGATTGTTGAATATCAAACATGTCTGCATGTGACTTGATGTAAGGTTGTCGGCCATTAACTCAATGACTTACTTAACAAACAAACGGCCCATTCATATTTCGGTTTAGTGAGTTGCTAGGCCCAATCAAGTGAGAATTTTGTCAGCAGCCCAAGATTTTCTGATTAAGGAGTTGTTTTGTGCGAGAAGCCCATTCATTTAGTTATTTCACCTGAACAACATTGGAACAAGTGTTTCCCGAAGTATCACCTGATTATTGAAACATGGCTGAGGAATTTTACAATGCTTTCGCGACACCGGTTGCACCTGTTACTGCTGCTGAGACTTTATACAGTGAGAATGAGACGGGTACTCATCAGAAACCACCGAAACTCATGTACATTGAAGATTTTCAAGGTTGGAAAAATCGATTCGAGAATTGGGTACAATCATACAAATTTGATGCATGGTGTTCGTTATTGAAATATTATGAGAAACCAAAGAATGAATGGGGTATTGAAAAGGCTTTTAGTGATTATACAGAGAGTGACAAATTGCAGTTTACAAGTGAGAAAATGATGATGAGTATTCTTCAACAAGCGATTAAAGAAGATATCTTTATTTTGCTTCAACATAATGGGACAGCTAGATCAATTTGGGAGGCTTTGATTCAGAAATTCAGAGAGAGTGCTGATATGATCAAAAACAAAAAGGCGTTATTGAAGAAATCATTCGATATGTTTACAGCATTCGATCATGAAACAACAAAACAGACCATTGATAGATATTGTCATCAGGTATTGGAAATGGGTAGATTGGACATCAAGAAAGAGGACGATGAGTGGGTCGATAAACTAGCTGAGGCGTTACCACAGCATAAGTGGGGAACATATGTGATGGTTGTGAAACTCATGAGGAAGTCCGAGAGCATGAATTTGGCACAATTCATTCAGAAAATTGAAGAGCAGGAGCTGGATATTCAAAAGACAGCTATTATGACAAATCCAAATGCTAAACAGGATGTTAGTCTGTACTACCGAGGGAACAAGTTTGAGGCTACCCCCAGCCAAAGTCCAAAAATTAGTACTGCTTTTAGTGCAGATGGTTCTTCAAGTCCAACTGCTAGCACTACAACTCAAAATGGTGGATATTCTTCATCATTTTCAAGCTTTGATCCAAACAGCACAACATCAAGTCCTCAACAGCAGAATTCTACAAATCTTCAATGCAATGTGACATTGAACATTCAGAATGGTCAACATCTTTCTCCAGAGCTGGCTAAACAACACATGGCATCTCTTGTTGCCATGTTAGAGTCATATGAAAGCTTAGTTGCAGGAAGAATTGGAAATCCGATGCTTACGAAAGAAGATTATGATCAAATCGATGCAGAGGAACTTGAATTGATGGATGTGAAATGGTGTTTAGCTAGTGCTTGTAGAAGAACTGAGAAGTTTCAACAAATCACGGCCAGAGATGGTTTTCGTGATCTGGAAAATTCTGCTTTAGGATTTGACAAATCAAAAGTTACCTGTTTCCGTTGCAAAGGAAAATGTCATTTTAAACGAGAGTGTAAAAATCAAGAAGCAACAGGAAATCAAGAAAAGAACCATTATTATCAGAAATCGATTTTTCATCAGATTGAGCAACAACCATCATCGTCTAGTGCCACTGACAATGGAAAGAAGAAAGCTTTAATCATTCATCAAAATGATGAAAAGGTTGCAGAGGGTTTTAGTTGGGACAAATACATACCTGGTTCAGCTCTAGTTGCCCGAGTTCTGGAAGATGAAGCTAGTCAGAAAAGAATCCCGATTTTTCCAGATCTTGGAAGTGATGTTGATACTGATGTTGAGGAAGAATATCTTAACAAATGTAGTAAAAGCATTGATCCTGACAGTTTTAATTTTTTCTATGCAGATAAAGTTGAGATGCTGAATCAAAAGAAGATTGCCCGCTTAAAGAGGGAGCTGGAAGAAGCAAAGTTACTCGCTGATGAAAAGGCAAAGACAGAAGCTGGAGAAACAAAAGTTGAAGCTGTGACTGAAAATGCAAAAGAAAAAATTGTTGAAGTGGAGAAAGTGGTAGAGAAAATAGTCGAAGTTGAGAAACTTGTCGAAGTTGAGAAAATTGTTGAAAAGATAGTTAAAGTTGAAAAAGTTGTTGAAGTAGAAAAGATTGTCGAAATAGAAAAAATTGTTGAAGTCGAGAAAATTGTTGAAGTTGAAAAGACTCTTGAAGTTGAGAAGATAGTTGAAAAAGTGATTGAGATCACTAAGCCTTGTGAGAAATGTTCAGAATCTTGCAAAATTTGTGAAGAAAAAGATAAAAAGATTGCTGAGTTAGAGAAAATGAAGGAAGATTTACTGTCTGATGTGAAGTATGTGAAAGAGTCGTACGATGTACTGAACAAGACAGTTGATAGTTTGAAAAGAACGAATTCAGAAATTGAAAAAGCAAATGACAAAATGAGTGCAACTTTAATGACAAAGCAGAGCGTCATCAATGAGTACATTGAAGATTGTGCTAAGCTGAAGAAGGATGTGGAACTTGAGAAGATTGCGAGTGAAAGGATTAAACGATTGTTGTTGAGTTATGCAACATGTGATTATTTGATTGATCGTGTTTATCCTACTGTTGCAGGTCTGGAAGCTTTCATGGTTAAAAAGACTGAAGATACTGATACTGGTAAGAAACCAAGTGTCAAGTATAACAGATGTCCGCCCCCAATACATGAAACTTATTCTCCAAGGAATCCTAACGAGGAGTGTCTAAAAAAGGCAGTCAACAGCAAGTTAAAGTCTAAAATTATTGATGAATTACCAGACAATATTGATGTTACATTCACAGCGTCTGACACTGATCATGAGTCCGAGTTATTAAAAAGAGTTGTCCATCAGGTGTTGGATACGGATGAAGAGTCAAAGTTGGAGTCTAAATCTGAGAGTTCAAGTTCGTCAGAAAAGAGTTCGAGTTCGTCGGTTAAACGGGTTTACAATAAAGAATTCTTGTTATCAAAATCTAATTTGAATGACGGATCAATCAAAGTGGCTTATACTTTGAATGATTCAGACAAATTATATTCTGATAATGAATTTTCAATAAGAAGTGTTAAAACTGAAATGATCAAAAAGGTTTTCAAATTAACAGAAATTAATATTTCTGAAATAAAAGATTTAAATCTTTCTGCAAAACCTAAACCTTACACTTCAAGGATTAAACAAAGAGTTAACAAGAAAATGGGTTACGGTTATGGTTATAATTTCCAAAAGAAATCAAACCATAATGGTAATCTCAAAAAAAAAGGTCTTGGTTTTATTTCATCAGAAAATTATAAAAATCAGAAAACTTATAAACCAAAAACAAAATTTGTTTCAGGAGGAAGTTCAGAGGATGAACAGAAGAAAGTGTTCTGCAAGCAGTCAAACCAGGAGTTTCTTGCTGAAGTGAAGAAGAATGTGAGAAAGTTTGCTCAAAGAGTTGACAGAAGAACCTGTTTCAAATGCCAGGAAGTTGCACACATAGCTTGGAATTGCCCCAAGACCAACTACCAAAAACAGGGAGTTTCTTCTAACTCTGTTCTGAGAAAGACTTGTGTTGATAAGAAAGAACAACCTGTGAAAAATGTTAAAAAGTTTGAAAATTCTACTTCTGAGGAAGGAGAAAGTTCAAAACGGTTTTACAAAAGAAGAGGTCATTTGAGTAAACAAAAGTGGGTTGTTAAAACAGATAGTTGTTCTGACAATGAATCTGATTCTATAAAATCAGAGGAGTCTTTGGTTGAGAAAAAGGTTGTGAATTCTGTTCCAGAGGTAAACGATGAGGATTTTCCTCCATTATCAAAGGAAAATTTGATGAAGAAAGTGGGAAATGTGGAGATCTCAAATCAATTCTTCGCTGATAAGGGAGAATTTGATGTTGAGAAGGCTTTCAATGGAAAAGTCAAGCATATTTTTGGTAAGATGGTTGACAGAAAGGTAAAAAGTGTAAAAGATTTTTATAAATCTAAATGTTGGTGGGATAGGTGTGTACCAACATCACCCAAGGCTGGTCAGGCTTGGGTGACAACATTTTCACCATAAATTCTTGACTTGCCGGAGCTCCCAGGTTGGTAAGAGTGGAGCAGGAATCGGCATCTTTCTTAGCAAATGATCCTACAAGTGGTACAGTTGGTAAAAGTACAGGTGGTATATTTAAATTGTTATATGTTGATTTACAAGTGGGTATGGTTGGTAAGTGAACTTGCAAGTGGTTGAAGAAGGTTTTCATCTTCAAATGGTTAATCAAGGTCATTAAGTTGAACTTGATTGGACCATACTTACAAGTGGTATTTTGGAAAACAATGTGATGAACCCCTAACCTACAAATGGTTTCTTAAAATCAACGAAACTAATTTTCCGGAAAAACCATTTGATTAAAACAAACTTTAGTGTTTTGAAATCACAATGGGAAAATAGTTTGTTGTGAGGGGGAGTTATGATTGTTTATGCTAATAGGATGGTGAATTGAAGCGATTTGATATCAGTTGTCACTTTATTGTACAGTTTGTTTTCAAATTTCCTAAAATGTGTTTGCATTTTAGGGGGAGTAAAAATTTTCAGAAAATCCAAAAACATTTGAAAATTTGAAAAAGTCAAAAACATGATAAAATGAAAATTGAGTTTTGTTGTACAAAAGAGGAAATGATAGTACATCAGTGGACGATCACGACACGCTAAAGAATTGGAAAGTTAAAAATAGTGATAAACGGTCTCACTGATGATATGCCAGTAGGTTTTTGCACATTTAGTAGATTGTGACGAGATATAAACCTAAATTCAAACTTGCTTAATTCGTGGGTAACATCTCTCCGATATATGGGTAACCCCTGAAATCTTGTTTGAAGGACCCCTCTTTCTGAGATACTAGGTCTTTATGCTTAGTGATATCTGGGGTATTATCCCGGGACTTCTGATAATGTGGAAGCAATAGCCTAGTCCCCGGAAAATACTTTATGCTTGCTTGAAAAATAGCGCCGCCTTCAGCATAAATGATGAGACAATAAAATTGCTAATCAATGCTGTTGTAAAAAAGATCCTCTAAAGGGGACCCACCAAAAGTCGAGCCGTCATCTCTCTGCTGAACGGAAGTTCTGACCTGAGCTCTCACGGTTTCGCAATTTAACCCCTTACAGATATCATCTAGGTATACTCACCTGTAAGACTGAATTTTGGGATCTGGATACGGGAGTATATTCTGAGGTCGGACACGCGAATAAGTTTAAGTGTTTAAGACATTAATCTCGTATCTCGAAACAGTTGAACATTGTGTGAGAATTTAAGTGGATCAGTATACTGACAATCTAAGTGAATCGTTTAGAATGTAAAATGTATAAAGCTTAACGGTGTTGGTGATTTGTCTCAAAAACTGATATGATCCTCTTACGCAAACTCACAAAAATATTGTATGTAAATAGTTCTTTACTGCATTTCATTTCTATTATATCAAAAATCCAAAAAGATTTTCGGTGTGTTTTAGCATAAATTTTGAAAAATTCAAAAAGATTTTAGACAACTGATATTGAAGAGCTGATTTTCAAAATTCCGAGTGCTAAACATGAAGAACAGGTTTGGGAAATTTTGTTTGAAGATGTTTGAAATGAAAATGATATATTTAAGTGGTTCATCAGAAATTGACATGATAAATCATTTTGTTTGATACTTGAAAATGATGTATTCAGGGTTGTGTCTTCAAGTGATTAGCAAAGTTTCTAAATTTTGTTATATCTTATCTTTTATGAAACTTATGTTTTGGGTAGAGAATATGCAGGTGAGTCAGGCCACGATCCTGATTCTGTGAAAGCCAGACTACGATCCCAGCACAAGTTGAGGGGGAGTCTGTTAGAAAGAGAGAGTCGGAAGATGCAAGAGCCAGATTGAGATTCTGGAAGAAAGAGCCCGAAGACTGATAAAGACTGAAGATGCGAAGACTCGACACTGAAGACTCCGTCAACATCCGAGGGGGAGTTTGTTGGTGCATCCGTCTGTCGTCTACGTCTTGTATCGAGTCTTGTATTGTAATAGTTAGATCAGCGCACGGAAAACTAGAAAGTGGTTTTTAGGGGTGATTCCGCTCGAAATGACACCTTGTCATTTCGAGCTAAATCACATAAGTCCTGATTCCGCTCGAGATGGTTATGGTCTGATTCCGCTCGAAAGTGAATTTCCTGATTCAGCTCGAAATGCACATAGCATGTTCGAGCGGAACCCCTTTCCCTATAAATACCTTTCGAGCGTAATCATTTGTAAGAATCTTGTTTTCCGGTACAGAACTGCTGCCGAAGTGCTGTTTGATTGTAATCAGTGTGAAATCAATATACAAGGCAAATTTAAGTGAAACAAGCTGTTTTTCTTGTCCGTTTCTTAGTTTCCGCCTCTGAAACGGATTAGAGCTCTTCTAATTGACTCGTTTGGGTCACGAAATCGATCCTACAACAACAATTCGTTCAACATTCAGACTTAAATGTTGGCAAAATGGTTAAGTGTGGGACCCAAGGTGCAAGTCGTTCGGATTGGCCAGTCGTTCGGGTTGGCGGTTCGATCGGACAGCAGTCCGATCAGACGGTACTCCGTCCTGGTCGACCTGTTCGTCTTACACTTGGTTGTTTTGATAGTTTGTCGTTTTATCGAGACGTTTTGATAACATGTTAAGCAACAGTAACCTCGTCCATACTTGGTACCCCTGATCGGACAGGAATCACCCAAATCCGGTCAGTTAACGGTTCGAGATGGTGTTCTATGTTTAACCCGAAATCGGTAGTCTCGTGGATAGAATCCAGATCTTGAGCCAACACAACCACAAGGATGAGTAGTAAGTCAGCACAAGCTCCGATACCATTGGTTTTGAATGCATTGAGTGTAAAAGAGTTGAAAGAAAGTGGGAAAACCATCTTTCAATCTTTTTCATTGTGAATATGTCTAGATCTATGAAAGATCTTTGTTTGTTTATGTGGAAATCGGTTAGATCTAAGTTGTTCTTGGTGGATTGAGTCCAAAACATGAAGTTCTTCCAGAACACATGATGACGTCATCCTAGAACACCTTGAATCTTGATGATTTCACGGTTAAAAGTTAAGATTCAAAAGATAGAAAGGTGTAGGAGTGCGTGTAGATTAAGGAAGTACAAGATTTAGGACGAGATCTTACCGGAATTGCGAGAAATCGGAGAAAAAGCAAGGTTTAAGCGCTGGTCGGACGTCAGTTGCCAAAAGTAGAAAGAATGAAAGTGACAAGGGGTATTTATAGGGTTACCCAAAGTGGAAAGGGGCTGGTCGATCGGTTAGGCAGCTCGATCGAACAGCTTGTCCGATCGGATGACAGTCCGATCGAACGGCTGGCCGCCTGGTCGATCAATCACCTCGTTTGAGTGTTCGGTGGACGAGTTTTGCCGTTTCGACTGCGATTGCGAACGTTTCGATGCGATAGAGTTTCCTAGTCAAATTACTTTTAATCCCAACTACTATATCAACATACAAGCATCCTTACTTCGTATTCGTTTAGTGTTTGCGATTCGATTGTGATTGAGTTCGATTGCGTTTCGATTGATTTCCATACATAATCATAAATAAACATGCACAAGTAACACATAAGGTACACACACACGTATAACAATAACCAAAATGCGTAATTCGATTTGCGTGTGCGATTGCGATAGCGATAAAGCGATTAATCAAGCGATAAATAGCGATTACTAGGCGATTATTAATAGATATTCCACATAATACAACTAAAACGAAAACAAAATAGACTAACTACAAATCAAAGAAGTCAAAACAGGAATTAAGCAAGGGGAGACAGATCGCAATTAGCAATCTTTTCTTTCTTTGACTTCAATCTTGACTTTGAATTTGACTTTGACTTCCGAAACACGGGGTGTTACAGATATAATCATCTGTGAGCTATTTGCTAGAAAATCTTGATACACCCCATTAACTTTCTTTTTGGTCTACAAAAACCCGAGATTTGTAGGGGTAACATATGTGGTAGTTCACATTGTTATTGTCACTTTAAGTAATGTGTGTGTGTGTTACGCTGCCTTTAAATAGATGCTATGAAAGCCAAAGATCCTAGGCGCCATCAAACGGTTGATCGGTTGGTTAAAGCCGAAATTGTGGCGATTGTCACATTTTGTTTGGTCAATTTTGTTATTATCATTTTGGCATTCTGTGTATTACCATATCAAATATTCGAGAAATGAAGTAGCTCCACCTTAATTTGGTTAATGGTTTTGTTTCACGGAGTTGGTTATAAAATTTATAATTTGGTTTATTTATAAGTACTTAGTTATTTTCGTTTTGAAATTCTTATTTACTTCATATCTTCACCGTTTGCTTCGTCATCAACTCACCCAAGTAAACTGTTATAATTGTTCTAAAAATAAAAAATAAAAACTATTAGCTCGTAGACTACTACAATTTGTAAGTTAGTTGGTATTTTCAGTTTTAGATAATTTTTATGAGTTAAGTAAGAAATAAAAAAGAACATTTACTTTAGAAAAAAAGTAGAATATAAATGAAAAAAAAAAACGTTGTATAGGATCAAGGCCTAAAATAAAGCACAGAAAATAAAGCTAACATCTTTAATTTGTTTGTCAACAAATAAATTAAGTGTACAAAATCATCTTCACAATCCATAAAATTATAAAAAAAGTTCTATAAAAAAATACACATTCATCCCCTTGGATCCCACAAGGCCAAAAATACACATTCATCCCCTTTAATTATATTTAAGACATAAGATTAACACATTATATATATATATATATATATATATATATATATATATATATATATATATATATATATATAGGGTAAGGATAGCGTAAAAATGGCCTAAAATGTGAGAAGTGTATTATAACACTATATATAATACTATATAACACCATATAAACACCGTATAACAATATGTAACACCATATAATACCATATAACACTATGTATCATTATATAACAAATATAACACTATACATCTATCATAGACATGCTATCAGACAACCTATAGTGTTATATTTGTTATATAATGATACATAGTGTTATATGGTATTATATGGTGTTACATATTGTTATACGGTGTTTATATGGTGTTATATAGTATTATATATAGTGTTATAATGCACTTCTCACACTTCTCACGCTTTGAGCATTTTTTACAGGATCCTCTACCAATATATATATATATATAGGACAAAGATCCGTTAGGAACCACCCCTTATTGCGAGAACCGCGAGAACCAGTGTGAACACAACCAAAAATGCCTAAAAATAGCTAAAAAACACACAAATTTTATTTTTTTATTTTTTATAAAAAAATCGCTACTTTTAGTAGCAAAAAAAAAAAAATTGGCTACTAAAAGTAGCGATTTTAACATAAAAAATATTTAAAAAAAATTAGATTTTTTTAGGTTTTTTAGGGGTTTAGTTTTTAGCATTTTAGCTTGTGGGGGGGGGGGGTTAGGTTTTTGGGGGGTGGGAGAGGGGGGTTTAGGTTTTTTTTTTGGGGGGGGGGTTAGGTTTTTTTACCTATTTTAGGTTGTGTTCACATTGGTTCTCGCAGTTCTCGCAATAAAGGTGGTTCTCGCATGAACCTTACCTTATATATATATATATATATATATATATATATATATATAGGGTCAAGATTTAGAGAAAACGCTCAAAAGTGTGAGAACGAAGAGAACGCTTAGGAATCATCCGATCAAAACAATCTATGTACTAGATTGGCGCGGTGGCATTTTAGTAAATAACACCAATTTTATTACGTGGACGCACCTCATTAAGGGTAAAAAAGAAAAAAAACTATTCTTCACATAAAACGCCATTGAAAATAAAACGCCAAATAAATACAAAACGCCAATTTTATCACTGGGTGTTTTTTTCCATGTTTTTATTTAAGCTCTCTGACTACAAAAACGCCATAAAATATGAAACGCCATTATATATAACGCCAAACTTTACATCCGAATAAATGTTATTTACATTTTGTGTTATAAAAATAACATCCCGCCTAACCTACGCGACAAAAAAAATCTATAAATAGAAACGCCTCACAACCTTACGTTTATCACAACAAAAAAAACACAAAAAAACTGTGGCACCTGAGCAAAACCCGCAGCAATCTTGATTTCTCACTTCATTTCTCTGTGCTTACTTGTCAAATTTCGGGACCAAATTTCTTTCAAGTTGAGGATGATGTGACAACCCGAACTTTCAAGGTTTGTGAATCCTTGATTCCTTAACTTCTAGCTTGCATGATTACATTTTATGTTTCACTATATGCTGACTGAGCGCACGTTACGTTAAACACTTAATGGCCCTATGAGAGTGTTAGTAATGTAAAAAGTGTAAGTTGTTCGACGGTTCGTTAAACTACTTGTACACTAAACTTATATGTGTTACTTGACTAGTGAACGTGTAAATCTTTAATAGTATACTTGTAGGATATTTTGAACCCGTTTCCTTCGCACGAGATTATGTAACATAGTATACGTACACACCTTGTATAAAGTGATCATTATATATTAATGTCTTATTGTATGTTATTGTTCATACAAAGTTATCGGCCCAAAGACCCCTCTACTTGCTTACACTTTGATCCGCAGCCCATTTAGAATCCATTCAGAGCCCATTAGTGAGCCTGATGTATTTCTTGTGTGCGTATACATTCATACCGTGCCGCACATACACACGGTTTGGGCTGCACGAGTGCTTGAAAGTAAGTTGGGCTTCACGTGTGAACCGGGCCTGTCATGCTTATGGACTGGACAAACTGGTAGTCGCAAATTCGGAGACAGCCGCACACCTTTTGTGGGTTGGTCATCAATGGGCCGCACACTGTCACGGGGGCAGTTGCATACTCGGGTGGATTGGGCTTGGATGGGCCATCTATTCCCTTAGGTTTCATGCTACTTTGGACCTTAAATTGAGTCTGGGCCGAGGGGTCGCAGTAGGTCGCACCAATCTTGGATGAATCATCAACTGAATTGGCTTACATATTTGTGTGTGGAGAAACTATGTGTTATATGTTTGTAAACATGAAATCATGCGATGAACCCGCTTATGAACCAAATACATGCTAGGTGACTACTTGTTGATATTGAGTTGATAGATTGATTTTTATGATTTGAACCATATGTGTGTATTACTTATACATTAATTGTGTGTTATGTGAACAAGGAATACGCGAATTAATTGTACATGAGATATGTAGCTTATGTGCACACAAAAACTGATCGTTACCGATAACCATGTTAGGACGTGTTTGATTAACTGGAAAACAAGTCACTAATCTTTCCGAGCAAATCAAAGGTGAGTTCACTGCTCTTTTCCATGCATGCATCCCGGGGAGGGATATTGGGTAACGTTCCGGGGAGGAACGTCAGGTTAATGGGATGCTTGTTATTACACTCATTGTCTATCACATAAGACCCCTTACATCTACCAATAGTTGCCGGGGAGGCAACGAGGTTATTAGTTGATAGCGCTATTAGGTTTGGCACCCTCACACCGTACCGGGGAGGACGGGCGTGAACTAATTTCCTTAAAGTATGACCAATGTTTTGATAGAGACATTGGGGTTGGGCAAATACATCTTGTAGCCATCTGCGGTAATCGAGTTAATAACAACATCAAATCAAATTATTGAACTATTGAACTGTTTTATACACATACCTGGTAACTAAACGCATTAACAAAACTTTGAACTCACCAGCATCGTCTGACACACTTGTCTGCATGCTTGTAGGTCGTTAGATGTCTTGGATTGGAACCTGCTGTCTAGAGTAGCTGGACTGGTCATGGGTCGACTGGAAGGATTTTTGTGATTAACTTCTTGATACTAAACATTGGTTTTGAAACTGCTTAACTTTGGTTTATCATTTACTTCCGCTGAACATGTTGGTTTTCATGTAAACTTGTTGATGGTATTTTCATTAATAATTGAGGATTTTAATTATAAACTTGTATGGGTTCAATGTAATTAGTGGCTCGTTGTTGGTACGTCACACGCCTAGCAGGGACATTCCCTAGGTGGTATTTTGAGGGTGTGACAGTTTGGTATCAGAGCCACTGGTTATAGTGAACTTGGTTTTAAAACGTTTTTATAAAACCAGACTATAACCGAACAAGTTCTGAATACGACCATGACACTCAGCTCCAGACTGCAAGGTTCGTCTCTCGAATACTCATTGTACTGCATAACCAGTGAACACTTACATATGATTTGCATGTGATTGCACGTTTAGCACAACAGTATGAATTCATGTATTACTTGTATGTGTTATGTGACTGATAGGGTGGTATTTCCCTAAACATTCATGACTCGCGTTTTGTGATGTTCTTTGCTTACTACTCGCGTTTGAGGAACCATTTGACATGAGTTAATAGGAGTTGAGATGAGCTTGCAAATCACAATATTATTGTGGGTGCACACATAATAATGTGGGGTGCATGTGAGTCCCAGTGAGACTTAACGAGTGAAAAAGGGGTTCTGTTCCGTTATTTGATCGATGTGAAACACAACAGTCTGTAAGAGTCATAGCAGTGATTGTCTCTTACTTGAACGTGACCTTTTCACTCCTCTCTGGATCCTTTCGAATCTCGATGCTATCGAGTATTACCTGAACACCCATCTGAACGCCTAGCGAACTGTGTAGAATGTTAGGTGCTTGTACGGACATCCCTGAGCGGGATGTTGCAACGACAATGATTGGTCTATATCTTTCTCACTTTTCTTCGTTTGCTGGAATTCTATGTATTGACGTCTTAGACTCCGAAGTGTGATCACTTCTGCAACACTTTCGCAGCATACCGCGTATTACTCAATCGACTTGCTAGATCGATGGACAAAAGGGTAAGCGTAGTATTTTACCGACCTCAGTATTTGGACAACCCTGATTACCGGCAACAAACACCAGCAAATTGACTTCAATTGAATTCTTAACTCTAGTCAGCGACTCGTGGGAGTTAACTCTTACGAATCAATCGGGATATAAGCGATGACAACATATTATAGTGTGAAATATGTGACTACCAACACAGTGAGTAGCGCGTGGCACAGAATGTGAAAAGGAGGGCTCCGTTTCAAGCAACGACATTGGAGGCAACAGTCGCGCCAACATCAAGGTACTCGTAATCGTAGTCTACAACATGGAAACGAAGGTGACATTGACAGGGATTGGCTGTTGCTAAGTCAAGACGTCAACAACCAAGGGAATAATAATAGTAATGGGAACCCTCGCAACCGTAACAACAACACTGGAAATGATGCTCGTGGGAGGACATTTAGGATTGGCGTAAGCGACGCCAGGCATAGCAGTAACATGGTAGCTTGTATGGGTAGTTGTTCGCTTCGTCTCTATTCTGCTTGACCCTGACACTTCTTGAAACTAAACCTGATGTGGAATCGGCTGATGGCAAGTCAAATGAAATCTCATATGTTCGTTAGGGTGTAAACACGACCTAGTGGGACGAGTGTTCGACGTTGACCTTCCTTCTACTATCCTCGATGGTTACAACGCAGTAGTTAGTGTGAATTGGTTGTCCAGGAATCACGCAGATATACCCAGTGAGGAGAAAAATTTGTTTGGAGAATCGTTATTTGTTCTAAAGCATCAGAGTAGTGCAAAAGTTAGCGCCATTTCAGATGTGAAGGCCAGAAGTGTCTACGGAGGGATTACTCCGCTGTGTTAGCAACCGTTACTGATGATAGGGCTGAGGGAAAAGAGGATCGAGGATCCACCAATTGTTTGTGATCCCTATCGGTTTGTTACCCGAGGAACTTTCGGGCTTACTTCCACAACTGTTAGGCAGAATCTCAGTTTAATCTCACGCTAGAAGCAGCCTTGATCACTCGTACTTCATACCGTCTTGCACCAGGAGGGTTGCAAGAACTGTCTAGTCAACTTCAGGAACTACCGGGTGGGAGTTTTAGTGACCTAGCTCCTTGTTCCGGGGAGCCCGAGCTCTATTGTGGAAACGAAGGACAAGTCCTTTCGTACGCGTACAGACTACCCCAAGGTGGCAATCATAAACCGTTACCCTCTATCTCGCATAGACAACCTGCTTGACCCGCTGCAATGATCAAGCTTCTATTCGGAAACCGACTTAAGATCAGACTGTCACTTGATGGAAGACCCAGGGGAGGATGACTTCTAACACGGCGTTGCAGGCATAGTACGGCCACTATGATTTTCTGTTCTCGTTGTTTAAAGTTACCCAACACACCAGCAGCCTTAGGGATCACATGAGTAGTATGTGCCAACCCCATCTTGCCAGATTCGCCAACCGTGTTTATCTATGACGTTTTGAATCACTTCCAGGAGAAAGGAGCACCATGAACGGCACTTGTATTTCATCGTAGAGCTTCTAGGAGCATCTACGTGCGAAGTCTACCTAAGTGTGACTTCAGGATTCGGGAAGTACACATTTTTAGTCATATAAACAACGAAGTGGGAATACACGTGGATCTCGCTAAGATCCATTTTGTTAGAAACTGATCAACATCAAAGATCCCTTCGAGGATACAGGAATTTCTTGGTCTCACTAGATACTATCGCAGCTTAACCACAGGATTTTTGAAGGTCGCGAAGCTTAAATCTCTTTAGCACAACAGGGTGCTGTGTTCGTGAAAGACAAACCAGGAGGACGTCTTTTCAGCTTTCGAATCCCAACTCTGCAATGCACTGAGCATCGTCTTTACCCGAGGGTGCTGGTGATTTAGTGGTGTACCATGATGGTCCGAATCAGAGTACCAGTTACACACCGACTCAACACGAGAGAGAGATGACTTACGTAATAGAGTTATGATGTGCACGAAATGGTTAATTAAAAACAACTAAAATTACCCTAAATCTAGACACTCTAAGCTTTAAATTTATAAACTTAGACTCGATCTAAAACTAAATCACACAACCAGCAAGTGTACCGATCAATGTAATATAGCTACAGTAAGTCCGAGTATCGAACCCACGAGACTCTAAGGATTACGCTAAGACTCTATTTAGACTACGACTGACACGACTTAACTAATTGTTTATTGATTGGGGGGGGGGGGGGTTTCTAAAAATCCTAAATAAAGAAAATAACGATTAAACTAGATTAGCTAAATTAACTAAACACGAACTCGGATGAAGACTTTGACCAGTGGCGATGAAGACTACCTAGGCTAGACGCAAGCTTAACTCGGAATGGATTTCTATTCGAAAGTAATGTGGTATGGAACCGAGATCTTTAAATGCTAAACCTATTAAGACGCCAACTAAGCCCCTCAACCCTTCTCGAGGCGATTCTTGTGGCACTACATAGGCTGTTACGATTACCGGTTGTTAGATTTCCTTACAGTCCTCTAACTTCTTGAAAGTGCCTTAATGTGACAATCTACCTTACAGCGCGAAAGTCTAAGGCAACTATGGGTTTCAACTTGGTTTAATAGACAAGAGAATGGTTAGGGAACTAGACCGATTTCTTACAAAACCTAAACCTAGCTATATACCAAACCAAGACCTATTAACAACCTCGAGCCTTACAGCGACAAGATTAGTAGAACACTTGATTTTATAAGATTACCGAATATTACTTCTAAGGTTACTTACTCGATTTTCACCCTAAAGGATTAGAGATTTATTACATGATATAGACACTCACCTAAATCAAGAACCCTAGCACAACCCTATTATGTGATATAGACCGTCACCAAGGATCATACGAAGCAATAAACAGCGATCAAACAATATCAAGCATGCATATTCAACAAGTTAAAATTCCATAGTCGTTTACAATACAAGAAACCCCATAAACCACATTAAAACTGAATAAAAATCCAATCTTTATTAAACCATTGTCAAAGCCTAGGTAGTATAAGAGTTTTAGCTGCTAAACATAATCAGAAACATGATCATAAGCAATATATATTCTGAATTCATTGGGTTATAAATTAAAACGAACGAAAACGAAAGAATAGGATGATAAAACCCGTAATCTTCACTCCCGAACGCTCCCAAAGTTTAGCCGAATGATTCTCAGCTTCCAAGCACTCCCAAAAACTCCAATCAGCCTTCAATGGTCTCCAAGAATTCCAAATTCGTAAGTGTATTGCGTCTGATGTTCTGTATATTTTTTCGTCTGATGTCCGAATTATATATTTGCGTCTAAACATAAGTCGGTCAATTAACCCTTTAGCCGCCTCTTTTTCCTTTTGGGCTCGGCTCTCGCAGACCTCCAAACAGCCCAATCACACACATAATAATAGGCAGTCAAATGTTTGGTAATGTTCGGTCAATGCAAAAGAAACTTGGTCAAAGAGTGCACATGCTATTTTTTCTTTTCTTTTTCAATTAAAAATCTCAATTAATGATTCACGTGAATGAATGCCTTTATGTTGTCATGGACTAGAGAATTAATTTCAACTTTCAAATAATATGCATTTTGGTCCCTTGAGTTCTATGATTTATTTTTAAAACGACTTTTAGCTTTTCACATTTTTAGTTCGTTAGTTCTATTTAACTCTTGGTTCTTCGTTTACTAATCGTTTAAGCTTATTTTTAATTCCTTTTGCACTAAGACATGTAATAATAAATAATAATAAAATATATGTCTAAATATTATAAAAATGACTCTAAACTATAAAAATAATATATAAAATACACAAGGAAAATAAGATGCGTTTGCAACACATCAAGTTACAAAGAGGAACTGCACGACACACAACCGGCGGTGGAAACCGTGGTCTTTGGATTTACTTGGAGGCATTACTTGGACGGTACCGAATGCGCTACTTAGACCGATCACAAGGGCCTCCCGTGTACCCTGGTTTCGAAAGAGCTAAATCGGTTAATGGCATCGCTGGAACTTTTGGATGATTACGACTGTGGAACTTGAACATGCACGAGCTTTGCAGCTTACTACCGAATCTAACTTACCTGATCAGACTCGCCTTGTTCAAATTGAAGAACTGAAGGAAGAGAGTTCTCAAGATTGACCCATGCGGAGCATGGGGAAGCAACCTTTGGCAGGTCAAACGATATTTGCTACTTCATGGTACGAATAGGGACCTCACTATACAGCAACCTTAGGGAACTGGTGCAGGCGAAGCACACGGGCCTCGATATCCTATTCATCTGAGTTTTGATAGGATGTATTAAAACCTGAAGACCATGTATGGGTGACCGGGCCTGAAGGCCCACATAGCCACGCATGGGAACGAAGTTTGACATGTGGGGAAGTCAAGGTGGGATATTAGCAACGAGAAACACATGTATGGAAATGAGAACAGACTGCCATGGATTTTGTCACTAGTCTACTTACAACTCGAAACGGAAACATTATCACCTGGGTGATCATTGATGGACTCAAGTTACCAGCACACTTTCTTGCAATCAAGAAAACTGACGAGTCTTCACAGTTGTGAATGTTCATCTGAGAGAGGCGGCTTTTAGGTACGAGGTGTCAACTCCTGTTACCTCTGAATTTGATCTATGCATGATTCATGTCAGGCAATACACAACACCCTTGGCTCACGTCAGGACCAGAGCATTGCTAATCGCCGTTGGGCAAACGATCAGAGAAAACGAACTCTCCTGGTGCTCGAAGACATGCTGCAAGCATGTGTGTGACTGGCTTTGGTGCAAATTGGAAGGACTCTTACCTATGGTTGAGTACTACTGCGGCAGTTATCATCTTGGTAACCAGACATCTCTGTTGAGGCATTACATAGACAATAATGCCAACCTTCTTGTTAGACTGAGATGGTACTCGAAACTCTTTGGAAGGTTGTTTGGATCGGGAGTCAACATGTGACCGTCAGGAGAGCTGATAACTTAGGAGACGATGGAAGATCGCTGTAGAATATCGTATCGTGTTGAAAGTCTCACCCTGGGAGGGTGTGGAATGCTTGGGAAGCATGGCGAGCTTTACTGACGTCACAATGGACCATTCAACAGTCTGGGAAGAATCGGTAGCGTAACCTACAAACTCGAGTTACCCGACGAATCGGGTAACGTACGCGATGTCATTTATGTTTCGTATCTAAGGTAGTGGTTGTCTGATGAAACACGTGCGATACCTTTACTGGAGGAATTTATCGAACACATGGACCAGGAAGTCAAGGTTCGTCAACATAGTCGTATCACGATTGTGAGAGTTCGTTGGAACTCAAGATGTAGACCGGAGTTCACGTGGGAACGTAAGGATTAGATGAAGCTCAAGTATCCTCAACTCTTTCCTAATAACCAATCTAATTCTGGTAATACTTGTGAATTTCGGGACGAAATTTCTCTTCAAGTTAGGGATGATGTGGCACCTGAGCAAAACCCGCAATAATCTTGATTTCTCACTTCATTTCTCTGTGCTTACTTGTCAAATTTCAGGACCAAATTTCTTTCAAGTTGGGGATGATGTGACAACCCGAACTTTCAAGGTTAGTGAATCCTTGACTTCTAGCTTGCATGATTACATTTTATGTTTCACTATATGCTGACTGAGCACACGTTACGTTAAACACTTAATGGCCCTATGAGAGTGTTAGTAATGCATTAAGTGTAAGTTGTTCGACGGTTCGTTAAACTACTTGTACACTAAACTTATATGTGTTGACTAGTGAACGTGTAAATCTTTAATAGTATACTTGTAGGATATTTTGAACCCGTTTCCTTCGCACGAGATTATGTAACATAGTATACGTACACACCTTGTATAAAGTGATCATTATATATTAATGTCTTATTGTATGTTATTGTTCATACCAAGTTATCGGCCCAAAGACCCCTCTACTTGCTTACACTTTGATCCGCAGCCCATTTAGAGCCCATTAGTGAGCCTGATGTATTTCTTGTGTGCGTATACATTCATACCGTGAGTATGAATCCTTAAAACTTGATCACGCAACAAACTCCGAACCCTATTCTCCTCTATTCACGATGGACGGCTGCCCTCCTCCTGTATCTCCTCTGTGCACGCAAATAGCATATCAAGAATAGGTGGAAACCAAACTTCTCATTAATTGCTAGGTAATATATTTGTCAAACTGTTTCTTGATTCTTGAAGTCTTGCATAAGGATAGGTTTATGCATGAGATCTTTATTTTTATTATGTGTATTATGATAGCATAGTGTAGATTATATGTGATGATGAGTATGAATCTTGTATGTTTTAGGGATATGCGAGTAGTATAGGTGAATGATATGTCGATGTAGATGCTTAATTCAACATTAACATTAATTAGAACAATGATTTTCGGTTCACATGGCATGACATATGATTGACGGTTTCCATGTGTTGATAAACTAGTAGTAATGTTTGTCAGATCCACTATATTGAGGAGGTCCAATAGAAAGGAGAGCGTGCATGTGAAATATTGTCAATACCCATGTGATTGAATAATTGGATTATTAACTGTTACCCATTATGTAACCATATTGATCAAAATTAGTGGGGAGTGATATGAGAATTCATTGAAAGGAATCAAATAGGTCAATTGTATAACATCTGGGCCGCACATACACACGGTTTGGGCTGCACGAGTGCTTGAAAGTAAGTTGGGCTTCACGTGTGAACCGGTCCTGTCATGCTTATGGACTGGACAAACTGGTAGTCGCACATCTGGAGACAGCCGCACACCTTTTGTGGGTTGGTCATCAATGGGCCGCACACTGTCACGGGGGCAGTTGCATACTCGGGTGGACTGGGCTTCGATGGGCCATCTATTCCCTTAGGTTTCATGCTACTTTGGACCTTAAATTGAGTCTGGGCCGAGGGGCCGAGGTAGGTCGCACCAATCTTGGATGAATCATCAACTGAATTGGCTTACATATTTGTGTGTGGAGAAACTATGTGTTATATGTTTGTAAACATGAAATCATGCGATGAACCCGCTTATGAACCAAATACATGCTAGGTGACTACTTGTTGATATTGAGTTGATAGATTGATTGTTATGATTTGAACCATATGTGTGTAATACTTATACAATAATTGTGTGTTATGTGAACAAGGAATACGCGAATTAATTGTACATGAGATATGTAGCTTATGTGCACACAAAAACTGATCGTTACTGATAACCATGTTAGGACGTGTTTGATTAACTGGAAAACAAGTCACTAATCTTTCCGAGCAAATCAAAGGTGAGTTCACTGCTCTTTTCCAAGCATGCATCCCGGGGAGGGATATCGGGTAACGTTCCGGGGAGGAACGTCAGGTTAATGGGATGCTTGTTATTACACTCATTGTCTATCACATAAGACCCCTTACATCTACCAATAGTTGCCGGGGAGGTAACGAGGTTATTAGTTGATAGCGCTATTAGGTTTGGCACCCTCACACCGTACCGGGGAGGACGGGCGTGAACTAATTTCCTTAAAGCATGACCAATGTTTTGATAGAGACATTGGGGTTGGGCAAATACATCTTGTAGCCATCTGCGGTAATCGAGTTAATAACAACATCAAATCAAATTATTGAACTGTTGAACTGTTTTATACACATACCTGGTAACTAAACGCATTAACAAAACTTTGAACTCACCAGCGTCGTCTGACACACTTGTCTGCATGCTTGTAGGTCGTTAGATGTCTTGGATTGGAACCTGCTGTCTGGAGTAGCTGGAGTGGTCATGGGTCGACTGGAAGGATTTATGTGATTGACTTCTTGATACTAAACATTGGTTTTGAAACTGTTTAACTTTGGTTTATCATTTGCTTCCTCTGAACATGTTGGTTTTCATGTAAACTTGTTGATGGTATTTTCATTAATAATTGAGGATTTTAATTATAAACTTGTATGGGTTCAATGTAATTATTGGCTCGTTGTTGGTACGTCACACGCCTAGCAGGGACATTCCCTAGGTGATATTTTGAGGGTGTTACAAAAACACACAGTGGTTGCTAAAAAAATTTACAACTCAATGTAAAACGCCAAAAAATACAACGACAACAAACATCTTTTTCTTTGATCCTCAGTAAAGTTCTGCATGAAGCTTCATTTAATAATTTTTTACGCGAGTGAAGAAAAGATTTTGCTGCATGAGATGGACAAAATTGAAAAAAGATGGACTGATGACACCCATATGTCATATTGTCATCTTTGTTCCTGAAAAAGGTTTGGATGATAAGAAGAGACCTATACCAGTGGCAGATAGCATCCACCCACAGGGGGTCGTTGTATGACTCAAACATCAACAAAGACAATTCAACACATGAACAAAGAAAATAAACAACGCCAAACCCAAAACGCCATTTATTTGTCGCATTTCTTGTAGTTTCAAAATAAAAAAGAGACTGATGACACTGAAGATTTAAAATAAATAAATTGCTTCTATTTTGTTTTTTTTTACTTTGTTTTTTTTTTAATTTTCTTTGCCTATTGTTTGTTTTGTAATGTCAGTTAATAAACAAAAAAATAATATTAATGCTATAACGAAAAATATAATAAAACGCCAAAATTAGCAAATACGTGTAAAACGCCATAATGCCATACAAAAGCCCCCCCCCCCCCCCCCAAATTAACTACCAAATTATAATAAAATTAATTTGAACAACTAATATTATAAAAAAAAAGAGTGAAAAAATGTGCAAAAGAATATAAAACAAAAGAAGTCCAATAGTTATCTAACCGCCATTGGAAAACAAAATGCAATAATTACAGCCGTAAAAAAGATTTGACGAGTTACACCATTAAAACAATTGAGTCTTAAAACAAAATACGGTAAACTGCAAAAAACAGTAAAATGAAACGACGGAAAACATAATTACTAACATTTATTATATTAAATTTATTTATCTTTTTCAAAACGCCATGATTACCTGACATACGCGGGAAAAAAAAAAGTCAATATAAAAGAAGACCATCAAAACCCAAGTTTAAACACGCCAAAAAAACTAAAACGCCACATATTCTCCAAAACGCCAAAAAATTTAAAAAATGGCTAAGGTTATTGCATGAAAGTTTGAAATGAAAGAAAAAAGATTCATCATAAAGTTCGTTGACAGGAGAAGGGTTAAGGTAAGAACATTAAAAGCCATGATGGGAATGAATGAAAAAATTCAAAAGGATATCCTGGCCCTTGGGGTTCCAAGAGACAACGATTGTGAAAGAACAAGAACAGTAATAAGAAGACCGGAGAGAAAGTTTTCAGCCGAAGATAATGAAGATGATGATGATGATGATATTGAAGATACACAAATAACAAAACTTAGGAGTTGGGTATTGCATGAGGAAGAAGGAACACTTGAAGTAACTTATGAAAACGGGGTGCAATATTCAAGACCAATGGAAGGAATGTTGAAGACAGGGTTGCTATCTATCATTGAACAACTCTGTGATTTAACACCTTCAAACGATCCAAAATCCAAGGATGCGGTAATATTCTTGAATAGGCTGCAGCAAAGAAGAGACGAGCTAATGGCGTTATACGCAAAAATGAAATTTGATGATGAAGAATCTGAAGAAAGTGAAGAACAAAGTGATGGGTACATCTCCGATGTAATCCCACCTACGGAAGACTATTAGATTATTTTGATTTTCGACTTATTGTAATTTTTTGAAATATTAATCTATGGTAATGAATTATTAACAAAAAGATACAAGACGCAAAAAAAAAACATGGAAAAAGCCATAACGCCAAAATATTAACTATGTGACACAAAAAAAATTACCTCAAAGAGAAGAAATCTGAGAAAAAAACAATAAGCGCCAAAAAATTAATAAATCTACAAAACGCCAAAATTATCTTGCACGCAAAAAATAAAGAAGCTTCTCAAACGCGAAAACCGTGAAAGGAGAAGAATACTAAAAAGACAAAAAAACCCCTCGGTCCCTGATCAAGCCCCACACTACGTGTTCGGCCAGGATGCGTTCTCACCGTTCTCACACTTTTTGCCGTTTTCTCCTGATCCCGTTTCTCTCTCTCTCTCTCTCTCTCTCTATATATATATATATATAGGGTAAGGTTCATGCGAGAACCACCTTTATTGCGAGAACCGCGAAAACCAATGTGAACACAACCTAAAATAGCTAAAAAACCTTAAAAAAAACCTAACCCCCCCAAGCTAAAATGCTAAAAACTAAACCCCCAAAAAACCTAAAAAATCTAAAAAACACACAAAAATTTTTATTATTTTTTTTTATTTTTTACATTAAAATCGCTACTTTTAGTAGGAAAAAAAATTAAAAAAAAAATTTTAAATTGTGTTTTTTTTTTTTTTTGCTACTAAAAGTAGCTATTTTTTTATAAAAAATGTTAAAAAAAAATTGTGTGTTTTTTAGCTATTTTTAAGTATTTTTGGTTGTGTTCATATTGGTTCTCGCGGTTCTCGCAATAAAGGGTGGTTCCTAACGGATCCTTCTCATATATATATATATATATATATATATATATATAGAGGCCGGTTAACGTACAATACCTCTTATCCTACATTATGTACGCGATGCCCACAGCCGTACGATCTTCAATCCATCAAACGCGGGCAAACATTGATAACCACCGTAAATTCAAACAGCCATCACCATTATTCCTCGTCGCCTTTTTCCTTCACTACCGCCGGACTCGAAAAAGATCAGCAAGCAACAATACGGCGACGTTAACCTCCCTCCGGTCACCTGCAACCTTCGTTCTTCGTTTCCGGTTCAATCATCTTATTCGAACTCCGACCCTAAAACCTGCAACTCATCTTCATCAGTTCATCATCATCTTCAACCTTTCGTCGCCGGTCACTGTTTAATCATCTTCACCGTTGAACACCTTCATTCTCTCCGATCATCAACCACCTTCAACCACCGTACCTCCTACGACCACCATCCAGAAAACTCCATCACAAACAAGATCCACTGCTTCGAATAATCATCATCTTTCTGTTTCTCTCTCTTGTTCTCAAAGACAGTGCCATGTCCACACCACATGCGAATTTGATCAACACCACATGCGAAGTAGTGCCATGTCCACATGCTAGTGCCATGCACATGCGAATTAGTGCCATGTCTACATGCGAAATTTGTATGTCTCTAATTATATTTTTGTCCACATGCGAAATTTTATATGTCTCTAATTAATCCACATGCGAATTAATGAAATAGCATGTGTTAATTTTGATGAAATAGCATGTTTTTTTGTAACAAGTTCGCATGTGGTACAAAAAACAACATGCGAATTCAATGCGGGAAGATGATCGGGCGGCTGAGATTGTAGCGTACGTAATGTACGATAAGGAGATTTGTACAGTACTCTTTACCTATATATATATATATATATTGTTCCCATTAAATCTAACCACTTTTTAAATCGATATCCACCGTCGGATTATGCTGAGATGAAATCTCAACCGTTTAAACTCCCAAAAATAACCGCTATTGTAGCAGTTTAGAGCGGTTCATTTCGATTTTCAGCAGCTCCACTTTTTTCTGCACATGTTGCCAGTAAACCTCCATGTCTCTTTTTTTCCTCCCCACGTTGCAGGTTAGTTGCAGGTAACCGTCATGTACCCTTCCTCTATTTATATCTTCTTAAAAACAAATGTTTTCTTTCCACTTTACACCTCATAACTCCTCCTTTTAATCTTTTATACGTTCTGGAAGGTGGTGGCGATACAGTGGCGTTTTCGTCGATAATGGTGGGAGGTTATCGAAGTTTAATGACAGTATTAATGGTTTGCTTCAGACAACTGCCGCCGGTAAGCCCTTCTCCTCTACTCGCCGCTGCGGTTGTTTGAGTCGGACACTGGCGCCGCCTCCGTTCTACACCCTTTCGTCGCTTATCACACACTGGCGCCACAAAATTTCTGAAATATGTGGGTTTTATGACATCTTCCATAGCATCTCTTGTACGTCATCTTTCTGTATCTGTTATGATCTTGGGGTTTTTGTTTAGGGAATATCAACCGACGGTTTATAATCAAGTTTCTGGCATTAACATATGCCTGAAACTATAGCTCCAAGACTAATAAGGGAAGACAATAATGGTGGGCAATATCAATGGTGTGGTCTCTTCCTACCTTCACCTCTTCAAAGCTTCCCTAGGTCGACTGGTGAGTTACCCTCAATTTTATGTCAGATTACATATCTTTTGTTTTCCTTTTTTTTAAATGGCTTTATTTTCCAATTGATTGGTTATCCTTATCAAAACAGAAGATCTCTATTCAAAAAAAAAAAAAACAGAAGATCTAAAATTCCTCACAAAAATTATGCAAAAACTGGACCAATTTTTAGAAAATTTGGATTACATATATACAGGTATGGCATTTGCGACTGTGAATATGGATTAAGCTAGTAGGGGATTCAAGTTGCCGAAGGATTGTGTAATTTGCCCAAAGTTGTGTTCACCCCTTTCCATGTAAGGTTATTATCCATTGAATTGATTTACACATTAATTATCTATTTGGAACACACAATATACAATTTAGTGAGCTTTGTTGAATTTGGGGGCATTCATTATTGGTTTTAGTGTTGATTATAACTTGAAATTAGTGAACTTTAAAGTGAATCTGGTATGAATAGGATATCATTTTGATGGTCATTTTGAAATATGGCCTCTATTTGAGACCAAATTAACTTTTCAACTATGTATTTTTTTCAGTTAGACGGAGCGTTATTTATATCAATTATGGCATTAAAGTACCTGGCCACCGAACATGTATATTATCTGACTCTCTATTTAATTTCTTTGTGTTCATAGGTTCATTCATATTGTTATTATATACGATACATCAACGTAACCCGTCCACCGGACGGGTATTAAACTAGTTTCTCTGGGTGGAAGGAAGTGGTGGTGGTGGTGATTGCACCAAGTGTGGTAAAGGCTGCTATTATGATTATATCTTAAAGTGTTTAGAGTGTAAGTTTGTAATCCATGCAATAAGATGTTTAACATAGTAGTACCTCATTAATTACTTGAGGTATCAATAAGAATTAAAGTGTTTAGAGTGTAAGTTTGTAATCCATGCAATAAGATGTTTAACATAGTAGTACCTCATTAATTACTTGAGGTATCAATAAGAATTATCTATCAGTATTGCTGATAATAAATCATGTTTTTATATATATAGTTTGTTTATTATTATTGATAGTGTTTTAACATTTATGATTAATAATTCCTTTTATTGCATCAAACTGGTGGTGAAAATCTTTGGGTCTATACTACTAGAAAACTAGGTTTTTCCGACCGCAATTTTGGTTGCAAACCAGTCGCAATTGCCCTGTTGCGACCGTTTTCCGACCGGAACTACGATCGGAAAAACATCCGTCGCAATTGCTCTACTCCGACTAACTTGCGACTGCTGCTATCTTTTGCGACCCGGGTTTTGCGACTTTAATAATGGTCACAAATATTGCGACTGCTCCTGGTTTTGTGGGACTTTGGTTGCGATGGTCTTGATGCGACCGTATTCCGACCGCATGCCTTTTAAAAACTGCGATCGTTTTCCGACCACATGCCTTTTACAAATTGCGACCGTTTTGCAACTGCTTGCCTTTTGAAAAATTGCGACCGTTTTTGCGGTCGCAATTTTTATTAATTATGGCTATTTTCTATTTTAACCTGCATATAATATCAATTTTAAAATTTACATATTATCAAATTTTCACAATCATATAAAACATTCCACTTAAAACATCAAATACCAAAGTTATCATAACAAAATACATATTCAAAACAAAGTGTTTATACGTTTTGAAACCTACGTCAATGATTATGCGTTTTGAAACCTAGCTTTTAGCATCGCTTCAATGTTTGCCATTCTTTCATTCATAACCTCTTTCTCCGCCTTATCTTTCTCTTTTTCCACCACCAATCCCGCAATAATATCGTTCAACCTTTCTTTTTCTTCTTCTTTTTCTTTCACTATATTTTGGATAATCACATTCAACCTTTCGATCTACTAAAACCAATGCAAAGTGAAATATTAATGAACAACATAATCATAATATTTGAAACTAATTAGCTGCTTATACAATTATAGAATAAAGAAAAAAAAAAGTCAGTTTGACTTCTAAGGTCAAATAGCCTATCTTCAATAATATCCATACAAAAGTTAACATATTATTGACTATTATTAACTGAGAAGTGATTGCATGAAAACATGAGGTCAATATTTGAGTTTAAACATGTTTGCCCAAAATATTAGATCAATTTCAAATCAACATTAGCCTTGAACCAAACAACTTAAAAGAATAAACATACCTCTTGGTCTTGTTTGCCGTGATGCTGAACGTTAAAATCATTCTTAACATTGCTTAACCCATATACTTTGCCTCTCTTCTTTCCCCCAGAAGCTTCGTACCACAATTCTTTGTCAAGTTCTCGGTGTTGGCTACTTTCCTCCCCATACTTCTCCAAAAGATATCCCTCATATTTCACCTACAAATACAAGCTAATTTAACATACTTTGCAACACCGAACCAATAATATAGATACAACTTTATTTAATTAACCAAATTAAAAGAACGGAAACGAGTTTCGAGGCATTTTCCCTTCGCCTCACGAGGCGTAAGCCTCGAGGCGAAACGAGGCGTAAGGCTGAGGCGGTATTAATAAATAAATATACAAATTATATATATATATATATTATAATACAAAAAAATACAGCAGTTTAAACAGGTTAAATAACAGTCATTAAACAGCTTAAACAGTCAAACAGATTCTATATAAATTACAGCGTAATAGAGTCATTAAAAGCAGCAAACAGATTCTATATAACATTACAGCGTAATAGAGTCATTAAAATCTGAATCGGAACATATATAATGAACTGAAGAATCAAATAACTTACCTGGAAGAATAATGAACTGAGAAGAATCAAATAACTTACCTGGAAGAATAAAAGATCAACAACAAATCAGCAATACAAAATAAAAGTTCATCGCCTGTAGATACCACAAGAACGTAACAACTCACCCACAGTTCGTCGCATATGGAAATGCCTACAACAGGGCCCAACTTAAAATTCCCACTGCGTACCAACAAATGGAGTTTTATATAGTTGCAAATTGGAAAAGAGGAGTCGGGTTCGGGTTAAAACGGGACTAAATTACCAGCATAGAACCTCCTTTTCAACTTTCGGATTGCTGAAGATCTTGGCAGCAGCACACCTCTTGGTAGTCGGGATTGGCTCACCGGAGTGTAAGCATCACACGTCACCTGAAACACATTCATTTTATGAAATCTGGTCAAATTGAAACCCAAATAAGAAATCACAATTCCGAATGATTCGAGTTAGGAGGTGTAGACTGCACGCTCGGATCATAAAACATAATAGAAACTGACAATTTTTCGTTGTTTTTATGTTTTCACCTATAATATTAGAATTCAATTCCTTTTCAGGCTGTTATCTTTTGATGAGTTTGGTCATAGATCAAGCTCAATCACTCTCACACCTCTTTTAAGCGCTTTAATGATCGGAATTTCACTGGAACTACTACTTAATTGGTTCCCAGTCAAGTACGAATTGTGGCATTAGTTGTGAAATTGTTTTATAAATAGCATTATTTCTGCAAAAAACTCATAAAATTCACAATTAACACAATTATTGACAAAATCGAAGATACCTGAGATCTAATTGGAAGATTAAGCTCAGATGTTAACTAATTATAACCTAGCTTTCAATTTATCATTTCCTATTAGTAATTTTCTACCATTACCTAAAATAAAATAGTCATTCTCTACATAAACCCTAACACTGATACAGAGTTAATATAATTCATCACAAAACAAAAAAATTAACACAATCACTAACAAAACAAGCTCTATTTCAGGCTCGTTAAAGCTTGGCTCATTCGAGCTTTTAACCGAGCCGATAACGAGTGGCTCTCGAGCCTCTGGACTTGTTTACACCCCTACATACCTGAGATCTAATCGGTCGATTAAGTTCAGTACTGAACAAAATGTCATGAAAGTCTTTTAGGGAGAGAGATGTTCTGCTAATCGACCTTTCTAGATGCTTCCGCTTGTGAACTATCAAATCAACTAACCGTTCAGCATCGGAAATCGAAACGACGTCATCTCCGCCGTGAAATTCCACTAGAAACCACCGGAGCTGATCTGCCATCAGGTGGATCCCGTCGCTGGAATACTTGCTGAATGCTGATATGACGTCAGCTGCTGGTTCAGACTTCGTTGTTTAACCTAATTGTTTGATGATTCTGTCCTTTCGCTCAAAGGATTTGAGCGAACAACTTCTCCAATGTCGCCATGTTAATCGGCGGTTTCTAGAGGATCTGACCTTCTTCGTAGTGAATCGAGGCCGATAAGGCCTTTACAGAGTGAGTCGAACATACTTATCCTTCCAATCTGTGCGCATCTCACCTTCGGGGGTGTTTGGCCTAGCTTTTTTATCTAAGCTTATAGCTTTTTTAGCTTATTTTTATAAAATAAGCACTAATGGGTGTTTGCTTTAGCTTTTTAAGCTTATGCTTATTAGCTTATATAAGCTAATTCTAAGAAGCTTATGAGAAGATGGTTATTTAGCTTATTTGAATAAGCTTATTTGAAGAAGATGGTTTTTAACTCAATTGTCCTCAAATGATACACACAATGATATTATACCCCTTCCCATAATACAAGCTCGTGAAAATTTCATGGTTTCAAAGAGCTTATCAACTTGTAGAATATAAGCTAATCCAAACACTTAAAAATATCTTATCAAATGAAAGAAAATAAGCATAAGCTACTTTAAAATATAAGCATAAGCCAAAAAAATAAAAGCTAGGCCAAACACCCCCTTCTCCGGTTTCAATTTGTTCGAAACCCTAGTTTTTTTGTCTTTTTTCTAAAGCTGTCCGTCATAAGTTAAATGTATAATTTTGGTTTTAAGTTATTTTATAATTTTCTTTTCATTTTTGCAACCGCACTTAAACGGTCGCAACTTTTGTGACTGAAAAACCGTCGTAATTTTTTTGTGACCGTCTATAAACAGTCGCAACTTTTGCGTTGCGACTATTTTGCGACCGCTATGTATAATTTTTATTATAATTCTTTATCTTAATATAATTTTCGACCGGTTTCCAACCAAAAAAGGCGGTCGCAAAAATTGCGATCGTTTTACGACCGAAAATGGGTTGTTCGTAAATTTTTTCGACCATTTTAATTTTAGTCACAAATCAGTTGCTAATTTTGCGACTATATATTTTAGTCGCAAATTTTGGTCGCAATTGCTTAGTTTTCTAGTAGTGATAAATGTGAAAAATGCATATATAAGAAGCAAGAACTCCCAATAAGGTAAATCTATTTCTTACTACATAACTATTGGGATGCACTAATTATTGCAAGACAATGTTTGATATTATATCTTTATTCCTCTGTATACTATTTATGTTAGTTTTTAGGGCGTCATTTAATTTATCCATAAATCCCCGCTTTCACTTCTATCATCCATTTAGTATCATAGGCAAAAGATCAAATACAAATACTCTTATCACACAAAACGTACGAATATGATGAAAAGGTAACAAAATACGGTGGCATTTTCGTAATTATTTACTCGTAGAGTAATTATCAAAATTACCCTAGGTAACAAAATGAGGTGGCATTATGAGTTTTATAGATCTAGTGAAGACGACTATTGTCGTATGTGTTTGTCTGGTTTCGAGGAGCTCGATGAAATTTCATTCAGTTGCCAATGTGGGTTTCATCTACATGTTGGGTGTGCTTTGTTATTGCCAGAGACAATTAGGCACAGTACGACAAGCACCCGCTGAGCCTAGCTTACTCCCCAATTGAAAACCATGAAGGTGATTATTTCTGTGAAGTTTGCAAGGAGGAACTTAATCCTAATGCTTCTTTCTATCATTGCCATGAATGTGTCCAGTCCATACATACAACTTGCGCTCCAACATTAATACCTCATAGCAAACCATACCTTAACGGTGGCTTAAACAACTTATTTTTTTTATCTATGTTTCATTGTGTAAAATCGAGTCGAATTCATAGCGTATTTTTTATCCACCTTTCGTTGTATAAAAAGTTATGTATTCTAAAAGATTTATATACGTCACCGCATGTTTTTTATCTACATTCCGTTGTGTGAAACCGAGGCGAACTCCTGACGTGTTTTTTGTCACACCCCCCAAAATACCACATGCGGAAACCTCCCCGAGGCGTGTGACTTACCAGGATCCAAGCCACCAATCACATTGAACTCATAAATATAATTAAATAAAACTTTCATTCATTAACATAAAGTGTTACAAACGTTACATATCATTCATTGTATACAGCGGAAGCATAACTCATTTGTTAAGTGTTTCGTAAACCATGTGTACATAAACCATTAAGCTTGTATTGGGATTCCATGTATCTCGACCCATGACCACTCCAGTCTCCCAGACAGCAAGTTCCAAATGTTATAAACCTATAGACCTGCAAGCATGCAGACAAGTGTGTCGGACGACGCTGGTGAGTTCAAAGTTTGTTAACGTGTCTAGATACCAAGTACCAGATTAAAACGTTTCACATATTTGATTTGGTTTGATTTGATTTGATTTAATGTTGTTATTAACTCGATTACCGCAGATGGCTACAAGATGTATTTGCCCAACCCCAATGCCTCTATCAAAGCATTGGTCAAGTGGTCAAGGTAATTAGTTCACGCCCGTCCTCCCCGGTACGGTGTGAGGGTGCCAATCCTAATAGCGCTATCAACTAATAACCTCGTTGCCTCCCCGACAACTATCGGTAGATGTAAGGGGTCTTATATGACAGAAATGAGTAATAACAAACATCCCATTAACCTGACGTTCCTCCCCGGAACAATTACCAGATATCCCTCCCCGGGATGCATGCTTGGAAAAAGAGCAGTGAACTCACCTTTGTTTACTCGGTATGATAATATACTTCTAACTTTAGTTAATGGTTAGGTCCGTTACACGCGACCTAAAATATAATGTCATGTAAATGAGTATACGAGTAGGGTTCTGCTTTACCCTAGTGTCCAAACAATAAAGTTTAACGCAATCAAGTTAACAAATTTGGCACACAGTATTAAACAGTCTAGTTGGTGACGTGTTGTGTGATGTTGAAAAAAAGAAACTTGACGTATTGTTTAATTTACTAACTCAGAACAGTCAAGTAACACACAGTTTCAGGTAACATGTATTATACTTAAACCCAAGTATCATGTGTTTACTACACTTAATTGTTCAGGTCTTTACACAATAGAATATATAAATCTCAAGCCATCGGCCCACCATACATGGGCTGATCGACATATGCAATCACTTCATCAATCTATAATAATCACTTTATGAACCAATAAATTTACATATCACGTGCAATGAATATTACATATATTGTTTTGTTAACTTCTAAACATACAGCAACTATTTGCATATATTTGGACATTCAATCCCTACAACTATCATAGCAATAATTAATACTCATTATTCCCTAGACCATCAATGACCACCTTATTAGAATAACCTTAAAGTTTGATTAGATCAAGACCCACACATGGCCGCCACTTTCATTCAAAGTTATCAAGTTTGTCAGACCACTTATCCTCATATATCCTAATCATTATGTCGGTTCAGAAATCATGTGCCACATTCAACTAGGTTGACTTATCATTAATTTTTGTCATCATCACTATCTCAACTCCATTGTTTTATTAACAAACGATTTGTCATCCTATAGTACTAACCATTCATAGGATCATTAACATTTAAAGCCTACTGTTCACTCCTTTCACTATCTCGGCGAAACACCAAAGCACATGACGAAACATTGCCATCTTTCGTCGGGTTTGTATGTGACGAAACCCCACCTGTTTCTTTGAGGTCACATGTTTCGTCGGAGCCACGTGTTTCGTCGGAGTGCATCACAGATCCGCCGCCTAACCCTACTTGCCGTCATTCGGCAAATCACAAACGACTACATCAGTTTTATCGATTCACATTAACCCTACTTAACATTCAGTTGTTAACCGATAATTAGCATGAGATTAATTAAATCGGATCAATCATTATATAACCAATAACCAAACTGTTTCATCGACATTCATCATCAACATTATAATCAAACAAATAACACATTAGAACCTGTTGACTACTCATCATCGAACCACCCTAATGTTCATGCTTCATGGCAGCCACAACAATGATTGATTTAAATTAAATATTCACTAGAATTGATTCGTATTAAAATTCTGTTGTATACTTTCCATGCTATAAAGTAATCCAATATACATAGCACTTAACCAGAATTGATAATCGTTTCTAACAATTTTAGATCATAAGAATTATCATGGCTACCACTATCATTCACTAATAAAACAACCGATTATCAAAGGAGACCAATCAACACAAGATGAAAACACTAACCATGTTATAAGATGCTAGGAAGGGTGTTGGAATCGAGCAAGATGGAACTTCGAAGGAGGAAGAACTGCCGCCGGTTGCTGAGAGGACTAGGGTTGCATCTTGTACGTGCGTTGTGATCACATGGCAACCATACACTCAATGTATGCATTCGCTTGTGGGTTGGGCTCGGTTTAAAGTCTTTGGGCTCGAAAGAACCCAAATGGTTTGAATGAGTGTGGGCTCGATTAGTAGAGAGGAAAGGAAGGAAGTGTGTCTGGCCCGCAAACTAAGTGTGCTAAATGTGTGCCTCGAGTATGTGCAACCAAGTATTGCAAAGCAAAAACATGTTACTACTAAACATTTAACATAACGCACTCATGTTATGACATAACGCACTCAATTATAAACCCATCATAACAAATATTTCAATCATTCACATAACGCACTCATGTTATGACATAAAGCGAATCGTGACAGCAAGTTGTACATAGATAAGGACCTTGAGATTCCGGGTCATCACATCATCCCCAAATTGAAAGAAATTTCGTCCCGAAATTTGAGAAGTACGCCCAAAGAAGTGAAGTCATAAATCAAGGTGACTGTGGATTTTCCTCGGGTGCCATATCATCCCCAACTTGAAAGGGAATTTCGTCCCGAAATTCGCCTAGTTGCATCAGGTTTTGACTCAGTAGTTTAGGATCCGTGATTTCAATAGGTATCTTGAAAGCTGTGACTTATCTATGATTTTTGCAAAGAGACCGCAAGTGTTTGGTCGGCTTACTCTCCTTCGGAATTGAGACGTGAACAACAACGTGAACATTGCTCAATCTGTTAGATAACTCGAGTTTGTAGGCTACTTTGCCGATTCTTTCTAGAATTTTGAATAGCTCAATGTAACGTATATTTATCTTGTCACGCTTCTCAAAGCGCACCGCACCCTCCCAGGGTGAGACTTCCAATCATGACACGTTCACCTGCAGCGAACTATCAGTGTTTCCTAAGCTTATCAGTTTTTCTGGCGGTCACACGTTGCCGCCAACGATTTCCGCTCCAAGCAATCTTGTAACAACTCTCATCAAAACTATTAGTTATTTTATTATTTCATCCAATAGGAAACCCTAATTGAGACACCCAAGTGATTCTGTATAAACCCTAAAATTTTCAGAATAATCAGAATCAGGATCAGGGCCCCTAAAACTCAGGGGGGTAAAATCCTAGTTACGATTATCTAAATAACTTGTTGTCAGTATTGAATTTTAAGAATCCGTCAAGTCAGCAAGGCTAGTTAGGAACGTGGCTACCCTATGGTAGGATAGGACCCTTCGCGTCACGCGAAGCCCATAGGGGTACCCCTCGCGTCACGCGAGGGGGTCAAATTTTAACTATAAATAGTGGGCTTTGGGACTTGATTTCTGGCACTTGAACGACGTAAAAATTCGTTATACACACTGAGACATCGTAGAATTACTATAAAAACACACACGAATTACGAAGTGCTGCCGCAATACAGGGTAATAACTCGATCGCTGCTACGATTCAATGTCCGATCGATTAAACTATCCAATGGATGTTTAAGTGTTGCCCGCATTAGGGTTTACGCTTTGTCATTCATTGTTAATTCAATGGATGTTTAAGTATCGCACTTTGTCATTCGATGTGAGGGTTTAATCTCGTGAGTTATCGTAAATGCTGTATTAAGTTACTAACCGAGTTGTGTGCATGTTATTAAATTTAGGTTAAAAGGCTAATCAGTAGGCTAGGCTCTGCTCAAATTAAATCTGCAATGTGAGTCATTCTCTTTTTATCAAATTTGATTTCAAAAGCATGTTTATTTTCAAAGTTATAATTACATGGATTAAGTCTTTGTAATCACCAAACGTACAGCCGGTATGTGGGGTTTTGTATACATTACTTGATAATCGTCACCATTGGGGCAGCCAATGGGGGATATGACCATAGTCACAGAAACGAGTCGAGTGACAAATACCGTGGGTAGTTGGTTTGATATCAGAAACATTGTAATCGCTCTTAATACTGTAAATTATAACAAATGTGTCATTTTAGTAAAATGAATGATTCACTCAGTATTTCCCGCTGACCAAACCTTTTTCAAACATGTTTCAGGTGATCTGTTGTGATCCAGGAAAAGTGTCGTGAAGCACTACAAGCTTAAGGAAGTAGCTCAATATAAAATAAAGAAACATGTTTTGTAAAAATAAAGATTTCTCAGTGAAATCATATGATTGTAAATTACCGGGTTTTATTCCAAGTTGTGAAATAAAATAATCGGGAAATATTTCAGTTTTAAAATGATCCTGAAGAAAACTTCCGCTGTTAAATAAATACCACGGGATTTTCTGTCCCGCGGCTCCTGAAACGGGTCAAACCGGGTCAGGGGCCGTGACAGAAAAAGGTGGTATCAGAGCCACTGATTTAAGCCAATTAAGTATTTAGAAAATACTTAATTTTACTAATTACTATTTTGTGATTATGTGTTTTATTATCTGACTATTTATGTACAGTATGGGTAAGCAAAAGCTTTCAAATATCTATCTTAGATTAGATAGGTCATCAAACGAGAAGGGAAGTTCATCCCAAACAAAATCCTCAAATCACTCTGTAATTCCTGATGAAGGAATATTTGTCCGTAAGGCACAATATGAGGAACCACTTTCTCCTAGTAAAAGAAGTCTGATTATTAGGAAAAGTAAAGAGAAAATAAAGAAATCCCGAGAAAAGAAAGTTAACCAGGAATTAACCAGTAAACCACCTTGGGAAGACAAGTTAGACGAAAAATGGACAGACCTTTATATGCTAGCCACTGTAGCAGTAAATGCAAATCTTTAAATATTTTGATTCAAGTTTTAGCACCCTTATTAATTATAAGTCAGAAACCTGATCCAGTAAATAAATAAATTTACAAATAAACCCTAGTGTGTTTTAAATTTTCAATTGTTTTTGTATTAAGTGATTCACACGGGATGCAATAATATTTAAAGGTTATTTATGAAAATTGGTATAAATTTTTAACATAGCAAATTTTGTGTATTTTTGTGCTAGACAGTATGAATGACTTGTCTGAAGCCCTTCACAATCTAAATCTCTATCCGGTAAAAATAGAGGTTTCCAAAGATTTCAATAGGTATATACCAGACATAGAAGAACCTATGGAATTCAACGCTCCACCTCCAGAGAAACCCAAACCCAAGAAAAGGAGGAGATTGGTGGGATGGAGGCGTGTGCGCAGGAGGAAACCTACAACTAGGAAGATTCCTAAAATAGAAAATCCCTTAGATAAAGGAAAGGGGATTGAAGACGGGGAAAGTTCTAGGCAGATGGAAATACAGTTTGGGGAATATTCAAGGCAGATGGAAAAGGAGTTTGGGGAAGTTTCTAGGCAGACCCGGAGGGAAATTGGGGAAAGCTCTAGACAAGTTGAGGAATTACCATTTCAGGATGAATTGGATCATGCATTGGCAAGTTGTGACATAGTCAGGCCTGTCAATAATAATTTTTACTCTTATCCTGTCGAAAATCAACTCCCTATAAACTTAGAACCAGCAATTCCAGAACCTATAATTCACACCCAACCATTAGGAATGGACGAGTGGTGGACCAATGATTGGCAGTTCCAAAACCTACTCAACAGTCCTTATTCCTTTCTCCCTCAGTTCGACCCAGAACCTATACCAAATCCACCCATGAGTAATGACAATTTAGCTGAACTCCGCCACTTTGGCGAGGAGCTAATGGATGCAGGAAATAGGATCAGGGAGGTAGGAGAGCAGATCTCCTGGAAATATGACGAGAGAGAACGTCGTTATTGAAATACCAACTGACAAAAGGATAATGGGTTTGTAAAATTTTGGTTGTAAAATAAATAAGCAGAATATAGTTTGTAAAATAATCTAAAATAAAACTTTGTAAGATAAAGGTGTGTATGGACGCATAATATAAAATATATAAAAATGGGAATCAAGAAATTGATAGTTTTGGCTATATTTGTGTTATGAACTTTGTATAATTGTTTTGTGTATGATTATTATTTATTGGATACTAATAAATTATATATATTAATTATCAGATGGAAAACGCTAATAATGACCCAGTTAATGAGGTTAATCAATTTGAGCAACAACCGGGGGATCAATATATGACTAGGCAAGATATAGAAAATATCGTTGCTCAAGGGATAGCCAATGCTATTCCAGCAATCGTTGTTGCTGTTAGAAATCCAATCGAACCACAACAAATCGTTCCTAGCAAACGTATTTCTGAAGATAACTTCAGTAATAGCGTAAACGGAGGCAATAATCATACTAATCATGATAATGAACCACGGCAAGCTCCGCTCCCTAAGAAAATGAAAGCTGCAACACCTGGTTGCACTTTCAAAGAATTTCTTGCTTGTAAACCCGCTGAATTTGCAGGCAATGAAGGAGCGACTGCGGCACTGCGTTGGTTAGAGAAAACCGAGGCAGTAATCACAATAAGTAAATGTGACAAAGACGACAAGGTTATGTACGCGTCAAATCTTTTCAAAGAAGGGGCGCTAGAATGGTGGAACACGGTGTTACAAGCTAAAGGAAGAAATAGGGCCTACGCCATGAACTGGGAAGAATTTAAAAGTCTTGTAGAAAGAAAATTCTGTCCCGAATATGAAAAAGATCAAATGGCAAATAAGTTCCTAAACCATCAAATGATGGGTGTAGATTGTCGAGGGTATACTTCGACATTCTTTGAATATGCTAGAGTGGTACCAACACTGGCTTCGCCAGAACCGGTACTCATTTCTCGCTATATTTGGGGACTGATTAGTGAAATCCGTAACATCGTTAAAGCTGCAAGACCTCATACTATTGACGATGCAGTAGAATTAGCTAATACCTTAACTGACGAATTGGTACGCATGAGAGATGAAAACAGGAAGAAGGAATTGGCTCAGAAAATTACCCAAGGAATTCGTACGGGTAATAATAGCAGTTTCAGGAGAAGAGGAACAGGGCAATCTTCAACTCCGTCATTCTGCAGGAAATGCAAAAAGAAACATTATGGAAGATGCGATATAACCTGCAATTTTTGCAAAGTTGTAGGACATCGGGAAGAAAACTGCAGGAAGAAATCCACAATTTGTTACAATTGTGGAGAAACAGGACATTTCAAAACAAAATGTCCTAAATTGGTCAAACCAGCAGACAACAAAGCCAAGACAGCCGATGGAGCTACTAAAAAGAATGTCAGAGCATTCCAGCTGGCTACTCAAGAAGCAGAACTCATTCCAGATGTGATAGCTGGTACGTTCTTAGTTCACAACATTTACGCAAAAGTATTATTTGACTCTGGTGCAAACCAAAGTTTTATAAATACTTCATTCTGCCAAGCTCTTAATTTACCATTAACCAACCTTAGGCAAATCTTTACAGTCGAAACGGCAGATGAAAATTCTGTCAAAATAGATAAGGTTTTGCAAAAAGAAAATATAGAACTTTCAGGTCATAAATTTCATGCAAACCTATTGCCCATGAAGTTAACTGGATTCGATGTCATATTAGGAATGGATTGGTTAGTAGCCAACCATGCTCGAATCCTTTGTGATAAGAATTCTGTAGAAATTCAGGCACCTACTGGTGAAATAATCACGATTATAGGGGATAAACCACGTAAACCTATGAAGTTCATATCAGTAATGAAAGTTGCTAGTTATGAACGAAAACAAGGAATAGCATATATGATTTCAGTAATCATTAATACTAAGGGAAAAGAACCTAAGGAAATTCCTGTAGTCTCAGAATACCCAGATGTATTCCCCGAAGAATTACCAGGACTACCACCAGATAGGGAAGTAGAATTTAGAATTCATCTAATTCCAGGAACTACACCGATAGCCAAGGCACCTTATCGGTTAGCACCCACGGAAATGTTAGAACTGAAAAAGCAATTAGATGAATTACTAAGTAAAGGTTTCATACAACCTAGTTCATCCCCGTGGGGAGCACCAGTGTTGTTTGTAAAGAAGAAGAATGGTTCGATGAGAATGTGTATTGATTATAGAGAATTGAATAAGGTTACAATTAAGAATCGATACCCATTACCTAGGATTGATGATCTATTCGATCAACTTCAAGGAGCTAGATACTTTTCTAAGATTGATTTACGCTCCGGATATCATCAATTGAAAGTACAAGAAGAAGACATACCTAAAACTGCTCTCAGAACTAGGTATGGTCATTACGAGTTTACAGTCATGCCTTTCGGATTAATGAATGCACCTGCTGCATTCATGGACATGATGAATAGAATCTGTAAACCGTATTTGGATAAATTTGTAATTGTTTTTATCGACGATATACTTATTTATTCAAAAAGTCAGGATGAGCATTGTGAGCATTTGCATGCACTCTTAACTTTGTTAAGAAAAGAAAAGTTGTACGCCAAATTCTCGAAGTGTGAATTTTGGTTGCAAGAAGTGCAATTCCTCGGACACATGGTGAATCACGAAGGTATTCACGTAGATCCTGCTAAGATAGAAGCAATTACCAAATGGAAGGTTCCACAATCCGCAATAGAAATTATAAGTTTTATAGGTTTAGCTGGATACTATAGACGGTTTATTAAGGATTTTTCCAAGATAGCTGTACCATTAACTAAGCTGACCTGTAGAGCAGTTAAGTTTGAACGGGGACCTAAGCAAGAGGAAGCTTTTAGGATCTTAAAGCAAAAGTTAACAAATTCCCCAATCCTAGCTTTACCAGATGGAACTGAAGATTTTGAAGTTTACTGTGATGCTTCAAAACTAGGATTAGGATGTGTGCTAATGCAACGCAAGAAGGTAATTGCGTATGCTTCAAGACAATTGAAAAAGCACGAGGAAAATTATACAACTCATGACTTAGAGTTAGGAGCCATAATTTTTACTCTTAAGATTTGGAGACATTATCTGTACGGAAGTAAATTTACTGTCTATACAGATCATAAAAGTTTAAGATATATATTCGGGCAAAAAGAGTTAAACATGAGGCAAAGGAGATGGATGGAAATCCTAAGTGACTACGACTGTGATATTCAGTATCACGAAGGAAAGGCAAATGTAGTTGCAGATGCCTTAAGTCGTAAGTACCATGAGAAACAACGACGAGTTCGTGCTCTTAGATTAAATCTACAGTTAGATTTAATGGAACAACTAAAGCATTTCCAAGAAACAGCAATCAAGGATGATGCTGAAGGAATGAAGGGACGAATAAAAGAATTAGAACAAGGAGATGATGGAATTTGGAGATTCCACAAAAGTAGAATTTGGGTACCTAAGCAGTGAGAATTAAGGAATAAGATTTTAGAAGAAGCCCATAAATCTAGGTATACCATGCACCCTGGAAATAATAAGATGTACCAAGATTTAAGAAATAATTTCTGGTGGATAGGAATGAAAAAGGACATAGCTCGATATGTTTCTAAGTGTCTTACTTGTTCACAAGTTAAGGCAGAACATCAGAAACCTTCAGGTCTACTACAACAATTAGAAATGCTTGTATGGAAATGGGAACTCATAACAATGGATTTTGTTACTAAGTTACCCAAAACCAGAAAAGGTAATGATGCGATTTGGGTAATTGTAGATCGATTAACCAAATCAGCTCATTTTCTACCCATGAAAGAAACCTTTAGCATGGAAAGGTTAGCAAAGTTGTATGTAGATGAAGTCGTATCCCTACATGGAGTTCCACTCTCCATTGTATCAGATAGGGATAGTCGTTTCACTTCGCATTTCTGGAAAAGTTTTCAAGAAGCAATGGGAACTCGATTAAATCTAAGCACTGCATATCATCCTCAGACAGACGAACAAAGTGAAAGGACAATCCAAACTCTAGAAGACATGCTCCGAGCATGTGTGATAGATTTTGGTGGAAACTGGGATGATCACTTACCTTTAATTGAATTCTCCTATAACAATAGTTATCATTCAAGTATTGAAACTGCCCCATTCGAGGCAGTGTATGGAAGAAAGTGCAGAACTCCAGTTTGTTGGGCAGAAATAGGAGAAAGTCAATTATCAGGTCCTGAGATAGTGCAAGAGACGACCGACAAGATTAATCAAATCAAGGAAAGGCTGAAGATGGCTCGAGATTGACAGAAGAGTTATGTAGACAATCGACGCAAGCCACTGGAATTTCAAGTCGGAGATAAAGTACTTTTGAAAGTCTCACCTTGGAAAGGAGTAGTTCGATTCGGTAAGAAAGGAAAGTTAAGTCCAAGATACGTAGGACCATTTCTAGTAATCCAACGTATAGGACCAGTTGCTTATCGTTTACAACTATCAGAAGAGTTAGCTGGAGTACATGATATATTTCATGTATCCAATCTCAAGAAATGCTTATCAGATGAATCTTTGGTAGTACCTCTCCAAGATATAGAGGTAAACGAAAAGTTAAATTTTGTTGAAAAGCCATTACAAATCAAAGATCGAAAGATCAAGTTTCTCAAACACAAACGACTAGTACTGGTTAAAGTCAAGTGGGATTCGAAACGAGGACCCGAATATACTTGGGAGCTGGAATCAGAAATGAAGCGAAAGTATCCTCAATTATTCCAGTAAATCTCGAGGATGAGATTTTTATTAAGGTGGGGAGAATGTAACAACTCTCATCAAAACTATTAGTTATTTTATTATTTCATCCAATAGGAAACCCTAATTGAGACACCCAAGTGATTCTGTATAAACCCTAAAATTTTCAGAATAATCAGAATCAGGATCAGGGCCCCTAAATTTCGGGGGGGGGGGTAAAACCCTAGTTACGATTATCTAAATAACTTGTTCTCAGTATTGAATTTTAAGAATCTGTCAAGTCAGCAAGGCTAGTTAGGAACGTGGCTACCCTATGGTAGGATAGGACCCTTCGCGTCACGCGAAGCCCATAGGGGTACCCCTCGCGTCACGCGAGGGGGTCAAATTTTAACTATAAATAGTGGGCTTTGGGACTTGATTTCTTGCACTTGAACGACGTAAAAATTCGTTATACACACTGAGATATCGTAGAATTACTATAAAAACACACACGAATCACGAAGTGGTGCCGCAATACAGGGTAATAACTCGATCGCTACTACGATTCAATGTCCGATCGATTAAACTATCCAATGGATGTTTAAGTGCTGCCCGCATTAGGGTTTACGCTTTGTCATTCATTGTTAATTCAATGGATGTTTAAGTATCGCACTTTGTCATTCGATGTGAGGGTTTAATCTCGTGAGTTATCGTAAATGCTGTATTAAGTTACTAACCGAGTTGTGTGCATGTTATTAAATTTAGGTTAAAAGGCTAATCAGTAGGCTAGGCTCTGCTCAAATTAAATCTGCAATGTGAGTCATTCTCTTTTTATCAAATTTGATTTCAAAAGCATGTTTATTTTCAAAGTTATAATTACATGGATTAAGTCTTTGTAATCACCAAACGTACAGCCGGTATGTGGGGTTTTGTATACATTACTTGATAATCGTCACCATTGGGGCAGCCAATGGAGGATATGACCATAGTCACAGAAACGAGTCGAGTGACAAATACCGTGGGTAGTTGGTTTGATATCAGAAACATTGTAATCGCTCTTAATACTGTAAATTATAACAAATGTGTCATTTTAGTAAAATGAATGATTCACTCAGTATTTCCCGCTGACCAAACCTTTTTCAAACATGTTTCAGGTGATCTGTTGTGATCCAGGAAAAGTGTCGTGAAGCACTACAAGCTTAAGGAAGTAGCTCAATATAAAATAAAGAAACATGTTTTGTAAAAATAAAGATTTCTCAGTGAAATCATATGATTGTAAATTACCGGGTTTTATTCCAAGTTGTGAAATAAAATAATCGGGAAATATTTCAGTTTTAAAATGATCCTGAAGAAAAATTCCGCTGTTAAATAAATACCACGGGATTTTCTGTCACACCCTGCTAGTAGCGGAAGCGTATTGTGTGTGACGTAAGAAAGGTAATCATTGCATCCAAATGTATTAACAACATGAACCAACAACGATGCCATAGATATCTAGTTTTCAACAAAAGATTACAAGTTTTAACATAGTTTCCAAGTTCACCAACGTTTGACATAGCATGGTTCTAAGTTATTTTACATATAACAAAAGATAGTTTTTGACGCAACACAAAGTGAGATTTTGTCCTCTATATACCCATACGAAGTTGGGATATAAAAGACAAACCCTCCCAAAAGTGGCCATCGTTGTCATTTGTTTTCCCGAATCCCATAGTGAGTCACCGGCTCAAGACCTGTTTCCTGAAATACATGTAGTTTTAAAAAGTCAACAAAAAGTTGAGCGAGTTCATGCAGTATTTGATATCATATGAAATCTAGTACTTGTTATCTTGTAATCATGGTATGTTCTGATTAAAATCATGGAGTCTGTTTAAAGATCTATCAGTGGGTAGCTAGCCCCCTGACATAATGCGCCATAAGCAAAATAACCAAACCGAGGACACTTAGTTCACATTGGGATCACAAAAGCACTCCACGGTTAACAACTAGGAGTGGGGCGTGCCTCAAGCCCAATAGATCTACACCTTTTGCACCTTGGTCACTACGTGATTAATGGTTATAAATGTAGATTCCCTACTTATGCACATTGATCATGCCTCCTACTCCGTAACTAACATACCAATAGTTTTAACATGTATTTCCCCTCGATGTTTTTGAAAACAAAACATTGAAAACAGTGAAAGGAGGGACATGAACTCACAAATTTGTGTTCCGTGAAATATGATATCAAAGTAAGCGTCCGTACGTGTCAATAACCTACATGTGTACTAATCTCGTTAGACACTAGGTCTATCGGACCTCGTACAAGTTGTTCATCTTGAATTCTTTATTATGTTTTCGCTTGTCATCATTGTTATTGGGCCTAGCCCTAGTTTTCTTGTTATTGGGCCTAGCCCTAGTTTTCTTGTTATTGGGCCTAGCCCTAGTTTTCTAGTGAGTCCGTTAAATATATTCTTGCAATTTTTTTTACCAAAAATTCACCAAGCATGTAACTTAATAAGTTTGTTTTTCACATGAAAAATACTTGGTAATTTTTATAGTTTTCGACTTTCCGGGTTCTTGTTTTTGACCACTTAGTTATGTGTTCGCCTTAGTGTCTAAAAATATGTTATTTTTAGACTCGACGTTGTAGTAACTTGTTTACGATGTCGATACGCCCAAATGTCTTCATCAAGTGTTATGTATTTCCATTTCGGCCAGTTTATTTAATTGTCCGATTTTACTAGCATTTCTTGGACCATGTAGGAACATGTATGTGTATTTATTTTGACCATCCTATCGATATCTAATACATACACATATATGGCACACATTACATACACTTAGCAAGTTTCCGAATAGATATAATTTTTACCAAAATTTATATTTATACTTTGTTATATTTTTACTCACTTTATTCTTGTAAAAATATATGTTTAAGTTCATAAGAACTTCTTTGAATATTTAACTATTAAATATTCCCATCAAAGTTTCCATAATGACGTTTATGACCACTAATCGCGTTTAACATTGTTAATCACCCTGTAATCCCATTTTTAATCGCGATTAGATTTTTAGAAAAATTCGCCATAGTTTCCCCTAAACTATGACGTTTCCCACGTTACAAAAACGCGTTTAAATCAATGATCAATTTTCTCAAATCACCACAATTTACCAAGTTTCACTAAATATCATTTTATAACAATAATTTCACACTTTATCCTTCAAAGCTTATTATGAGCACTTCTTTGGTAAATCTTTTAACACTTTAAAGTTAACCATTTTTCAAGTTAATTATGTATTATGAACTTGTTCAAACTTATTTTTCATCTTTAAAAATTCACACATTTTTATAAAGATTTCCAAGACTTTTTATACTTCACTTTTTAAAGTAAAATATTATAACTTGCTTTATGTTCAAAAATCAAGTTTATTAGTGTCTTCCAAAAGTCTTGTTAACATGATTATTCTTGGTTTAATCTTCCCAAAATTTACTAAATCAAGTTTATATATAAATGCTCATAATCTTTGAAGTTGATGATCTTTCTTGATTTAAACATAACCATGTTTAAATCACATATTTATGTTCATCATAATAATATGAACATAAATATAAAATACTACATGAATCTATTAACTTGATCATCATAAGCATATACTTTAAACTACTAATCTAGACAAAGATAACATAATCAACAAGATCACATGAATATTATAACACTAAACAACATAAATCAACATATAACATCTTCATATTTGGTGTTCATTAACTTTGTGTTTAGGGTTTTTGATTATGTAAATCTTAAATTTCAAGATTATCAACTTGTACTTCTATGATTAACCAATAAAATGAAGCATAAAAATGATGTTTAGAAGACTCACAATCTAGCAAGTGTTTAAACAAGAGAATAAGAAGAAAATAAGCTCCAAGAAGACTCCTAGTATAGCTCCATGTTTACTCCATATGTGAGTGATCTTGTATTGGCTAGAACATGAGTAAATTAGGGTATTTAGTGAAGATTGAAGGTGGTTCTTTGGTGTGTGAGGGCTGCCGATTTTGGGTCTCCAAATGGGGGTTTCTTTGTTTGAATTTTGTGAAAAAAAATGATAAGTATGATGGTAGATAAGGTGTGAAGTTTAGCTAGTAGGATGAGTGATCATTACAAACCCTTAAAGTCCACCAACACCATGCTTAGTTATCCAAGACCATCATCTTACAAACAAGTATGGTGAGGCCATGGGGGCCCACCAAAATCGTAAGACATGGGGGGGGGGGTACCATATGATTTTTTTTTTATAAAAATGGTTTAAAGAACTAGATATTTTAGTAATTAGGAGGTGTAGGGTGATTAGGGGTTTAATTACGTCGTTAAGGGGTGATTAGTGTTTCGGAACCAAACTTAATATTAACTAGTTCCCCAAACTAGTAAAAATCATGTTTTGATACTTAAAACACTTTTCGTTTCGTCGTCGGCTCGATTACGGTACTTTTATGTCGCACCGACAAGAAATTCCGCAAGTTGTTTTCTTGCATCCGGAAGTTGTATGAAATGATTCTGAGTCCCAAATTTAGCTTAACTAGTTCACTAGATTCTTCGTTTGCTTGTTTCGTGACCAAAAATATCGCTTACTAGTTCGTCAAGTCGCTAACGGAATAGTTTAGGACATGGCGACGTAACGCTGGAAACTTGTGATTATGAATGTTCCGTTGATATCATCATATTGTTTTAGTATGTTTTTCACCAATTGATATTATTCCGAAGTCCCGGAAATGCTTTGTTATAAGTTCGGACGCATTAAAAATACCATATTTTAAGCCGAAACGGACATTTTGACAATTAGGGCGTTATACCGGAAAGTCTTGTTTCTTTGCAAGAGGTGTTTTCACAATAATGTTTCTCATATAAATGGACTCAGTTTTGTTATCCGAGTGTCGTTTTTCAGTGTTTTGGTCTAGTTTCACGGTTTGCTGGCATAAAATAGTGTAACCGTGAATAGTGCACGCAGCACTTTCTACCAACATCTTTAGGACATTGTTAGCTTGGTTTCGCCATACGACGAAAACCAACATATGTTTTAGCTTTGTTTCCTTGTCCTAACCTTGTTATTCAATTAACGACACTGTTACGTAATTAAATTACGCTAAATGCATGAGATTTAGAAATATAAATAGTGATTAGACTGTACGGAATTACCTGTTATTTGCCAGTTGTCACATTCTCCCCCTGTTAAAAAGAATTTCGTCCCGAAATTCAAGTTGAACCACTCTTTGCAGGAGTCTTTTTAAACAGGTGGGGATATTTTTCCTTAATCTGATCTTCACGTTCCCACGTGTACTCGGGTCCGTGACGTGAATTCCAGCGGACCTTGATCAGTTCGATAGTACTTCTCCTTGTATTGTGGACCTTCCGATCCATAACCTCAACGGGTTCTTCGGTAAACTGAAGCGTGTCGTCTACATGAATTTCATCTGCTGGAATGATAACTGTATCAACTGTCGGACTTTTCCTGAGGTTCGACACATGAAATGTGTCATGTACGTTACTGAGTTCTTCTGGCAGTTTCAACCTGTACGCGACTGTACCGATCTTTTCTAGAATCTCAAACGGCCCAATGTATCTCGGGTTTAGCTTCCCGCGCTTCCCGAATCTAGGTACGCCTTTCCAAGGTGAGACTTTTAGTAAGGCTTTGTCTCCGACCTCGAAGGAGAATGGTTTACGTTTTCCGTCCGCGTACCACTTTTGTCTGTCACGAGCCGCTTTGATACGGTCTCGTATTTTTGCTATCTTGTCGGTGGTATCTTGGACTAATTCAGGGCCAACGAGTTGTTTGTCTCCGACTTCCGCCCAACACAGTGGTGATCGGCACTTTCGTCCGTATAGTGCTTCGAATGGGGAGCCTTTAATGCTTGTGTGATAACTGTTGTTATATGAGAACTCTACCAGCGATAAATGATTATCCCAATTTCCGCCCAAATCCATCACACAGGCGCGAAGCATGTCTTCCATCGTTTGGATGGTTCGCTCGCTTTGCCCATCGGTTTGCGGATGAAATGCGGTACTCAGATCCAGACGAGATCCAAGCGATTCTTGAAATGATTGCCATATTCTTGATACAAAGCGACCATCACGATCCGAGATTATCGAAGTAGGCACTCCATGACGTGCCACAATCTCGTTGAGGTAAATTTCGGCTAGCTTCTCGGTACTGTCTTTTTCACGAATGGGTAGGAAGTGAGCCGACTTGGTTAATCGATCCACGATAACCCATATCATGTTATGACCTCGAGAGGTCCGTGGGAGTCCTGTAACGAAATCCATTGATATCTGTTCCCATTTCCAAACAGGAATCACGGGTTGTTGTAATAACCCATATGGCTTTTGATATTCGGCCTTGACCTTTGCACAAGTTAGACAATTCCTAACGTAGATTCCAATATCTTTCTTGAGCTTAGGCCACCAATAAAATTCTCTCAGATCCTGATACATCTTATCAGACCCTGGGTGTATTGAATATCTGGACTTGTGTGCTTCATCCAGCACTAAGTCTCGTAAGCCACCAAAATAGGGAACCCAGATCCTTCCTCCGAAATATAAAGTGCCATCCTTATTTGTTTCCATGTGTTGCCTTGCTCCTCGCAAGTATTCTGCTCGTATATTTCCTGGTTTTAGGGCTTCCCGTTGTGCGTCGCGCACTCGAGTTGTAAAGTTTGTCTGAATTGTCAACTCTAAAGCCCGTACTCGAAATGTTCTAACTCGTTCTTTTCGACTCAAAGCATCCGCTACAACGTTTGCTTTCCCCGGATGGTATCTGATCTCGCAGTCATAGTCGTTCAACAATTCTACCCATCGCCGCTGGCGCATGTTTAATTCTTTTTTATTGAATATGTGTTGAAGACTTCTATGATCAGTGAATATGGTACACTTAGTACCATAGAGATAATGACGCCAAATCTTTAAAGCGAATATCACCGCACCTAATTCCAGGTCATGAGTGGTATAGTTCTTTTCATGAACTTTTAACTGCCGCGACGCGTACGCGATGACTTTTTCACGTTGCATTAACACGCAACCCAAGCCTTGACGCGATGCATCACAGTACACCACGAAGTCATCGGTGCCGTCAGGGAGTGATAAGATTGGCGCTTGGCATAGTTTATCTTTGAGTGTTTGGAATGCCATTTCCTGTTTTTCACCCCAATCGAACTTTCTATCCTTTTGAGTGAGCGAGGTTAGCGGTTGAGAAATTTTAGAAAAATTCTCTATGAATCTTCGATAGTACCCCGCTAAACCCAGAAATTGTCTTACTTCCGTTGGGGTCCTTGGAGTGTTCCAGCTTTTTATGGCTTCTATCTTAGTTGGATCAACATGTATTCCGTTCTCGTTCACCACATGACCGAGAAATTGTACTTCACGAATCCAAAATTCGCATTTTGAGAACTTGGCGTACAATTGTTCCTTCTTAAGTAAATCCAGAATAGTTCTCAAGTGTTGTTCATGTTCCGCCTTTGTTCGTGAGTAAATTAAAATGTCATCAATGAATACGATCACGAACTTGTCCAGGTATGGTTTACATACCCGATTCATCAAGTCCATGAATACGGCGGGAGCGTTCGTTAAGCCGAAAGGCATAACAAGGAACTCATAATGCCCATAGCGAGTTCTAAACGTTGTCTTAGGAATGCTTTCCTCCTGAACCCTCAGCTGATGGTATCCGGATCTTAGATCAATTTTGGAATAGAAGCTAGAACCTTGTAACTGATCGAACAAGTTATCAATCCTCGGTAAGGGATACCGATTTTTGATAGTTAGCTTGTTTAGTTCTCTGTAATCGATGCACATTCGAAGGGTTCCGTCCTTCTTCTTGACAAATAGCACCGGAGCTCCCCAAGGTGAGAAACTCGGTCTAATGAATCCCTTGTCAAGTAACTCCTGAAGCTGAGTAGATAATTCCTGCATCTCCGAGGGCGCGAGTCTATATGGAGCTTTTGCCACCGGTGCTGCTCCTGGCACCAGATCGATATGAAATTCCACTTGTCGTTGTGGTGGCAGTCCCGGCAAGTCTTCTGGGAAGACCTCGGGATATTCCCTTACCACAGGGATGTCTTCCACCTTGCGCTCCTCGGCCTTCTTGTTGATGACGTGAGCAAGAAAGGCGATGTATCCTTTCCTTAGACATTTTTGAGCCTTCATGCAACTAATGATTCTTAAAGGCGTGTCTTGTTTCTCCCCGTGTACTAGCAAATGTTCTCCATCGGGTAGGGGAATGCGTATGATCTTCTCATGACATATGACTTCGGCTCGGTTATCGGATAACCAATCCATACCAATAACGACATCAAAACTACCTAACGGAACTGGTAAGAGATCTATGTCGAACTTTCGTTCACCCAGCTCTAAGGTACATTTCTTTATGATTTCCCCTGATTCTACTAATTCACCATTAGCTAATTCAATCGAATATGGAATATTTAATTTGCTCGATTCTACCCCAAGTATATCTCTAAATTCCTTAGAAATAAAACTATAATCTGCTCCCGTATCGAATAGAATAGATGCAAAGTGATTGTTGATAGGGAACGTACCGGTGACCACATTCGGGTCCTGGCGAGCGTCCTTGGCTCCTATCACAAACGCTCTTCCCCGAGCTTGAATTTCTTTCGGGCAGTTCCTCTTGAAGTGTCCTTTGTCACCACAATTGAAGCAACCTTGATCCTTGCTATTCATACCCCGGCATGTTTCGGCGCGGTACCCAAACCTATTACATTTGTCACACCTGGTGCTACGACACTCCCCGTAATGGTGGAAGGGGCATGTGTTGCACTTCGGTGCAGTTCCCGAGCAAGGCTTCTTGTCGGGGTTGTTGGTGGTAGTGGTAACATAAGCTTTTGCATCCCTAGTTTCCTTCGCGGGTTCTCCTCTGTTATTGTTATTCTTGTTGTTCCTCCCCCGCGAACCTTTCTTAAAATGAGAAAACTTTCTTTTATTGGAGCCCGAAACTTCCCCAGCAGTATCCTTTTTGTTTGACCCAGCCTCATCAAACTTTCCTTGACGTAGTGCTTCCTCGGTAAGTGCTACAGCCAAATCGATTGCTTCGCCGATCTCCGTAGGCTTAGAAGCAGTAACCAGACTTAGTATTTGGGGGGCAAGTCCCCAAATGTACCTCTCGACCCTCTTGTATTCGGGATCCACCAAGTATGGGACTACACGGGATAAATCGTGAAATCGCTGCGTGTAACCCGCAATATCCGCACCAATCATTTTTAAATTCCAGAACTCCGTTTCTAGTTTCTGGATCTCAGACCTTGAGCAATACTTTTTCCTCATCAATTCTTTTAGTTCCTCCCAGGTCAGGCCATACGCAGCAGTTTCGCCTTTCGTTTGGACCTGGAGGTTCCACCACGATAGTGCCCCATCAACGTATAGTCCGGTGACATAAGTAACCCTTTGTTCAGCAGGGCACTTGCTCATTCGAATGACTGAGTCTGTCTTCTCAGTCCAGCGAACGAAGGAAACGGCACCTCCCGTACCGTCAAAATTTAGAGGTTTGCAGTCTAAGAACTGCTTATAAGTGCAACCTGAAATTATCATATACACAATTTCAAGAGTAAGTATCAGGAGCACGATTAGAATGAATGAGAGTATCACGTAGATTAATGATTAACCAAGCATTACCAGTCGGATGGTTGCCTCCCGAAGTACCTCCTGTTCCACCGCTTTGTTCAGAGCGGTTAGCTTCGTATTGAGCAATCGCTTGGGAAATGCGTTCGTTCAATTCTTCTTGTGTTGTCGGCAACGGGTTCGTTTTTGTTCTTCCACGACGGGGCGGCATTGTCTTCTTAAATAAAATATCGATCTCTATTAGACAAGTATTTAATAATAAATATTGTCAAGTATATATATATATAAACACATCGGGTTTATATAGATAAGAAATGCATACACACGTATACATGACATAGCCACGCCATCACAAGCACGCATAAACACAACGTCATCACAATGGTCGTATAACTCAACATGTAGAATAACACCACACCATAACATAACATCAACCATAAATCCACCATGTCATAACAATATCAAGCACAACATCATCACATCACCATAATATCAACCACAACACAAAAAAAAAATACAATGTGTGATACAGAAAACATACTTTTATACATAACGACAACTTGTTACATTTGTTCATGAAGATCAAAAGGACATAGGGATACATACCCCTAGTCAGTACAAGTTACAATACAAAAGTAAGATTTCTACTACATTGCATCTTCATGTCTTATGGTTGTCTTCAAAAGTCTTGATCTTCATAAGCCTTGGTCTTCATAAAAGTGATAGTCTCCCCAAAAGATAGCTATATACATGTGACTAACATAAGACCAACATACAACCGGCAGACTACAAGTGTGGAGATGGTGGGGGTGGTGACTGTGGTAGTGGTGGTGGTGATGGAGGGGGTGATGCTGGTAATGGTGGCTGTGGTGATGCAGGTGGTGGGGGTGGAGCAACGGCAGCTCTGATCGCGGCCATATCAGTCTGCATCTCACCGAGTCTACGGAAAATGATAGAGATCTGGACCTCATGAGATATAGTCATGTCCGCCATAACGGGCAGAGAGATGGGCGGGGTATAATAGGGATCAGTAGGGTGCATGCCAGGTGGAGGCGTAGGGGTACCCGTGTAGGGTAGTCTGACTGGTGATGGGGATCTAGCATAATGCGAAGGTCCAGCAGCATAAGGGTCATAAAAAGTGTGGGGGAAAGGCTGCTGTGAGGATGGTCCATGCTGGAAATGAGGCGAGGGATGTATAGTGTGTGAAAATCCTGGCAAATGCATAGGATCAGTAGTAGGGGTAGGTGGCACAGCAGTGGGAGTAGGTAGTACAGTAGCAGGGGATGATACAGGGGTACGAGTAGTAGAAGCAGCACTGGATGCGGTAGATGAGACATCAACAACAGACACAATCGGAGATGGTAACTCAAGAATAACAATGTCATGAACCTCTCCGTCACCAATATCATCGTCGAGGTGCTCAACCGGTATCACAGGGATGTCGACGCCATCGTCATCCTCGAGGTCAATAAGTGGGACAACGGCTAGTGGTACTGCCAAGTAAGCTATCATGTGCTCTCCCTCGGGATGTCCATAGATGATAGCATCATGTAGTGGCTGCGGGGCGTCGTCCTCAAGTGGTGCATGATCCTCAACGGGCTAAATGAGGGCGAAGGGTTGGAAGTCATCCAACAAATCATCATCGTCTGAGAAAATGTCAGACTCGGACTCGTCATCCGACGAAATGATAATAACCTCCGGCTCATAGTCGTCATCCGATACAATCGGCATCGGGTCAATCTCCGAATTGTCTGACGAAGCAGAAGACATCGATCCTGGCAAATAAACCGTACAATATGCATATATGTTGTTAGAAAAAAAAATGTATTACTACTCATGATATATTCCATGCAATCACTATATATCTCATGCAATATTTTGTTCTCATGGTTCACATGTAAGTCTTAGTGTTTACAAGTCTATTACTTATCGACTAACCATGTATTGATCCATATTCGTTACTAGTGATTGAGCCCGCGTGATAGATCCTCATGTTATAGTGACACAATGAAAACCTTTTGTCATTTTTGTCATACTTTTGAAATCACTTTTGTAATGTTATCGACTTTGTTTTCATGTGAGAGCCCTTCGGTGATTGTAGACCAAACTTTAATAAAAGTTTTTCCCCGGTTCACTACAATCGGAGCTCTGATACCAATCTGTCACACCCTGCTAGTAGCGGAAGCGTATTGTGTGTGACGTAAGAAAGGTAATCATTGCATCCAAATGTATTAACAACATGAACCAACAACGATGCCATAGATATCTAGTTTTCAACAAAAGATTACAAGTTTTAACATAGTTTCCAAGTTCACCAACGTTTGACATAGCATGGTTCTAAGTTATTTTACATATAACAAAAGATAGTTTTTGACGCAACACAAAGTGAGGTTTTGTCCTCTATATACCCATACGAAGTTGGGATATAAAAGACAAACCCTCCCAAAAGTGGCCATCGTTGTCATTTGTTTTCCCGAATCCCATAGTGAGTCACCGGCTCAAGACCTGTTTCCTGAAATACATGTAGTTTTAAAAAGTCAACAAAAAGTTGAGCGAGTTCATGCAGTATTTGATATCATATGAAATCTAGTACTTGTTATCTTGTAATCATGGTATGTTCTGATTAAAATCATGGAGTCTGTTTAAAGATCTATCAGTGGGTAGCTAGCCCCCTGACATAATGCGCCATAAGCAAAATAACCAAACCGAGGACATTTAGTTCACATTGGGATCACAAAAGCCCTCCACGGTTAACAACTAGGAGTGGGGCGTGCCTCAAGCCCAATAGATCTACACCTTTTGCACCTTGGTCACTACGTGATTAATGGTTATAAATGTAGATTCCCTACTTATGCACATTGATCATGCCTCCTACTCCGTAACTAACATACCAATAGTTTTAACATGTATTTCCCCTCGATGTTTTTGAAAACAAAACATTGAAAACAGTGAAAGGAGGGACATGAACTCACAAATTTGCGTTCCGTGAAATATGATATCAAAGTAAGCGTCCGTACGTGTCAATAACCTACATGTGTACTAATCTCGTTAGACACTAGGTCTTTCGGACCTTGTACAAGTTGTTCATCTTGAATTCTTTATTATGTTTTCGCTTGTCATCATTGTTATTGGGCCTAGCCCTAGTTTTCTTGTTATTGGGCCTAGCCCTAGTTTTCTTGTTATTGCGCCTAGCCCTAGTTTTCTAGTGAGTCCGTTAAATATATTCTTGTAATTTTTTTTACCAAAAATTCACCAAGCATGTAACTTAATAAGTTTGTTTTTCACATGAAAAATACTTGGTAATTTTTATAGTTTTCGACTTTCCGGGTTCTTGTTTTTGACCACTTAGTTATGCGTTCGCCTTAGTGTCTAAAAATATGTTATTTTTAGACTCGACGTTGTAGTAACTTGTTTACGATGTCGATACGCCCAAATGTCTTCATCAAGTGTTATGTATTTCCATTTCGGCCAGTTTATTTAATTGTCCAATTTTACTAGCATTTCTTGGACCATGTAGGAACATGTATGTGTATTTATTTTGACCATCCTATCGATATCTAATACATACACATATATGGCACACATTACATACACTTAGCAAGTTTCCGAATAGATATAATTTTTACCAAAATTTATATTTATACTTTGTTATATTTTTACTCACTTTATTCTTGTAAAAATATATGTTTAAGTTCATAAGAACTTCTTTGAATATTTAACTATTAAATATTCCCATCAAAGTTTCCATAATGACGTTTATGACCACTAATCGCATTTAACATTGTTAATCACCCTTTAATCCCATTTTTAATCGTGATTAGATTTTTAGAAAAAATCGCCATAGTTTCCCCTAAACTATGACGTTTCCCACGTTACAAAAACGCGTTTAAATCAATGATCAATTTTCTCAAATCACCACAATTTACCAAGTTTCACTAAATATCATTTTATAACAATAATTTCACACTTTATCCTTCAAAGCTTATTATGAGCACTTCTTTGGTAAATCTTTTAACACTTTAAAGTTAACCATTTTTCAAGTTAATTATGTATTATGAACTTATTCAAACTTATTTTTCATCTTTAAAAATTCACACATTTTTATAAAGATTTCCAAGACTTTTTATACTTCACTTTTTAAAGTAAAATATTATAACTTGCTTTATGTTCAAAAATCAAGTTTATTAGTGTCTTCCAAAAGTCTTGTTAACATGATTATTCTTGATTTAATCTTCCCAAAATTTACTAAATCAAGTTTATATATAAATGCTCATAATCTTTGAAGTTGATGATCTTTCTTGATTTAAACATAACCATGTTTAAATCACATATTTATGTTCATCATAATAATATGAACATAAATATAAAATACTACATGAATCTATTAACTTGATCATCATAAGCATATACTTTAAACTACTAATCTAGACAAAGATAACATAATCAACAAGATCACATGAATATTATAACACTAAACAACATAAATCAACATATAACATCTTCATATTTGGTGTTCATTAACTTTGTGTTTAGGGTTTTTGATTATGTAAATCTTAAATTTCAAGATTATCAACTTGTACTTCTATGATTAACCAATAAAATGAAGCATAAAAATGATGTTTAGAAGACTCACAATCTAGCAAGTGTTTAAACAAGAGAATAAGAAGAAAATAAGCTCCAAGAAGACTCCTAGTATAGCTCCATGTTTACTCCATATGTGAGTGATCTTGTATTGGCTAGAACATGAGTAAATTAGGGTATTTAGTAGGGGTGAGCATGGTGCGGTTCGGTTCGGTTATTACCTATAACCGAAACCATAACCGCACATTGCGGTTATCAAAAAATCATAACCGTTTGGTTTCGGTTAATGCGGTTTCGGTTAATCGGTTATTGCGGTTAATGCGGTTTCGGTTCGGTTATAGGTCGGTTATTTTCATTGTTTCTAATGTTGGACTTTAAATGTGTGGGTCGAGCAAAATTAATGCGCAAACAATAAATATACGGTTAATCAATTATATTTCACTACCATATGCATACTAATTCCAAAACAAAAGTAACACGTGTAGTCACGTGTTATATGGAAACATACATACGAACACAAAGTGGTTTTTAAATTCGACACTTTTTAATCAAAACATAAAAAGTTGTAGTGCAATCTTCATCAAAGTTGGGTCATGGTTAAAAGTTAAAACATTCAAATACTTCACCAAAGATACATATTGATTAGGCCATGGTTAAGCATTTAAATACAAACTTAAAGACTTATGGTGCTATGGATTTGGCTATGTTTATTCGGTTCGGTTCGGTTATTTGCGGTTATGAAAATAAGAATAACCATAACCGAACCGCAAAAATTGGTTATTAAAAATATAAATAACCAACCCTTCGGTTATTTCGGTTATCGGTTATTTCGGTTCGGTTTTTTCGGTTATTTCGGTTACGGTTCGGTTAATTCGGTTGTATGCTCACCCCTAGTATTTAGTGAAGATTGAAGGTGGTTCTTTGGTGTGTGAGGGCTGCCGATTTTGGGTCTCCAAATGGGGGTTTCTTTGTTTGAATTTTGTGAAAAAAAATGATAAGTATGATGGTAGATAAGGTGTGAAGTTTAGCTAGTAGGATGAGTGATCATTACAAACCCTTAAAGTCCACCAACACCATGCTTAGTTATCCAAGACCATCATCTTACAAACAAGTATGGTGAGGCCATGGGGGCCCACCAAAATCGTAAGACATGGGGGGGGGGTACCATATGATTTTTTTTTATAAAAATGGTTTAAAGAACTAGATATTTTAGTAATTAGGAGGTGTAGGGTGATTAGGGGTTTAATTACGTCGTTAAGGGGTGATTAGTGTTTCGGAACCAAAATTAATATTAACTAGTTCCCCAAACTAGTAAAAATCATGTTTTGATACTTAAAACACTTTTCGTTTCGTCGTCGGCTCGATTACGGTACTTTTATGTCGCACCGACAAGAAATTCCGCAAGTTGTTTTCTTGCATCCGGAAGTTGTATGAAATGATTCCGAGTCCCAAATTTAGCTTAACTAGTTCACTAGATTCTTCGTTTGCTTGTTTCGTGACCAAAAATATCGCTTACTAGTTCGTCAAGTCGCTAACGGAATAGTTTAGGACATGGCGACGTAACGCTGGAAACTTGTGATTATGAATGTTCTGTTGATATCATCATATTGTTTTAGTATGTTTTTCACCAATTGATATTATTCCGAAGTCCCGGAAATGCTTTGTTATAAGTTCGGACGCATTAAAAATACCATATTTTAAGCCGAAACGGACATTTTGACAATTAGGGCGTTATACTGGAAAGTCTTGTTTCTTTGCAAGAGGTGTTTTCACAATAATGTTTTCTCATATAAATGGACTTAGTTATGTTATCCGAGTGTCGTTTTTCAGTGTTTTGGTCTAGTTTCACGGTTTGCTGGCATAAAATAGTGTAACCGTGAATAGTGCACACAGCACTTTCTACCAACATCTTTAGGACATTGTTAGCTTGGTTTCGCCATACGATGAAAACCAACATATGTTTTAGCTTTGTTTCCTTGTCCTAACCTTGTCATTCAATTAACGACACTGTTACGTAATTAAATTACGCTAAATGCATGAGATTTAGAAATATAAATAGTGATTAGACTGTACGGAATTACCAGTTATTTGCCAGTTGTCACATTTTCTGTCCCGCGGCTCCTGAAACGGGTCAAACCGGGTCAGGGATGTGACAAATCTTCCCTAGAGTTTCGAGTACAAGTCCTGGATCTATGATTCGGTTGTCACCCACCTTAATCCAATCAGGAGATTAGTGTTACTGTCTGTGCAATGCCTCAAACAGGGTTGTCTGAATACTAGAATGGTAACTGTTGCAGTAAAACCCAACCAAAGGTAAATGTCCTTCTAACCCTTACTAAAATCAATCACACACATGCTCGCAGCATGTCTTCGAGTGTCAGGATGGTTCGTTTACTAAGACCGTTTGTCCTACGATGATAAGCAATGCCCATGTCTAGACGTGAGCCCAGGGTATCGTGTATTGCCTGTCATAAATCAGGTATATCTCAAAATCAGAAGCAACGGGAGTTGGCACCTCGTGCCTAAAAGCCGCCTCTCTCAGAGGAACGGTCACAGCTGTGAAGACTCGTCAGTTTCCTTGGTTGCAAGAAGGCGTGCTGGTAGCGTGAGACAATCAACGATCACCCAAGTGATACTGTTTCCGTTTCGAGTTCTAGGTAGCCCAGTGACAAAATCCATGGCAGTTTGTTCTCATTTCCATATGAGTGTTTCTAGTTGCTGATACCTCACCTTGACTTTCCCACGAGTCAAACATCGTTCACATACCTAGCTAGGTGGGCCTTCATGCCCGATCACCAGTACAAGGTTCATAACTCTTAATGACTCCCATAAAAACCCAGACGACTAGAATATCGAGTCCGGGGTGCTTTGCTCAACACAAATCCCCTACCGTCACTGTATAATGAGATCCACATTCGTTCCATGAGGTAGTGAATATCGTCCGACTTGCCAGAAGTTGCTCTTCCATGCCCCACATGGACCTAACGTGAAATTCCTCTTCCCTTAGTGCTTTGATTAGAACAAGGAGAATCTGATCAGGTAGGCTAGAGTCGATAGTGAACTGCATGCTCATACGTGTTTTAGGTTCCATAGTCGTAACCGCTCGAGAGTTCCATCCAGTGATGTCATCATATGTTTAGCTTTTTCGAAACACGGGTACACGGGAGGTCCTTGTGATCGGTCTTAGTAGCGCATCGGGTACCGTCCAAGTAATGCCTCCAACTTAAATCCAAAGACCATGGTTTCCATCGCAGGTTGTGATTTGTGCAGTTCTTCTTGTAATCCTACTGCGTAGGTCGTCACCTTCTCGCGTTGCATCGGTGCGTAACTGGGACTCTGATTTGAACCATCATGCATGATATACCACTAGATCACCCGCATCCTCGGGCAAAGACGATGCTCAGTGCGTTGCAGAGTTGGGATTCGAAAGCTGAATAGTCGTCCTCTTGTTTTGTCTTCTACGAACACCTCACCCTGCTGTGCTAAAGAGTTTGAAGCTACGCGATCTTCGAAAATCCTGTGATGAATCTGCGGTAGTATCTAGTGAGACCAGGAAATTGCTGTACCCTCGGAGGGGTCTTTGGTGTCGATCAGTTTCTAACAAAATGGATCCTAGCGAGATCCACGTGTATTCCCACTTCGTTGATTACATGACCAAAAATATACCTCTCAAATCCAGTAGTTACACTTAACAAGACTTCGCGCGGAGTGGCTCCTCCCTCAGGAGCTCTCAAATAAAATACAAATGCCGCCTAGGGTGTTCCTTTTTCCTGGAAATGATTCAAAGCGTCTTCAATAAACACGGTCGATTCATGTGATCCATAAAACTGCTGGTGTGTTGATTAACTCAATGGTTATGGTGTACAAAGTCGCACTAGCTGTATTGCGTTTGATATGCCGTTCCAGGAACATCCTTCCCTTGGACTTCCATCTGATGATAGCTTGTTCGTAAATCAATCCTCGAATGGAAGCTTGTCCCTCGCAACTGGTCAACAGAGTGTTACTACATGGTCAAAGCGAACGGTTCTTGACTGTCACCTTGCTGAGTTCTCGATAGTCAGTACACATATGACAAGGCTTATCTTTACAGATATAACTGGGGCTCCCCAAAGCAAAAACTAGGTCCGACAAACTCCTGTCCAACAGTTCCTGTAATTGATTAGACAATTCTGGCAACCCTCCTGGTGCAAGATGGTAAGAGTACAACCATTCAGAGCGGCCTCTGGTGTGAGATCCACTGGGATTCCGACTAACAGTTGTAGAAGTAAAACCTGAAAGTTTCTCGGGTAGCACACCGAAAGGAATCACGAACGATTGGTGGATCCTCGATCCTCTGTTTCCTTAGCCCTATCATTAGTAACGGTTGCTAATATAGCGGAGTAATCCCTCCGTAAACACTTCTGGCCTTCATAACTGAAGTGGCGCTAACCTTTGCACCACTTTGACGCTTTAGAACGAGTAACGATTCTCCACACAAAACTTTCTCCTCACTAGTACATCTGCGATCTCTAGATAACCACTCCACACTAACTACTGTATTGTAACCATCAAGGGTAGTAGAAAGAAGGTCGATGTCGAACACTCGTCCCACATGGTCGAATTTGCATCCCAACTAACCTATGAGATTCCATTTGACTTGCCATCAGCCGATTCCACATCAGGTTCGGTGTCAAGTGTGTCAGACGACTCTGGTGAGTTCACTGCTCTTTTTCCAAGCATGCATCCCGGGGAGGGATATTTGGTAATTGTTCCGGGGAGGAACGTCGGGTTAATGGGATGTTTGTTATTACTCATTTCTATCATATAAGACCCCTTACATCTACCGATAGTTGCCGGGGATGCAACGAGGTTATTAGTTGATAGCGCTATTAGGATTGGCACCCTCACACCGTACCGGGGAGGACGGGCGTAAACTAATTACCTTGACCACTTGACCAATGCTTTGATAGAGGCATTGGGGATGGGCAAATACATCTTGTAGCCATCTGCGGTAATCGAGTTAATAACAACATCAAATCAAATCAAATCAAATCTGTGAAACGTTTTAATCTGGTAATTGGTATCTAGACACGTTAACAAATTTTAAACTCACCAGCGTCGTCTGACACACTTGTCTGCATGCTTGCAGGTCTATAGGTTTATATCATTTGGAACTTGCTGCCTGGGAGACTGGAGTGGTCATGGGTCGAGATACATGGAATCCCAATAGAAGCTTAATGGTTTATGTACACATGGTTTACGAAACACTTAACAAATGAGTTATGCTTCGGCTGTATACAATGAATGATATGTAACGTTTGTAACACTTTATGTTAATGAATGAAAGTTTTGTTTAATTATATTTATGAGTTCAATGTGATTGGTGGCTAGGATCCTGGTACGTCACACGCCTCGTGGAGGTTTCCGCATGTGGTATTTTGGGGGTGTGACATTTTTTATCTACATTTCATTGTGTCAAAAATTATATATTCTAAAAGAGTTTATCTACGTCACGGCGATTTTAATATTTGCGTTTTTTTGTGTGAAAACTAGCTGAACTCACGACGTACTTTTATCTACGTTTTGTTGTGTGAAAAAATATATATTCTAAAAGATTTTATCTACATCACAACATATTTTTTTATCTATGTTGGAACTGAGCCGAACTCACGACGTATTTTTCAATCTACCCTTCACTGGTGAAAGGTTATAAATTCTAAAAGATTTTATTTACGTCACAACATATTTTTTATCTATGTTATGTTGTGTGAAACCAAGCCGAACTCACAACGCATTTTTATCCACGTTTCGTTGTGTGTAAAGTTATATATTCTAAAAGATATTATCTACGTCACGACATATATTTTTTATCTATATTTCGTTATGTAAAATTGAGCCGAACTCACGACTCATTTTTTATCTGCGTTTTGTTGTGTGAAATCGAGCCGAACTTACAATTTCAAAAACCATTTACTTAAACAATAAGAAAATTGTAGTTAAATAATAAAAGAAAAATAAAAATTGTGTTTAAATAGAGTTAGCAATAAGTGTATGTTGTTTCTCAAAAGTAACAAGGTTGGGTGCTAAGATGAATGCTTAATGAAATTAAACATGATGTTTCCTCACACCGTCACACCGTACCGGGGAGGACGGGCGTGAACTAATTACCTTGACCACTTGACCAATGCTTTGATAGAGGCATTGGGGTTGGGCAAATACATCTTGTAGCCATCTGCGGTAATCGAGTTAATAACAACATCAAATCAAATCAAATCAAATCAAATCTGTGAAACGTTTTAATCTGGTAATTGGTATCTAGACACGTTAACAAATTTTGAACTCACCAGCGTCGTCTGACACACTTGTCTGCATGCTTGCAGGTCTATAGGTTTATATCATTTGGAACTTGCTGCCTGGGAGACTGGAGTGGTCATGGGTCGAGATACATGGAATCCCAATAGAAGCTTAATGGTTTATGTACACATGGTTTACGAAACACTTAACAAATGAGTTATGCTTCCGCTGTATACAATGAATGATATGTAACGTTTGTAACACTACGACATATATTTTTTTATCTATATTTCGTTATGTAAAATTGAGCCGAACTCACGACTCATTTTTTATCTGCGTTTTGTTGTGTGAAATCGAGCCGAACTTACAATTTCAAAAACCATTTACTTAAACAATAAGAAAATTGTAGTTAAATAATAAAAGAAAAATAAAAATTGTGTTTAAATAGAGTTAGCAATAAGTGTATGTTGTTTCTCAAAAGTAACAAGGTTGGGTGCTAAGATGAATGCTTAATGAAATTAAACATGATGTTTCCTCACACCGTCACACCGTACCGGGGAGGACGGACGTGAACTAATTACCTTGACCACTTGACCAATGCTTTGATAGAGGCATTGGGGTTGGGCAAATACATCTTGTAGCCATCTGCGGTAATCGAGTTAATAACAACATCAAATCAAATCAAATCAAATCTGTGAAACGTTTTAATCTGGTAATTGGTATCTAGACACGTTAACAAATTTTGAACTCACCAGCGTCGTCTGACACACTTGTCTGCATGCTTGCAGGTCTATAGGTTTATATCATTTGGACCTTGCTGCCTGGGAGACTGGAGTGGTCATGGGTCGAGATACATGGAATCCCAATAGAAGCTTAATGGTTTATGTACACATGGTTTACGAAACACTTAACAAATGAGTTATGCTTCCGCTATATACAATGAATGATATGTAACGTTTGTAACACTTTATGTTAATGAATGAAAGTTTTGTTTAATTATATTTATGAGTTCAATGTGATTGGTGGCTTGGATCCTGGTACGCCACACGCCTCGCGGAGGTTTCCGCATGTGGTATTTTGGGGGTGTGATAGTTCATGCGGTATTTTGGGGGTGTGACAGTTTTTATCTACATTTCATTGTGTCAAAAATTATATATTCTAAAAGAGTTTATCTACGTCACGGCGATTTTAATATTTGCGTTTTTTTGTGTGAAAACTAGCTGAACTCACGACGTACTTTTATCTACGTTTTGTTGTGTGAAAAAATATATATTCTAAAAGATTTTATCTACATCACAACATATTTTTTTATCTATGTTGGAACTGAGCCGAACTCACGACGTATTTTTCAATCTACCCTTCACTGGTGAAAGGTTATAAATTCTAAAAGATTTTATTTAAGTCACAACATATTTTTTATCTATGTTATGTTGTGTGAAACCAAGCCGAACTCACAACGCATTTTTATCCACGTTTCGTTGTGTGTAAAGTTTTATATATTCTAAAAGATATTATCTACGTCACGACATATATTTTTTATCTATATTTCGTTATGTAAAATTGAGCCGAACTCACGACTCATTTTTTATCTGCGTTTTGTTGTGTGAAATCGAGCCGAACTTACAATTTCAAAAACCATTTACTTAAACAATAAGAAAATTGTCGTTAAATAATAAAAGAAAAATAAAAATTGTTTCAAAAACGCAAGATTGATTACAATTTCAAAAACCATACATGAAATCGAACATGATGTTTCAAAAGTAACAAGATTGATTACTAAGATGTGAAATGACATAATTAACCTTAGTACTAAGTTAGCTTTTAACTGATGTTAGCCTTAATATCACAGGATGTTACAAAATCAAAAGTCATCGGGACGAACCATGTAGATAACTCTTAGTAATTAATGTATAGAGGGACTAACTGTTAAATTTGGTATATAAGAGAATCATATTCACTAAATCTTCAAAATTAATACAGAAATTAACTGAAACAAATGAATAGCACACTCAATCTTACCAACAGACCATCAACATGATGATCTTTGACACTCACAAATGATTTATCGGAATCAAAAAACTGATCTAACAAATTGTTAACAAGATCCAGAAGCCCTAAGAGAGATAAGAGACGAGTATGTGTGTGTAAAATAATCTCTGAGTTAATGAACCAGCCACACTCCTTTTATATCAGCACCAAAGTTGAACCCATTGATCAAAATATAAGCCCATGAATATCACATGTCTTCAGCCCATGAAGTCTTTAATTAACAGCCCAAGAAGACTAAAATCAGTAGCCTATCCAATTAGTCCATTAGCACTTGGAGGATAGTCAAGCGGTGTCCTGGCCCAGACATAAAAATAACAAAGTATATGAAAGTAAAAAAAAACTTATGCTATCACATGTGTTATAATAAGAGTATTAAATTGTAAATGGATGAAACTTATGACATTTTAACACTAACCATATGATTAAATCTTAGTAATTAGTGTCAAGAAAAAAGCCGAAGTGTGAGGTGAAATATATTGTTGCCCAGGTTCGAGTCAACTTTTTGTCCTTAAACTATAGTTGTAATAGTTTACATTTTTTTCTTTAGTGGATGCTTTTTTTCTAATTTCAGTGGATGCTTTTTTTTTTTTAATTTCGGGTATGTGCACCGCACATGAGGGTATTTTGGTAAAAAGATCAAAACAACAGAATCGACGAGGGGGTTTGAATAGGTGATTTGGTTCTTGATCTATCTTAAAAAAGATCAAATTAATACATTTATGTGCAATGCACATGACTGTTAACGCCCGTTAGAGGAAATGATGCAGATTGTTATAAAATATGAACACAAAGCATTAACTCTGCTATCTCTCACGACGATAATTTATTTGTAATTACTTTCTATAACAGAAAATTAGTATTAATTGAAAAAGTGCGATAAACGTACGATTATTTGTAACTTTTGTTTTAACTATTATAGGCTAATAGCTATTAGGATCTTCCATGTATGTATGTGAAACAAAGCCCCCATTTCATGGTTGTTTTCAGCTGCCCTTTGAAAAAACCCAAGACTCATGTTTGGATTGAGTTGTATAATTTAATGGTTGTGTTTGGATCAACTAGTTTACATAGGTGAAGGAACTCTTAAGAATGTCTTTTTAGCGTTTTCAAATGTACAAATTATCCATATACACCTTTGTTATGGCCTATGGGATTGTGAATAGTGGTGCCAAACAACTTATTTTTTGTGATTTAATTATTATAATGTTTTATTATTATAATTCTAATTAAGCATATACTTTTTTAGATACGTTCGTTCACAAATTTCTAAGTATGTCGTTGTGACATGCTTATTTTATCTACGTCTAGATATAAATATTACTTAAACCCGATTTGTGAATAGTAATATGCAAGTTATCTAAGCATAAATGTATATGTTTCCAAAGTTGTCTCATCATTTAGTTTTATTTTTTCGTAAAGTAACATCATTTACTCTTTTCGTTATTCTAGTAATCTCGTAAAAGTTTGAAGATACAATTGTGATATGCTTATTCTTTACCTACGATTTGATAAAAGTTTAATTCGAACAGGGTCAATTATGGTTGGTTTTTATTCTTCTTTACACAACTATTCGCTTATAACTTCTAAGATACGATTTTTATAGAATTCTGAGTTTAGGTTACGATGTGTCTATTTTTATCCACATCTCAATATAATTTTTTTTCAAAACCGAGTTGACACTGACAGTAGTAATGTACAAGTAAGCAAAGCACAAACATACAACAATGATAAATGTTAACCTTATTTTTTAAAATTTAATAAATAATATTTAATTTGTTTTTTATTTAACAATAATTAAAAAAATGAATACACAACTCTATTTAATTTTTTATTTCTCTAAGTTTGGTTGAAAATAGAACTAGTATTTGTTATTGTTGTTTTCGGTCAAACAAGTGTAGATATTTTTTTGGCATATCATAACTTTATTGTTATGATGTGCCCCTTCAAGAGGTATACTTATAAATTGTATTTTCGTTAAACTTATACAACTTGTAAAGATTGAATTAAAAGTGGGGGGGTCAAGTTATTCTACAAAGGCTTCTTATTGTAAGAAGTGTAAGAAGGATTTATAGAGTGACAAGTGTCCAATAACCTAAAACTAAACCCACTACATCACCACCAAAAACCTAAACACCCACCCCCCCCCCCCAAAAAAACCTAAACCCCCCACCCCCACCCCCACCCCCCCCCCCCCCCGCAAAAAAAAACAAAAAAAAAACTATACCTCACCAAAAAAAACCCTCAAAAAACCTAACCCCCCCCCCCCCACCCACCCTCCAAAAACCTAAAAAAACCTAACCCCCCCATCCCCCCACCCCCCAAAAACCTAAAAAAAAAATATAAAAAAAACTAAACCCCCACCCCCACCACCACCCAAAAACCTAAACCCCCACCCCCCACCCCCTCGGCAAAAAAAAAAAAAAAAAAAAAAAAAAAATTTTTTTTTTTTTTTTGGGGTGGGTGATGTGGGGGGTAGGGGGGGGCGGGGGGGGGGGTTGGTGGTGGTTGATGTTTAAGTATTTTTTTTTTTTTTTTTTTTTTAGTGGGTTTTTTTGTGTAGTGGGTTTTTTTAGGTTATTGGACACTTGTCACTCTATAAATCCTTCTTACACTTCTTACAATTAGGATCCTTTGTATTTGATCCTAATCCTAAAAGTGGGTATATCATATCAGAATCAGAATAAAGTTTTTTATTTGCCCTTATTGATTGATGTCAATGAAGGTTCATTCAGTACAGTTTATAGAGTCTGCTGTTTTGAATTAGAGCATGAACTTGTAGACATATTTCCTTGTTTAGTATCGTGTTTGATTCGAATCGGTTATGGAATGGGATCATGGTACATTGGGGCTTTATCGGTACACCTCCCAACACGTTGGTCTCAGACATTGCTCACTTTCCGTGAACTCATTTCATTAACATCCAAGATATTGACCACCAAGAGTTCTTCAGTGGTTAGTATTGCGCACTGAGTTGAACATCGAAGAATTGACATTTTACTAGAGGTAACAACGGTCCAGTTTGATTGTCAAAAGCAAAAATGGCATGTGCAATTGTTTAATATGCGTTAAGATCATTTGTGAAATGCTTCATTTGCCGTGTTTAAATCGCTTTTCATTTCTTGGTTAAGAGACTAGCATCGTGTCCCTTGTGACCGAAAATTACCGTGTACTCGAGTTTTATGTCTTACTTGGGTTTCAAATGATGGGTATCTCAATGGGAAATTTTTTAACCACGTAAACTCATAAACGAGTATACCCGATGTCTGTAGGAAACCCGAGAACCAGATGGACAATGAGTAGTGTATGCCTAACGGGTATGAGGCCAAGTAATGGACTCATGTTACAATCGGCATGAAGAACTGAAATACATGTCTGTTGCAGTTTTAAACGGATAATGTTTACGTAGAAATTCATATTCTTTTGTTATTATTTAATCGTTGATATTGATATTTTGACTATTCAACCTAATAACATTAATCTCCTGTTATAGTCCAATGGCGTCTCTAATTAGTTATAGAGGGTAGGGATGGCAAAAAAGCCCAAGCCCGACGGGTATACCTGAAACCCGAAACATACGGGTCGGGTATACCCGAAGCCTCACAGGTATGGGTCAGGTATGGGATTAAAAATATAAAAAAAATCGGGTATGGGTACGGGTATGGGATTTAGTCATACCTGCCCGTTACCCGGTCCGTTTACCCGAATAATACCAAAAAGTATATTATTTTAAATTTAATTTTTCATTTATATAAACTTTAGTACATACACTTATTCATTATTCATAGACATTGCTCTGTTGTTTATTTTCAAGGCTTTAACATACTCTTACAACAATTTATGTTTAGTTATGTTGTTTCAGATTAAAAATGTGTGGTAGTTTTGGGATTTTCTAAATACATTTTAAAGTTGTTAAGGAGATTACCTGGGTCCTGATTAATGCTACTGTATTTCATGTGTGGTGTTCAATTAAACGCAAAATAAATAAACTGACATTAAGGGTTCTAAAGTAGGAGTACCTTAATTAGTTAATTACTAGTAGGGTGCCCGCGCGATGCGGCGGGGGCGACACTTTGGATTGCGGCACTCGTTGTTGGTAGTTTTCTTATTTGTATATGATAACATTATTGTGGTGGATATATGTCATAAATGTTACACATGAGAGCCTAACACCTATAATGCCTTGCAATGTTCGATCAACTGCCTCTATCGCCTAACGTTTCGCCATCGATGCCTCATCCCATATAATTAACTCGGAGGACCTAATTAGTTGACTTATAATTCCTAAAATTTTGGGACATAGTTTACTATTTATCTACTAAATATCGTAAATTAGTATTAAATAAATATCGTAAATTAGTATTAAATAATTCCTAAAATTTTGGGATATAGTTTACTATCTATCTACTAATATCGTAAATTAGTATTAAATAATTCCTAAAATTTTGGAACATAGTTTATCTTCTATCTACTAAATATCAAAGTTTTGTTTTGTTATAAAAATTAATAATAAATAAAGTATAGAAAAAACTGTTTTAAACATGTAAAGATTCGTTTGTTAATAAAAAATACTAAACAAATGACAAAAGTATATTAGTTCAATCGAGATGTAAATTATAAGTGCAATAAAATAACACAAAACATAAACTTCAAATAGAAAATAAACTTTATTATTCATGGGATAGTCTAGATCAAACAAAAACAACTGAAAATGAAAAAAAAACATAAAAACACTTGATATATTTCATCTAATTTCTCTTCTTTTTTTATCCGTTTTTCTTGTTTGTGCTCGAATCAGCAGTATCATCTAATTCATCTTCTTTCTCATCGTCCTCAGAATCATCTAAATTTATAACCTCGACCCATTTCCATTCAGAGAGTCTCTTAGATCTTTTCTTTTGATTCTCATACTTCCGATCCTTAAAAAACAAAAATTTAATAAAAAGTTAAAAAATGATTAAATAAATTTTATAAAAAAAACAAATATTGAATAAATTTTTTTTAAAAAGATTAAATAAATTTTAAAATTACCTCTTTACTAAATTGACGTTGAAGATTAGACTTTTATGGACTGAACATTGCACCATAAGACATAATTTCAACACTATTATCACCATCATCCTACAATAAAACACCAAATAATAACATAACGAACTTGTTAATATGAAAGATTATAAGCGAAAATATTACTTAAAAACTAACAAGGGGTGTTTAAATTGGTGTGTTGAATCTGAAAAATCAAATAAGTTAGTATTCACATAAAAGTAAATAAAAGAAAACAATCTATACTATATAATAAAAGAAACCAATGAAGGGACACTTGTCATTATTCTAGACCATCCTTAATTGTAGATAATTATTATTTAATTTAAATTATTAAATATTAATTAAATTAATATAAATCTTATAACTCTAAATTATTTGTACCAATGAAAACAAACCCGGAGACAAAGACGTAAAGGTGGATAAATATTTTTGTGTTTCCAACAGATTTAAAATAACTTATCATTTTAAAGGTATTAGTTTATTAAGTCGGTGTTATACGGAGAATCTAAAAAGCTCAATACATAAAAATATAAAAATACTAGGTTAGAACCCTGTGTATTACACGGGTTGAATAAACGTAATTTTGTATTAACAATTAACAAATAATAAAAAGTTATATATTTATGAACCCCGTATATTGTACGGGTTAAATAAATGTAATTTTATATATCAAATAATAATAAAAAAGTAATATCTTTAAAAATTATGTGTATTACACAGATTAAATAAATGTAATTTTGTATACTAAATACTAAAAACGTCGTATCTTTAAAAAAAACCCGTGTATAATCAGGTTGAATAAATCTAACAAATAATAAAAAAAATTACATCCTTAAAAACCCCGTATATTACATGTGTTGAATAGATCTAAAAAGAGTTATATCTTTAAAAACCATGTCTATACACAGATTAAATAAATGTAATTTTGTATATTAAATACTAAAAACGTCATATCTTTAAAAAAACTCATGTATAGTCGGGTTGAAAATCTAACAAATAATAAAAAAAATTATATCCTAAATAAATGTAATTTGTATATTAAATATTAAAAGTATTTGGTATACAAAATTACATTTATTTAATCTGTGTAATACACATGGTTTTTAACATATAAAATATAGTCGGGTTGAATAGATTTTTTTAACAATAGATAAAGCCGTGTAATATACATGGTTTTTAAAGATATAACATTTTTTTTATTATTTGCTATATAAAAATAGATTTATTTAACCCGTACAATAAACAGAGTTTTTTTTTAAAATATAATTTTTTATTATTTAGTATATAAAATTACATTTCTTCCACCCATGAATACACCAGGGTTTTTTAAAATATAACTTTTTTTGTTTGGTATATAAAATTACGTTTATTCAGCCCGCACAATAAACGAGGTTCTTAAAGATATAACTTTTTATTATTTAATATATAAAATTATATTTACTCAACAAGTGTAATAAAAGAGGTTTTTAAAAATATGTTGTTTTTTTATTTGTTATACAAAATTACGTTTAATCAACCCGTGTAATACACGGGGTTCTAACCTAGTTATTCATTATTGCGATATAACAAAACTTATCATAGAACCGACCTTAGATTTTTCAATATCGCATGCTTGTTTTTTCGCATCAAGTGAATTCAGAACTGGCTCCATATTTTAAATCTGTTTAGCAATAGAAATGTAGAATTGTGAGTGTTTGCTATGTATTTATAGTAGTCCATTAGGGTTTAGTTTTAGATTGGTCATCCACTTATTTAGGAAGTTTGTTGTGAGTTTTAAGTTTTTAAAATAAGATGCACATATCCTGTTTAGTTTGTTGTGGCATGTTTAATAGGAAGTTTGTTGTGAGTTTTATCTATACTATATTAAACATGTCACAACAAACTGACTCTGTACAAGTAAAATTAGGGAATATTTTAGTTTATTAATGTCGTTCAAAACAAAAAACTTGGGTAAAAAACAAATGTTAATGCACGGTAGCTAGGTAATGGTCAAAGCTGGCTTGGGTAAAAAACAAATGCTGGCTTTAATCAGTTGTACATTTACGCATCGGCTATTTGTACTTTATGAACGCACGGCGAAACTAAAAAAGACAACTATCGAAACGTTTAAAAAAATGTGCCGATCGTCATGGTACCTTCGGATTTTTTTAAAACATTACGGGTTGTAAGATATCGCAGGAATACATTAAAGAATTAAAGAGGGGGGGAAGTGTAACTAATTACCCATAATTATGTTAAATGTCAAGGATTTAAATGTAATAGATTGAGGGACTAAAAAATAATTATGGTTTAAAAGACCACTTTACCCTCATTCTAGGGGTTTATTTATAAATAATGGGAGAAGAAGTTCTTAACTTTTGGGAATCCTTCTCTCATGTATTATAATATAGTATAGATGTAGATATATGTTTTAAATATGCATTTGAATATGATGTGTGTATGTTATTGGTCATATTTTAATTTGTTGTAGTTATTAAAATAGTCAATTATATAACATTAGAGTAAAAATGCTTATGGGAGTCTCAATGGTATTTTTAAGAAATTAACGGGTATACCTGATATCCGCAGGTATACCCGATACCTAATGGGTAATTACCCAACGAGTAACAAACTAGATATGAGACAAAGAATTACAACCGGGTACGGGTTTAGGATTACCAATACCCGGTCCGAACCCAGCCCATTACAATTCCTAACAGAAGTCAAACTTCCTGTGCATATAAATGTTCTAAAGAGATAAGGATGTGTTCTACTTTTACTTTTCCGACCGATAAAGAAAAGTATCAGCATCATTTGATTTCTTCTCTTACATAATCTACTTTGCCTCACTTTTGGCTTATCATTCCGACCGATAAAGAAAAGGATCAGCATCATTTGATTTATTTTCTTATATAATATACTTTGCCTCATTTTTCGCTTATCATCTTTCTTTTTTGTTTGTTTTTAAGTTTCTTTTTTTTATCGCTTTGAAAAAACATATCCTCATGTCCTTCTCATATCCAAAAAAAAAAGAGAGAATAATGGTGGTGATACAACATGAACATCCCTTGACTCTCGTAGATTTGAATCCAAAATATCCACGTGATGAATACGTACATGATGATGAGGAAGATTTGATTAGCACTCAAGCTTTTCAATGTCTATGTGATCGGTGCGATCTAAATATCACTTTTTTCCATAGGTATTACTATAAGTGTAATCAATGTGATTACTCGCTCCACGAATTATGTTATGAGCTTCCCATAACGTTAGAACACACATCCCATCTTGCACACACTCTTTCCCTCTTTCAAAATGAGTCAGAACAGGAGTGTCATGTGTGTAAATGTTACATTTGGGATAAACAACTTTGTTACTATTGTTCTTCATGTAATTTAAACATATGTTTAAATTGTGGTAAGAATAAGGCAGACCACCATACTATTTATCACCCTAGCCATGAACACCCATTAATTCCCATAAATCGGGAGAATTGGATGATGTGTGATGCTTGTGGGAAGCATCATCATGGGATTTTTTATCAATGTATCACATGTTTTCTTTCTTTCATCTATGAGGACTGTGTTTTTAGTCCAAAAAGGTTGCTAATTCAAGAAGGTACATGTGATAAATTCTTTCATACTCACCCACTCATCCTCACATACGGATTTCCGATGGCGGATCAACAAGCTAAATTTTATCCTAGATGTAGGGTATGCAACAAATCATTTTCTGGTTATGAGGATTTTTGGGTTTATAAATGCGAAAAGTGCAGATATTATGCTCATCATCATTGTGCATATTCAAGAAGTTCATATTTAAGAAGTAAGCCCTGGGAATCAGGTAAATCTAAATACTATTTTTTTGAACGACAATAGCTAAACTTACTGTATGCCAATAATCCAAAATACTTCTCATTTTCAGCTTTGAACCTGAAACTTCCCTCTAAAAAGCAAGTGCGTTTATCAAATTGGCTAGACGCACGGAATGGTAAATCTAATACTTACTAGTTACTATTATGATTGGTTAATTGCATGAAAATGTAAGATGCTACATCTTTTCTTCCACCAATTGTATACAACTAGCCTACTTGGTTGTGGTTATCGGTTTTGATATTATATAATATAATTTCTAACTATGAGTGGTTAAAGAATTGGCTTGATGGCATTTGTATACACTAATTCAAAGTCTAAATTAACATACAGCACGTGGAAGACCTAAAAGGCTAAGAGGGTGAGTCTGCATAACTAAGTATGCTATGTTTTAATAATGAGAATGCTACATAAAGAATATTTCGTTTTCTAATGATAAAACTTATAGGTTGTAAGAAAAAATATAAATATAATAAAGTGAGATATCGTTACATACATAAAAAAAATGTACAACTATTAGGGTAGATGTTAAGTAAGTTCAATGCCGGTAACATCTTTCCCACTTCTTTTAATCGGCCTTGGCCTTGTGTTAGTTAAATCGTATAAGAAAACGTGTTTGTAGACTTATATAATTTAACTAGGTTATAGACTGTGTTTTATACGAGGTTGTACAATAGAATCATATAATTATATAAATAGTAAAAAAAACTTCATAAAGCTACTGACATGTTTTTTATTAACATTTAACAGTCTACACAAGAAAGTCGATTTTTTTTCGCAAAAAAGGCTTATGTTAATTAGTACCACTGAAATAACATTATAGCCCGCATACTTTGAATGCTAAAAAATATGTTATACACAAATATATATTTTTATGTGACTGAAATTATGTATTACATTACATATAATAATGTATATAAATAATATTTTATTGTGTATCTTTTAAATATATATTTTATATTTTTGTTAATAATTGTTATGCAAATTTAATTAATAATTATCTATTATAAAATTATGATCTAAGTTAACGATTTATATATAACGAATAAAATATTTTCATGGGCAATGGTTAATTACTATGTCACAGGTGAAAAATTAGAGGGTACATTTACATTTCGTGTATTGATGTAAAATAATTAAATTTTCTTTCTGTAATCTACAAATCGTTACATTAAGTAATATATATAATAGTTAGTGTTTGTGTGATGCAAATGTTTTGCATATATACAATTGCATGAAACGGGAAAAAGATGTTACATTTTGATGCATTTAATTACCTTTTTTATAAAAGTCTTTTTTTTTCTTTTAATTTGTTCTAATAATTTTTAAAAGTCTTGTTTCTTTTAATTTATTCTAATAATTATTTAATAATCATGTATTGTATGTGCTATATATCAGCTCCCCGTCCTATAACCATTGAAGAATTGAAAGATGATCATGATGTTCTTCGTCTTCCGCTCTCCGAACAAAACTACAACAAAGTCAAAGACTTCTTTTTCAAAGAAAGGAATTACGAGAGGAGCATAACTCATGATAGTCATGAACATCCGCTAATTCTTGTTGATGCGCAATGCAATGACATTACAACTATGACTCAGAATGATGCATCGTGCAATGCATGTTTGATACGAATCGAGAAGAACATGACGTTTTACAAGTGCAAATTTACTGATCAGGGATGCAACTTTGTTCTCCATGAGTGGTGCACCCGCTTGCCTCCTGAATTAAAAGGCCACAAATATCACGGAGAAGAACATACCTTTCTTCTCTCGACAAAACCAGGCCATGGGTTCTATGGGTTCAGGTGTTACCTCTGCGATAAATATAGCAATGGGTTTGGTTACTCGTGTGTTCAATGTCATCACAAAATTGATGTTTGCTGTGCATTCACACGTGCAAAAATCACACATAAATCTCATCCAAATCACCTACTTTCAAGACATTATGGGTTTGCTAGTAAAGACGACTATTGTCGTTTGTGTTTGTCCGGTTTCACGGCAGACAATAATATGTCATTCAGTTGCGATGCTTGTGAGTTTCATCTACATGCTGGGTGTGCTTTGTTATTACCAGAGACAATTAGGCACAGGTATGACAAGCACCCGCTGAGCCTAGCTTACTCCCCAATTGAAAACCATGAGGGTGATTATTTCTGTGAAGTTTGCGAGGAGGAATTTAATCCTAATGCTTGTTTCTATCATTGCCATGAATGTGTCCAGTCCATACATACAACTTGTGCTCCGTTAATACCTCAAAGCAAACCATACCTTAATGGCGGCTTAAAGGTTCTCCCTGGGCAAATAAAGAAGATACGCATTTATAACACTGAATATCACCCGCACCCTCTTTCATTTCTCTTAGGGACAAAAAGTGATGGTAAATGCACCAAGTGTGGTGGAGGCTGCTATTATAGATATATCTTTAAGTGTCAAGAGTGTAAGTTTGTAAGCCATGCAAGATGTTGAACATAGTAGTACCTCATTACTTGAGGTATCAATAAGAATTATCTATCTGTATTGCTGATAATAAATCATGTTTATATATATAGTGTTTTAACATTTATCATTCCTAATTCCTTTTATTGCATCAATATATATAGAGTTTTAACATTTATCATTCCGGGTCAAGTTATTCTACAAAGGCTTCTAATTGTAAGAAGGATTTATCGAGTGACAAGTGTCCAATAACCTAAAACTAAACCCACTATATCACCACCAAAAACCTAAACACCCACCCCCACCCCACCACCACCCAAAAACCTAACCCCCCCCCCCCCCCCCCCCCCTCCACACACACACACACAAAAAAAAAAAAAAAAAAAACTATACCTCACCAACAACCAGTTTAAGGTTTTTTTTTGTAGTGAAGTTTTTTTGTGTAGTAGGTTTTTTTAGGTTATTGGACACTTGTCACTCTATAAATCCTTCTTACACTTCTTACAATTAGGATCATTTGTATTTGATCCTAATCCTTATCATTCCTAATTCCTTTTATTGCATCAAACTGGTTGTTGTTGTTTGTTGGTGGCGAAGTAAGCTTATTAGTCTGATGATCAGTTGGAATTTTTAATAAAGACGGAATTTAATTAAATAGAATCTAATTATTATATCTTCTTCATCATATTATAGTGTATCATATTACATTTTTAACTTTTAATATTTCATCGTGACGTGTCGTATGATATCATATCATCCTTGTACCGTATCGTGTCGTATCGTAGTTATATTTTGTATTATTTTTTATGTTGACGTATTCAGAACGTGTGATATTATACATTACACGTAACAAGGCAAACCAATCTAAACAGTCAAAATAAGCAATCACAAATAAAAAATAAACATCCGCTAATTCTTGTTGATGCACAATGCAATGACATTACAACAATGATCTGGAATGACGCACGATGCAATGCATGTTTGATACCAATCGAGAAGAAGATGACGTTTTACAAGTGCAAATTTAATGGCCAAGGATGCAACTTTGTTCTCCATGAGTGGTGCACCCGCTTGCCTGCTGAATTAAAAGGCCACAAGTATCACGAAGTACACACCCTTCTTCTCTCGACAAAAGCAAGCAATGAGTTCTTTGTGTTCAAGTGTAGTGTCTGCAGATATAATTACGGACAGGGTATCCACACACCCCCTAAAAGTATCTACACATCCCCCAAACCCTATACGCCCCTCATTGCCCAATAAGCCTCAAAATGACCCCCCCCCCCCTCCCCATACGCCCCTCATAGCTCTATACGTTTGAAAATGATCCCTACCATCTAATTAATGTCAATCATTGGGTGTCAGCCAAGGAAAACGATGGGTGTAACATACACAATTTAAAGATAGGCCGGATGTCTTGAAATTGTGTACCGAACCCTACCTTCCAACGGGGTTTCTGCTTCACATCTACCACATTTCAATGGACAAGGGATCAGGAGGTTGGAGCAGTGGAGTTGGGATTTCCTTTATCAACCCTCGGGATGGTGAGTGCGGTGGCATTCCCGTTGGTGGAAGGCACATGAGAACACTAATGAACGCCTCTCTTGGAAGGACATGCTACAGGGTAGACCGCGTTGGCTAGCGTCACTGGGAGCTGACGACGCCACAGGCTACTCCGATAACACGTAATCCTAGATCAGCGTTCTAGTGCATGAATCTGAAATACGAACGTAGTTTCTCCATAAGGATTACGCTACCACCATCGTCAAAACACCGACTTTCAATATCCTGTTAATAAAAAATACAATTTTGCATTAGACTTGACATTCAAAAATATATTGTAAAAATTAAAAAAAAAAAAAACAAATTCAAGCACTACCACAACCACCACCCACCACGGCACCACCATAGCCCACCACCACCCTTAACCACCTCATCTACCTCCACAACCGACCCACCACCACCACAACCGACCCACCACCACCACCACAGCTGACCCGCCACCACCACCACAGCTGACCTACCACCACCACCACCCCAGCCGACCCACCACCACCACCACCACAGCCCCCGACCCCACCCTGGGAGCGGGAGCCACGAGCTCAGATCAGATGGTATTGGTGTTTAATAATTATGCAGCGGAAAACTTTCATCAGGACCGTAGTTAGAAAATATTTATTATAATTTAAAACACCATATTTTATAATAAACCAATGGGATAAAACCCAAGTTTCATTTGTGATACATTTATAGGGATAAACCCTAATTATTGAAAACCAAGTCTCATTTTTATTTAGGTAACTTTTTTAGCCACTTTTCTAAGCCTTCAGTGCTCTCCAACTGGCTTCTATTGGCTTCACACTAAGTTACATGAAACGCGTTTTAAACAGATTTTATCAGCAAGAAATACTGGTGAGTGCATCCCAGTTTAATCAAAACAGTTTTATCATTTTACAGTATTGAGGGCGTCCGCAATTACATTTGTTTATATCTATCCAATTACCCCATTGGTACTACGCCCGTTAAAGGAACCGATGCAGATTGTTACAAAATATGAACACAAAGCATTAACTCTGCTATCTCTCACGACGATAATTTATTTGTGAGTGAATTACAAGTTTTGTCCTTTATCTTTATACCAAATTTCAGGCTGTGTCCTTTGTCTTTAAAATTGACAAAATTTTTACTTTATGTTCTCAAATGCTACATGTTATGTCCTTTAGCCCTAACTCAGTTCATTTTTTCTGTTAATTTTGATCATGTGCCTTGCACATAAGGACAATTTTGTCATTCCACCTTTTAAATAACCCTCTGTCTCTCTCAGGTCTCTAATCTCACCTACTAAACACCACCTACAATTCCTAATTCAATAAGACCATGCGTAGTGGAGCGGTTTTTTTTTTAATTGCCCAATCACGCCCAATAGCGCCCCTTCTCCACTACACCTGGGCGTTATTGGGCGTTATCTTGCAAAAAAATGCTCCTTGGCGTGGTTTGAAAAACGCCGAATGGGGAAAAGGTTGGCCAATCACATTAGAGATTCCATTTGCTTGGCCAATAAGATTTTTAGGTGTTTTATTTTATTTTACTACAAAACATATTGCCCAATAATGCCCCATCCCCACTACACCCATTTTAGAAAACGCCCAATAATGCCCCATTGCTGACTGGGCTGCCACATGGCGCAAAACGTCCAAGGGTATCAAGTTGCCCACTACGCATGGTCTAAGAAAGAATCCGAACTAATTCAAATCAACGAGTTGTTCAAAACTAGTGGGTGTTATCTAACCCAAATCTCTCTAACTCTCAGCCTAAATTCCTACATAATCTAGCCAAAACCCCTTCATTTTCTATTCTATTCTAATTTAAAATGGAGCTGATGTCAAATGGGGCTCACCGCTCAATTCAGCCACTAAATCCTAACCCACTGCCCTCAATTATCTTCAAATGGAGAACCGATTCCCACAAGTGAAGAGCAAATCTCTGTGGATATCCTCACTAATGGTGACCGTCAAGATGAGACGGGAGTTCTCCCACCCTGACCCCCGATTCAAACTCCTATGGTTGATACTATGGAGGATCTGTTTGAAGAATCACTTATAGATTGCATTCAACCATGTCGTCTGATGTTTGTGGTCGTGAATAGGTGGGTCGTGGTTGTGGTGGTCAGGTGTTGGTGATTCCCACAGATAGAGCTTTTGTTGTTATTGCTAGTGAGCGTGGGGGGAGCGGTGGCCAGTGGTGGTATTGCGACGAGAGGTGGGGTGGTGGCGGGTGGAGGAGTGGTTAGAGATATGTGTGTTTTTTATAACCATCGGAATGATTTGCAACGGAAACATCATAATGGTTTGGTTCCATATTGCAGTGAATCGATGATGAATTGATAGTAGTGTGTGGGATGATGATTATGAGAGAACAATTATACGGTTAATTGTCTTGGTACCGAGATATGTTCCCGGCAACAAACTTATATACATTAGGAATAGAAACGGTTATGAAGGAGGTTGAGTTTTGGCGGGAGTAACCGCCATTCGAAACAGCACCAACCTACCGACACAACGTTTCATATATATCGTCACATACATACATTTAACGAATAATATCTCCTAAGTTTAATACATGAAATATAAATATAAGAATTATGTTTATCATAAGTCTAATACTCTCCCCTAAACATGATTCTGCTTATGAGAGTATTTAAGGACACTTGCATTAGCATCATCCATTGCTGCTCTTGCTCTCTTGAAATCAAATGTCCTTCTGGTATGCTTCCTTTTGATCTCATTCCATCCATTGTCAGTAAAGAGTGCATAGTGCTCCATTGGATTTTCAGCAACCACTTGTTTCTCATCACGGCCTGCATCTTGTTCGGCATCACCACCTTCACTCCGGCTGCTTTTCGAATCCTTCTTGTTACCCAGCACTTCCTTCTCATTTGTCACTTATTTATCGTAAATGTTTGATTGAATGGTTTTAAATTTGTAGTAATAGACAAGGACATCCAAGTACATTGCATACATAAGACGCATTAATTCACCATCACTACATTCAAAACCTATATCTTTGGCCACCTTGGGCCACAAGCTATCTTCAGTCACTTTTCGATGTCCAGCTTCCTTTTCTATTTCCAGATACAGATCTAACAGACTCACTTTGCGATTATTTGAGGCATAAGCTGGAATTGGTCTTGTTGTCACCCCAGTTTCTTTGTTATAAACCACTCCACCATCTCTTCAAACTTCGTTTGCAGAATGAACTTGTATTTTCCGACATATTCATCATCATCCATCATGTTGAGTAACGCTTTACAATCACATTTCCGACCAAAACCCTCCGTCGGTTCCGGCCACGAGATATTCTTGTTTCTGACTGTTTCTTTGATCTTCATTTTCGTCATACTGTCGTTGTACCCCAGTGTTGATAGCGAGACGTATTAGTTGGGATTCTTCATCGTCTTCCTTCTTCTTGCAGTTTGATATTTGATGGCCTGGGTTGTTACAGTAGTAACATCGCTTCATCAGCCACTTTCTTTCTCGTCTTTCGTCTTCACAGTGTTGACATGGAAATGTTGTAGATGTTGCCCTTGGATCAGAATAACCTAGCGCTCTGATACCACTATGATAACCATCAGAATGATTTGCAGCGGAAACATCATAATGGTTTGGTTCCATATTGCAGTGAATCGATGATGAATTGACAGTAGTGTGTGGGATGATGATTATGAGAGGACAATTATACGGTTAATTGTCTTGGTACCGAGATATGTTCCCGGAAGCAAACTTATATACATTAGGAATAGAAACGGTTATGAAGGAGGTTGAGTTTTGGCAGGAGTAACCGCCATTCGAAACGGCACCAACCTACCGACACAACGTTTCATATATATCATCAAATACATACATTTAACGAATAATATCTCATAATTTTAATACATGAAATATAAATATAAGAATTATGTTTATCATAAGTCTAATAGTTTTTAGAGAGAGTAAAGGTATGTGGTTATCAACAGTCTGATGGTGGTGGTAGATTTCCGGTGACGGGTGGTCGTAGTGGAAGGTGGGTGACGGTTGTGGCAACTGGGATTGAGGAGGGGATAATGAAATAGAGTTTGGCTTTATTTAATTTGGGGAAATAGAGAGGGGTAGTGGAAAAGACGGATCTACCCTCATGTGACAAGCACATGATCATATTTAACAGAAAAAATTAACTGGGTTAGGGCACATAACATGTAGCATTTGAAAACATAAAGTGCAAATCTCGTCAATTTTAAAGACAAAGGACATAGCCTGAAATTTGATATAAAGATAAAGGACAAAACTTGTAATTTACTCTTTATTTGTCATTACTTTATATAAAAGAAAATTAGTATTAATTGAAAAACTGTGATATAAACATACGATTATTTGTAACTTTTATTTTAACTATTATAGGCTGATAGCTATTAGGATCTTTCATGTATGTATGTGAAACAAAGCCCCCATTTCATGGTCGTATAATTAAAAGAAAATTAATCTAGGCGTCTAAAGTCTGTTGAACAAATGATATGTTTTAAGATCCGCCTGTGGATCCTTTACTTTTCGTTGTAATACTGGATATTACTTTATATTCGGAATGTAATATAATTTATCTTTTTCTTCCGCTGTGCATTCATATATATTGTGTTGTTTGACTATTATGTTGCCAACCACGTCACGATACTCCGTCACCGGGCCCACCGGTGACACGTGGAAAGTCGGGGTGTGACAGGTTGGTATCAGAGCCAACATTGAGTGAATTAAACACTAGCCTTATGTGTTTAATCTCAATGACACAATAGCACATTCCTTGACCTTCTGAGTCTAGACTTAACATAGGATTATTCTCAATCCTAATCTGGAAATTTTTGCTTCCAAACTTTTATATATACGTCGCCAAGCGAAGAAGCTGTATTAGAAATTCTCCACATCTGGAGCCCTGAAATGCTGAGCTTCGTACCGCGACCAGAATGAGACGTGCAACCAAGGAGAAAGCATTCAGGAATTGAATGAAGAAGAAACTCCTTTGCTGAAAATCGTTTCCTCAATAGTCCTTATAAGGACATATTTATCTTTTCAGTCCCTTCGAGGACAACACTATTCCTTTCAAGTCCCGTTTAGGGCAACTTTATACTTTTAGTTTATATAGTGGAATGATTAAGTTTAAACCTTCATTCTAAACAAGAAATATTTAATAAATGGAAAATAACATTTCCTTTTGCAAGATCTACCATTATAAATAAAATGGCAAAATCTAAAAAGGACAAGACCTAGCTTCGGGTCATATTAAGACCGGCCAAGATGGCAGTTCCTCAATTTAGATTCAGATCCTTATTAACATTCCAATTTAGAAATTGTTCTGCGATAAATATTAAAAGAATCTTAAGAGTGAAACCTAGCCTGAGTGTCATTATAAAGACCTGGCCAAGATGGTAAGATCTGTTTAAAAGATTCGTATCCCAGTTAACATCTGAAAACATGTTAACACTCCCGGCAGATGTGATTCGTTGGAAATCACACACGTTATTAAGGATTCTTCAAAAGATTCCTAACCCAGTTTAATGATCTCTGAATCCTGGGTTTACATCATCAATTAAGATGATCATATTTTAACCATACGTGGTAAAATAGTGCCTACGGGCCTTGCTCATTTCTACATGAGGCAAAATATAGTGGTAGCTATGACTCCCTGTCAGAAAAAGGTAATGAACTAGGTTCAAACCTCAAATGCTTTGATTCTCTGAAATCATAGCATATAAATTTATATATGTCCTTGTGACTAAGCCTGTTGTGCTAATATATTTAAGGGCCTTGATTCTCTGAAATCATGGCTTATGGTTTAAAAATTGTCCTTGTGACTAGGCCTTTTGTGCTATTAAATAAAACTGTTATTGTTGCTTTGATTCTCTGAAATCATAAGCTTATAATTTATAAATATCCATGTGACCAGGCCATTGGGTGCCACTAATAAAACTATTAATGTTTTATAATTAGGATAAATTATAATAGAAATCCTAAATAAATCTGATTAATAAATTAACCAAATATGGTCTCTGCTTACCATGGTTAATGAATTGCCATAAAAGACAATTCCATAATAAACTCCCAAGTAAACTATTGTCCTTGTTTTCTGCAACAGTTCAATTAAAATGGCTAACTCTGACGAAATTAATAGCCATCCAGTGGAGAATATTAATAACGTCCGGATTAATTTAACGGGTGCTGAATTGAAAGCGTTGGTAGACGACGCTGTTACAAGGGCCTTAGAACGACAGTATGAAGAGTATAGCGGGACTCGTAGTAGGACCCTATCTTCACCACCCTCAAAGCCACCTCCCAAGAAGGATGAACCCAAGAAGGAAGATGACGAGCGTCACTCTTCTAATCATCACAGTGATCCGTCTCAACAAATCATACTGAACCAAAGACCCCGTGATGAGGGTTGCTCCTACAAGTACTTTGTTTCATGTAAACCCCGGGATTTCACTGGGGAGGAAGGAACTGTAGATTGTATGACGTGGTTAGATGAGATGGATACAGTTGTGGATATCATCGGATGCGCTGAGAGGGATGTGGTCAAGTTCGTGTCACAATCATTTAAGGGTGAGGCCCTAGCCTGGTGGAGATCGTTGATTCAAGCCACCGGGAAGATCCCTTTGTACAACATGACTTGGGATCAGTTCGTTGCTCTTATCAAAGAAAATTACTGTCCTCAACATGAAGTTGAGAAGATTGAGACTGAATTCTTGACATTAGTCATGGAGAACTTAGATTGTCAAGCATACCTCACAAGTTTCAATACCAAGTCTCGATTGGTTCCTTATTTGATCACACCGGAACCAAAGCGAATAGCTCGCTTTATTGGGGGTCTAGCCCCAGAAATAAAGGCAAGTGTGAAAGCATCAAGACCTACTACATTTAGGTCAGCGGCAGATCTGTCGCTATCTCTCACACTCGATGTGGTTAGAAACAAGGCTGCCAAGGCCTCGGAAGATGGGAAGCGTAAAAGGGAGGAGGATAACTCCCAGAATCCTAAGAAGAGCAAATCCGAGCTCAACAATAACCAACAGGATTCCAACAAGAAGCCTACATGCAAAACCTGCAACAGAAGACACTGGGGACAGTGTCGATCAAACCAAAAGATAAAGCAATGTGGCATCTGCAAAAGAACTGGTCACCAGTCCCATGAATGTAGGGACATAAAGAATGCAAACTGCTTCAGCTGTGGCGAAAAGGGCCACATCAGTACTAATTGCTCTGAGGCTGCCAAGGAAGGAGCAGCTAAGTCTGGGATGGATAAGAAAGGAAACGCCTGAACTACCGATTGAATGACATAGACTGTACATATCAACCATAGCATCAGGTACGTCCCGTACCATTTAGCATTGAAAATTTCTACTAAGTATCTTACGTTAATGCAAGAGATAATAAACCTTTTGTAAACCATAAGCTTAGCAAACTTTTGAGTTCATTCATAAGAACTCCAGATATTTAATGTAAGGTATAACTTACCAAGGGAATCTTTAATGTCCATCCCTCCCACCCTCGAAGATAATTTTTTTCAAAAGAATCTGGAATACTTTTCCCCAGAAAGAGTACGACAATATATATTACTTTATTTTATTATTTTCTCATTATTTTATATCGCCTACGAATGCCAAACTATGTTTGATAAGAGTACCATATGAGGATTGGCGTATCCTAGTGTGTCCCATAGATTGCTTCCATGCCTGATCAGTATGGAGGTTTAATGCATGGAATCCCTGAGATATCCCAATGGTCATATTGTGCTAAAGTCGACTAGTAGTATTCAAAGAAGATACCCAATATAAAAATGTCCTTATAAGTATCTCTACTTAGGGCATCCTTACATTTGTAAAGAGAATGTGTCATATATCTGACACCGACATCGATAGATGAACCAAAGTCTGAGAATACAGACATCTATAACATCTCTGTGTGTCATAATTATCTCCTTTATAAGAATTACCATGTTTACCTTCTGAGAGGCAAGTGGATGCTAGGACGAACATCCCACTTAGGGCTACAATTATTTCAAAATCCTTATATCTGTTAGTATCAACGGAATAGGAAGAACTAAGATCCAAATCGTAAGTTTTTAGAGAAGATTTCACAAAGCCAAAATTCAAAGTTCTAAGAACTCCGATTTATATAAATAAGAAAGACGGATCATCTTGCTTATGCATTGATTACCGCAACCCTATTTAGGCAACAATTAAGAATCGCTATTACCTGCCCAGGATCGTCGATTGGTTCGACTAGCTGTAAGGATTAGCTATTCTTTGAGATTAGTTAAGCAGTGGTTGGAATAACCATCTCACCATAAAATAAGTTTTTCTATAGCAATTATTATGTAAGTATCAAGGCTACTCCTTTGGAGACCTTGTATGGGTGGAATGTTAAACATCTATTGTTAAATAGAGAATTGGTAAGTCCAATTATCAAGATCTGAAAGTTGTAGTAGAAACAACGAATAAGATCATACAAACCCCTAATTATCTATAAGTTGCCATTATTTCGGCAGAAAAGCAAGGATTAATGAAGTTAGCAAACCTCCTAAATTCTTGTTAAGGAATAAGGTTCAACAATAGATATCACCCAGGAAGGGTGTGCTAAATTTGTTAAAATTATCAGGCTAGTTAAGCTCCGAGTATATAGAATCATTCGAAGGAAATCGAATGTATCAAGATCAAATAGCTTACGAGTTAAGACCAAATTAAGGGGCTTGGTGGAACGCACAATGTGACCACACTAATGATTTAGCGACGTGTCACCAATAAGTCGAAAAGCGCTATCACATAATGATATGCAGAACTATGATAGTATGAGCAACCTGTGTCGATTGAGGATCGACGGGATTAGAAGCTCCAAAAAGATACATGTGCCTATTATAAAGGTCAATTGTAGTGTCTTAGAGGCTCAAAGGTACTGGGGAAGATTAAGCCCAATATAAGGTAGAAAATACTTCCTTTACTTTAACAAATCTCGAGGTCGAGATTTCTTTTAAGGGGGTGAGGATGTAACACCTCGAAAATTCGCGTCCTATAATGTGTTGACACGTGTCATATGTTTGAACGTGTGAAAGAATGTTATAGAAGGACTAAAGTTGACTATCATGGAAAGTATGTAAATATACGAGTTCTAAATGTCAACAGTGAATAAATATATTGTACATTAACCCTACATGATGCTCATACCTTCAAACGAATAAATCATGGATCATACGAAGCTAAATATGAAAGAAGGTGAGAGATTACAAACTACAGGGGTTAAATGTATCAACATGTTTAAATTATACCTCTGAGTGACCTTTTGACAAACCCGAAGCTTTGTAACGGTTAATTATACTCACTAGAATGCATTTTCATAAAGTTTCGTTATCGTATGAGAAAGTTATGATCAAATTCGTATGCGAGGGGTTAAAGCGTCTACGTTGAAAGTTAGGACCTTTCGGGTAACAATAAAGTTAACCGAGGACTTAACAAAGTGGGTAAATATCTTGAAGCCCTTGTATGTCAAATTAGAGGGTTCAAAGTGCAAGAATTGAGTTAGTTGCCCTTTCGAAAGGCCAAGAGACACTTATGCGGAAACTAGAAAACATTTTTGCCTGATCAGAAGGCCCATGCGGGCCGCGTAACCGAAGACAACATCTTACGCGGGCCGCCTGGCCCGCCCAGATGCAGAAACTTCGGACAGAAGCCTGATTTCGCGCTATAACCGATTTTAATCAGTTGTTTCACAACATGGGCGACCCCTAAGTGACTCCTAGAACCTTAGGGACATGTGTTGATCAGTTGTGGTCACTAGTAGAACCATGTGTCAACAAATTGTGGTGATTAAATCACTATAAAAGGCCCTCATATGCAACAACTTTGATCACACCTTCATCTGCAATTTTGGAGCATTTCTGGAGCTTAGGAGCAGATCCAAGACATCCCTACTCGTGCATAGGACCCTTGTATGTACCCTTGACCTTCCTCGATTAAGTTTAGCTTAGTTATTTAGCTAAAAGTCAAACCGTCGTATTTACGGTTTGACTTCGAGATTAGTCATCAATGGCTCAGTCATATCTCGAATTAAAAGTAGTTATAAGTTGGTAATTATGTGGGTAATAAACCCTCAAAAGGGTTCCCCCTGATTCCCACTCTAACTAGGTCTAATGTCGGGTCAAACTTGTATTTAAAAAGTCAATAGGATACTTAGTTTACAATTTATGCATAATTAGCAATGTAGATAATATACAACCTGTTTGACCATTGTTATAACTTGGTAATAAGTGTAAGAACATGTCCAAACATGTTCAACCCGACAATTTCCTGTAAAGACCCGGTTCGGAACCGAAAGTCACATAGTTTGACTTTCACTTTGACTTTCAGTTCTGACCCGTTACGGTATGTTTTAGAAATACCTTAGAGCTTCATTTGGACCAGGTTACATGCTAGTATAACCCTCTGTGATTATACACCTCGGATCATTAGTTATCCAATTAATACGCATGATTCCGTTAATTGCTCATATGTTGACCATTATGCCCTTTTCACCTTAAAACGTGATTTTTGGAAATGTAAAACAGTAGAAACTTTAATTACTGATATATAAACTTGTATGCAAAGTTCGATATCAGTTTGAGGTGTAGATTGAGAGTTATGCTCATTAGCGTAAATCGAAAGCTTTATGTTAATAAAACGGCGTAATTAGCGTATAGCCTAGTTAAGTCTACTTTTTGATATCAAATATTTACCCACTGATGTAATATATTATTTTGGGAATTTTAAAGATTTTTAATTAATTTTAGGCTGAGCATAACTCATAGTCGTAGGCTTAATCCGGTAATTGTCGGTTTTGCCCTTACGGGCCATAAAATGAGTTTTACATATCTAAACGACTCCAAACCTTTTGCTACTGATTATATATGTTAAATAAATTATTTCAAGCCTCCTAGAAGTATAAAAAAATATCAGCTTTATGTATCGAACCCGTAAACGGCTTTTAATCGCCTTATTAAGCGTTTTTAACGCATAGTATGTATTAAAAATTATATTGAACATACCCGGGTTGATACCTACTGATATTTGAGGCAAATTATAATATTTTAACAGTAAGCAAAGGTTGTTAAACTCAGACTTCAGTTTTGAGCTTTTCGGCTTATGTGAAATTACCAAAATACCCCTACGGGGCATAGTTTGGTTATAATTGATAAATTTCACATATAAACTTTACCCTACTGTTATAACATGGTAAAATAAGTATTTTTGCTGATTACATCAGACCTGTAACTCAGATAAATACTTAAACTCTTTTATAACCTTTTAAATGACCAAACTACCCCTACGGGGCAAAGTTTGTGTTTAAATACGTTTCGGGCATAATGAAAGACATCTTACTGATGTCACAACATATTTGAGGCATAAATTAACTTAGGAAACCTGTATATAGCTCTCATGAATACCCGTCACGCTTATTACGCGTACGGTTCGGGTTTATGTAACAAGTTTACATAAATTAGCCGAAACGGGTCAAACCTTATTGGTTTTATCTCAAAATCCAGAAATGTGTATGAAATACCCATATAAGACAAGTCTCTGAACATGTCGGGTTTAAATCACATTCTATTCCGGTCTTCGCTTAATCGTGCGTACGAACCGTATCTTCCCGTAAGACTAACCGGTCTAAGCTTAGGCTTAATTAAAGACCCGTTAGCATTCTAATTAGTTATTTATACCATCATTCCAGACTAGAGCCTTCCGGTAATTGGTACCTACGCTTACTTAAGTGAATACGGCTGAGTTATTAAATTCTTGCTATTTAAGACAGGAGCTAGCTCAGGTAAATACTCTTAACTTATTTTCCCTATTACGGGCTTGGGATACGGTAATATAAATACCGCATGGTCAGGTATGGGATTCAAAGACCAATAAGTCGGGAAATCCAAATAACCTGTTTTAATTCGTATTGCTTGACTGAAACATTGGGGATTAATGCGACCGTATCCTGGATATCCTTGACTCATTAAATACAATGGCCACGACCTAAGCACGGGGTGTAGGCATACACCTGACAGATGCTATATACTTATTAATTAATTATACCCAATAAGGGATTCCCAATAAGGGAATAGTGGTGTGTTGATTAATCATGAACCGGCATAGATCCGGGCCCCGTATGTAGAGCAAGTTATGTAAAACTGATAACATGAAATATAGTTTGTCCCAAGTATACAAGTGAAAAAGATTAATTTTGCCTCTGTGCATTTTAATCAAGTATAAAAGATTAATTTTGCCTCTGTGCATTTTAATCAAATTATAAAAGATATTTTGTGCCACGTGCATTCAAATCAATTTTCTTAAACTCTTTTCAAATGAGTCGGTTGAGTGTATTTACCAGTGAAAATTGACGTATTTTCCAAAAAGGTTAAGTGACAGGTACTGAACGTAATTGGCTGGAAGCTCAGGGCGCTAATAAGGAAATCTTGCAAGTTCTAGGCATCTAAAGTCTGTTGAAAAATGATATGTTTTAAGATCCGCCTGTGGATCCTTTACTTTCCGTTGTAATACTGGATATTACTTTATATTCGGAATGTAATATAATTTATCTTTTGCTTCCGCTGTGCATTCATATATATTGTGTTGTTTGACTATTATGTTGCCAACCACGTCACGATACTCCGTCACCGGGCCCACCGGTGACACGTGGAAAGTCGGGGTGTGACACTTTAGTAGCTCCAACCTTTGCATTCACCAGCTCTTGTTTCTTCTTTTTGTACTCCAAGGTAAGATCTTCAATGGCCTTTTTGTATTTGCTCTAGTTTGGAGCTGACCTTTTCATTTCTGGATTGTTCTTGATTTTCTCAATTATGTTCACCTCATGCTTTAAAGCAATGAGTGGCCATTCACTGAATTGTTCTTCATTAGCTGAATAAAATTTTTCTTTCATGATGAATTGTAACACCCTTATTAAAAAGACTGAATTTAAAAATAATTTACATAATTTAAACCAACTTTGCAATTAACAAAGTTTGTTCTAAGTTAACAAACCAACATAATCATGACGCTTACTAACAAGTTTATAAGAAACATCTACTAATCATCTACCGAGTAGTTTTTAAATGTTCAAAACGCGAATGACAAATTTGCTTAAAACATAAACATTGTCTAGACAAGATTTAATTTAGCGCGGAAGCTACAAAATGAGTGTTCGGTTCTTGAAAGCATGCTTGATCATCATCCGGATAGTCCCCATGATTACCTAAGGTCAAAACCATTTATAAAGTTAGTTTTGACTTAGAATTGGAGTGTATAAACAAGATCCAACATCAAAATATAAAATAAAATAAATTTTTCTGTTCTGAACCTGTCGCGTGTCGCGACAGGTAACACTTCATCCGTCGCGTGTCGCGACAACTCCCGCGTGTCGCGGGAGGACAACATAATTCTTCCGCGTGGCGCGGGGGAAGGCTATTTCCAGCAGGTGCAGGTTTGCAACCTGGCAATCTGCCCAGCTCCGAAAATTAACAAAATTCTAACTTTAAACTATCATAACTTTTTACTCGTTAGTCCGTTTTAACCGATTCTTTTTCCTACGAGTCCGTAATAAAATTACGGACCCGACCACGTAAATTTCTCATTTCGGAAACCGAGATACCAACAATCGGCTCACAATTTCCTTATTTCAATTATCCAACCTATTAGTGTAAGTACATTACACCTCTTTTTAATTAGTAAGATCTTTTAGACATATATACCCAACTTCCCGGGCTTGTAAATATGGTACATTCGCACCATTCTATGGTTTTGCGTTCCATTAGAACTAAACACTTGTTTCTACGGAATTCAAGCATTCCGTTTCAAGCGACACTTTCATAGAGCTTCTATTGTTTGACCCGATTTCCCGGGTTCTTAGACTTAAATTAATATAACCAATTCAATGGCGTGGTACAATCCACCACTTAACGAAATATGAGACTTTCAAGTCTCTATTCTCATGATCCTTTTAAAAGCATCTTTTTGACCCGTTTGGCTATTTAGTGAAAACTATCACTTTGTCGACATGCCAAACTAAATTCCAAGTTCTTACTTTGACCCGTTTGATGGTCGAGTGTACTCCGCCACTTTAACGACGCACCAAACGCATCTATTACACTACAACATCCTTTACACACCAAATTCAAACACTTACGCATAGTTTAACGGGACTTAAGCCACGAACTTGCATAACTAAACAATATTAACAACCAACAATTCTAGTTAACTATTTGACCCGTTTGTTTGTCGAGTGAACTTCGTCACTTCTATGACATACCAACTCCCAATTGACACTACATTCTCATTAACTTTTCTAAGACTATGGTTTATACACAATGTAACGAAACCGAAGTTACGTACCTTTAAAGCACACCTTTTCCGCGGGTATCACTTCCGGCGTGTCCACTTGACGTTCCGGATTCCTTGCCTAAAGAGTTCAATTCATAATAAGATTAGAACTCTTTCATAAGCTTTAACGCATTATTTCTTAACATGTTCAAATCTGCGTTTTGCCCAACTTTTAACATTTTAACCCTCTTTTAGGCATTTTATCAAACACCTAGCGGGTCATATTTTTACATGATCTAAACCAAGTTCAAGACTTGAGTTTATCACCCTAATTAACTTCAATTAGGCTACATGTCTATATATTAACATCAACAACTTAGAGTTTTCCTCATAATTTCAGTTTACACTAGAACAAGAGTTTTAATCCTAGTGTTCATCAAGTTCTACTAACATACTAATCACCCACTATGGTGATTTTGATCTATACAATTATCATGCAAGAATTTGACAAGAAATCGTCTAGGGTTTGTCCCTAAACCTTATATTACTTCCAATTTCATGTTTACAACACATAATCAAGCTCTACATTCGATTTCAATCACATGCATGAACTTTGAATCGAATGAAAATGACCTAATTCAACATACCTTATGATCCCCTTGACGAGGTGATCACGATTCCATGTTCAGATTTCGATTTTAGCTTGATTTAGGCCTTCAATTGAGAGTTTTAGTGGAAGTTAGGGTTTTAGAGAGTGAGGGTGTCGCCCCCTGTTGTTCTTGATCGACCAGAGCCCTCTAATGGGGTATTTGGTTTTGTTTTTATCAAATATTAGTAATACAAGTTTCAATTTTGACAACCTAGGCCCCTCCACTCTTATTTAGTTTATATCTTTGGCTTTTTAACTCATTCTTGTGTTACTACAAGACTCCTAACTAACTGGGTTATTTATCCTAGTTAGCTTATTCTTGTTTATTTTACACTTTATAATTCTAATATAAAGTTTTGTATTTTCGGGATGTTACATGAATGCAAGATAATCCTTTCTCATTTCCTTTTGTAGGACAACTTCAGGTGGTAGATTTGACATATCTTTGCTTAGGTCTCTTGCATAATCTTCCATATGTTTGACCTTAGTGAGCAGAAATTCCATTCTTTCAGAAATGGCTTTATCACCTTGATCTTTACATTCAAGTCTAGCCCTTATATCAGCTTTCCTGGCTTTAAGTTTTAGATACTCATCCATATTTGCTGGATTCCTGAAGCCTATGAGAGAAGGAAATTTTCTTTTTGAAGGATCATCCACTGTATAAAATTGTCTCATCTCATCCTTTACAACTTCCAATTCCAGTGGATAACTTGCAGCAATGGAAACAATATTAGCAGGGTTTATTGGTTTGACAAAAGTTGGTGGAATGGATTGTTGTGGTTTGATAACAATGTAAGGTGTGGAGGATAAAGGAATAGGTGCTGGTATTTCATCAGTATTCTCCTGAGATTTCCTTTTCCTTGTGTAAAGCTTTTTGGGTGAAGGGGGTTTTAGCTGTGATGTGACAATGGGTTGTATGGTGATTGTTGAAATGGTGAGGGTAGTAGTAGATGGCTGGAAAACAGCTGTTGAAACAACTGGTGTTTCAACCTCTGTTGTCATTACAACTACTGATGTGTCAGTAGATGTCTTCTGCTTTTCAGCAGGTGGTGATTTGGTGGGTGGTGATGTAGTTGAAGTGATGGTTTTTGGTGGTGCAGTGATTTTAGGTGGTGGTGGGAGGGCAGTGGTTGTGGTGTGTGTTGTAGTGGTGACAGGTGTTTGGCTAACAGTTGTTGAAACTACTGAAGTATCAGCAGTTGTTGATACAACAGGTGTTGCAGCAACTGTTTGGGTGGAAGATTGATGTTGGGGGCTTTTGGAAAGTGGTTTGGGAGTATGCTTTGTGAGTCTGGATGGTGTGGATTTGGGTTCCCTCACTTTTCTAGTAGGATTCTTTCTTTTAGGCTCAGGATTTTTAACATCCTTTGGCTCAGAACAACCCTGCGCATTCAGCTCCATGTAAGCTCTTTTCTCCTCATTCCACCTGGACATATCCTTTGCCTCTCTGTCCCTTTTTACACTTTCTTTTGCTTTGGCAAATGCATTTGTGGTAACATCAATCTTTTTACTACCATCTGGCAAGGGAATGTTTTTAGTCATAGCATCTTTTTGTGGTTCAATATAGAGGCCATCTTCTATTCCCTTCTTCTTCCACTGCTTGATTTTCTCCCCCTTTTTGGCATTATCTGGAGGGGGTTATCAATGAAGAGAACAGTGCGAGGAGCAGTGCCCGTGGTGTTTTTCAAATGGGCTTTTATTGCCTGAGTATCTCTAAATCTTGCTTCCATAGTATTTCTGATCTTTTGAACCTGTATTTCATGTTTCTGATCAGCTACTTGGTTTTGATGGATGAGCAGTGGTTGAAACAAATTCCAGAGCTCATTTACAGCAGGTGCAGGTTATGGCCCGCGACCGCAGTCGCGTTGCGGGACGGTGAACTTCTTAACTCGTTGCGTGACGCGACACTCCTGTTTCGACAGACTAATCTTTAGCTGGTGCTGCACATTCCCAGCTATACTAACTCAAACTTGTTGTGCACTAAAACGCGCATAACTTTCATTTTACGAATCCGTTTTACGCGATTCTTTTTCCTACGTGATCGTAATTTTATTCTCCATCACATGGAGTATTAATCCGACACTCGGATTACAAATTTTCTAGATTTTAAGCCCTCAGATTAAATTTAATTATTAAACTTCCTAGCAAAGCTTTTTACCCGATTATGCTTTTGTCAAACCAACTTGTTTCTTACGTCTAATTCCTATGGGCATCATATATTAAATGATTTCAAACACACCAAGTTCAATCCACGGGTTATCATATTATCTTTAACCAGTTTATGTTTTTACGCTTACTTTGACCCGTTAGGGGTATTTAAGCGCTTTTTACGCATAGCTACTCTAATTCCCTTCTAACATCATATTTTCACATTATTCATTGAGTGATCTTCCACCACAACTATTATTGTAGTGGGTTTTACGTGTAACAAATATTTATTCCGAAATCTACCTTTCGGTTAGCCACTTTACAGCAAAAGAATCATTTTTGGCATTTGATCCGAGAAGGTTTATGCCTAAAACTTATATGCCTATCTAAAGTTTACAATACCATAATTCATGTCTCTAACGGCCCATATGGGTCGTTTGCCCTATTTACCCTTCAAGGGTGTTTTGGTCAACTTTAGTCCCTCGTTTACGACGAAGGACTCCTATCAATATATTTGACCAAAATTTCACATTTTAGCCATAATCTTACTTATACATACCTGGCTCGGGTCAAAGTATTAACCCGCTTAAAATACCTTTAGCTATTAATCACTAATTAATAGCTTTGCGAACTTTATAGCTCTTCCCTGTGATCACAAAACTCATAAGGCGATCGTCAGTTATTATAGTCGAATGGTGTTAACAACACCATTTGACCCGTTTAGTCTAAATGACCATTTATCTTAATAAGATGGCTTTTTGACACCATCTCGCCCCCTTGAACCTATCCCGGTTTACACTGTGAGTTTTTATTATTTAGAAGACATTTATTAAATTATTTGACCCGTTAAGACTTACATCCAATAGTGTCTTTTCACATCTTTTATACTATCCGTCAACTCATGTCCGGATATTTATTTAACCACCTTTACCCATTACGATTCACCCCATAGCGTATTGTTCAAAATTCCTTATTTACTAGTCTTCACCCGACTAGTTTACTATTTTACCCCATTTTACCATAACTTATGGTTTCTCGCCAGTTTTACTTATTCCGACTTGCATTGTACCATGTCGGAACATCATATTCCAAATACTTAACATAATTCAAAATCAATATTTACAAGTAAGTGTACTGTAATTAAAAAGGGTGTAAGGTTAACTTACCCACGCATCCAAACTATGCTTTACTTTTCCTTATTGATTCGTTTGACCCGTTTCGTCCTCACGCTTCCACCTAGCTCGTTTAGCGTCAAACTAACATCATCATTCACAAGGTGGTTAGATTAGTCATTAACAAATACGACTATTCTACCTTACGTATTTTCTATGTCGAAATCATTATTCGACTTCGTCATTGGTTAGTTTAACTTTCTACTAGTTAACTACCTCTAATCATATGATACGTGAAATTAATTAAAATCTACATTATGATTAGATTCCGTATTATCACATATCGCCCCTAATTAAATCAATTAGGAAATTATGCGTTTCATTCATAGTTTCAACATATGAACATTCATTTAGGCGTTTTAACAAACACCTTGTGGGCATGATTTTTATACATCTACAATCAAGTTCATAACCTATCATTTAATTGAGATTAACATCAACTAGGCAAGTTTACATCAACAAATCTGAATTTACTTCATAGAGTTCAAAATACACTAGAATGATAACTATAACCCTAGTGTTTAACATGCTTCTACAAAACCCATTAATCACCTTCAATGGTGATTATGGAATTCTCAAGCATTGAGCATAATTTCAACAATCTAATGACTAGGGTTTATTCCTAGACACTATTTCATTCTAATTTCATCCAAACAACATTCATGCAACACTAATTTCAAATTATAATTGTTCATTCAGAATTTTGGATGGAATCAAATAACGAATTTTCGCATACCTTATGATCCCTTTACGAAGGAGATCACTAATCTTTGCTTGGATTTCGATTTGAGTCAGATTTGTGCCTTCAATTGATCAATTTTAGCATGAACTAGGGTTTGAGGAGAGCTCTTGGTCGCCCCTGTGTTTTAGTCGAACCAGACACACACTCTTGTGTGTGTTTGGGTTTTATTATTATATATATTTTTTGTTTTAATAAAACTTATTTCAATTTTGACACCTCTAACCCTCCAACTATCATTAGGTTTTTATTTTAGGTGTTTTCAACACACTAACATGTTACTACAAGGCTTTCCTCTAACTAGGTTATTTTTACCCCTAGTTAGTTCATTCTATTTATTACCGACTTCCAATTTATAAATGAAAAGGTTTATATTTTCGGGGTGTTACAGATAAATATGTAATATATGGGGTTTAAGAAGGTGAAATATGTAATTAAATTTAGGGATTGGGGAAATATGTAATAAGGCTTCTTTAGGAAGGAGAAATATGTAATAAGGGTTCTTTAGCAAGGAGAAATATGTAATTAAATTTAGGAGTTGGGGAAATTTGTAATAAAGCTTCTTAGAAGGGGGAAATATGTAAAAATCCCTTATTATTTCATAAAGTAACATCCTTTACTCTTTTTGTTATTCTAGAAATCTCATAAAAGTTTGAAGATACAATTGTGATATGCTTATTCTTTACCTACGATTTGATAAAAGTTTAATTCGAACAGGGTCAAGTATGGTTGGTTTTTATTCTTCGTTACACAACTATTCGCTTATAACTTCTAAGATACGATTTTTATAGAATTCTGAGTTTAGGTTACGATGTGTCTATTTTTATCCACATCTCAATATAACTTTTTTTTTTCAAAACCAAGCTGAGAGTAGTAATGTACAAGTAAGCAAAGCACAACTATACAACAATGATAAATGTTAACCTTATTTTTTAAAATTTAATTAATAAAATTTAATTTGTTTTTTATTTAAGAATCTGTGTTCGTTAATTAAAAAAGATGCATACACAACTCTGTTTAATTTTTTATTTCTCAACATTACGACATAAATTTGGTTGACAACAGAATTAGTATTCGTTTTTGTTGTTTTCGGTTGATGTAAAACAAGTGTAGATTCTTTTTTGGCATATCATAACTTTACTTTTTGAATTTTCTCTTTCGGTTAATATAATAAGTGCTGATACGGTAACGAAATGAAACGATTACTAGCAAGTTCCGGCTGCGGGGCGGAGGAGATCACACTAGGAGGTGTTTGGGATTGCTTATTTTCACCAATTTTTAACTTATTAACTTTTTAAAAAGTTAAAAAGTTATTTGGAATTGGTTATGTTGTAGTTGAATAAATTAATAAGTCACAATTTCTGAAACTTTGAATTTGGGGCTTAATTTGAACCCTAGATTCCATGGACCCAAATCACATAAATCCAAACAATCAAACCTTAAACTACAAGTCACCTCTTAACACCAATTCCAGCAGCGATCTATCAAAGCTTTTGGGATCTTGGAAACGACGTCGCATCTGGGGATCAACAGACCACATTTGGGTTGAATCTTTATTGTTCTTGATGTGCCCCTTCAAGAGGTATACTTACAAATTGTATTTTCTTTAAACTTATACAACTTGTAAAGATTGAATTATAAGTGGGTAACATACTAAAGACGTCAGGCGGTTCTTCACATCGTCACCTTATGTCCGTCTTCACTTAGTTCATGATTATGATGATAAATGAATAATAAAAAGCTTTCTTTGTGATCAAGTTCAAAGATTTCTTTACGAAATCTTTGAACGACGATAAGAGATGTTAGACCATGTGTAGTGGTTAGACCATGTGTAGTGGGGCGTTTTTTTTAAAAAAAATTCAAAAAAAACGTCCAAAAACGCCCATGCACCGTTACATGGGGCGTTTTTTTAAGCAAAAAATCAAAAAAAGCCCCTTTGGCGTTTTTTAAACCACGCCCAATACCCTTCTCTTTGTCCAATCAGATTTCATCTCCCCTTATCCTATCCAATAAGATTTTTTCTTTTTTTTTTCTTTATTTTATTTAATGCCCCAATAATGCCTCATCCCCACTACACCCATTTTAGAAAACGCCCAATAATGCCCCTTTGCTGACTGGACCGCCACATGGCGTAAAATGCCCACACTTGGGGGCATTATTTTCCCCTTCCACTACACATGGTCTTAGTGAAGATAATGCCCCACCCTTGGGCATGATCCGCCATGTGGCGGTGGGCATTTGTTTAAAATGGGTGTAGTGATATAATGCACAATAATGCCCCATCCAATGATTACCCAATTATTATTTTTTTGTTTTTCTTTAAAATTTAAAACTAATAATATTTCGTTTTTCTTTTTATTTTTTTTTATTACCGTTGTGACAGCGGTCGAAACTCGAAAAGCACGACAAATCTGGCGTTTTATATAAAACGCCTTGCATTTTTTTTTTTTTTTTTTAAACGCCCAAGGGGGCGGAAGTCCGGCGTGGATGGGGCGTTTTTTTGGGGAAAAAACGGCAAAAAACCCCCCACAAAGGGTGGTCTTATTGGGAACATCCTACAGTAACCACTGAACTAAATGAAGTTCATCAATAAACCGAAAAGAATACACATGACAGGAAAGTGTGGGCAGAAATGTACTTGCTGGCTTTGACCTTTAGAATGCAACTAGTTCATGGTCAACGTCAACCTTTGGGTACACGGTTCAAGGTCTTGCAGGGTTTAACCCTTGGATGTTCTAGAAAACCTAGAATGAAACAACCTGATTCCAGCTTGCACTTGGGCCATATCAATTGAACCTTGTTTCCTTGCTCCACCGTTTTTGAGAACCGGAACTGATACTGTTGAAGCAGTCCCTTATATTAGACACTGCGAGGACATGAGCTGGATGGGGTTGAACTTTGAACCTAGATAGTCAACTTTTGACAGCTTAGGCTAGTAAACTTCTACATTTGTTTCTGTGAACCTTTGTTGATGAATGTTTGAAGTCATGGTTAGACTTGTAATCGTCTTTTGGTGGGAAACATGCAGCACACCATTGCAACCTGATCCGCTTTTTAAGGTGAGAAATGGTTGTTTTATAATATGAAAGAGGAATGTAGGAGATGTATCTCAACTAGCTTTCATAGCTCAGATGGTTAGAGCACCCGTTTAGTAAGCGGGAGGTCTTGAGTTCAAATCTCAATGAAAGCAGTTTTTGATATATTTTTTAGATATCAGGGGCCTTTGATTTCTGATGTTATGGCTAGAAACATAATCATCTTGTAGTGCTATTTTAGATACCATATGCAACCACATTGTGGTGCACCCTTATCCATTTCTTGTGGTGGGGAACTCTAATTTGATAAAATAAGAAGGGGATGTGGGAATGTATATCAGATTTTGTTTTCATAGCTCAGATGGTTAGAGCACCCGTTTAGTAAGCGGGAGGTCTTGAATCTCAATGAAAGCATTTTTTGGTCTATTTTTTTATTCTTCTTTATTTTTATTTTATTTCAGATTCTCAAGACACTGAAACTATTTAGGCCGCTTTCAGATCTTGGAGATAATGTGGCATTTAGGGATCAACATCCAGATTTACGGACTGTTTGGCAACTTTGTGCTGAGCCATCAAAAGGGGCTGTTACGGACATGGTTTTAAAAAAAACGGTTGAGGCATGCGCCTCAAGGCGAAATAGCCAAAAAACGATTCTGAGGCGCGCCTCAGGGGGTTTATACGTTTTTGTGTCAATTTCAAGCAATTTATGTCTTTTTTATGTGTGTTTTTTATTATTTTGATGAATTTGATGATGAATTTAGTTAGTATTACTATTTTTATAAGATATATAATATTTATATTTATTTTTTAATTCCGCCTCCGGCTTACGCCTCGTGAGGCAAAGTGAAAACGCCTCGAAACTCGTTTTCGTTTTTTTAAACCTTGGTTACGGATATATGCACACAAACAGTCATTACCTTGATGGGCTGTTGCTGATATATACACACAAACAGACTTAGGGGCTGTTTGACAATTTCTGAATATTTAAGTGCTGAACCATTAAAAGGTCTGAATCATTAAGAGCCAGTATAATGCTTAACCGTTCAGAGGCAAATGTCTGACCAATTCAGATTAGAGGTCTTAACCATTCATACTCAATACAATGCTTAACCATAATCATTCAGACATCTGCTCACGAAACAAGCAGACATCTGCTCACGAAACAAGCAGTCTGAACCATTAAGTGCTGAACCAACATTAAGAGCTAAACAAACAGCCCCTTAGACCGTGGGGTATGGTGGGGCGGGGGTTTGGGGCATGGGTTGACACGTGGATTATGGGGCACTCAATACACAAACCCAAGTTCATAGGGGTATGGTGGGCGTGGCTGGGCTGGCGTGGCCAAGCCACATGATATCCCGCCAAGTTCATAGGGCTAGTTTTGTTGGCCAATGATATCCCGCCATGTCAGCCTCGTAGCCCCGCCCCACGCCCGGGCTGAAACTCCCGCCCAAGGGGCCACACCCAAACACAAGCCCACCCGGGGTGGTGACCTGGGCGTTTCTCTCCAACCCACGATATTAATGGGTTCAAATGACATCAGGAACTATTTTATTCACCACTAATGAATTTACTATAAGTACAAGTTATTCAACAAATAGTGTATTCACCGGCACCAATGAATAAAATGGTTCTCAGATATTTAATACTTGGCATTTGGAAATTGCAAGCACCGTTATATGGCTGTATAAATAAACTTTAATTCACTTCAATCACGTATCATTTACATTACATTCTGTATCATTATATTTTCTTTACACAGAAATGATCAAATCTAATGTGATATACTGTGTAGAGGATCTGTAGGTTTGAATATTGAGACCATGAACTTGTAGACAGATTTCCTTATTTAGTATTGGGTTTGCTTCAAATTGGTTATGGAATGGGATCATTTGTTTCTGCATATTGCAAAAAGGGTTTCTGATGACTTTAATCACACACACAAAAACTGATGTCTTGAATCAGAAGGTTCTTGGTTACTCCGCTCGATTCCCAGATAATAGATCGATTCAGCAGTTTGAATCAGAAATCTGTCAGTGCTTTGGTAACATACCAAAGATCTCAAACGGTCCATCATCATCATCACCTTAAACCATGTGTAGTGGTACAACCAAATAATGCCCCCACCCTTTGGCGTTTTGCGACACGTGGCAGTCCAGTCAGCAAAGGGGCATTATGGGGCGTTTTTCATAAATGAGTGTAGTGGGATAATGTCCATCAATATTACCCCATCAATTATTAAAAAAAAAATAAACTTTATTACTTTTGACCGTTGATAACGGTCTGATTTTGAAACAAGGGCCAGCCAAGAGCGTTTTTTAAAGGACGCCTTTTGCAATTTTTTTTGAAAATAACGCCTAGGGGGCGGTTCTCCGGCGTTTAGGGGCGTTTTTGGGGAAAAAAGCAATGTGCTTTCACATTTTAAGCACGAATCTATTCTTCACCATGACATCCCGTTTGGGGACCTGTAACGAGGTACTATAATTCTTATCTAGCACAAACGGTTGTAACTCATTGCTCTTCAAACAAAAACCAGCTACCATAACTCATTCTGAACAAATCTCATGACTTACCAGAAAACAAAATTCATAAGCTGTTCTTTTGACTTGTTTAAGCTGTGGATTGATTGATTGAATAACAAATGTGTGTGATAAATAACCAGCAGTAAACATTGAATTATTGGAAGTTTATCAACAAACCAAAAAGAATATGCATAACGTGAGGTGTGGGCAGAAAAGCTATAAACAAACCACTAGTTCTTTAACTGTTGTCAACTTTTTGGTACGTGGCTCAACGTCTTGGAGGGTTAAACCCGAGAACGAAACATCCCCGAATCCCGCTTGCACTTGTGCCTTTTTAATAGAACCTTGTTTTGTAATAAGACTACAGCGAGTGATACTGATGAAACAGTACAGCGTTATCCACTTTTGTGGTGGAGTACTGGATTGATATGATAGCTAATTAAAATAAAAATGGAACCTGGGGATTTAAGTCAAGCTGCTTTCATAGCTCAGTTGGTTAGAGCACCCGTTTAGTAAGCGGGAGGTCTTGAGTTCGACTCTCAATGAAAGCATTTTTTTTAATGTATTTTTTTTGTTTTTCACTTCCTAAACTCTCATTTAAAGATCAAGTTAACTTTCATGACACCATGTGCTCGTTATATTTTAAGTGTTTGAATTACTCATGTGCTCGTTATACACTACGGTTTTGTCAACATCACCATACACACCTCCCAACACATTGGTCTCATACACTTTCTGTGAACCCATTTCATTAATCCAATGATAGATCGTATCCTACCGAGGCATGGTGCGGTCTTGAGGGCAATCCGGTTTTACCCAGCTGTTACCCCAGCGAGTCTCTCGTGTGGGGGCAGTATGGTTTCCGGGCGGAAGTCAGCTTGCGCAACGGCCGGGGCCCGATCGAACATCGCGTCCGGAAGAGCGGGGCTGACGGGGGAATGTCTTCGACATGAACCCGGTGACCTAAGGTGTTGTACATTGAAAGTCACCTTCCAAAAAAAAAAAGGTGAACCAATTGACATTAATATCCTGTTATATGCCTGATATTTTGACCTTTCAACCGATTAAAAAGTCAAACTACCTGTCAATATAATTATATAAATGAGCAAAGGTGAAAAATAAAGTCTAAATGTATTTTAAAATTTAAGGTATATAATAACTTCGTTAGAAAGTCTAAGGGGTTGTTTGGTAACCTATGAATGGTCATTAAGAGGCTACCTCTTAATGGAACCATTAAGAATTTTATCAATACGAAGGTAGAAGAATGTGACATGTGATGATTTACCATTCAGAGGTTACCTCTTAATCATTCAGACTTGAGGTTACCTCTTATTCATTCAGAGGTTTTAAACCATTAAGAGGTAGCATCTGAATGGTCATTAAAAGGCTACCAAACAGCCCCTAAATGTATTTTAAAATTTAAGGTATATAATAACTTCGTTAGATTTAGACTAAGACCGTGGGATATGGTGGGGCTTGGGTTGGGGCTTGGGTTGGGGGCATGAGTTGACACGTGGAGTTGGAGCCCTCCCACCGGTGAGTGACGTGTCCGTGGGGTATGGCGGGGCTTGGGTTGGGGCGTGGCTTGGCAGTTTATTAAAAAAAAATACAAAAAATTAAAAAAATACACACAACTTAAAAAAAAAAAAAAGCCTAAAATTTTATTAATTACAAAATAAATAAAAAAACCTAAAAACGATTACAAAATAAAAAAAAACCTAGAGCGTTAGGTAAATTTCAAAAAGAGCAATTTATGTTGGCACGCGTTTAAGTTGTGCCGGTCGTGTCTGACGTTATGTCGGTAGCTTGCGAAGGCTTCCGGCCAATATCGTGTTTGGCCGGGTTGTCGCCCCTTCATAGCGTCAACGACGCTTGTGACGAGAGCTAGCTCTTCTTCGTGGGTCCAAGAGGCCATCGGTCAAGTGGGTTGGGGTAGCGGGTTCGATCAAGTGGGTTATGGTTGGGGTAGCGGTGGACAACGATGGTTTTGGATGGGGTAGCCGGTAGGGTCGGGGTTAAATTTATAGGGGATGTTGACTGTTGAGGGGTTGGAGGTTGGGGTGACCGCTTGGCTTGGCCAAACGGTTACAATTTAAAATTCAAACTACCCCGCCCCGCTATGACATGGCCAACAAAGCAAATAGGAACCCACCACATAGGATGGCTAGCCCGCCCCACGCCCGGCTTCAAACTCCCGCCCCTTGGGCGACGCCCCAACCCAAGCCCACCCGGGGTGGTGGCTTGGGCGTTTTCCCCCAACCCATGCCCCATACCCCACAGTCTAATTACTATAATTTGTTAATTGGTTACAACTAGAAAGGTATCCCGCCGCGATGCGGCGGGGGCTTGAAAATTTTCAGCTATTGCATCGGGTGTTAGAATATATTAAGGGATCTTTTTTTCTGTCAAGTTGTACAAATAATTACACAATAAACGATATTGTTGTATTTTCGTTTTATGATATTGTGTGTCAAAAACTTTAAGGGGCTGTTTGGTAGCCTTTGAATGGTAATTAAGAGGCTACCTCTTAATGGAACCATTAAGAATTTTACCAATGAGAAGGTAGAAGAATGTGACATGTGATGATTTACCATTCAGAGGTTACCTCTTAACAATTCAGACTTGAGGTTACCTCTTATTCATTCAGAGGTTTGAAACCATTAAGAGGTAGCATCTGAATGATCATTAAGAGGCTACCAAACAGCCCCTAAATTCCTACTACCCCACAAAAGTTACTAACACTGTGATGGACAATATGAGTAGGGATGTATACGGAGTTGTTGCAGCGGAACCTTCTAAACTGGTGCAGTAATCATATAGAGTTCAATTTAGCTTAATAATTGACTCATTGTTCACCTGTTTGATTGGGCAGTTATGGTTTTAATCCAACCCACTGGTACCTCCCATCTATTGGTGCGTCATTCACAATATCAAAGTTGTACATGAACCAAATCAACAACATAATTATTGTAAAAAAATTGTTTAAACTTTAGTTAATTAATTGTACTTCACATGATGTCGTTTATGCTACTTACTTGTCTAAGAATCGCTTTTGTTCTTTATTTTCCACTACTGCGAAAAACTCCTCAATCTCCGCCTCTATAAGAAGTTTTGTTGTTGTGGCCGATGGTTTACGATGGAAAGTAACCGCCCTTGGTGGTGCTAGCTTCTTCTTCGTCCTTGAGAATTGATTCCATTTTGTCTGAATCTAAGCAAACAAAAAACATTTGATAATGAATTATAGATTCCATTTTCATTAATTCATCCCTTATAGTAATAACTTAAACATCTGCATTGTATCAACTTAAACAATCCCTTCATCTATGTCCAATAAAAACCTAAATAATAATTCATATTAGAAAAAAATTGGATTGTCGGATAGCAGGATAGGGGCTCACTGTTATCGGAAGCCGTGGTTGAAACAGAAACGGATTATCGGAGGCAGAGAAGCATCCGGAAGATGGCCGATTGTTGCCCATCGTGTATGATTGTACAGCTGAACCCAAAGAAAACCATATATAAATGAATGAGAAAAAGGAGAATACATTGTAGGGATTATATAGTGATCAGATCAGGCTAACCATGTGTTGCAGAAAACTTACAAAGCATCGCCGCCGTTGACGTTCCGACTGAGCCACCACACTCTTGCATAATATGCTATAAATACTAAAATAAGTAAATGTAACACCCCGAAAAATGTAAAACCTTAAACTGGAATTAGTAAGGTTTAAATAAACGAGAATTTACTAACTAGGAATTTTAACCTAATTAGTCAAAAGTCTAGAAATAACCTAAAGTAGGGTTAAAAGTAATTAAAATCAATGTTTGTCAAAGTTGAGGGGTGTAGGTTGTTAAACTTGAAACTTTGATTTTCATTAAACAAATAAAACACAACCAAACACCCCACTTGGGGAATTTGGTCGATCACAGGAAGCAAGGGACGACCCCCACTTCTCCAAAACCTAAAATCTGATTAATCTTGCAAAATTGAAGGATTAATCCAAGTAGAAATCGAGAACTTAGCCTAGAATCGTAATCCTCATCACAAGAGGATTGTAAGGTATGTAAAATCTAATGAAATCTCTTAACTTGAATTTCTCATGATTTTAGAAAATCATGAAGATTGTTGTTGCATGTGTGTTATTTGATTTGATTAGAATTGATAAGGTGTTTAGAAGTGAAATTTAGCAAATTTCATGTGCAATCATGACCAAATTCTGGAAATTTCCATGAACACCTTGAAGGTGGGTTGTGGGTTTTACATGATGATGATGAACACTAGGGTTTTGATGATTATTCTAGTGTAATTGATCTTAGAGAAAGTAATTTCAAAAAAATATGATGTTAAATACTATATGAGGGCCTATTGGATGATTAAGTTAGCTAATTAGCAAGTTATAAACTTGAATACGAAAGATATAAAATTTTGCCCTTAAAGTGTTTGTTGAAATGCCTCTATGAAGGCTTAAAACTGAAATTCTGAGCTTAAACGCATAATCATGATGTATTGATGTATTATGCGAATTATGATACAAAGGGAGTTCTAAAACGCGTCATAAATGGACTCTATAGGAACGGACGCAGGAGCGTCAAGCGGACAAGCGGGTGGCGAACCACGTTTAAAGGGCAAACTTTGAAGGTATGTAACTTGTTCCGTTACAATATATTATTTCGGATGATTCAAATATGAAATTGAATTTTGAATAAGAGTTGTTTTGAATTAAGCATTGAAGTCGTTATATTGATTGATTTATTAAATTCGGTTGGTACCCGTTGGTAGTCGTCATATAGAAGGATTCTTTAGACGAGCCAAACGGGTCAAATAAATAAGTAAAACATGATTTAAATTCCGGAAATATGATAGATTGTTCTACGCTATTGGTTAATAATTATCACATGTTAGAAATACTAGATTTGGATGTATTGGGTTGTTAGAAAGGTAAATTACGAGATTGGTTTGAAGGAAACGAGCTAACAAAACAAGACATGGATTTCCAGGTCTTACCGTAAATTACGGTAATACCGTAATTTACGGTATAGATCAGATATGTTACGGTGATTATCTACTGGTTTACGGTGACCAAGAACTCTCAAGAATCACCGTAAATTACGGTGATGCCGTAATTTACGGTGGATCCAGGAAGGTTATTTTGTTTTTATTATTTCAAATGTGACGTTTAATCTTGTGATTATATTATACAATAACGTCAAAACTAATGTTTTAAATGGTTTTGATCATAGGTAAATTTGCTAGATCTTACAGGTGACGATCAAGCAATTAGACGAAGAACCGAACACTCCGTTTTGAAGCTTCCGCAATATTTTAGATCTATGTAGTTTTGTGTATGGGATGTAAACACGTGTTAAACAATTTTTGAAACGTTTAAACTTAGTCATTACTTGACTAAGGTCTTGGTTACTTATGATCTTCGTTAATGAAAGTCATGTACTTAAACTATATTTTGTCTAAATTTAAGGGTAGAAATTTTAGGGTGTTACAAGTTGGTAATCAGAGCTCATGGTTGTCAATAAGTGTTCGGTTCAAGCTTGATCGATCGTCCGGTAAGAAATAACTTGTTTTGTTAATAAATTATGTACTAGGTATAAAATGAGAAATGAACAAAAATGCATGAAAAGAGTGTGTAAGCTCACTCAAAAAACAAGAAATGCATGAAACAAGAATTATTAAATCAAGTTACGAACTTGATTGAATTGAAACAAGAATGATTAAATCAAGTTACGGACTTGATTGAATTGAAACAAGAATTATTAAATCAAGTTACGAACTTGATTGAATTGAAACAAGAATGATTAAATCAAGTTATGAACTTGATTAAATCAAAACAAGTAAAGCATGTGTTATAAATGGAATGTTTAACAATCTATGTAAACATTTCAGAAATCGAGATGGCTGATGGAGGCAATGATAATGCGGTGCCAAGAGTCACCGAACAAGTGAGAGAAGTGATTGCCGAAGAGGTTGGAAAGGCGATCGAAAATAGTTTGTCGGGCTTTATTGATAAAATCCAAAACACGGTTTTATCAATAGTAGAAGATAGAATCAAGAAACTGGAAGATGATTCAAATGTAGCAAAGGAAAAGCGTGGAGGACGAAAGCCTTGTTCATACAAGGAATTCATGGCTTGTAAACCACCAACATATAATGGGGAGGTTGACCCAATAGTGTGCCAACGATGGCTAAATGACATCGAAGGGGTATTCGAGAGAACCCATTGTGACAAAGAAGACTACGTAGCCTATGGTACGGGTCAACTAAGGAGTCAAGCAAAAGATTGGTGGGATAACAAAAAGAAGGAGATTGGAAGTGAAGCGGCTAAGGCCATGACTTGGGAGGAGTTTAAGACGCCGTTTCTTAAACACCATAGTCCCAAGGCGGTCATAAATAAAATCAAGGAAGAATTCATGCAACTCAGACACAAAGGTGAATCCATAGACAAGATCACGGGGATGTTTATGGACAAAATGAAGTTCTGTGATGACTTGATAACGAATGAAGAGCAAAAGGTCTATTATTATCATAACATGCTAAGCGCGGAATATAGAGAGTTTATAACCCCTTCAAAGTACGAGACCCTTACCGAGATTGTCAATGCTGCTCGGGAAAGGGAGATTGAATTGAAAAAGAGTGTAGAACGGGGTGAACGAAGGGCACAAGATGTGAATCCAAGCCCTACCAAGAAAGCAAGAACGAATGAAACAGCAAAGAGATCGGATGCTAAAGGTAGTACACCAGGTTGCAAAGTTTGTGGGAAAAATCATAAGGGTGAATGCTGTTACAAAGATAAGCCTTGTCCCATATGCAAGAAAACGGGACATATGGCTATCTCATGTCCGGAGAAAGTGACTGTTTGTTACAATTGTTATCGAACGGGTCACAAGAAGTCGGAATGCCCGGAACTGGTTGGAAAGAAGGATGGGCAAGAACCTAAAGGTGAAGCCCCAAAAGCAAAGGCAAGATCTTTTCAATTAACCGCTGCAGAAGCGAAGATTGAACCTGACGTGGTCTCAGGTATATTTGCTGTAAATTCAATTCCCGCACACGTGTTATTTGATACGGGTGCGAATAAATCCTTTGTTTCATATGGGTTTATTCGACATCCTTCATTTGTTTTAACCAAATTACCTGTGCCTTTAGAAGTAGAGATAGGTAATAACAAAAGTTTTATTGTTTGTGATGTATGTGAAAATTGTAAACTGAGCATTGATGATGAAGAATATTTGATAAATCTAATCCCGATGTCGATGGGAGAATTCCAAGTAGTCGTGGGGATGGATTGGCTATCTCAATACCATGCAAAGGTCATGTGTTTTCGCAAAGAGATAAAACTAACATCTCCAAGCGGAAAACACGTCACCATTTATGGCGAAAAACGAGGCAACCCCATAGTATGTTCGATGTTGAAAGCTCACAAGCTCATGAAACGAGGATGCAAGGCATTCATAATTTATGCAAATGAGACCGAGAAAGAATCATGAAAGATTGGAGATATACCGGTAGTACGAAATTATGAAGATGTTTTTCCAGAAGATTTACCGGGGATACCGCCTGAACGGGAAGTAGAGTTCGGGATCGAATTGATTCCGGGCGCGAAACCTATAGCAAAAGCCCCGTACCGACTTGCACCGTCGGAACTACAAGAGTTGATGTCCCAAATCCAAGACCTGCTTGATAAGGGATTCATAAGGCCGAGTGTGTCTCCTTGGGGCGCACCGGTATTGTTCGTGAGGAAGAAAGACGGGAGCATGCGTATGTGTATTGATTATCGGGAGTTAAACAAACTCACGGTAAAGAACCGATACCCGCTCCCGAGGATAGATGATTTATTCGACCAACTACAAGGTGCGAATTGGTTTTCTAAAATTGACCTTAGATCGGGGTATCATCAACTAAAGGTCAAAGAAGAAGATGTGCCGAAGACGGCTTTCCGCACAAGATACGGACATTACGAATTTCTCGTGATGTCATTTGGGCTAACAAATGCGCCCGCGGCTTTCATGGACCTCATGAACCGGGTTTGCAAGCCAATGTTGGATAAGTCGGTCATCGTGTTTATCGATGATATCTTGGTGTATTCGAAAAGTGAAGCCGAACACGCACGCCACTTACAAGAAGTGTTAGAGACACTTAGACGAGAGAAGCTTTATGCAAAATTTTCTAAATGTGCCTTTTGGTTACGAGAGGTACAATTTCTCGGTCATGTCATAAGTGCCGATGGAGTTTTAGTGGACCCGTCAAAGATAGAGGCGGTGTCAAAATGGAATCCCCCGAAGAACCCTTCTGAAATTAGAAGCTTTTTGGGGCTTGCTGGATATTATAGGAGATTCATTCAAGATTTCTCCAAGATTGCATCGCCGCTAACAAAGCTAACCCAAAAGAAAGCAAGGTTTATTTGGGGAGTCGATCAAGAAAAAGCGTTTCGGACGCTAAAGGAAAGGCTAACTCAAGCTCCGGTACTGACATTGCCGGACGGAGTCGAAGACATGGTGGTCTATTCGGACGCTTCGTTATCGGGGCTCGGTTGTGTGTTGATGCAACGGGGCAAGGTAATAGCCTATGCCTCGAGACAGTTGAAGATACACGAGAAGAAGTACCCCACGAACGATCTCGAGCTGGCAGCGGTGGTATTTGCATTAAAAATATGGAGGCATTACTTGTATGGGGTAAAATGCACCATATTCACCGACCACAAGAGCTTGAAATACTTCTTCAATCAGAAGGAGTTAAATATGCGACAAAGGCGATGGTTGGAAACGGTGAAAGACTATGATTGTGAGATACATTATCACCCCGGAAAGGCAAATGTGGTAGCGGACGCTCTGAGCAGAAAAGCGGATTATGTCCCGATACGAGTACGATCGATGCAACTCGTGGTAACCTCGGGTATACTCGAACGTATTCGAGAGGCGCAATTAGAAGCAGTAAAAGAAGAGAATTGGAAGAAGGAAAGAATAATTGGTCAGCTGAAAGACTTGTCAGATGGGAATCACGGGTTAAGGACTCGATCCGGAAGGATATGGGTCCCACATACCTGTGGAGTAAAGGCGCTTCTACTTGATGAAGCTCACAAATCCCGTTATTCAATTCATCCGGGTGCGACCAAGATGTACAATGATTTGAAACAAAATTATTGGTGGCCCGGAATGAAGAGGGACGTGGCGAAATATGTGGAAAAATGCTTGACATGCTTACAAGTCAAGGCGGAGCACCAGAAACCATACGGTAAGCTCCAACCGTTAGAAATTCTGGTTTGGAAATGGGAACATATTACAATGGACCTGTTAACCAAGCTGCCTAAGACGAGTCGTGGTTTTGATGCCATATGGGTGGTGGTGGATAGATTGACGAAAAGTGCTCATTTCATTCCGATTCGTGAGACTTATACGTCAGAAAAGATGTCAAAAGTCTATACCAATGAAATCATAGCACGTCATGGAGTGCCGGTGTCCATCGTGTCGGATAGGGATACCCGGTTTACTTCGAATTTCTGGCGTGATTTCCAAGAACAAATGGGGACCAAGTTGTTCATTAGCACTGCGTACCATCCTCAAACGGATGGACAAAGTGAAAGAACGATACAAATATTGGGAGATATGCTACGGGCGTGTATAATCGACTTTGGAGGCAGTTGGGATGTTCACCTACCGTTAGTCGAGTTTTCGTATAACAACAGTTACCAATCTAGTATTAAAATGGCACCATACGAACTGCTTTACGGTAGGAAGTGTCGAACCCCGGTTTGTTGGGGTGAAGTGGGTCCACGTGAACTCGCCCACCAAGACATAGTACGAGCCACAAACGAAAAGATCGATAAAGTTCGGGCACACTTGAAAGCGGCTCAAGACAGGCAAAAGGCGTATGTTGATAAAAGGAAAAGGCCAATTGAATTTCAAGTCGGTGACATGGTCATGCTAAAAGTGTCCCCATGGAAAGGTGTTATTAGATTTAGAAAGAAGGGGAAGTTAAGCCCAAGGTTTATCGGGCCGTTTAAAATTATCGGGAGAGTTGGCAAAGTAGCTTACCGTCTTGAATTACCGGAGGAGCTGAGTGGGATCCATGGCACGTTTCACGTATCTCAATTAAGAAAGTGCCTAGCAGACGAAACGACCTATATCCATTACGATGACATTGAAGTGGATAATAGTCTAAATTATGTGGTGAGACCGGTTGAAATTTTAGACAGAAAGGTCAAACGTTTACGAAATAAGCAAATTGAACAAGTCAAAGTCAAATGGGAGCATAGAAAGGGTTCGGTCACTACATGGGAGTCCGAAGAGGAGATGCGACGTCTTCACCCTACTTTATTTGGTACGTATTACGGTTTCGAGGACGAAACCCTTTTAAGGGGGGTGGACTTGTAACACCCCGAAAAATGTAAAACCTTAAACTGGAATTAGTAAGGTTTAAATAAATGAGAATTTACTAACTAGGAATTTTAACCTAATTAGTCAAAAGTCTACAAATAACCTAAAGTAGGGTTAAAAGTAATTAAAATCAATGTTTGTCAAAGTTGAGGGGTGTAGGTTGTTAAACTTGAAACTTTGATTTTCATTAAACAAATAAAACACAACCAAACACCCCACTTGGGGAATTTGGTCGATCACAGGAAGCAAGGGACGACCCCCACTTCTCCAAAACCTAAAATCTGATTAATCTTGCAAAATTGAAGGATTAATCCAAGTAGAAATCGAGAACTTAGCCTAGAATCGTAATCCTCATCACAAGAGGATTGTAAGGTATGTAAAATCTAATGAAATCTCTTAACTTGAATTTCTCATGATTTTAGAAAATCATGAAGATTGTTTGTAACACCTCGAAAATTCACGTCCTATAAGGTGTTGACACGTGTCATAAATTCTGAACGTGTGAAAGAATGTTATAGAAGGACTAAAGTTGACAAAAATGGAAAGTATGTGGAAATACGTATTCTAAGTGTCAACTGTGAATAAATATAATGTACATTAACCCTACACGATGCTCATACCTTCAAACGAATAAATCATGGATCATACGAAGCTAAAAGTGAGAGATTACAAACGACAGGGGTTAAATGTGTCAACATGTTTAAAGATATACCTCTGAGTGGCCTTTTGACAAACCCGAAGCTTTGTAAATGTTAATTATGCTCACTAGAATGCACGATTTAAATTTCGTAAAGTTTCGTTGACGTATGAGAAAGTTATGATCGAATTCGTGTGCGAGGGGTTAAAGCGTCAACGTTGAAAGTTAGGCCTTTTCGGGTAACAATTAAGTTAACCGGGGACTTAACAAAGTGGGTATATGTCTTGAGGCCCTTATAGATCAATTACGAGGGCTCAAAATGCAATAAACAAGTGTCTATACAAGGTTTGAAGAGCCAAGGACCAATCTGCAATTAAATGAAGAAATGTTTGGCTGATTTATACATGCTCGCGTAGCGCGAGCCTGAGGCCATATGGCGTCGCGCTACGCGAGGGCTACATCTGGGCAGATTTCGTTTATTCTTTGATCCTTTGTCTGCCATTGCATTTGCAACCCACTTTGATCGATTTTTCACATTCACTTGACCCCTAAAACAACCCCTAGAACACTAGGACACATGTTGGAAGGTTGTGGGGAGTACTAGACCTTGTTGTCAATCACTTGTGGTGATTGAATACACTATATAAAGGCATGTTATGCAACACAACTCCTCACACCTTCACTCTGCAATTGAGGAGCCTCCTGGAGCTTCAAAGCAGACCCAAGTCCTTCCTAATCAAGCTTAGGACTTCAGTAAGTGTTCTAATCTTTCTCTAATTGCTTTTAGCTTAGTTAATTAGCTAAAAGTCAAACCGTCGTAATTACGGTTTGAATTCGAGATTAGTCTATAATGGCTCAGGCATATCTCGAATTAAAAGTAGTTATAGGTTGGTAATTATGTGGGTAATAAAACCCCAAAAGGGTTTCCCCTGATCACCATCCTAACCAGGTCAAATGTCGGGTCAAACCTTTAATTAAAAAGTCAACAGGATGCTTAAAATGTCATTTATGCATAATTAGCTATCTAGAACATATATAACCTGTTTGATCATTGTTATAACTTAGTAATAAGTGTAAGAACATGTCCAAACATGTTCAACCCGACTATTTCCTGTTTAGACCCGGTTCGGAACCGAAAGTCGCAAAGCTTTGACTTTTGCTTTGACTTCAATTCTGACCCGTTTAGGTATGTTTTAGAAATACCTTAGAGCTTCATTTGGACCAGGTTACATGCTAGTATAACCCTCTGTGATTATACACCTCGGTTCATTAGTTATCCGATTAACACGCATGATTCCGTTAATTGCTCATATGTTGACCATTATGCCCTTATTGCCTTAAAACGAGATTTATGAAAATGTAAAAGTGTATAAACCTTAGTTACTGATATATAAACTTGTATGCAAAGTTTGACATCAGTTGGACTTGTAGATTAAGAGTTATGCTCAATATCGCAAAATTAATGCTTTATGTTAATAAAACGGCGTAATTAGCGTATAGCCTAGTTAAGCCGACTTTTTGGTATCAAACTTAATACCCACTGATGTAATATATTATTTTGGGTTTTTTAAAGATTTTTAATTAATTTTAGGCTGAGCATAACTAGTAGTCGTAGGCTTAATCCGGTAATTGTCGGTTTTGCCCCTACGGGCCATAAAATGAGTTTTACTTATCTAAATGACTCCAAACCTTTTGCTACTGATTTCATATGTTAAATAAACTATTTTAAGCCCTCTGGAAATATAAAAATATCAGATTTAAGTATCGAACCCGGAAATGACCTTTAATCGCCATAATTAGCGTTTTTAACACATAGTATGTTTTAAAATCATATTGGACATACCCGGGTTGATACCTACTGATATATGAGGCAAATTATGATATTTTAACAGTAAGAAAAGGTTGATTAACTCAGACTTCGTTTTTGAGCTTTTCGGCTTATGTGAAATTACCAAAATACCCCTACGGGGCATAGTTTGGTTAAAGATGATAAATTTCACATATATGCTTTAGCCTACTGTTATAACTCATCAAATTAAGTATGTTTACTGTTTACATCAGACCTGTAACTCAGTTAAACATTTAAACTCTTTTACAACCTTTAAAATGACCAAACTACCCCTACGGGGCATAGTTTGTGTTTAAATTCGTTTCGGGCATAATGAAAGACATCTTACTGATGTCACAACATATTTGAGGCATAATTAACTTAGGAAACCTGTAGATGGCTCAAATGAATACCCGTCACGCTTATTACGCGTACGGTTCGGTTTATGTAACAAGTTACATAAATTAGCCGAATTGGGTCAAACCCTATCGGTTTTATATCAAAGTCCAGAACGTGTATGAATTACCCATAAAAGACAAGTCTCTGAACATGTCGGGTTTAAATCACATTCTATTCCGGTCTTCGCTTAATCATGCGTTTGAACCGTATATTTCCTTAAGACTAACCGGTCTAAGCTTAGGCTTAATTAAAGACCCGTTAGCATTCTAATTAATTATTTATACCATCATTCCAGACTAGAGCACTTCCGGTAAATTGTACCTACGCTTACTTAAGTGACTACGGCTGAGTTATTAGATTCTTGCTATTTAAGACAGGAGCTAGCTCAGGTAAATACTCTTAACTTATTTTCCCTATACGGGCTTGGAATACGGTATAACGATACCGCTTGGTCGGGTATTGAATATTTAATCTTAATGAAGGTTAAATTATTGAGGTAACCCGGTTTAATCTGTATTGTTTGAAATAAAGACCTTTAGGGGTTAAGGACCATGTCCCGGATATCCTTGACATCATTGTGTTATAAAATGGCCACGTCTTACGCACGGGGTGTAGGCATACACCTGATAGTTGCCTAAGGGAAACGGTATCCCACTCTCTTGTGGGCCTATACTTGTGGCGTGTCTGTTAATCTGACTCGGTTTCTACATCGGGCCCTGAACGTACAACGAACATGTAAATCTGTATACAAGGTTATAAATATAATTGTTCCAAGTTAAAAGGTTAATTTTGCCTCTGTGCATTTTAATCAAAGTGTCAATATATTTTGTGCCAAGTGCATCCAAACCAATTTTTCTTAAACTCTTTTCAAATGAGTCGGTTGAGTGTATTTACCAGTGAAAACTGACGTATTTTCCAAAAAGGTTAAGTGACAGGTACTGAACATAATTGGCTGGAAGCTCAGGGCGCTAATAAGGAAATCTTGAAAGTTCTAGGCGTCTAAAGTCTGTTGAACAAGTGATATGTTTTAAGATCCGCCTGTGGATCCTTTACTTTCCGTTGTAATATTGAATATTACTTTATATTCGGAAATGTAATAATATTTATCCTTTGCTTCCGCTGTGCATTCATATATATTGTGTTGTTTGACTATTATGTTGCCAACCACGTCACGATACTCCCCCACCGGGCCCACCGGTGACACGTGGAAATCGGGGTGTGACAGGTTGGTATCAGAGCCAACACTGAGTGAACTAAACACTAGTCTTTTGTGTTTAATCTCAGTTACACAATTGCACATTCTTGAGTCTAGACAAGAACATAGGAAAAATCCAAATTTGTTTCATTTTACCTTATTTGGTTCCTTTGTTATGTTTCTGATTAACCCTTGCATGGGCGAGTCAATTGCTATAGAAGTCCCGTTTAGGGCAACCATATACTTGTTAAATTTTAAATGAACGATTATATTTAAAGTATCATTCCTATATTATAAGATCTACCATTATAATAAAATGGCAAAATTTAAAAAGGACAAAACCTAGCCATGTGTCACATTAAGACAGGGCCAAGATGGTAGTTCCATAATTAGATTCAGATCCTTGTTAACAGTTCAATTTAGGATTGTTCTGCGTTAAATATTAATAAGAATCTTAAGAGTGAAACCTAGCCTTCGGGTCATTTTAAGGCCGGGCCATGATGGTAAGACCTGTTTAAAGGACTCGTATCCCAGTTAACATCAAAAAAAAATATGTTAACACTCCTGGCAGAAGTGATTCATTGGAAATCACACATGTTAATTAAGGAATTCTTTAGAAGATTCCTAACCCAGTATAATGATCCCTGAATCCTGGGTTTACGTCATCAATTAAGATGATCATATTTTAACCATACGTGGTAATATAGTGCCTACGGGCCTTGCTCATTTCTACATGAGCCAAAATACAGTGGTAGCTATGACTCCCTGTCAGATAAAGGTAATGAACTAGGTTCAAACCTCAAATGCTTTGATTCTCTGAAATCCTAGCATATAATTTATAATTGTCTACGTGACTAGGCCTATTGTGCCAATATACTTTCATGCTTTAATTCTCTGAAATCATAGCTTATAAATTATATATGTCCTTGTGACTAAGCCAGTTGAGCTAATATACTTAAAGACCTTGATTCTCTGAAATCATGGCTTATAACTTAAAAAAAAAAAAATTGTCCTTGTGACTAGGCCTTTTGTGCTATAAAATAAAACTGTTATTATTGCTTTGATTCTCTGAAATCATAAGCTTATAATTTATAAATGTCCATGTGACCAGGCCATTGGGTGCCACTAATAAAACTGTTATTGTTTTATAATTAGGATAAATTATAATAGAAATCCTAAATAAATACGATTAATAAATTAACCAAATATGGTCTCTGTTTACCATGGTTATTGAATTACCCTAAGGGGCAATTCCATAATAAACTCCCAAATAAACTATTGTCCTTGTTTTCTGCAACAGTTCAATTAGTATGGCTAACTCGGACGAGGGTAATAGTCATCCAGTGGGGAATAACGAGAACGCCCGGATAAATTTAACGGGTGCTGAATTAAAAGCCATAATTGATGGCGCAGTTACACAGGCATTGGAAAGGCAGTATGATGAGTATAGTGGGACTCGTAGTAGGACCCTATCTACACAGCCTTCAAAGCCACCGCCCAAGAAGGATGATCCCAAGAAGGAAGATGATGAGCGTCACTCTTCTAATCATCACAGTGACCCGTCTCAACAGATCATACTGAATCAAGGACCCCCTGATAAGGGTTGCTCCTACAAGTACTTTGTGGCATGTAAACCCCGGGATTTTACAGGGGAGAAAGGAGCCATTGACTGTATGACATGGCTGGACGAGATGGATACTATTGTGGATATCAGCGGATGCGCTGAGAGGGATGTAGTGAAGTATGTATCCCAATCATTCAAGGGAGAGGCGCTAGCGTGGTGGAAGGCTCTCATTCAAGCTACTGGGAAGATCCCACTTTACAACATGTCATGGGAACAGTTTGTTGCTCTCATTAGGGAGAACTACTGCCCTCAACATGAGGTCGAAAGAATTGAATCTGACTTCTTATCATTGGTGATGACAAACTTAGATTGTCAAGCTTACCTCACCAGTTTCAATACCCTGTCCAGACTGGTTCCTTACCTTGTAACACCAGAGCCCAAGCGAATTGCTCGCTTCATCGGGGGTTTAGCCCCAGAAATCAAAGCCAGTGTTAAGGCTTCAAGACCTACTACATTTAGGTCAACGGCAGATCTGTCACTATCTCTCACACTCGATGTGGTCAGAAACAAGGCTGCCAAAGTCTCTGAAGAGGGAAAGCGTAAAAGGGAGGACGAGAATTCTCATCGCTCTGATAGGAAGAGGAATTCTGAAAATAAGAAGAGTTCCGGGTTCAAGAGAGACGACCAGCAGTCGGGAGAGAAGACCAGGTGCGAAACCTGTAATAAATACCATCTTGGGAAATGCAGATTTGAGTCTCAGCCTCTACCGTGTGGAATTTGCAAATCTAGGGAACATAAAACCCTGGATTGCAAGAAGTTGAAAGATGCAACCTGTTATGGTTGCAACGAGAAGGGGCATATCAAGACCAACTGCCCTAGGAACCAGAAGAAGCCCGAGTAGGCCAAGATAACAAACGCACGAGTTGTCAGGATGAACGCCCAAGAGATGGGGCAGAATAATAATAGTATAATATGTACCTTTCGTTATCAAGCAGTTATGTAGAAACTTATTTGATACTGGCACATATAAATATATTATGAATGATAAAGGTTGAGAACTGTTGTCGCCACCTGATTAAGACTCCGGTCATTTAATGCCCGGTAGAAAGTGACGATGTTACGTTGAGAATGCTCCAACGAATCCTATATTGATATTTAATATCTATTAGAAATCACTCTTTCTAATACCCTTATAGCAAACTTTTGGTTGCATACTTAAGGACCCAATATAGTGATAAAAATCGATTGGTCGCCTTAAAAATCAAGCCCATATTGTGAGTGATAAGAAGCAATTAATTATCAAGACTCCTTATGAGACAACCCTCGTAATTACACGTATCCGTACGATTAATTAATATTAAACATAAAAAAATGGTGAAACTGGCCGTCCCCGGAATCGAACCTGGGTCTAGGCCGGCCGCACCCTTTCGCGCGCCTAGCCAACTGTGCTAGGTGCCTAGTTTGTGAAAATCTCCATTCTAATTAAATATAAGCACTTGTACAATAAACTTCCTTATTATTTATCAATAATAATTTCTGCTAAGAGTCCTGTTTTTAATACAGGCAATAATAAATCTTCATGAACCATAAATTTAGCAAATTTTTTTTTATCATCCACAAAGTATAACTACCAAGGAAACCATAGTAACCGATCCTTATAAATCGGCAAGGAATCCTTCCGAAAATCTAAGAGTACTCTTTCTTCGCATAGAGTACGACAAGATATGTTATTTTAATTATTTTTCCTCATTGATTTTTATCAACTACGAATGCCAAACTATGTTTGATAAAAGTGCTATATGAGGATTGGCGTATCCTAGAGTGTCCCATAGATTGCTTCCATGCCTGATCAGTATGGAGGTTTAATGCATGGAACCCCTGAGATATCCCAATGGTCATATGGTACTAAAGTCGACTAGTAGCATTCAAAGAAGATATCCAGAATAGAATTGTCCAAATACATATTCCCTGGTAAAGAAATATGAGGACTTATAACATAAGGGTGTCACTCATTTGACACGAACAATGATGGATGAACTGGAGCCTGAGATATGGAAAATCTCTGTAGCCTCCTTGTATCTTAATTATCTTCTCAAAAGATGTCCCTGCTTACCTCCTGGAAGACAGGTAGAATTAAGATTTGTCGCCCGCTGTGGGCTGGAGTATTGTGAAAACTCCATATTAATTATGGAATAAACGAAACCTTGATTAAGTAGGTTTTAAGACATAGGCTCATATAGCCTGACTCAATATTCTGAGGGTTTTAGGTTATTAAATAATAAAGACGGTTCATATTGCTTATGCATACATGCCGCAACCCTAATTAGGCAACGTTTAAGAATCGCCGTCAACTACCCAGGATCGTCGAATTGTTCGACTAGCTGTAAGGATTAACTACTCCTTAAGATTAGTTAAACAGTGGTTGGAATGACCATCTCGAGAGAACCTTTTCCATAATAATTGATATATAAGTATCAAGACTACTCCCTTGAAGACCTTGTATAGATAGAATGTTAAACGTCCATTGATAGGACAATAGTTTGGTAAGTCCAACATTAAGATCTGAAAGTTGCATTATAGACAATCAATAAGATCACGCAAATTCATAATCATCAGTAAGATGCCAGTATTCGGCAGAAAATTAAGGATTATGAAAATAGCAAACCTCCTAAATTCTTGTTAAGGAATAAGGTTCAACGATAGAAATCACCCTGGAAAGGAGTGATGCGACTTGGTAAGAAAGGCAAGCTAAGCCGAGATACATAGGACCTTTCGAGGTTATCGAACGTATCGGGTCAGTTGCCTATACGTTAAACTTACCAGAAGAGCTCAGTGGAATTCACCATGTGTTCCACATCTGCAATCGGAAGAAGTGCTTCGCTGATGAATCACTGGTTATACCGCATACAGGTGCGCATATAGATGAGAGCTTAGAGTTTGTGGAAAAACCTTTGTCAATTGAAGATCGACAGGTAAAGAAGCTTCGAAGGAAGCGTGTACCTATTGTAAAGGTCAAATGGGGTGCCCGTAGAGGTCCCGAATTCACGAGGGAGGTTGAATCCACAATGAAAGAAAAGTACCCTTATTTATTTCAGTAAATCTCGGGTCGAGATTTATTTTAAGGGGGTGAGGATGTAACACCTCGAAAATTCACGTCCTATAAGGTGTTGACACGTGTCATAAATTCTGAACGTGTGAAAGAATGTTATAGAAGGACTAAAGTTGACAAACATGGAAAGTATGTGGAAATAGGTATTCTAAGTGTCAACTGTGAATAAATATAATGTACATTAACCCTACACGATGCTCATACCTTCAAACGAATAAATCATGGATCATACGAAGCTAAAAGTGAGAGATTACAAACGACAGGGGTTAAATGTGTCAACATGTTTAAAGATATACCTCTGAGTGGCCTTTTGACAAACCCGAAGCTTTGTAAATGTTAATTATGCTCACTAGAATGCACGATTTAAATTTCGTAAAGTTTCGTTGACGTATGAGAAAGTTATGATCGAATTCGTGTGCGAGGGGTTAAAGCGTCAACGTTGAAAGTTAGGCCTTTTCGGGTAACAATTAAGTTAATCG